>OX336896.1:9155000-10355000 GCA_946959425.1 Argyrosomus regius
CACAGAAAGACATAAAAGCCTAAATGCTAATGGGCAATATCTCCGCGAGTACCCTCGGCGTCCTCGTCGGCACAATTGTTCTTATTCAGGAGGCTAAGCGCATGATAATACACTCATCCATCACACGCTGTACAATGGAAGCCAAAAACAAAAGCGTTTTTAAATACCAGAGAGCTGACTGAGATTAGACATGGAAGTTGAATGTCAAGACAACCGGCTGCAGCTACGACTTCCCCTCTCTCTGCACAGGAGAGAACGGCGTCGCCTAATCAGGACGCGGCGGAAAGAAGTGTACTTGGAAAAGAAAGCTCGTAGCAACCCCCGTGGAAACATCACTGATGTTCAGCGATAATACATCAAGAGGTGCTTCACTATGAACACACGAGGGAGAAAAATCAACCATCAAGAAGAAGATTACAGTCTAGTATACATAGAAAACGCATGGAGCGATGTGCTTTTTTTTTAATATATCTAAAAAGGGGGACATGAAACTTTAGAGCCCAAAATGATCGATGACAGCACCTCCTCACATGCCGTGACAGTTATTTCCTCACATGTAATTATTTGGTGTTTTGTCACATCATCATATGAGACTCTATATAATAGGACTCCAATTCAACATTTCCAATTACATGACAGGGGGCCATATGGCAAAAAAAAGAAAAGAAAAAGAAAAGAAAAATTTAACATAGTCATGGCTTTATCAACACTACCTGAGTTACATTTAATAATTCTGTATTTATCAACTTTTTTTTTTTTTTTATTCTGAAAAGTAACAGCCCAGAGCCATTCTTTCAAGGAGTATTTCTTGTCAGTACATATAGATCTCTCTAGTAATTAAAAGATAAAAGCAATTAGTTTACATAAAGTGCTATTAATCCACACATTAACCAAATCATATCTTCTAGAGGAAAAGAAACCTGGATGGTTCCTTTTTGTTATGTTGAATAAACCAATCCTGATTTGGAGAAGGTGATGAAAGTGATGTCACAGCTGGCCAGTTAGCAGTTAGAACAAAAAATAAAATAAAATTGGGCTCCCTAGATTTAATTAGATCTTTCAACATGAGCTCTTGCAAAGAAAATAATAATAATAAAGAAAAACACTTCAAGAATTTGTGCAACAAACCCGAACATGCACCTTTTTTTTTTTTTGTGAACAAATAAATGAACTGCAGGCCACACACCAGCATCTTGGGGTGATGATTTTGTAGCTCCATATAACCCATTTCACACATTGTATGGATCACACGGTGTTATTGCACACTGGTTTCGCAAAAAATGTAAAATGTTATCCACAGTAAAACATAATAGTACAACTCATCTTCACATTTCAACACAGTTTGACAAAAGTGGCTAGTCGTTGGGGGAGGTGGCGGGGGGGGACCTAGATTAGTATTGCGATTGTTGTTTGTTGTTGTTACTGTTATCTTTGTGTGGCGATGAACAGCGACCTCTGACTCGTTCATTTCCACCAGTAAACATGCAGGAAGTACAATGCCATAAGACAGAAAAGTAAAAAGACCCGACGCCGAGTCAGAAAACAACAAAAATCTAAGCCGTAAAAATGCAACACGTGTTCCTTTGACGACAGGAAATAGAACAGTTCTCGTTTTTCTTTTTCTTCTTTTTCTTTTTTTAAACACAGAAACGCAGGCAAAATAATCTGCATGGACATCCTGAGTCTTGCTGCCGAACAAATAGCACAAAACGCAGGATACCTATCGGTAGAAATGTCTCTTTGCTTAACAGTTAGTCACTCAGTTAAGTCTGGATTCATATCTTAGACGATATATGAATCTGAGTTTCAGGACAGACTGCACTGACCTCATAACGATCTGCATGAAATGTATGAAAAGCTTTAGGTTTAAAAGGTTTTGCCTTTCACGGAGACCTGATTTTTAAAATCTTTAGCACACCTGTAATGAACAATGAAATGAAGGGGCGCAGATTTCCTTCAAATGGGGCACTTCTGTACCTGTGCTCTGAAGGGGAAGGGGGGGGGGGTTTACACTGCAGTGCGGATAACACTCATGTTAGGTCAGACGAAACAGTATAAAATAAAAAGCAAGCATTTTAATTTCCAGGCTCTGATTTCCCCTATAAAGGATTTAAGACAAGGTTCTCCCTTCCTGGATGGGGCCTCACCTGCCGAGCTTCTGCTTAACTTACAGTTTAACAGGACTCCAAAAAAAGATCTTTAGTCCGCAACTTCAAGGCATTCTTTGCAAAGTGTGTTCTCCTTTCTTGCACGATTAATTCAAGCTTGCACACAGATGTGTATGTATAATGTCTAACATATCTACAATGAACTCATTTGAACGCGTGAAGAAAGAAAACGACTGAGGCATCCCATAGTCAGACTGACGGATGCCGCAGTTCAACAGGATAAAGGCTTAGGGAGGTGCAATCCATGACACCTTCCTTTTGTTGAACTCCCAAACATCATCCTAAAGAGCCGTGAGACAAACGACTAATCACAGCTCCAAAGTTGCAAGTGTCCAGTTATCATGTTGGAGAGGCACCGATCGACTCCTCTAACGTCCCTCCAGAGTGTGTGTGTGTGTGCGCGTTTGTCTGACGCCCCCAAAGAAGTCTGTTGTTATTCCACCCGAGACTCCAAGGAAAATCTGTCATGCTATACTATCAATGTTTTCACAGTTGTCACTTTATCAGTCCAATGGGATTTATGATTTCCAAGGTAGAGAACTGCAGCACCCAGAAGTGAAGAAGGTAAGTACTGTAGACCATCTACCTCACTGATCAGGTCCGTCCTTGGTCTCATCATAAACCACTACTCTTTTTGGATCTACAGGAGAGGGAGAAGGAGGCAAAGGGTTCCATTAATCAACACATCAGTCTGAAAAGATGCAAGCAACCGATAATCCTGATTTAAAAGACATTTTATGAATATTTTATTCAGGCTAAGACTTCTTGGCTTGATACTTTACTTAACATTTGAGAACTTTGGCTTATTTTCTTAAATAAAAAAAACATGATTTGTTTAGATTTCTCTAACTAAAGTATCTAAAGCATCATTTTGGTATCAGTAGAGACTGAACTATCAGTTTTGGTATTGAAAAGCTACAAACCCAAAGCAGTAACTGTGTATTTCACTTGACTTAGTGATTGGATATTAAGCTAACATATCCTCAAACATCACTGCGCTCATGCTTGTGTTGATATCAACAGACTGTTTGGAATAATTGCTATATTTCACTCGCCAGCTGGCATGACTGCAGTACCAGAGGACCATACACCAGCAGTATGTCACACTCGGTAATTTTAACAGCGTCTCTGTTGGCGATTACTTTGGGTTGCTTATGTTTCTGCTGTTTAGTGATAAAACAAACACGACCTTTTGTCTTTCAAGGATTAACTGTTATGTGATGGGAGTCCGTGATATACTGTCCTTGAGAGGCATGTTGAAGGAATTAATGGGCCTTTGTGCATATGCTGCCGCACCGCTCGACTTGTACAACAATGTATCTGTGTGTATCCTTACAGTGATTTATAGTGAGAAGTGAGCTAAACTAGCTGCAGGATCTTTCTCAGCAGGTTACCGGTATTTATGAACTCAATGTCAGTAAATGGATCCATGTGTGCATGAGTGTAACCATATAAAAAAAGAAATGATTGCATGACTGTCATCGGCACATGGTTACCAGGGCGTCTTACTCATATGGAGGTTGTAGCGTCAGTAAGTATAAGGGTACATTCAGACAGAATCAAGTGCTGTGGTGTGTGAGGGTGAAAGGGCTGCTGGGCTTGTGTCTAGTGTATTTGTGCTGAACATAACACTGTGAAACAATCAGGAAATAACTTTGTTCACTGATTAACCGGCTTTATCGATGCTGACGCTCCCTTACTCTCATTCACTGTCTATGTCTCGACCAATGCTCGCTTTCTCTCAAACTATCAGACATAAACCAAATTAAACGTCTTCGTGTCACTATTCTGCACCATGAATTGCGAGCCACACCCAGATTTAAAAGCTGGGTACATGAAATAAACAAAGCCAGAACAGATAGATTATCAGAGTTCAGACCATGAATCCACCTGGATAGTCTCGGTTTCAGAGACATTTCAGGCTGACTGTGGAGGTTTGATCAGTCTTTGATCATGCTATTGGTGGTCGTAGTGTGACGTCAGGCTGCGTTTTATCAAAAGTTGGATCTGGCTCAACTTTTTCGCCACTGGTCGCTGCATTTTTTTAAGCGAACACCCCTGCCTCAAATAAATGGAAACATTTTCGCCGCATCGCTAGATTTGAATGTACCCTACCTCCATAACTGAATCCTCTGTGATGTTAACAATGTGCCACAAGAGCTGCATCGGCAGTGCAGTTTTTAAAAAGGGGGGGTGGGGTGGGGTATTCTGACAGCTTGAAATGTCAGAAACACTGCAGTAATTTAAGCAAAATGTTGACGTGTTGTTACGTTTCTACAGCTAATTCTTGTTGAGAAAACTGAACTGTCTAAAGATTTCTTAAAAACAGAGGAAAAAGTGACGTTTAGTTTACCTTGTTTTTGCAAGTTGAAAATGAATTCCATTTCTGTTGAAGGAAAAACACATTATTTCAGCATCTGCATTAATCAGTCATGAAGAATATTTTCAGACAGGTTTACTCAAATTGTAATCCTTAAGATTTACATAAACAAAACCCCATTTTTTAAATACTACTGCATTTTTTCCTACAGTGCCCATTCGATGTATTTACATTCTGTAATTACCCCTCTATATATATTAGTTTTCATCGTTAATGGTGGAGTCAGAAATTGCCTTCCCACACACGAGAGATTCACAGGAAACGACGCAGCGTGTAATCCAGCATCACCGCTATCTCATCAATATAAGCCTCACTGTTCACAGTCGAACCAACGCTGCATTAAGTTACTGCTAATGCAAACTGAACATTTGCTAATAAATCAGAAATACTTTATTGATCCTCAGGGGGAAATAGGGTTAATTAAATTTAATGCTTCACAATAAAGGTACTCAACTGCCGAAAGGCAGTGGCTTTTACTGTGAAGTGGTTATAAAAGACGAGAGTTTCTGTCAACAGATTAAACATTTGCTCTACTGTTTTTCTGACAAAAGCACAATTTAAATCTTAAGGATTACAACTTGAATGGTTACACAAATTTATCTGATTAATAGTCAAAGTTACCTTTAGTGTGATAAGTGACAGCAGCTTTAATGTCAAAGGACCCCCAGCTACACCTTCTGCCAATGTCTTTAGAGTGGGCCTGTTCTTTAGATGAGCCAAACAACAAAGTGGTTAGCTGGCCCTGTGCAGGCTTAGCACCGTTGTCTTTACTGGGGGCCGACGCAGCAGAACCTGCACCCTTGCCCTCAGCTTTCGCCTTTTCCTGGCCACATGGCTGCAGCTTGTTCTCCTCCTCACTCGTCGCACAAGCAGGAGAACAAGCATTAGACACACTGCAAGGGGCACAAGTCCTTTTCTCGGGCTCTTGAGGCAAAGTGCCAGGCTCTAAGAATGATGGGCTAACATCAAAGCACGGCTGGGCAGCCTTGGCTGCGACAGCCTGACACTCGCTTTGAGGTGTGACCACAGTAGTCTTGTCCTCTGCAGGCACCTGGCCGCTTCCTCCTTCTGGCCCCAAGTTGGGCTCATTGATGAAGGAAAGCCCCCACTGATTCTGGAAGATATCTCCCAAGGCTTTCTGATTTGTATGAGCAGCCGGTGGGTCAAGGTGACGAGCACTAGGGAGCACAGGTTGCATATTTAAAGGGTAAATTAAAAGAGTACACTTTCTAGGCTCACATGCTTCTCCATCTACGGGACTAGTTGTAGAGCTACAGTTACTTTCCAAAGGAGATGCTACATTCTCGCCACTTGGGATAGATGGGGCTGGTGGAATACTACTAGCAGCAGGAGCAAAGAAGGTACCCACTGGGCAGCCGTTTCCATTTCCAGAAACAGGACCATTAGTAAAGCTAGCTGAGGTGATAGTTTTCATAGCAGACATAGGGACCTGTGACAGTCTAACAGGAGGAGGCAGTGCTTCTCCTCCACCTTGAGCTACTTTGTTGAGGTTTTCTTTTACTTTACTTGCATAACTGATCTTGGGAACAATTTTAGCACTGCTATTGTCCACAGGAAATACTGGAGGTGGCTTGAACAAAGTCCACGAGTCCTCTTTTGAAGGTGAGGAAAGCTTGGCTTTGTGCCTCTCCTCAGTCTTTTTACCAAAGGTGCCAACTGTTTTGCCATCAGAGTTTTTCCTCTGAGATTCGCTCGCCGAAGCATCTGACGCAACGGCCCGTCTTGTTGCTGACTGAGCTTCTGCTTTATGGGCGGCTCGAAAGCCATCAAGTCTGGAAGTCACTCCCTTCTCGGTCGTCTCGACATTAAAAGCCCCGTGCTCCTGTGTAGTGTTGCCCTGCTGCATGTCTTTCTCCTTTTCTCTAATCACATTATCAGTGTTCTTGGTGTTGTTACATCTGGCCTTGCGTTTTTTCGGAGTAGTATATCCACCTTCGGAGCCGCTGCCATCATTGTCCTTGCTCGAATAGCCATTTGTAATTAAGCCACAGTTTACAACGCCATTTTGAAACAACACAGAGTCTTTCTTATCCAGAGGTTGGGCCTCATGATGATTCAAATCCAGGGCCTTTTCTTTGTCATTTTTAAGGTCCATATTCTTCTTATAGTCCAATCCTTTGCTGCTCGCTTTTGGAACAGTCGTGTACAGCTTTTGTGTTGACTTCTGCTTCACATTTGTATTACTCGTGTGTCTGTTACCATTGCTGTTGGGGGGATGCGACATACCAACAGTATCAGACAGATGTGGACTCTTCTCCCCCTCTTCCTCACTGATGTTTACTTTTTTATTGCCTGAAAGGGGAAACAAAATCAGTTTACAATGAAATGACACAACACTTTAAACCATTCTCTCATACCAGGAAGAAAACTGCCAGAAAATGAAATGTATGCTATATTAAATATTTGCTATGATAAGATAAGAAATATTGCAGCCTAAAGTCACAAAATCGCATTCAAAATTATTTGAATTATCTATATTTCATTCACATTTATCATAAAAGTATGTGTCTGCTAGCCACATGGGTTTAAAATGGCGTTTCCTAAGCAAACCACAATTATGCACCATGAAATTGATAATAATCCATTATAGTTTCTGATAAATTATCACAGCAATCTATCAAATGAGAGTTTATATTGTCGTCCAGCAACGTTTAGGACATGACATATCCATGGCATGGCATATTTATGTTTATATTAATATGTATCACTCAAAGATGAGCTTGGTGCTCACTGTATTTAACAAATTACTGGTCCTATTTTATAGTAAACAACTGTCAACTGCAGCTGATTCAATTCCTCCTGAATATCTGATCTGACATCAGAGACCAGTTGTTGCAGGGTGTCAAAGCAGCATTTATGAAATACATTTGGACTGGCAGTGAACCACAAATAGGTCTATGCACAGAAGCATGGGAACTGCTGTGTCAACGTGGGAGGGGTGGTGGGGGGGCTTCACGTTAAATGGAGCTGCCCCCCTCATGTCTGTGTGTGCACAGCCAAACATATATTCATAAAGCTGCCTGCAAACGTGAAGGTTAACGCTTGACAGTGTCTGCTGCCCAGCTGCAGCTAATCATATCTTTAATCAAAGCAGAGCTGCTGCGTGGCTTCACGTTGACTGGACAACATGCAACAGGGCCTGTCAAGAGATGGGCTAGCAGCGTGAAGCTAATGTCAACTAGCCAGCGACTGGTTCGGGCATTAGCACGCCCTGGCACCCCCCAGTACATGGTTTAACCATGAGACAGTCGCCTAAAAACGGGCGACACGAGTCGGGCAAAGACGACGACGACGTGTCAGCACAGTAAAAGTGTCGCGGTTGTTCAAAAAAATTAGGTAACTGTAGCATTAGCTCGCAGTGATAGTCTAACATGGCCGACAGGAAATGGCAGCTCAGAACATTCCAGTGGAGCCGGCTCGTTTTCCGCTAAAACTGGACACAAGCATGCCGACATGGATAAAGCTTTGGCTGCTGTTTTGAAACAACGCTGTGCACACACATAGTAATGAATGCGTTAATAACACATGGTGACCCCAGCGGAGAGGAGGAGGGGAGGGAAGGAGGTTTTTCCCCAGTATTATTTAGCCACATTTGCACAAGAAAAATGGGTGGTGAAGCCGGCGCACAAGGTCAATCCCCGATATGTCAAACCAACTGTCACGCAACGTCAGCTAGCCCACAACTGGTTGGTTTATACCCCCAAAACAGTGGGCAACTATCGGCCTTAATCAAGTTAGCCACACGGCAGCTGTAACGCTATTAAATGAGCAAAGCAACAGCACACAGTTTGAATTTATTACAGCTACCTAGCTCAGCAGGCTAACCCCCCACCACCCCCTCCTGCTCCTCCTCTATCACGGATGGAGTTAACGTTAGTTAGCACAATGCTAGGCGGCTCGTTGACATTAGCTGAGTAAGGCTAGCGACCGTTAGCTCCACTTTTCCGGATGGCCCAACCTGTTTTCTTCGTCTGCGTTTCCTGATGCTGGCGCTGGTGGAAGTGGCTCTGATCATTTTTTAGACAAGTTGTATGTTGAGTAGAGTTTCTGTCCTCTCCGCGGTGGTGGTGATATTGCCTGTCTTGTGCCCGATCTTTGGGCTGTTCCTCCATTGAAGTGTAGAGTGTCGGGACTTGTTCAACCCCCAATATGTGTGTTAGCTCACAGAAACAGTCCAATCACTACCAGTGTAAAACGGAAGCTATTTGAAGCCTCTGTAAACGTCAGCAGTAAACGTCTAAAAATGGCACTGTTTTGGGTGGTCAGCGCCGCTAAATCCCGTGAATAGTATTTGGAGTTGTGCAGCCAATATTTTGCACGACTTTTAAGATGTTTTGCAGATATTTTAAAAGTGTTACTCCACACTAAAATAACGCACAAGTCATATAAAAAATAATAAAAAAATAAAAAAATCTTTTCCAGGGGGGAAGCACGGGGTGGGGTTCAGGCATGAACTAAAATCATATGACCGGAGGCGCTGCCACGTCTCCAGCCAGTGTGGACACTTTGGTGGTGGTGGTGGTGGTGGAGGTGGAGGGGTCCCGGGGAGACCAAACCCCCCACTCCCAAAAATGGAAACTTATTGCAGATTTAAACACAGCTGCCCTCAAACATCCCTAATGCATTAAAAAGTTTAGTTTTTTGGTTTACAGACACAATGGTTCATACTTGTTGAACACAGAGTTATACATATCTGCACATATGCATAGGAATATGTTATATATACTGTATGTTATATATTAAGAGCAAACTCAAGACTTTTTAATCTGGCTTTTACTTGAACTGTATTCATACATTTTTCTGTTTAGATTATACACTAAAGGGACTAAATGTAACACTATTTATACATTATACATTAAAGAGACAATATGTAACTATTTCTACAACAATTTGGTTAGTTGTCTGTCTATTTATATATCTTAACCTTTATTTTTGGCTATCCATATATTTATTATACTTTACTTTTATTTTATTTTATCTAAGTATTTACACATTTTAATTTATTTTATTTTACTATTATACATTTAAATGGGTTCTTTTTTTATTTTATTTTATTTAATTATTTATTAGTTTTTAACCTGCCTCCAGTGTTTCCTCACTGCAAGATGATGACATGGCACTTACTCAGTTTGTGTTGTGCTTTTGTTTATAATGACAAGCACTTTGTGTTACATTCTATATGAAAAGTGCCATACAAATAACTGACTAACTGATTGATTGAATATGTGAATCTGTGTATATGTATATAGATGTACAGGAGACAGATAGAGAAGAAGGGGTAGGCACAAGTGAGTGTATACTTCTTCCTACTACTTTTTCAACATCTAAGATTTAATTTGTAGTGATTAAGAGAACTGAGTTTGTGTGTGTACAGGTTTGTACCTGTTTTCTTTTTTTCTTCATCGAATGAAAAAATATATATAGCTGTTGTTTTGTGCCAATAGGAGCAAAAAATTAATACATATAATTATGAAAATGTATGTGCACAGATGAGTAATGTTATTGCCAGCTAGGTTTTCACATACAAGGAATTTGTCTTTTTGGTGCATAACAAACATTAAGTAAAAAAAAAAAAAAAAAAGAACATAAGGAAGATAAAAAATCAAGTACTAAAAAATATAAATAATATAAATATATGTACAATGTGTTTTTAGGATAAAAAGAGCAGTACAGTTTGTGTAGGAATGTGCAAGAGTTTAGAGTATGCAGAACATATTAAATGTATATATAGATATTAGATATTTAACAAAACGTAGTGAACCAGAGAATAAAAGGTAAAGAGTGTGTGTTAATGTAACGCAGAGAGTGAGGAGACAATGTAACATGTAGGTCTGGATGGTTGGATGGAGAGAGTCAGTGTCAGAGGGGGCCCCGGGCCTTGTTGATGAGGCCAGCAGCAGTTGAGAAGAAACTGTTTAAAACTGCTAACCCCCCCTTCACCTTTCTACATCCAAAAAAAACATGAGACATATATTTTTGGTACATAGCTTTATTATTAATTATGTGTCATGTCTTATTCACATATACACAAATTGTACATTTATCCCCCACTCTAACACAGTCCCTCCAAAATGACTTAGCACAGCAACGTCCCAGTTCACAAGCATGGAGCAATATCATATGACAATAATAGTAATGACAATAATAGTGATGACATGACAAAAAAAAAAAAAAATAGTACTACAGACAGCAAAACCTCTCCTTTGGCATTCAGCCATCATTCCTTGGTCTAGGAAGCACCTTCCAGAATATATTAGATATTTTAGGTCCTTATATATGATAAATAGTATGTGCTTATTTAAGATTACTTTACTTATCCTCAGTGAAGTGTTTGGATGAAGCAGTGTGCAGACAAAGTCATTAGGGTATTAAATATCTTCTGTGGAAGTTTGTATTTCCTCAGTGCCTGCCCTCTTTCCATCCTTTCAACATCATTTAAACAAAATGCTGCTCCACAATTAAGATGTCTATCAAGGACCAGGCTAAGCATTATGTGTTTTTTGTTTGTTTGTTTTTTGTCCTCTGACCCTACTAAGTGAGTGAAACCACCCTCTAATTTAATGCGTGGATGTGGCTTAATTACGTTGCCTGTGAAAAGTCAAACAAAGAGTAAATGCATACTAAATGGATGGATTAGAACAACTGGAGTGATAACCATAGTTTAGAGCCTGGGGCAATTCAAAACCTCACACAAAAATGTACAAATATAAGAGCAATTATTATTAAATATAGACATTACACATTTAAATATTGTGCAACTAACTAATCATTTGTAGAAATTGCCAGTTAATATCAATAATAAACAGAAAGTGATACTGCACTCATACTGTATAATCTGGCCTGTGTGTCCCTGTGGGTAAGTATGACAGTGCATCCTGTTCACATGGGAAATAAAAGAGTGAACAGCACCCTCTTGTGGCTTGAGATACAATGCTTAAATATTGTATACATTATTATTTTGCTGTCAAAACAAATGTGTTGTATGAATGAGTTTATGTCCCTGTCTCTGGTATGGGATAAATTAGCCCAGGGCAGATTCAAAGATTCATAGATGTGTGATTGATGAAGACAAGATTAAAGGACATTTGTTGTTTGTTGTCCCATGTTGTTATAGAAAACTAGTTCAGATTTCCATTTTTTAAAAAGCAGGTCTCTAGTTAATTTATAGATACTGTGAAAGTGTCAAAATACCCAATAAACAGAAGTTCCCACAGTCTGTATTTGGAAACTGGTTCTTTAAACAAGTCACGAGGACTTCCGTAAGTTTGTGATGTCACAACTATACAGTCACCGACCTCGGGCATGACCCCAACAGACACACCCAGGAGCCCCCAGCCAGGTAGGCTGCAATCTGTTACCTGCTTGGCTGTACATCATTCAGAAAACAGTTAGTCAGTCTGAAGAGAGGCTCGTTAATGTTAACGAGACCTGTTCTTGCTATAGAGCTCCAGAAAGAAGCATAAGAGAGGAGATTTAAAACTACAACCCCATTAAATAGAAACAAAATGTGATGATGTGCAAAACATTCAAACCTCATATTTTACTGAAAATAGCACAAAGTCAACTTATCAGATGTTGAAACAGAGAAATGTTATTGATTTTGGAAAATGATATGCCCATATTGAATTTGATGCCAGCAACACATTTAAAAAAAAACAAAAAACAGACAGGGTCAGTGTCTGTGAACTGAGTAGACTTTGCTGTAATCTTTACAGTTTAATGTTTTCACATTCTTGCTTGATGCAGGATTTCAGCTGATCAACAGTTTGGCGTCTCCTTTGTCGTATCTTTTTCCATTTTAGACAGCATGCCATTTTTTTTGGAAATAGGGTTGTATATTGAGATGGTTTTTGGTACTTGGAACTACAAATATATCTTCTTATGGACAAAACCTCCAATAAAACACAGTAAAAGTGTGAAATATGGGACCTTTAAAGTAGAAAAATGATAAAGATATATTTTGCATTTTTCAACATGAAATGACATTCCCTTTAACTACACAAATCTCACAGTCTTTGTTAAAAATTTTATTATCAAACTTCAACTATTTTTTTTTTTTAGATTTGTGCCTTGATGTCTACAAACTCTTTAACAGTTCAGTATAAGAGGATCCTCTTTATCAAAAGAGCTCATCTGCGCTTCACACAGACTCACAGTGCTGATGTATTCAGCCCTGCTCCTCCTACTGTGCGTGCATGTGACAGCTATCTTTTTAAATGAAATATTAATGTGACAGCTTCATTTTATGGCAAGATTTATTTTTAAAATGAGACGAGGTTTTCGAGAGAGGGACGAGGAGAGTCTCCAGGCGTGTGCACACAGGAATGGTAATCTAGCAATATGTTCAAAAACTCACACAGTGTGAGGCGCTGAGCGAGCCATGGGATCATTTCAAGAAGAGACAGTTATCGCAGTGGCATTTAGCACATTTACAACATGAAGGTAGAGCGAGGATTGAGAATAAGCTTGACTGAGGAAAATATTAAAGGGAAGACCGATCTAGAGAACACTAGTTCAGTGCTGGTTATATAGAGAAAACCATAATTTAATATAATAACTCAAACATTATAGCTGACTAAAAGTAATCCCTTAAGATCCTGGCATACCAATACTACATTTACAAAAATATATTTTCTCAGATGATCAAAATGAACACATCATACATAAAAAACTGTGATTCAGTATTTCAAATTTATTCTATATTGATTTACAAAGACTTTCAGGGATACATATTGTCAGTCTGTAACTTAGTTAAACATCAATACACTGTGCAGACCTCAGGGGAAGAAATATGTTCTGATAACTGTTCAACAGCCAATTCACAAACTGAATAAAACCTTTTTATTGATATATTTATAGTCCGTGTAAAGGCAATTCTGAGATTTCTTTCAAAACACATTAAATATGTTGGAAAAAAGTTGCTAAAAACATGAGAAAAGACTTTGAACGATGTATTACTGAAATGTGGAGTTAGAGGTTAAAACAGTTTTTCGCCAGTTTTCAGTCCAGGATTTTTTGGGCGGTCCTAAAGGGTGGCTCGATGACACGCTGAGGCCACGCTGAGCATACCCCTGCACCGCTAGCAGAGAGATAGAGATTAATTCATCTTGCTCAGAGTGATTCAAAGTTTGACACCTAATTTCATAAACTTGACGATATTTTTAATCATTCAAACTTGGCTGGGTGGTTACTTACACAGACTTAAAGATTTTATCTTGATTAATTTTGATGTAAATAGAAACCATTTGCTCGCCACAGTTTGTTAGCATTTTAAAATGGCATATTTGTACTTTTAATTTACATGTTATTCTTGTTGAAGGACTGAATATTGATCATATAAATCTCTGAAGATTTGAACTAATGAGTGAGATGGTTGAGGCAAAAAAATAATTTAAAAAAGATATACTATATTTGGCTATGTTGTGTCCCATGCCACATAAATATACAGTGATATCTAAAAATCTTGTTTCCTTCACTTCGTTAGGCATTAATTTAAGTTTGAAACACATTTAGAAAACAGACTATCCCAGTCTCAAAGTGTAATTGAACAGACAAATATTACGTTAGATAAATAAATAGCATTAGATCCTCGAGTTCTGCAGCCTACAAAGAAACGTTCCCATGTCTGTAAATCTGTAGGTGAAAAACACAGCAGAGCTGCTACTGTTTCAGCGTTCCTGCTTGTTGTGACATTTTGTCTCTGCGGTATGAAACCTGTTGGCACCAGTAAAATTAGTGCAAAATAAAAATGCAATGTGCAGTACAATATATATGAAGCCACAGAAGCTGCAGAGTTGATATTGATATAAATGCTGAATATATATATACACATACATGTACACTGACGTGTAATTCATAAAGCATCAGTGAACTTCTTTAGAAGTATTAAAAATGTAAAAGAAAAACCGATGGACTCCCAATGTCACTGGACATGCAGTCACAACGCATCTTGCATGGCTTAGCTGAGGACTCTCAGCCTGTAAATGTTTCAGTGAAGGCAGCAGAATTAAAGGTATCCAGTGTCTTTTACGGTCCCCAGTGGTTGGTGTCGTCACAGTGTGGCTAGAAGGTCCTCATGTCGTAGAACTTTGTAGGTGAGCCAGTAGAGGACGTTAAACATGAGGAAACTCATGGGGAAAACAGCTCGGGAGATGGTGTCAATCCTTTTTGCCCGATCCACAAAGCGCCTGCGTATGTCGTAGAAACCTAAACCAGGAGGTAAATCTGCAAAGACTGGGGTTGCATCCATTTCCGGTGCACTTCCTGTTGACAGTGCAAGTCCAAAACTCTGGAAGAGTAAACCTTGCTGTGCCAGCTCCTCCTCCTGGAAGAAAAGAAAAGATACAGCACAGAATAACAATCTGCTCTGAGAATCACACAGCTTAAACTGATTTACTTCTTCTTGAGGCCACAGTACGTACCCTGGCACAGACAGTACACTGCTGGGCTACGTTCCCATGTGGAGCATTGTTTCCTGACATGTTGTTTCCTTTCACCTTACTGTCACCACTTGCCTGCTTATGAGGAAAAAACACATTTATTTAATCATCAAACAGTTTGCAGTCATGGCACAGCTCCTCTCTCAGCTGCTGGTGTTGTAAATATTGTACGTTCACAAGTGATCATCTGTTTCTTACAAAGTGAATACAAGTCTGACAATGTGAAACGAGACAGCTTGAAGATTTCAGTGGCATTGCATAATCCCAACAAATGAGGACTTCAAGCAGATGTTTTGTGTCTTGCGTTATAAATATTACAAGGTATTAATGAGTCCTGCAGCAGCTGTCACATTGCTTACTTATTTTATTTTATATTTAAAGGTGGTTTTGGCCTATTTTTCTTCTTCTCGTGAGATTCAAAGTGAGCCAACAATACGAACATTCAGCCAACAGTGGAATAAGGTGATGGCTTGAATTAATCACAGGTCAATGCCGTCTGTATTTCCTCATCCGGAGTGCAACATGCAGCTGAGTTGTGCAGCTCGTGCATAGCTGGGCGCAGGGAATAGCAGGTGACAGCAGCCCGAGGGGGGTCGAAGGGGGTGGCGTTGCACTCACAGCTCTCTGCCGCTGTTGCTCTTTGAGCTTCCTCCTCAGTCTGAAGAACTCCTTGTGCTGGCGTGAAACAAAATTAACGGCCGCATACTCCAGCAGTGCAGCAAACACGAAGAGAAGACACACCGCCATCCAGATGTCGATGGCTTTCACGTAGGACACCTGTGAATTAAATCAAATCAGTGAAATCAGCCAGTTATCATCAGCGTTCATGAATGACAGTGGCATGAAAGAAAGTTGGATGTTAGAATGTACTTAAAGAATCACAGGTAAGATGCTCATCATGCATAATAGTCCCTGTCAGTATTATATATTAACACGTAGGCAGTACTTCATTTTCTGGAACCGCTTATCTTCATCAGGGTCGCAGGGGGCTGGAGCCGATCCCAGCTGACACTGGGCGAGGCATGGTACACCCTGGACAAGTTGCCAGCTCATCACAGAGTCACCATTTAACCAATTAACCTGTTAACTGCGTGTTTTTGGACTGTGGGAGGAAGCTGGAGAGCCCATGCAGACATGGGACATGCAAACTCCACACAGAAAGGCCGCAGCCAAGGTTTGAATCTTACTGTGTGCCGCCTTGACTTTTATTTAAGTAAATTAATCAGTGTACTTCTTCCTCTACTGCATTTTCAACTATTTACAGTCAGCAGTCTTGTTTATTGGATCTTCAACAGGGGGTCCACAACCTCTAGGGGGTCCTCAGAGTTACTGCTCGGGTCCACCAAATTATCAGGGCTCAATATATAATCAATAAAATTTGGGATTGAATTTATAATAAACAAAAACAAACCAAACTATCTGACCTTCGGCAGCGACGCCCTTGAGCCAGAGCTCTGTGTCGTCATGGTGAGCACCGTAGTGATTCCCAATCCAACTCTGGCCGGAGCCGCGTCCATGTTGATCCAGAATGACACCCAGGACAGGATGACGGTGAGCAGGCTCGGTATGTACATCTGGATCAGGTAGTATCCCATTTGACGCTCCAGGTAGAATTTGACCTCAATACAGGTGAATTTACCTAACCAGAGGAGGAGATACAGGTACAAACTGACAGTCTTATTAGCAGTCGATTGACAGGATGTATGGAAGATGTTGGTTGGCAGGCCGTCGTATATCATGTACCTGTGTTGTAGTGTTTGGTGCAGTAGCCGAGGCCTTGCTCCTCTTTCAGCACAAACTGAGGGAGCGTCAGATCGTCAGCCACCTGCACCGCTCCCACATCCAGCCATTCAAAAATAAGATCATTCATGGTGTATCCAACTAGAACAGAGACAAAGAGAAGGTGTACGGTAAGCAGTACGTTCAAAACAAAGTTTGTATAATGTGTGTTTCAAGCCTTGAAAGATCAACTCACAGCTTTCAAGTTGCATCGTGCATGTCTGGCTGTCCATGGGGAAGTTTTTCAGATCCATGGGACAGGAAAGTGTGAGTGTCAGCCTGGAAAACAAGGACAGCAACACTGTAATGGTACAGGAAAGGTGTGTAAAACAAAAAGGTGACACCCTCACCACTCCATCCGAGCTGGATACCCAGCACAGCGCTGATCCCACAGCACCAGCGGTCTCCTGCTTGTGTCACTCAAACCCTTTTTGCACGCTCACCCTACATTAAAGGTCACATCGAGCAGCTCTGACCTCTCTGACCTCCTGTCCGTCTATCTACTCCACTGTGGTGCTGACAGACAACATGTCAGCCTTTATGGAGGTCAACACTGCACCACAATCAGTAAAAATAGGAGAGTGCACCCTCAGCCACAAACAAATAGTGTTGGATTATCCATCTGGTGTCTCATACATTGAGTTTCTGTCGTTGCTGCTGCTCTTTTCAAGTCATGATGTCTTTCACTGCTCATTTTAAGCACCATTCTCTTCTTTTATTCCAGCGAGGACAAAGTTTCTCACACAAATGAGAAATATATTCAGAAAAAATGATCCTAATTCAGCATCATCCAGACATAGAGAGGTCAGCCATTATGTGAAAGTTGCTAAGCGGTAATCTAGTTCAGTAAGCAAAGAGGCAACCGATGATTCACTTCATGTTTAAAAGAACTGCTAATACAGCTTGCCTCCTCTTTTCTTATATTGTAATAAATCTTCATACCATTACGCTACAGTTCACCACTGCTTTAGTGCCACGCTACTGACCTGATTCTGCTTTAGCCTGCAGTTACTGTTTAACATGAACTTGCTCACAGTGGGTGCTGGACAATACGATGACAACTGAACTGAACTGGAGTGAAACAAACATGTTGCTGGACCATATATTTAGAGTTTTTTTCGACTGCAGCACACAGAGGCAGAACTTTATATTCAGTTGGAAACTTGACAAACCGTGGAGCTGGATCTGTAATGTTTGATTCAAACATATATGATGCATTATTCAGTCACCTGATGCTGTAGAGGACATTTCCATTCTGGAATATGCGAAGCAGTTTGTTGTCTGTCGTAACCTCGTGAAAGTTTGCTCCTTTTTCATTTGCAAAGAACAGATCGGGTTTCCAAATGGAGTCCAACATGGAGGGGTCCAGGTCCAGAGAGTCATCTGGATACTCCTTATATGCCAGTCTGGGGTCATTCCACTGCTGTCGCAGAAATACGTTGAGCCGGTAGTCCTTGAGAAGAAGAAATGTAACTAGTTATAGGTATAGAAACAACATACTGCAATCGTGGAATCCATGCCATAGATTTGCATATGCCAGTGCATCTAATTATGGTGTCATTTTAATAAACCATGTGAGAGGGCCAAGTAAACAGGAATAGCACTGTGCCCACACAAACTCTGTGTGAGCAGACAAGCAGGGGAAAAAAGCATAAACAAACTTGAGTGCTCATAACCTGAACGACAGAAAACTTCACTCACGATATCATCAATTAAAATTTGATGGCCGTCCCTGAAGGTATTTTAGAAAATTCATGAGTCCTTCTAACTCTAAACTTGAATAAATAAATTTAAAAAAACAAGACAGTCCCCAAACGCTTTCCACGGGGGCCTCATAAATAAACGATAGTCCCTTATTTGACAGAGACAGAGATACAAGAAAATCAAAGCTGACATTATGTAATGAACTTACAAGATGGTGTTTACAGTCATTAATTAGTCATAATCTAATGACAGTATGTTTAGGCATCGTGAAACTTGCTCCAAATGGCCTCTCTGAACGGAGGGAGAAGAGCCAGAAACGCTTCACATGGATAAACACCAAAGAGTGTGATGCAGCTGATAAATGAGCATTCACCAACTCTGCTGTCCAAATAACAGAGACGGAAATTTCTCCACTGCCAGCAAGTTAAACCAGCTGAGCAGTCTGCACTCTGTTTTCAATCACTAATATTTACTGTGTTGTTTAGGGAAAGTTCCATATGTGTTATCTCATAGTTTTGATGTCCTCTGTGTTAATCTACGATGTAGAAAATAATAAAAATAAAACCATTGTATGAGATGGTATGTGCATCTTTACCAGCTGTAACATTAAAGTGGCGCACACATGAATGCATCAGTGATTAAAATCCAATAATATAATATATTAATGTTCTTAAATGGGCCATTTTGCATGACTACTTTTATATTTTGATGCTAACTTTGCATGACATTGCATTACCTGTGATAGATTATTTCCGCACTGTGGTAATAAATAATTCTCCACCTCTGTTGAAATACGATAGTTAAGTATTCATTTCAATTCGGTTCTATTTATATAGCACCAAATCATAACAGAAGTTATATCATGACACTTTTTATATAGAGCAGGTCTATACTGTACTCTTTATAACGTTATTTACAGAGACTCAACAATTCCCACCATGAGCAAGCACTTGGTGACAGTGACAAGGAAAAACGTCCTCTGCATATAACAACGTGTAACGCAGACACAGTGTTGTGAAACAAATAAAATGACTATGGAACTGACACCTGGATTGTTTTTCAGTGACAGTTGTTGTGCAGTAAATACAGTGAGAAAGACTTTACTCTCTAGGTTGCTGTTTAAAACTTCAAGTTTTCTTGCTGCTAACGTCCTGCACAGTAATCCAGAAACTTGGAGCAAGCAGCAGTTGTTCAACAAGAGTTCAAAAACTCTACAGTGATACAGATGAGTTACAGTAGAGTACAATTGTTGAATAAAGTGTAAAACTTTGACTTCCCTAAGGTCAATATTATAAAAATGTCTTTTAAAATAAACATTTATAAGAATTTCCACCTGTTGTTACATTTGAAATCTTTTGAAAAAAAAAAAAAAAAGATTAAAGCAGATGTTCAAATGTTAATCTAGTGTTTTTGTTTCATTCATCTAAATAAACACTGGGGGCTATAAAGAAAACTCTCACCATGGTTGTTTCAGTGATGGATCCGAAGCTGTTGATGAAGATGTTACAGGTGACGTTGACAGGAGGACCTGATGGAAGCAGATCATCACAGTCACGCTGGTTTCTTAAGTATTGGAGGCAGAGCTTTCCTGTACAATAACATCTGCTTGTTTTCTTTATAATGTGTCCTGATTAATAGACATATTCAAAATAACCAACATAAAACTGGGCTGTCATTTCCAGTACAGCCCCATCAGTGTAGTTCACCCGTCAACCACAGAAACTTTAAATATTTCAGCGAACCATTTCCTAAGAGGCAATAATTTATTGATTCTCCTTAAGTTACATTAGTGTATATATAGATAATCAGCCGGGATTTACCCAGCATGCACCGACAAGGATGTGGAGCAAGTATGAAATATATATGACACACGACCCCAGAGAGCGAAGGGGAAGTATGTCAGATCTGCTGCCTTCACTCACAACAAGAGATCAAGATTGGCTCGAAATAAGCCTGTGGGGTAACATCCGAGGGTAGCTGCACGTTTCTGACAAGAAAAAGAAGTCTGTGTAAAAAAAACATATTATAACCTAAGGCTGTGGGTCAGCATAAAAAAAAAAACAGTAACAACACATGACAAAAACATCACAGCCTGCAGCATCTCTCACGTCTAACCCATCTGTGAATGATTTGTGCTTCTTCGCCGCACAGATTGTCACGCAAAATGATCACACCTGTCCTCCCACCGCACGTCAAACGCGTGCGTTTTACCTTTAAAGTTTGGTCTGATGCGAGCGTCATAGCCAGATGTGCGTCCCATCAGTTTGTCCAGAAAGTCAGATGGAGAGTGGGGCTTGATTGTCCTGCTGGGTAACTTTATCTCCTTACAGAGCACGGACCTGCCAGGTGATGAGACAACCAAGTCTGGGATGATATTTAATATTTAATACCTCAAATTCTCCCTTTAATTTGTACCAAACAATATAACATCTTACATTTATGAACATTTTCCCTGAATGGAACTGTTGTCTTTTAATTATAGATTGCAAAACATTTTTAATGCACGATTCTTCTCGCTCTAAGAGAGCAGTGATTGAGTGAACGTTGATTATTGGTCAAAGGAGCATCATTGAATGTCTTATTGTCAATAATTATGTGCTGTTACTGTCAAATCATGTTAAATACAGCACATAAACTACCAAACAAACATCAGTTTACAGATTCCTCCTAGAAATCAGCTCAAAGTATCCTTCAAATTAAAAGTCTCTTACCTGCTTTGCAGAAAAATGACAGGCGAAGCCCACAACATACACAAGATGTGTAATATCATACTTAGATAGTAGAAATGATAGATGTAAGACCGATGGAGGGAAAGGGAAATTTAAAAAAGAAAAAGCAGAGATGCAGAAAACTTGTTGTTGCTCTTCCAAACAGCTTCTCTCTTCTGGACTCAGCTGAGCATCCCTCCCTCTCTTCAGGTGTAAATACAGGAAGCTGCGGCTGCTGCTGCTGCTCTATAATTCAAAATCCTAGGGAAGTTTTCTTTTTTTTTTTTTTTTTCTCCTGCTGCTGCCCCGTGTTTGTGTGGCTGACTTCAAGCTTTATCTCTTTTTTATGGCCATATGCATGTTGAAGGAATTACTGCAAGAATATTTAAAGAGACAGGAGTGTTTTCTTATTTTTTTCTCTCTCTCTCTCCTCAAAGCAGAGCAGCCGGCGTTCGCTCATCATGACAGCTTCAGATTAGCAGAAATATTTGTGTTTATTAAAATGAAAATTGTTATCCAAAGATTAAAATGCTGAGTAACCACACAGCACTCCAAGTGATTATTAACCCAAATCCACAAATTTAAAAAGAAGCCAATAAATATGAAATATTGGATTTAAACAGCTCTCTTTCAAATGAAGTCTTTAAAATAACAACATTCACTGATGTCTAACCGACGCTGATCTTCTATGTTTTTTCATATTGTGGTGATCAATTGTGACAAAAATAACAAAGCAAAACAGTTTATAGCCTCCTAAAGTGTAAATGTGTCTACAGATCTGATTATTTAAATCAACGCTGGATTATCTACAATTAGAAGAACATAATATGTGAATCACAGCAAAGGGGAAACAGGATGAAGGCATCAAGCTCCAATTAAATCAAGTGTAACATCTCTTTGAGTGTCAGTACACATCCAGAGGTTGTTTATCTTCAGTGGAGAGAAGTTTCTGGTCTAATTATTTCATCTTCAAATGGCCAAACTCAAATATAAATGTGGAACGCAGCTCATGTTTATTCCTCCATACAGAGTGGGAGGCAGTTCAGCCATTTACTCATGTAAAATTAATGTCAAAGAAAGCGCTATGGCGGCACGTGTTTGCCTCACACTTGCTTCACACTTCGCTCCGAAGCCCTCGGTGTCAAACTGGATAAGAAATGTGTGAGAACATAAAACATGAGTGCAATCTTAATAACAAGCAGGAAAAACAACATATCTGCATGCTTTCGCATTTTTTACCTCCGGACAAGATAAGTAGGCCAAGCTTCATTTTAATGTTTTTGATGGAGCTCTACTTAATTAGATCATACGTCCGCACAAGATGTACCTATCAGGTGATCTTTGTGCACGCCTGTTTGTTCCCATTTAAACTAACCTTCAGGTCCAATCAGGATAGTTCAACACGTATGACTGACTGAATTTACCAAGCAAGTACACATTGAGAAAAATGCTCCAGGACAGATGAGCTCAACCACACAGATTTTAACGACCATCCCAGCTCCGAATGCAGGTCAACTCATCTGTCGTGGGTGTTGTTATCCAAACTGAAAATAACAGGATGACTCCAATTTAAAAATAGCTTTTATTGCAGCTTCTCTCACGACAAGCTGCTCTGATCACACACAGAAAAAAAAAAAACAACAACAATAATCCATGCCCAACATTTTCAGCCTGGTGGGGAAAAGCAGACAGACAATCACATCTTGATCAGGACTGTAAAAAAAAAAACATGAGTGTAAAGTTTGGTGGATAGTGGTTGACCGTGATTTCTCCTAAATATTAAAAAAAAAAAAAAAAAAAACAAACCAGCTGCAGCGGATAGAAATTCCAAATACGAAAATATTTCGGCGACGTGACAAAATTTACATCAATTCTCCCGTTTTGCATGTATGATCAGTTTGAGTGTGATGATGTCAAATTACAGTCTTATCACGAAGCGTTAACTCCCCTCCGTCTTAATCCTCGTGGATGTTGAACAGCTTGGCCACTTCATTCAGATCTGCGTGCTCCTCTCCATCCTTGATAATCTACAAATAAAAGATTTAAACGTTTTACAACAACCGAATCTCCATTTGACTCTCGACATTAAAGGCCGTCTAAAGTCAAAATAAATATGTGTTTTGAGTTTGTCAGACTAAAGAAGAAAGTGTTATTAACCACCCAGCCAAATTTGAATGATTAAAAATAACGACAAGTTTATGAAATTAGGCGTCAAAATCAGGTAAAAATGGGCAGTACTCTCAGCTCCAGGACTGTGGGGGCGTGTCCGCTGAACCACTCTCCGTCTCTCTGTGTCTTTCTCTCTCTGTCCTAACGTACATAAGTCATGTATATCATTGAAACGCTGTCTGTTGTCACTTTGCGGTTATTGCTCCGTTGCGGTGTTTTGATGAAGCGGCGGGGGGGGGGACCGACATGTAAACTCAGATCTGACTACATATATTCCCTGTCATAGCGACAAGCTCCCGTGTCCCGTTACCGGTGTATTTTCCTCTGGATTCCGCTCAGGAAACGAGAGCAGTCTTAACGTTACATGCACTGACATTAGATAACACACATGAAAATGATGAGAAACCCTAACGTGATTATGTTAGTACACGATGTAAAATCACGTTACTGTGCACTATGTCACCTAACGTTACTGTAATTACTGTACTATTTTCAGGTCTCCATTAATATGGGCCTTCAAAATCCACTTCTTCATCACTTTGTTTTTTTTTAAGTTAAAATAAAGTAATGGAGCTGTTGTCACATTCTGGCATCCAGAGAAGATGCATTTTCGGGATGTTGAGGGCAGAGCTAGCTGGCAAAGGCTGTACGTATAAGTGTTGCAGAAGGCTTTTATACCGTTGCGCTAAGAGGGGCCGGGTGGTCGCCGCGTGGCGTCACGCGGTCTCCTTTTAGGACCGCCCAAAAAGTCCTGGACTGAAAACTGGTGAAAAACAGTTTGAACCTCTAACTCCACATTTCAGTAATGTATCGTTCAAAGTCTTTTCACGCGTTTTCAGCAACTACTGTCCAACATATTTATTGTGTTTTAAAAGAAAACATGGAACTGCCCTTTACACGGACATTAAGTGTTTTTCTGACGTTGCGACGACGGTGCGTACCTTCCTTGCGATGGGCATCCTGTTGAACACGTTCCACAGGATGATGCCCACCACCACCTTGTCCCTCAGGTAGAAGATGACTCCTTTTCCATAGTCGTCTTTGTGCTGCACCACAGCGGGAGGAGGCGATGAAGAGGCCACTGGGCTTATGGCCGTGTCCTCTGTTTCACTCTCTGAGCGGATCCCAGTTCCTGCGACACATTTAACGATTAAATCTGATTCTTAAATTCACAGTTTGTTTTTGCTGGTTTAATATACAGTGATGCTCCTACCGGACTTCTCTGTAGCAGCTTTAGGTGTATCCTTGGCAGTGGCTTTGGCAAACACTCCGACTGTTGGTAGGCTGCTGTCAACAATCCCAATCGCCTCGTACCCGACGTCTGGTCCCAGGTCACTCCTGTCGGAGGAAAAAAAAAAAGTTTTTTTTCCAAACAAAAACAAAAAAACTTTCTGTTGAAAATAGTTCTGCTGTAGTTCATCACAAAATGTGAAGAACATAAACTTTAAACCTGTGAAAACACTGTGTCCTATTCTAGACACTCATATAGAGAAAACAAACAGAGAGGACACTTATTAAAAATGTAGCTGTGAACTTCAGTGACAACCCCCCACCGCCACCTGATGAGTTTCAAGCTGGCTGATGACCTGAGGTAATGTCACAGCCAACTGACCTTGACAAATTACCTGCTGCGGTCTTTCAGACCAGAGAGCCTGTACACTTAATTTGACATCGTTCAGAAGCATCCGGAGCTCGGGTTCACCTGTCGGTGTGACTGTGCCAACGTTCGTGTTTATAAAGAGGCTTTTAGCTCGAGATCAGCAGCAGACGTACTGAAATAGTTTATGAAATAGTTCAGAGGTGGAACTAACAAATTACAACTACTCATGTTGCTGTAATAAAGTCTTTTCTGGGGTGTGATTTTTACTTTTACGTGTGATTTTACTCACATAAGTATTATCGCACTTTTTAATCTCCATCGCTACTAAAATCACAATTTGCTAGTGAGTGTACCAACAATTTAAATTAAATCCAAAACTTTAATCTGCATATTTGTAGCCACCACGGACACACAGGAGGTGGAAGCGAAGCGCTGCCCGCTTCCTTTCAGTGTCCCTGTTAACACACTGGACTGTTCAGACAGAGCCGGCTAATGATCTGGTTTCGCCGTCTGTTCCATTTTTTTTCCCCGAGCACCACAGGCCAATGTAAACTATGGACAAAAGAACAGATGAGCAGATTGTTTGCAGCACATTAAGAGAAATTTATACCAATTACAGCTTTCAGAGAATTTTTGCTCTCTCTGTATATTTGTTTAGAAAACAGCTGAGTCTTTACCTTTTATCATTTATCAGAGAAATGTGTTTGTAAGATATTTTCTACACGGATCTCCCATTTTGATTGAATGCCTATTGATAATACGTTAAATGTTAACGGTTAAACTGTTAAAAGTAACTAATAATCGTAGTTTTTGAGAGAATACTTTGTACTTAGACCAGTAATTTTACCTGTAGTTAAGTAATGTAACAGTACTTCTCCCTGAGTACAGATTTTGAGCACTCTTCCACCACTGCAGTTCACATATGTATGTTTTAAATGTTAGTTCACCTTTACTGTGCCTGATTCTGCTGACACATTACCCTGTTAATCATAAGAATATCAACATATCGTCCGACTACATCTGCTCGTCTACAAGTCATGATAGTTTGACTAGTGGTCCTGTTTTTGTTTTTCTTGTGCTGCAGTGAACCCACGTTGTCAGCAGTGTGTCATATTTCCCCAGCTGCTAAAAGCATGCAGTCACAGGAATCCTCTGTGTAGTGCAAGCCACAGTCCACACTGTAGTTCACTTTTTGGCAACTCCCCGAATGTCTGGTCGAGTCCCCTTGTGATCATATCAGTAATGTTTTTAACAGAGTTAGTAAATTTATGATGTCTCGCCGAGTGACGCGGCCCTCTGCTGGAAACTCCAATACTAATGTCCTCTAAAGGAGTTTTAAATATTTTAAAACTTAATGGTATTCAAGACTTCAAAGCAATCATGCATGTTCATCTGACTTCTAAAAGGATTAAATCTGAGTCATTTGCAGAATCGTACATGCTGCCCCAGTGCCCGCTCAATGCATTTGATTCAGACCAAATATTTCCCTTAATTTGAATCTGGTTTCTTAGCCTGCAGCCACGACGATCGTTTGCAAAACGGTTTGTGACCCATGAAAACCTCAAGATGGCGCCACAAGCAGGAAACTGGAAGTACTGCAATACCCACCAGAACATAGACTGATGCCAGTACGGTTTGTTGGCTCCCGTCATGTTCTCTCCCGCTAGTCTTCCGCTCACGACGGCGTGATCGTGGTGCTCCACCCGTCTGCGGCCCAGTCTGATGTCGTAGAAACACGCAGCATCTCCTGCCTAAATGCACACAGATTTTGATATACTCATTAAAAGAAGATGATGAAAAGAGTTGCCATGTTTTTACACTTGGAAAAACAAGGATGAGTCTCATCACTAAATGACTAATAACTCCATGAAAGTTAAATAATTAAATAACTCCTTTTACCTCCATAGCTCACACAGATTGAACCAAGCTTTCAGTAGGGACAAGCCAGGTAACTTTACAATCTACTGCTTTTCACATTCTTAGTGTGTTGTCACTGTTATTTTTTTTCTGGGCCACAAAGAGCAAAAACACTTCATATCTAAATTTTGTTTCATTCTGAGATTTTAAGTTGAACTTGAGACTTGAATGGAAATCTGACATGTTTCTTTATTACACCCAACCAAAAATCCAAATCTTATGGGAGCGTGGATCTGTTTCAGCAGACCACGCTCACACTTTCTGGTTGTGCCCTCATGTTAAGCCTTTCAGAAAAGAAGTGCACCATTTGGTCTCAGAGATTCTGAAGATGAGATCTGATTTCTCAATTTCTATGAAAATATTAGAAATATTCCTAAAAGTCTCAGTGGGAGAGACTCAACCCTTTCAAAGATCTTTTTGGCTGCAGGTAAAAAAAACAATTACAAAATGCTCCAGAGGAAACCTCCCACCATTGCCCTTCTGATTAGCATAATCAACTTTATCCGCATTATGGTGAAAATGACTTTCACCTTTCGACTACAAAAGGAGAAGAAGGATAAACAAACAATGTGACGATGCGTGCAATGAGATCCTGCAGTTGCCTATCAGAGTTTCAATCTGCAATAGCTACAAAGAGTTACAACATAATACGCTAGATAATATCTATATATCGCTGTATATTTATAGTGAGTATAAAGCAGGAACTTCAAACTGTACCAAATGTAAAACTCAGAGTTATTCTCTTGGGTAATAATATACAGCAATAGGTCAACAGGTGTCAGCAAACAAACTTTTATGTCTGCTTGGAAACGTCCCTGACTCTCAAAGCCAGGATGGTGAGGTGGGACGGGGATGAAATCTCAGATCTGTGAGGTTGTAACTCTAGAAAAAAAAGGGGACACTAAACGCGATACTGTCGATGGAAGCACTCATCTTTTTCTGTAAAAATGGACGAAACCATCGAATTATCTGGGGAAGTCTGGGGAAAAGTGGAAAACAACTGAATTGGAGACAATGAGGATGAATCGGATCCATGTATACAATAAGTATTATTTAATTTGACCATATTCTGTCTATAATGTGAGTGCTTTGCCTCTTTTTTTCTTTTCTTTGCATGTTGCATGCCATTTTATTTGTAATGGTCCAGTCCTGTGAGATCATGTTTTTTTTTTTTTTTAAGTCACTAGAGAAGATATAGTTAAAATTAGCAAAAGCTTAGGAGGTTTACCACAAACAGCAGTTAAAATCCATCACTATGTGTTACACAGATAGACACAGTACATGTACTGTAGCAAAGGCCATAACTGTTACCATACTGGTGGAACCTTTCAGTTGACTGATTTGGAGCAGAATAACTGTTGAATTGATGTTTTGTTAAGCTAACTAAACTACCTTATAAACATTAACTTACCACCCAAATATTGGATCTAGCTTGCAGCTCTGCATTGACCCGAAAGCCACCGAAGTCAGAGTCCACCTCCAGACCTGCTGACTTGGCAAGGTCAACATTGGGCTCCAGGCCAACAGCTGCAACAATGTGATCGGTTTTCACCTACAAAAAGGTGGAGCACAAAATAATCAGTAACTAATAAGTCATTTATTGAATTACGCTGAACTTGTGCAAAATCCCTGAACCTACCAGTCGGCCATCCTTCAGTTGGATTTCTAACTTGTCGTCTTTGCAGGTCACAGATTTCACCAAAGCCTCTGAGATGATTTTTACGCCCTCTGGAAAACCAAAGAGGGAATGTTTAATAAAAGATGACATGGCAAAGTCAGGCAATCAGACATGCTTAAATACAAAATGGACATTAACCTTTCTTGACTTTTTCTGTTGTCCAGTTGCTCAGATACTCAGGCAACACTTTTCCCATGTTGCCCTTCTCAGGGTACATCTGTATCACCTCCAGGCCAGACTCATTAGCTGAGGAAAAGAGAAAGAGAGGATGAGCGATCCGACAACAGATTTAATTAATTAATTCTGTTAAAACGTCAGTCGTCTTACATCTCCTGCCGAGAGCGCAGGCAAGCTCGCTGCCCAGGAAGCCGCCTCCAATGATTGTGACGGACTGGATGTTTCTGGAGACCTTATCCAATGATTTGAAGTCGTCGATCTGTGGAGGAGAATAAACTTTATATCAGATTTACCTTTTTGTTTGGTAGTTATATGTCACAAAGCTGCTCTAAAGACATTAAAGTGACCTTAAACGAGTGTGTTAACCTGTCTGTGCACCTATGACGGAACTGTAATAGTTCTTAATATCATAAGTTATCGCCCTCTTGTGGCTAAACACTGACCTTGCGGAACAAAGTCGTCCTCTTCATCACCTCCTCTCCTGCTCTCTCAATGACCTGCAGATTTCTTGGCACTCCGCCTGAAGAGAGCAGCTCTGATTAGCTTCCACCATGTTCGAGCCTCGTGTGGTCATAAATGCATTTTTTAAAAGCGGCTCACCTGTAGCGATCAAACATTTGTCGTATGAAATCTCAGTATCATCGTCCAGTTTTACTTTGTTTCCTCTCACATCCATGTGAACCACCTAGAAGGGATTAAATCAAGTATTATATGTCAGAATATGATCTCATTCAGTATAGTCAAAAAGTACATTTACATCATCACTTCTTGTTTAAATAATCAATCAAACTACTATCATGTACTGCACTGGTAACACACAGCCTCCCTCTAATGGAGAATGAAGAATCTCAGAAATCTATATTTTAAAAGAAATAAATAAATTTCTTGTAATATTTTGCTTCATATGCTTGAATTTCGTTCGGGATCAATAAAGTATCTATCTATCTATCTATCTATCTATCTATCTATCTATCTATCTATCTATTATCAGTCTGCTATATAGTCACATTTATGCATGTACTGCAAGCATACATTAGAGATAAGTTACGAGCTAAAATGTGAAGTCAAGTTAGTAAGTGGAGGAAAAAAGAATGGTTCAAAAACACTGCAATCGTTGCGCCAAATGGGAAATATTAATAAGAAAAGTGTGGATCAGGAGTGCCCACTTTTCACTAAAATTAGCTCTGGTTCTTCATTCAGGATTCAACAATAAACAATATTCTTATTAGGAATAAACCTTCTGCCTGTGTAAACTGTCTGTAGCTGATTAGGGTCAGCCTACTGTATTTTAACTTCTGTCATAATGGTGGTATTTAGAGAGCCTTGTGTATTGATGTACTGTGTATAATTATGAAGTCAGAAAGACCAACCTTTTTGCCAGTGAGAACAGCCACTCCCCCATTTTCTGCACTATTCAATTCGTCTGCAGTAATGTAGAACGATGCAGGCTGAAAGTAGATGCTGCCAAATAAATAGAAAAGGTATTAAAGCAGCCAAATTGAATGAGTCATACAGTATCCAATTAAGTTGGCGTTATGACACTACAAAGTCTAAAAACACGGTGTCGGACACAACTTTCTGTTTGCACAAATGTTTCGTTGTGAAAAGTTGATTTTCCCTTAGAGGGATTAATAAATGATGTCTTCTTCTGAATACTGTAAAAGGGCATTCAAGACAATGAAGTTGAATAAAGCAAAAACACAACACAAGAAACTTAAACACACCTTCTTTCTTTTCCATTCCACTGTTTGAAACGCAGCGTTTCCGTCACACTGGGGTCATCGGAGAACCACAGCTCCTTAGAAAGAGGTGGTCTCATGTATGGAAGGTCTGGCTCATCAGTCACTATCAGTACCTGGTCATTAAAAAATGTTTCAAAAGACATTAACAAAAGCATTATCACATGACAGAGGCAGTACACGAGGTAAAAAACACAGACTCACCCTGGCACCGGGATCTCTGGCTCGAATAGACCGTGCAGCAGCGAAAGAGGCGGTACCCCCACCGATAAGGAGGTAAGGGGTGTGTGAGGGGATCTTGGAGGAGGCGGGTTCGGAGTCGACTCCTGGAGTTTGCATGAGAGCGCGACAGCAGAGAGTGAGGATGAAAGAGAGAGAGAGAAAGAGCAAGAGAGAGAAATGCAAAAAGCAAAAGCAGGAGAGGGAGATAGTCAGTGCATGATCCTGGATGCTCATCAGCACCCGTGACTTACACAAATCTACCTGAACGGAGTAAATGGAAAAAGAAATAAGATGTTTCATGTGAGTGAGATTAACCATTATCATTATCAAGAACCCAAACAATGTGACATGAACAAGCAGGGAGAAAAGCTGTAATGAGAAAGAATGTTAAAACAAATAGGAGAAGAAAGGTGTTGGAAATTAACATTAACGTTATCGGAATGGGAAAGAAGTATCTGTGTCGTGTCGTGCCCGCTTCCCCCGCTCCAACCGAAGCTGGACGATGGTCTTACCACTCGGTGCCACAACTTCAGGCTGAGGCTGGGGTGGCTCTGCTGCGGGTGTTTCTGCTGCTGCTGCAAGTTCTGTTAGTATAACCGGAGCATTCACCAGTTAAAGACAAAATAAACCGTCCGATGTGGAGAAAATGTACATCACTGGTTCCATGCACAGGTCGGACTGGGCGCTTACCACTCTCCACAACAGGTGCAGGGGGCGGCTCGGTAAGATCAGCCGAGGGCGGCTCGGTAAGCTCAGCCGAGGGCGGCTCGGTAAGCTCAGCCGAGGGCGGCTCGGTAAGCTCAGCCGAGGGCGGCTCGGTAAGATCAGCCGAGGGCGGTTCGGTAAGATCAGCGGAAGGCGGCTCGGTTAGCTCAGCCGGGGGCGGTTCGGTAAGCTCAGTGGAAGGCGACTCGGTAAGCTCAGCTGAAGGCGGCTCGGTTAGCTCAGCTGAAGGCGGCTCGGTAAGCTCAGCTGGAGGTGGTTCTGTAAGCTCGGCTGAAGACGGCGGCTCAGAGGGGGCTGATGGTTCTGGTAGTATAGTTGCAAAGTTACATATTGACCTCTAATGTGCAGCTAATATGTGAAATCTATCTTTAACTGAGCTGTAGGACGGATCGACTCCACAGATTGAGGTCAGATGGAAAAGCAGAGGTGTAAACGGCACCTCGAAGTCCGATATTTCTAATAAAATGACTATATTTATATTCTTTCCTCTCATATCTTACCCTCCTCAACTACAGGTGCAGCAGGTGGTTCTGCTGCCTCTTCCGGAGGCGTCTCTACCACTGGCTCATCTGCTGTTGAGGGCAATCCATAGTATGGGTTAAGATTCTTTAAAAGATTATTGAAGGGGAAGACCGTCAGGATCCATGCATGTCTTCAGCTTTACCCTGGGAACATTCTGCAGAGCATGCACACCGATACAATAACAACTGTAAGCTGCCTGACTCGTGGTGAACGTCTGGAGAGACGTACATACTGTGTTGACTTTATATACCAGACAATATAACAGTTATATTTGAAAGATGTTATTAAAGAGCTCGGTCTCTGCATGATAAAAGTCTGGAGGTTAAAAATGATCCACTTCGAAGGGCAGCTTCCAGTTATGAACAATATTAACACATTACAGTTAACGGTTAAACAGAAAAACCCTTTTTGAATATTAACCAGAACACATTTATAGACGATGTTTGACAGGACAGGACAGGTTCCATTTTATATCACAAATATGACAACAAATATCACAAAAGGAGCAAACATATTTGGAGAAAATACAGAGAACTCTGTCCCACAAAAACAGAAATGTTTACAGTTCAGAGTGGAGGTGAGTGTGTGAGTCTCCAAAGTTTTACTGAAACTGTAAAAAGGGTTAATTTATCAGGTTAGAGGACACAAACAACTTAAATTAAACCCAACAGGACACACCGAGCGGGACACATGCATCACTATATACGAGGGATATCTGGATAGAGACAATACAGCCTCCTGTATAAAACATGTCTTCACCATAACATCGTATTTTTATATTAATAATGTGGAACAATTATTATGAAGAGGAGTGAAAAGGCAGGTTGCGCTGACGTGACTCTACCAGCTGGTGTCACCCTTTTCTCTTACACTTGGTTCAGACATGCAGTTTATGCAGGAGGCACATGTCACACGTGCATGCAGGGGTATAAATAAAGTAAGCAGACAACCTGGGGGCGTTTCTGTTGTTTCACTGGGGGCCGCTACTTCAGCGTCAGGGGCCGGGGGGCTTGTCTCCTCTGCTGAAGGCGCTGCTTGAGGTTCTGGCTTAGGGACGGCTGAGAGAGAAATGAGCAGAATTATTAGAACATTACCTATGAAATTCAACATTTCTTTTGTGTTGTGTTGTGTGTTTTTGTGTTGACCTACTGCCGATTTAACGCTGTCTCAAAATGAGTTGTTTACATGCAAATAAAGAGGAAGTTAAATGGTGCGCTGCAGAGTCAGCCGAAACCTACTCTTTCACCAAATAACCTTTAATTTTGTAGACGTAAAACTATTTCAGTCAAAAGAGTGACACTGCAAATATCACACAGACTCTCCTCGTGCACAAGCTCTTTGTTCATTGCTATAAAAACACCATGGTTACATTTTATTACCTATTTAGATATTAACAGAGGTGGAGTTTGATCTATAAATGTTATCTACTCAGAAACAAGAGAGGAATCACTCACCCTCTGTCACAGGAGCCTCCACAGCTGGAAGAAATAATATAAAACAGCTCAATTTTCACATGTATGGCTCTGATAGGAATATCTTTAGACTTGTAAACAACAACAAATGACTCACCGGGAGGCTCTGATTGGATGGTTGTGTCTGATTCTTTTCTGGCTTTATGTTGTCTGGATTCAATTTCCTCAATACGTTCCTGATATCTTTGTTTGTCTCCTTTGACCATTCGGTACGCCTGTGAGAACAAAAAGAGGCTGTGATTCTGCCAGTATATGAACGTCTACAAACACCGCTCACTTGTTGATTGTCAATCAATGCACGCCCTGCATGTCACGACAGACGAAGCTAACTCACATATATCCCTCCACCGAGGCAGACTGTTCCAAACAGAAGGGCGTAGATCTGGTTTTGTCCAATTCCCCCCGCCGGCCCGGTGGACATGTGAGCCGCGGGTGCACTTGATGGTATTCTGCCATTGGTTAACGCTGAAAACAATTTGACACATGACAAAAAGTCAAAGCTGCATCAGTTGCAGTCTATTAACATCGACACTGCTCACAAAAGTATAACTGCAAAAAGCTGTGTTTTTTTCATCTGAATGGTGGAGTAAAACACTATAAGGTGGTGTATAATGGTTGGAGATGCACTCAAATCTTTTGTGCTTACCAGGTGCAGCCATCTTCAGTCTTAATGACACTCAATTAAATGATATATTCCCTGTTTAGTCAATAATACCTCACTTTTATATTTGTCTAGATATCAACAGTGATGAGCATTACACCACTATGCTCCACCATTGTGTCTGTAGTTTATAGCAAGTGTAAAGGCACGTTAAAGATCCAGTGTGTAGGATTTAGTGGCAGCTTGCAACCAACTGAATACAGCTACACTATGGCGACTGCAAAGAACATAAAAGGCCCCATTTAAAAAACGTTAAAAGTATTTGTTTGTTTGTGTGTTGCTACTGTAGAAACATGACAGACTCTGCGGATGAGGACCTGCTACATCTGTAGATATAAAAAATTATTATTCTCAGGTGCTTGTGCATGAACAAAAACATATTTTCCTGCCAAAAGATGCTCCTGAATGTTACACACTGGACCGAAATAAAAACAATAACAGTATGTACCAAGCCATAAACTGTGAAGGTGACTGTGACACTTATGTAACTGTTGAAGGAGCAGAGCGGTTAGGTTGGTTACAATGTGAAATAAAGTGATTGTTGAAGAAGAATCACAGACAAACTGTTTCTAAAAGATTAAACTATTCGTGTAGATGCTGCCGGAGGATGCTGACAATGAAAACTGAGATTTAACATGCTGACACATAAAGGTAATACTACATCTCCACATGTCAACAAAAGCTTTTAAGGGTCTGGCACACTTTGGTGTACATGAATCCTTCAGCTTGTTAATTAGGTTAATTAATAAATCACACACACACACCATTAGAGTTGTGTTTAGAGGTTTGAATCCTCATTATGATGAACTACTTTCCCCTGATAACTGCCTCCTTTCTTCATCACTGTACAGTGAAGCAGCCTATTATGCAGGAGGACTCTATTGGACCTGTGTTTTATCCTTTCAGGGTCACAAGAGACTAAAAAAAAAAACCCATGATGAGGAAAGAAAAGTAGGCCTATGCAAACATAGTGAAATGTGGTGCAACACCTGTAATAAGCATGTCAAAAAAAACATGCGTGAGAGTGATTTTTATTCACTGGCTTTGTGGCATGCTGCAGGCGACAGCTGCAACCACAAAAGTGCAATATGGGTTAAGTTAGCTCGCTTTATTATTACCATTTGCTCGTTAGCACAGTTAGCAGCCCAACGAAGGTCAGAACACTCAAACCGAGCCAGCAGAAGTTAGCCTGTCATGCTTAACAACATGTCTACATGTATTATCACGCTTTCTTTACATGTGTGCTTGAACTGAGGCCAGCTAACAAGCTGGCAGCAAGTTACCGTAACTCTTAACTTACCTGTCCTCCTCACATTCTGCCGGCACACAGTAGATGAAGCTCTAGCGAGAGGCGCAAGCTTTTTCCATACAGTCCTACATTTCAGCATTGTGGCTCAGCTCCGCCGTTAACGGTTCCCCCAGTTAACTAGCCGACTTGTCGGACAGGAAGACTAGCTAGTTAACGCTAAACCAAGTCAACCTACAGCCAGCTCACACACTGACAGCTAGCAGGCAGCACCGCGATACACGCCAAGGCCAGAGACAGGTCATACGTTTCAGGAGGATCATGGGTAAATTTAGAGACTCTTTGAAGGCGGGAGATTGGCCACCAGTAGGAAACTACGCAAGGAGAGGGGCTTTGGAGCCAAGATGGCGACCGCTAAATCTGCGACATCGCTTAATGTCAGTTCCGTAAAGTTTTAACCGACTAAACGTTGTTGTAGTGTTATATTTCTGTTACAGCAATTTAATACCCAAAGCTACGTATTTAAATTTAACCTTACTTTAGATTCAAGCTGTATTAATGCCGTTTCACGACGTCGCAGCTGTATTTAAACTCTTTCCTTCAAGACTCTTTGGTGACTGCCGTAACTCTGGTGTTTCGGTTTAACGAGCGACCGTGTTAACTGGCGACCGACTACGACAACCACGCATGCGTTCGGCTGCGAATGTATGCGTGGTTGTCGTAGTTACGAAGAGAACACGTAGCTGTCAAACAAGACAGGAATCAAACAAATACGTCTTTGTTTATATGTAATGCTAATAAAAAAATAAAAAAATAAACAAAGTGAAGTGAAGCGATGACAGATACGTATCTTCCTGTTTTTAACAACAGTCGTAACCACGAGATTCAGTTGGCGGTCGCCAGTCAACAGGGTCGCTCGTTAAACCGTAACACCGGTTCTTGTTCTTTAGATTTGTACGGGTTTAAATGAGGCCACTGCTGCCCTCAACAGTTTACTTAACATAAAGTGAAAAGTTTCCCAGCTGTTTTGACAAGAATAAAACTGAGACAAAATAGCTTGAAGGGCAACAGAAGAGTCGTCCATAATAACAGAGGTGAGAAGATTGTGTAAATAAAGTATCCATACAAAACACACGACGACATAATAATATTAATAATGCACGGATATATAGATCCAGAACACACGAGGTGAAAATAGAACCAAAACAAATTATTTCAAATTATTTACAACATGCATCGATTTGTATTAAAACTAAATGAAGACATTGTTAATATAATGCACTGTAATGTTATGTAAATGTAGGCTCATGCATGCGGGTGTGTCGTAAATTATACAAATCTTTATTTGGTTTTCACTGAGTCATGGTTTCTGAATATGAAATTTGCCTAGTGATAACAGATAACATCATAAACTAGATACTTGTGTCGCCCTCTGGTGGTTTCTCCACCTAGGAAAAAAAAGCAAAACAGATGAGAGTCTGTTTATTATTTATTGACTGCAATCAGAATGCCAAATTTGAAAGTTCATAGAGTTGTCTTCTGCAGTGTTTATCCATCAACAGTTAATTATTCATGATAGGAAATCTTTTTTTCAGTTAGACGATGAGGTAGTTACAGAGAGGAAATCTAAAACAGTGGTTATGAGATGTGGATGATTGCATGTACATGCGTGTTTGTTACTGGCAGGAGAAGTTAAACTGAACTTCTCTTGCAGAATTAAAGATAATTTGATGACGAACAAGCCTACGTGTTGCTGTGTGTTTGATCGAGGGACTGATAATCAAGATAAACAACGCCCTTCCACAGCTACAACCAAAATGGCCTTATTATTGCACTACCACAGCTATATCAATACTTTTACGACTATCAATTTTATTTTATGTTTATTCTATTCAAACGGATTGCATGCTATATTTGTAGTCTGCAATGTCTGTTCTTGGATGAGCCTGGACACAAATACACAAAACTCAATAAGAAAAAACAGCAGAAAACATAAACAATGATTTGATGTAATGAAATCAGCTCTTTAACTTTAACTTGGATCATCCATATATTGATCCCCTGAGCAGAGCAGGGTGATTTATGATAGAACACCTTACAGATGCATCCTGATCCAGACACCCTGACCATGTAGGAGCCTGTTTATCGATACTCGCAAGCTGAAAAAAAAAAGATCACAAATATGGCAGTGCAGGGATCGGCGCAAAAATTTTAATCTCACGGTTATAGATCATCTTAAGAGGCGTGACTGTTGTAGAAGCTGCTTGTGACTAAGAAGTTACATAAGGGCTTAAATGTGAAAAGTTCATGGAATGCATAAAAATATTTGCAGCATAAAACAGCACACAGTCTCCAAAGAGTTTAAATGTATGTATGTGTTTGCTTTTGCTTTAAAGTGAGACTTTGAAAACCTGGTCATCTATTTACATTATTAACTTTTGGCAAGAAAAGCCAGGTCAGAGAAGTTGTAGTATTTTTACTGTTATTATTAATATTATATCTGCATCAGTGGTTCAAGCATCAGACTCTGAAAACCACTTCTGTTCAGAAACCACATTCGACCAACAAACAACATAACAGACAAATATCACGTCAAACATGAACTTTAATATAACCACATGTTACTCAGCTGCTGCTATGTTACCAATGCAAACCTGCTGATAATGTGTAGTATTTGTTCTCTTCTAAAAAAACCCTCAGGCAAACTGCTCCATCCACTTGTCCAGAGCATTTGAGAAAACAAACACATAATTCTCCCCTCCTCTCTCTCTCTCTCTCTCTCTCTCTCTCTCTCTCTCTGTCAGTGTGATCAATTTCTTGACTTCCTCCTTTTGGAGTGGCTCGGCTGAATACCAGAACACAGGATATGCTTCACACTGCTCTCAGTTTCACAGCAGCAGCAGCAGCAGCAGCCGCAGCAGCAGCAGCCGTGAGGACGACACGCTCTGCAGTCAAGATGAGTGCTGGGGATGTGGTCTGCACCGGCTGGCTCATTAAATCCCCCCCGGAGAAGAAACTAAAGAGATTTGTGAGTAGGAGTACACACTGGATGGCTTGTTTATGTCCTCTGGCAGCAGTAGGATTGCCAGGTTGTGCTGCTGTGGCTTGTGTATGTGTGTGTATGCATGTGTTATGATGTGTAATGATGATTTAGAAACATACTGTGTGGTTTTGTTAAACAGATCTGTCATTCAGTCGTCATCATTTCTATAATAACGCCTCACTTTACTGCTTTAGGCGTGTGGGTGCACTTCACAGTTGTAACAACAGTGTATTAAGTGGATTAAGCATACAGCCTTCACTGTTTTGTAGTTGTTAGGGTCATGTGATAACGTCGGGCTGACCACTCTGCTTCTGCTGCTCTGTCTCTGTGTGTTTGTGTGTATTGTGAAACATGGGAAGTAATGTCAGAGGCAGTCTGACACTTCAGACCTAAGTGGCAAGCAGAAATAGTCCAGCTTTATGATGGCTGTTTGCACTTCCTCTGTACGAATGGAGGAGGACGAGGAGGACGAGGAGGAGGGAGATTTGTCAATATCAGTGCAGGGAAAGAGTGGGTGGAGGTGTGCATGTGAGTTGATGGGGTTCTGGGCGGGAAATAGAAACTTATTTTAGCCCACTATGCAAAGGCTGTTGATGCCAAAAGAACAAAGTAAATAGATGTGTTTTTTTTTTTGAAGGGCAGGCACGCTATCTGGCTTATTATTCAAATGTGAAAGTACAGACACACAAACCATTATGGAAATTAAGACTATCTTGAATGTGTCACGGTGTGTGTGGTGTTATGAAATGTGCAGTGCAGGTGTTTGTTAAGTTGCTGAATTTGGCTCGAAATAACTTACAGTAACAGTTCAGACCAGATCCTTTGTCTTATTTTCTGTCAACATTGCTTTTCCACTTTCTGCCATGATAAATGTGCATTTAACAAAGTTAAATGTAGCATTTCTTGTATCTAACGTTACCTCTTATGCCTTCCAAAGTGTGATGTTATATATTTTATTATAAAAGCCACAGATTTTTGATAGAATTACATAAAAATATAAATCCACTCCCCAAGGTCACACAAGAAAATGAAAAAGAAATGAAGAGAAATTGATTAAATGCTGTGTATCATATCATACTTCAGCGTTGCACAATGTTGACATGTCACAGCAGGAATTGCACAGGTGTAGAGGATAAGATTAACAACGGCCGGGTCTTATTTAGCTGCTTCGGTTTCAGGATCCTGGTTCTGCGATAGTGTGGGACACTTGACTAGAATAGGGTCATTGTTAATGTGCAAAAATCTAAAAATAAGATGTTAACTCAAGGTCAAATTAGCAGCATTCTGCAGAGGTTTTAAACCACACTTTTTTGTGACTCTCTGGTTGGATGTATTCTTATTTTAAGCATACATGTTGTCCATGTGTAGAAACATAACATTTAATCTGAAGCTAGCATGATTACATTAAATGTCCACTTTACTGAAAGCTGTCAAACTTTTTGAAGTTATCTTCTACATTAATCTACTTCGACTAGATGCACAGTGATATACAAAACAACTTATTTTAATGTAGCTCTCCATATTCAAAACATCTATAGGATCAAATTGCCATCTGTCTAGTTGCAGTTTCCTCCTAAATGTGTTATTGGCAGTCAGTGTGGTGTGTCTAACCATTTCCTGGTATAAACATACAAACTACTTGAAAAGAAAAAACTTAACTTGAGCAGAAGGACACTACCCACATGCAAAAAATGTTTTCATACCACAGAAACATCAGAAGAGGCTTCACTCTGACGCTGCACACAAAGCCACAAAACCAAGTGTGAACACGATACCAACATCTTTTCGTGTTTGGTTCTTGTTTAGTGTTTTAAATCATTACTATATTTAACATATGAAATATGACGCCTACGCGACTGGGTTGACTCTGTAGTGAGGGCTCAGATGTTAAATATTGTAAGCAGATCTTTGGCGTTATAAATACAGTTTCAGTATTAAGTTTTCAGTAAGTAAAAAGCAGTGACCAAATACTGTATAAATACCTCTTACGTTCTGTTAGACATTTTCTGCTAAATACAGTGAACTTCCTCTTCTCTCTACTTCTGGGAAATTTGAGTAGAGGTTCCGCTTACTGACCATATCAAAAGCAAAACGTTGCTAAGTTAGCTGTTGTGAGCAGGAGATGTGATTTAACTCCCATGACTGGTGGTGACTAATGAAACGGTGGTGGAAGGGGAGGAAAAGGGAGACGTTACTTGTGCAGTACTGTGAATAAGTAACTTAAAAGTAACTGTTGCTTTCTCCTGCAGGCGTGGAGGAAACGATGGTTTGTTCTTCGGAGAGGTCGCATGAGTGGTAATCCAGATGTGCTGGAGTACTATCAAAGCAAGAACTCCAAAAAGCCAATCCGCATCATCGACCTGAAGGAGTGTGAGGTCGAAATGCTGAACGGGCAACTCAGGATAAAGCGAGACTTCCATGGGAAGCACCTCTTTGTGGTGAAGACGTCATCTCGTGTTTTTTACCTGGTGGCCAAAACTGAGGAAGAGATGAACAGCTGGATCAGCAGTATCAGTCAGATTTGTCAGTTTGGGAGCCTGGAGGATGCAGGTAAACACACAGAACAATTGAAACCTGTTCAGTTTGAAATGTGGTCGTGTTAAAGCAACAAGAAATTGGTGTCACTCAGCCACCATGCAGGAAGTGGCGAACTGAAAATCAGACTTCAGAATGAGGTCAAAACAAACATCTTAAAGTCCTCAAATTTCAAATTGTTACACCTTACTGCTTTTTACAAAGGTAAAACTTTGACTGAGAAACCAAATCTGCTGAGCACGCAAGTGTTAAGCATCATTTTCAATGAAGTGTAGTGTGGAAAACACCTGAGGGGAAATTTTACAAAGTAAATTGCGCTCTCTCTCTCTGAATGATCCATGCTGATGGTTGGAGTGGTAAACATCAAAAACACTTCTGCTGAAATAAAGAAAAAAAAAGGTTTTGGGCACATGAATATCTTTGTAACTGAGCTAAACCCACACTTTATCTTATCCTACCATTGTGGTTACAACCACTTGATTCAAATCATATCTGGTCTTCAACAACAACAACAACAACAACAACAACAACCTGTAAATGTGTTTAACCTACAGTTCTTCACACAACTCTTCGAGACAAAAGACATCATATTTGATCATAAATCAGACTGTAGTCCATGTGCAGAAGACGTTTCCAACAGTTCAAAATGTTGTTGTCGCTTCTAACGTTGCAGCTGTGTTAAAGGAGATAACAGCAGATCAACAGGGAGCTGGAAGCTGAGGTCACATTCAAATTACCAGATAAATAATTAGAGTTCTTAGTATCACTTGTGCGAATATGCTTTGGTGCTACACAGAATGAAATGTATCTTTTTTAGTGTTTAAAAAAATTTATATCAGTCTTGCTTTTACTGCCTGTGACCGCTGCCTCTGAGGAGACATGTCTGTTGGAATACTGTCGTCTGTGTGAAGGAGATAGAGCAACGGCATAAATTTGCTGATATGCTGCCCTGCATGTTACAGTAAATCACATTGTACCCTCAGAAAAACACACACAGGAAACCAATTATAATGCAAAGTATATATATATATATATATATATATATATTAAATTTCCACATACAGATTGGTTAGTGTTTGTATAGACTTTCAGAATAAAGTTACATAGCTTTAGTTAAGTATTTTCTGACATTTTCTTTAGACATCCCGCCTGGATCTCTAAAGAGTTCTTTGCAACGGTACCTCATAACTTTTGCAAAGGAATTTAAAAGGTTGTTCTGCGCCGACAGACATCTTTTAAGGGTAGCAAATGTTTCATGAGAGCATGCAAAGACTTTTGGATATTTTTCCCCCACATGGTTCTGCAGGGAAAGCCTTGACTCTGTGGCCTTGAGTGAAATGGAATGAGACAAATTTCTGAACAAGGGCCAGTCTGACTAAAAGATTGAAGAATATATAAACAAAAGAGGGAACAGGGCTCACATGTGTCTACTTTCAACGTGCCTGCAAAAAAAAAAAAAAAAAAATACCCTTCCCTTTTTTAAATTCAGTGGCTCTGTTAGTTGTAAATAGAAGTACAGGCCGGGAGGAACCTGTTTGCACACTTTAGTTAGCCTTTTGAGTCAATGATGGAAGTTTTTCATATAACTCCTTGCTGCTTGCAACATTTCTGAAATGCCATGTGATTTGTCCTTCCCTGCTTGTTCTCAACAGAGAGCTCAGAAGAAGGCTTTCCCCACACCCCCACCTCCCTTCAGCCATCTCCTGACAGCTCTGACCGAGCATCTGTATCAAGCCAACTGGATTCCAGTCATTCACTGGACTACCTTTTTCTCTCACAGTGTGAGACGGGGAGTGTAAGTAGGTATGTACAATCTGGAAAAACCCCTGACACAAGATGAAATGATGCCAATAGTTCACGTTTAACTAACTGAATGTCTTTGTTTTTGTTTGCCATATTTGTAGACATAACAGCTTTTCAAACTCTGAGATCTCTCTGGAGCAGAAATCATCAGACGATGCCGCCAAGGATATTGTCCCCTCACCCCTTTACACGGATTCCTCTTCATCCTCCATCTCTCATGCGAGCCCAAGCCCATCTCTTTTCCCCCATGGGAGGTTGACTAACCCTCCTTTCAGCGCTCCGTGCACCTCCATGGCTTTACCAACATCGTCTTCCTCTCCACTACGCCACTGTGCCACAAATGTCTTCCAGTTTGACAAACCTTACGCTTCCCCATCGCTTGATGCGACGAGCGACAGACAAACAGCTCCACCGCTGCCACCCAAGCCCAATCAACCGTCAGAGCAGCTAAGTGATGAAGGAGCTCACAGGCCGAGGCCAATGAGCGCAAGGCATTTCACAAACCATGCTGCATTATTTCCCCGGAGGACATCTTTGTCAAGCCTGGACCATTTCCGAATAGGTATGTTGTCAATAGGAAAACTCACAGTATGCATAAAACAAAACAGAGAAAGCTGGGCCCATCAAAGTTAACCATAAACCTGGTGCTCTTATGATGGGGCAGCAAACAGATCAATGTTGACATTGTAATGATTGAGAACATAACTAAATGCCTTTTTCCAATAATATATAATATATCTTTTTTTAGGAGATGCTGATAATAGATTGATGAGGAGGAGGCAGAGTCTGAATTTGGTAAGAGAATCATCAATGTTTTCATAAGATCTTGCTAAAAATAAAGACTCACGTTCAAGGAGTAGTTTGACATTTTTGTAAAAACCTATTCACCTTTTTCTCAAGAGTTAGATGAGGAGGTTGATACACTCTCATGTCTGTGTAATAAATATTAAACTATAGCTTGGTTATCTTAACTTAGCACAAAGACTGGACACAGTGTATCTAATTTGTTTGTTACATAAACTCTTGGAGTTTCTGCTAGAGCTAATGCTAGAGCTGGGAGATGGTTCGCTTAGTCAACATACTTGAGGTTTTCACTGCTTTTCTGCCAACCCCATGGTGAAGCTGGTTTAGACTATTTAGAAGATTAGACTCCATTACAGGAAATAGGTCAAGAAATAGTCTGGCACATAACCCCCACAACTTTTCAAGATGTGCAGATTTAAACGAGATACAACATGTTAGTTAGTGAACTTTAGAGGTGCTGGTAGGGCAGATTAGATAGAACAAAGCCAGGCTAGCTGCTTCCCCCAGTCTTTGTGCTAAGCTAAACTAACCAGCTGTTTGCTGTAGCTTCATATTTAACGTAAATATATAAGAGGTATCAATCTTCTTTAGTACCCCAAGTGGTAGTGTAATGATCAGAATGATCTGAAAGATGCTAAAAGCACGTACAAGTTCTACATGCAGTGACTTCAACAAATGTTCCAGCTAAATGACTAAAGAGTGCACTTGTCTGATCTCATGATGCTTTGTCTTTTAACAGCCTTGTTTAAGCACCATACGGGTTCAAAGCTACGAGGATGAGTCATATGTCCCCATGGCTTCCCCTTCTCCTTCTGTTACCGCCACTGAATGTGATGGTTACCTCCCCATGAGCCCGAGAACATTCAGTTTCCTCAATTCAAGCAGCAATGCTGAGTCCTCACCGAAACTCAGTCCACTAGCATGTCAACCTGGAGATTTTGCGCCGCCACCAATTCACCGGCATCTGAAGCCTCGCCTGAGGAGAGGTGAGAGTCATCACAGCACTGATCATTTCACGGGAAACTGAGCTTTTATTTCTAATCAACCAATCAACTATGTGACAGGAGATCCTCATGATGTCCTTCTTTGCACATTATCACATACAGGCTTACAGTAATGGCCATTTGCATCGTTTGCTGATACATATTTGTAAATGTCAGTGCATGATTCATGCAGATATCAGATGAACAGTGACCTTTACTACGTCTGACCCCGTCCAATAACTTTGGCCTTTCTTGGTTCACAGCTCGACCCCCACCTCTTGACTTGAGAGGCCTCTCCACAATCACAGAATGTCCCACTCATCTACCTTTGAGCAGAGCAATGACTGAATTATGGTGAGAGAGAAAGAGAAGTCTCTGTCTTTGCATTACATCTTTATCTACAGTACCTAAACATGGTGATAAAATCAACACGTATGGGGCCAAATCCTTATTTTAGACCTATAGACATATAGATGTCATTTTTTTACCTCAGCATTTTGTTCAAATCAAAATGTTAATCTTTTTTACAAACATTAATGATGTTAAAAAAACATCGACAGCATCAGAAAACATCAACAACTTAGATTTAGATGTCGTCTAGTGAACTTTAAAATATCTAATCTATCCATTGAGGGTTAGGCAGATTACTGTCATGTGTTTTGGTCTCATTACACTGCTCATATAACCACCATGGTTAGAAATTTAAACATCCTCTTCCTGTTTCTATTTTTAAAAGTTGGTTGTTAATCTTGTTAATCTTTTTTTTGTTTTTATTGTGTATTTACAGCTTTCCACTGAACTGTTTACCTGAAAGAATACTTGAGAACGGAGGCAATTCAAGAAATGAAGACACAAACTGCACACCAATGGTACATTTTCTATTTGCCGTGGTGAAAACACATTTTAAACAATACATATGTAGTGAGCTGGCTGCCTTGATCATGCATTTTTTAAATAATGCTGTTGCCTTTCTCTCTGTCAGAGACTGAAAGTCTGTGTTGACTGTGCACTTTTTTTTATATAGATTTGGAGTGACATCAGTTCAGTTTCAGTTTTTTCAGAAAATTGAAACATCAATTCATCAACTAGGGTTTGATGACATAAAGAGAACTGAGCTTTAATTTCCTCTCTCTTTAGTTAAAGATCAAGACATTACTGATAATAACTGATCAGTGGAAATAGCTCTGATGGTAATATACTTGTATTGTAGCTCACCTCCTTTTGTCATGTAGCTTGTATCAACAGATGAATCATCCACTTTTCACTTACAACTGGCCCTTTAAATCTGTAAAAAACAAATTGAGTGGGTACTTGATGGTACTCCCCCCCCCGCCACACACAATGTAAACTTATGTGTGATCATATTGTGATTGTGACTGTGATTATATTGCAGTGTTTGGACAAATCCACTGTGCAATATCTATCATGTGGACAGAAATTCTTAAATTACTGTTGACTTTAATCTCAACTGTACGTAGCCAAAACATTTTCAGTCAGTCTCCTAGTTTATGTTTTATAAAATGGTCATATGTGAGTGCAGAAATGTGTTCAAATCTCCACACCGCTAAGAATGTGGGTGTGACGGCGCCTTTCAAAAACATTCTGCTCAGCAAATTGTAATCCCAGTGGGGACCTTCCAGGGTGTGATGTTGTCAAGCGCTGTTCCTGGAAACATTGCATTTTATTAATTGTTTTTCCTGGAATACAGTTTGAAGAAAAGCATATTAGTCATCTACCGGTCAGCTGCTGTAGAAATAAATGCTGACAGGCATCAAGTGTGCTGCACTCTAAATAGAGTGGCTTCCTATGGAAATGAACAGCTTAAAACCACCTTCTTATTTTATCAATTATTTATTAATAGTGCAGAAAGTAAGTATCATTTCAACTTGAAACAGTAATAATTCAGAATCTGTTTCTTTCTCTGGCAGGAGTCAAGGCAGTTCTGTCTCACCCTCGATGGAGCGGTTCAAACCTGGGCGAGGAGATCAAATCTTGATTATTTGTCACTGGATTTCAATTCGGCATCACAGTCTCCTGTGCAGAAGGTATGTTTTGGTCAGATAAATGACACAGTCTTCAGATCAAAGTTCAGACTGCACTGTTTTACAGCCGTAGAATCCAAAGAAAGTAACAGACTCATTACAAGCTTTGGATGTTGCAATAGTATTCTGAGAAACAAGTGAAATCACTGTCTGAAGTAGTGGAGAAATAACAAAGAAAAAACAGAGATTAATGATTGATTGTAAAAGGAATTTTTCTTTTAACTTGCCTCAGTCCTCAGTTCAGCCAGCCCACACTCAGCAGGAGTATATCAGTACAATCACTACCTACTGTTGACTCCACTGACCCTTATTATTCCTATTCAAATGACCAAATCAGTGCTCCCTCCAGGAGTAAAAAACATGTGCCAATATAAAAAGACTTGTTATATGTGATATCTTAAAGAGTTGATGCAAGAATTTACTGTTACTGATCCCAACGATTTCTACACTAAGGACCACAAGTCGTTTAAATACATTCAGTGCGACATGATCGTTAATTTTAGACGTCGCTTTCTTCTCCTCATCTCTCCCTCTCTCTGTTTAGCAGAAGCCCTTCCTGTCCGATGACCACAAAGTGGATTACGTGCAGGTGGATGAGAAGAAGACTCAGGCGCTGCAAAACACCAAAATGGAGTGGACGGACGTGCGGCAGTCAAAAACATAAATGGGAAATATGTGATGACAAAAATCAGGAACACTTGGTTTCAAGAAGACCAAAAATAACACCAGCAAGGAGGCCATACATGAAGAGGACCAAAAACTATTTAAAAGCACTTTGAAAAACAGTATTAAAGTAAAAGCACAAGAGTGAGTAAGCAGTTAGATGCTTGTTTGCAGGGTGGAAACACAAAATTGCACTGTAAAAACTTAATTAACTTTGAGTATATCTGCACTGTAAATAACACCAGATTGTGCACTCTATCACAATGATTTTTACTGTAGCATAACGTTTTACCAAATTTTAAAAAGGGCATCATGTTGCTTTGTTGTAAAAAGAAATCTACGAGACATGCTGTAAATGTATGTAAAATAATCGTGACCTGTAAAGAAGGCAAATATTTTCATGATAAAATGTTCTTTTTTAAGTATTTCTCTCCCTCATTATGTATCATGAACCAAAATGTTCCATCCTGAGCTTTCTCTTTCTCCTGAAGTCGAAGCGAACTGCTCCTTCTATGACCTTCATATTGAAGATGTTGTGATTGCAGCAAATTATGAACATTGTTTCCTGTACATCCCCAAAAATGTTATCTTTGGTTACACAGACACAACTAAATATTACATCCATGAGTCAAATTTTAATAGAAGCAAACCATCATTGTCTGTTTTCATAAACAGTGTCAAACATAATGAAATAATTTCCTCCTCTTTGAACAAAAAGGCTGTTAGGGTAGTTAACAGATCTTTTTCTATAAATTTTCTCGCCCATTTCCTTCTTACATCAGATGTCTTTTTTTTTATTTATTGTGTTTTGTTTATTTATATAATTATATTATGTCTTTTGTCTTGTGTTCGTCTTCCCCTGTGGCATGTTCTCATGTTTATGCCCTGATGAGTATAAATAAAGTTTATATTAAAATAAAATTAAAAAAAAACTCTTCTTAATTCACAGGTGACTACCGATTTCTTCATTAAACTTGAGCAGATGAGAAAGACCCTCATCTCATCAAGGACCCTTTCCTATGTAGAGAAATGTGTAAACCAAAATCATTTATCTAGATAAATAGACAGATTTATTTTATAATCTTGTGGGAACAAGTTATTATCTATTGCGCACAAGTTATTAACCTGTGGGAACAAGTTATTATCTTGTGGGAACAAGTTATTATCTACTGCGTACAAGTTATTATAATGTGGGAACAAGTTATTATCTTGTGGGAACAAGTTATTATCTACTGCGTACAAGTTATTATAATGTGGGAACAAGTTATTATCTTGTGGGAACAAGTTATTATCTACTGCGTACAAGTTATTATAATGTGGGAACAAGTTATTATCTTGTGGGAACAAGTTATTATCTACTGCGTACAAGTTATTATAATGTGGGAACAACTTATTACCTAGTGGGAACAAGTTATTATCTACTGCGTACAAGTTATTGTAATGTGGGAACAAGTTATTATCTTGTGGGAACAAATTATTATCTACTGCGTACAAGTTATTATAATGTGGGAACAAGTTATTATCTTGTGGGAACAAGTTATTATCTACTGCGTACAAGTTATTAACCTGTGGGAACAACTTATTACCTAGTGGGAACAAGTTATTATCTACTGCGTACAAGTTATTATCTTGTGGGAACAAGTTATTATCTACTGTGTACAAGTTATTATAATGTGGGAACAACTTATTATCTTGTGGGAACAAGTTATTACCTGATGCGTACAAGTTATTAACCTGTGGGAACAACTTATTACCTAGTGGGACAATTTATTTACATATTTATATAATATTTTTATTTTGTGCCAACAATAATATTTAGAAAAATGTATATATAAAATAATAAATAAATATAAATAATAGCAGGGTTACAATTTATTAAACATGCAAGTGTGTGTTTTGTATTATTTTATTTTTTTTTCTTTATTTTCTGCTGTTGCTGCTGTTGTTGTGACTGTTATCATGTTATGAAACAGTTATAGACAGTGTATATGAACCATGTTATTATCCGTCCACGTTTCAAACACACGTTACACACATGTTGCGTCACTAGCATGCGCCGCGCGCAGAGTCACGAGAGAGGAGATTTGGGAGATTTACCTGAGAAGTCGAGGAGAGAGGAAGTGAGGAGAGGAAGTCATCATCCAGCGTTTAAACCAAGCGCTGGCTTTATTGTGTGAGCATCTCAAGTAAAATGGACACGCGTGGCCTGACTACACACATGAATCCAGTCACAGTGTAGCTGCTCCGCGTATTTATACCACGTTTACTGCGCTGTGGTTTAACGTTACCCTGCACCGTCAGACTCACGTTACAGCCTCCACAGACACACGCTGGTGAGCGGTGGTTAACGTTGTTAGCAAGCACCCGGGGGGCTAACGTAAGCTAGCGTTAGCTGGAAACAAATGAATCCGGTCAAAGCTGCTCCAGGACCCGGGTCGACCACAAGCCAACGACCCTGAAGTTAGCAGAAACAATGCGCTGAGAGGTAACCTCGTCTCCGGAGTGGGGGGGTCGAGAAACCAGCTCCGAGCTGCGAGGGTTTGTGGCTTTTTTTTGGTTGGTAAGTTTGTTTACTTTGTGACTCATTTAGCTCCATCGTTTTAACACGCTCGTGTGGTTTAACATGAAAACTATGGGTTGTAACTAACGCTGCGCCTGTTGGAGGTCTGTTGTCTGTGAATTCAACGTTAATCTACCGTCTGTTGTCTCTGCTAAGGCTCTCATTTAAAGTGTTTTTGTCACACCTACCACCACCACCACTCACAGCTGGACCACAGCTACACCTCTGGACTGTTGCTGTATCAACAGGGCTTTCAGATATAGAGCTAACTAAATAGATGGATAGATACTGTATTAATCCAGCAGCATAAAACACATTAAACATACATCAAAATGAACCTATACTACAGTAAACATGTTAAGATTAGATTATACTTTATTTATGTGTAATATACACTACAGAAATCAAATAAAAAGGGCAAACACAACGAACAGACAGAAGTGTCCTTCAGCCTACACAAAATAAACAAGAAACAAACGTGCAAACAACAGGCAAGTGTACAGATGTGCAAAACGAGTACTAAGGTAAAGTGGCCATGATATAAATAATATTGCACATGGTAAGTAATAGAGATGATCTGAATTTAATTAAACCCATGCAAAGGAATTAAATATGTGCAGAGAAATTAAACGTGTGTTAAATATAAATGCAACAGATAGTCTTAGTCTTTATTTTTCTCTGGCATGCGTGTAAGTTTACATATGCATGACTAACAAGGCTGTGTTAATTGATTTAATTTGGCTTCGTTCTCACACAACACAAGATACTGTTTGCATGGCATATTTTATCATGCAAGACATTAACATAGGCTATCATCTCCAAGTACAAATATGTGCAAAAAGGATATAGATTATTCTCTCCTCTGCTTGTTTCCTCCTCTCTTCTGCTTGTTCCCTCCTTCACAGTTTGTGTTCAAGATCAATAACTCTTCAGAAACAAACCACAGCCAAACAACTAAAAGAAAAAAACAAAACTGTGCATCATAGTGTACATAGACATCGAGAGGATGCATGACATATTTATATATAATTATACACAATAGACACAACAAAAAAACACAAATATCCAATACAGTGACGATAGATTCAGTATGAGTTTGGGACATGTATGAGCAAAAATAAACGGAATTCAATGAGAAAAAAATAAAATGTTGTAATTAATGCATTAAGTTGCTAAAGCCTCTAAGGTTTTTATTGTGAAGTTAATGAGTTGCGCCACTCATCTGTAGTTAACCAGAGTCAAGCTAGTGAAACCACAATAATATAACACAAACATTCTTATGTTCACATAGAAAAATGGCTCAAATGATTTAATATAAAGCAAACCTACCTATATCTAAGTTGTCTAAGCTGAGCGATATGATCAGACATATGTTGTGATGATAGAATTTTATATTATGCACGGTTGTGTATTTTACACTCTTTACTGCAATGTTTTCTCACATTTTCTGTGGCCTTGCATCACACACAGTTGCATGTCACCGATGTAGGCTACGGGCAGGAAGTTTGCATAAACAAACATGGTTGAGAAGTGAACGTGACACAGAGCAGGGAAAGACTTCGGCTAGCCAGGACAAAACAAGGAGCTTGTACCTAAAAGAGGAGCTACGTCTGTTGCATGGACATGGTTTGGGTATGAAAAGTCCAAACATGGACCAGAAAATCTTAACAATACTTTGCAAATTATGCTGCAGACCGGTCCTCACAGCAACCTCACACACAACTGACCTCATTTACCGCCTGAAGAGAGTCTACAGAGGGGATTTTGGCTGAACACAGCATTTAGGAAATTATCATGAAGATGGAAGGAGATAATGACTGATGTTGCAATTTACATCTGCAAAAACTTTTGTTGTACGCTTGTGTGTAAAATGTAACAAGAAAAACGCCTTTCCATGTGGTCACTTTATATAAACTATTCAAGAAAACATTTACTTCAGTGTCCCTGAGAGGAAATTAATCTTGGGCAATAGTGTTACACACAGATGCAGACAACTTGAATACAATATGTCATCAACAAAACAGGACAGAGGTAAGACACAATAATAAACTACATACAGAAAAATTGAATCACAAAAAAAACCATATTGTTGTGACGTGATATTTAGCGTTATCTGGTTATGACATATCCTATATTGGGATATGAGATAACACAGCCCTAGTTAACAACAAACATGCTCAAAACATGCAGCAAGATAACACAAAGTAGGCCATAGCACACCCTGTGTGAAGATATAACATTGAGATATACGGTAACAGTGAGATCAGTATGTGAATAAGACATTGAGAAAACCGCAGAGCCATAAAGTCTGAGCTTGTGCTGACTTCAGGTGAAATCATCTGTCATGAGCTTAAAAGCAAGGAAGGAAAGCCACAACGACAAGCACACATGGTCAAACTGTAAACGGTGAGTCATTTCAGCAAAGAAAGATGTGACTCATCTCCAGTGGTAGGTTGACCTCAGGTTTGTGGTGAAACACATCAGTAATAGAGATGAATATTAGAAACCCCAGGTTAAAGATGTGCACTGTCTTTGTTTCATATCTATGTGGTCAATTTTAATTGTTCATTGATTTTTGTCTCAACTTTCTCAATACAGGCCCCGTATCAGATGGAGGACAAATGTGCTGTGATCTCATCCGCTGATTTAGAAAGTTCAGCTACTATGTCTTCTGCTGGCCTGCTTCTGTAAAAGTAGTAGCCATGGCTTCTCGCAAGGTAGATAAGCTACCAAGTGACCGCAGGGATTTAGCTTCGGTGTCCGAACACCTATCCCGAAGCAGCCCCGATGACATCACAGAAGAGCTTCAACCGGATACGATGAACGCTGCGGTGAAATCCCAGAAATCCGGACGATTCAGGAGGACCGCCCTGACATTTTTTGGAGTCCGTAAAGGAATCTGTATCTTGCCGAGTTTCTTTGGAGGAAGGAGTAAAAATCCAAACAAGTGGTCTTCTAAGAAAGGGATCACCAAAAGCAGAACGCATGACGGGCTAAGTAAGGTCAGTCATGACGACAATCTGAGAAGTGGGTACATGTCAGCTGCAGATTTTGAGTACCACAGCCAGAGGGACTCTGCTGGAGAGCTCCACGGTAGCTGCCACAATGAATGTAGTCACCCTGCTGCTGCTGACCAGAAATCACTGACTCTCACCCGGCAGAAAAAGGGTTTGAGGGGTCTTTTTCACAGTTTTAAGTATCACAGAAACCATAGAAATGCTGGATTGGATAAAACAGAAATGATTGCAATGACCTCTCCTCACTGCAAGAAAGAGGAGCCTGTTGTCCAGGACAACGCCAGCGAGTACGTCACAGAGTGCCTGGGATCTGAGCCTGATGTGCCTGATTTTGCAGATGTTATATGTGATATTTCCATTGGTCCTGAATGTATTGAAGCTGATGTGATTGCATTAGAGAAGAGCATTGAGCAAGAAAGCCCAAAGTCTGAGCTCAATGATCAAATGTGTGGCGATCAAATGGAGGAGATGAATTTGGTGTCTGTCGTTTCCAGTGAACTTGAGGAGAGCCGTAGAGGTCACAGCGAGCCTTGTCTGAAGCTTCAGACCATGTCCGAGCCTATATTGAAGTCAGAAACACCTGCTGGCTCATCGGATCAGCTGAACCTGATTTTTGGCGACGTTGCATCATTAAAGAGCTTTGATTCGCTCACTGGCTGTGGGGACATCATCGCAGATCAAGAAGATGACAGCATCACAGAGAGCACAGTTTCTGGAGAAAGGAGCCGTAACGGGGGAAAGAGGGCTTCTTGTTATCTGACCTATCAGGGCGGTGGTGAAGAAATGGCCTCGCCAGAAGATTTGGATGAGGAGGAGTGTCTTCATGACTTGTGGAGAAATAATGCGTCAGAGGAAATTTGCTATTCTTGCAACCAAGAACACACTGATTTAACTGCTGACCTGACAAGTTCTCACAACATGGACTTACTGAACAGTAACAGTGCACAGCAAGCCAGTGGCATGGACACTTCTTCAATTGCTGATGTGTTAACTCCTCAAAGTGAGCATCAGGAGTCAGTTCCAAATAGTGACGAGGGCTACTATGATTCAACTACCCCGGGGCCAGAAGAAGGACAAGAAAAAGCTGACAGACTGACAACAGATAGATTGCCTCGGGACAGTTACAGTGGTGATGCCCTCTATGAGCTTTTTGCACCTGACGAGAGCCTCATCAGTCCACATTATGAAAACAAATCAAAGCTGCCCAGTTCAAATCAGTGCGAGTATTTAAGTGAGCCAGTCGGCGTGGCAGATTCCGGCTTTGTTCCCGGAATGAATCGATTACAAATACGCGCTGAACTGTACGAAGATTTTCTAGAGAGGCCGAGCGTGTGCAGTAAATCCTCTGAGTCGGCACAAAATGTGGCTGGTCGGCAGGAAATCAGCCCGAATAAAAACTGTAACTTGAATTCAAAACCACAAGCGTCAGTCAACAAGAACAATACAGAACTGGACATATTTGATGAAAAGGAAAGAATGCTGGCTTCCCCTGAACAGAGAACAAAATCCATAAATGCTGATTGTGAGAAAAGGCACAGCAGCATATCATTCGGCAGCACGTCCGACCCAGATTTTGAAACATTTTGTGAACCCAAAGAGCAACATCTCGAGGAGAACAAACCGGTGGCTTTACCGTACAGAAATATCAACTCTCAGTCTCCAGATTGTAGCAACGATATGGAAGACGGACAAACTGTGAGTTTCTCTCAAGCACTTGTGGACTACACAAAACACTCTCAGATGCTGAGTAACTTGCAAAACAATGCAGTTGACTTGGAGACAAACTCTGCCTTCACTCCAAACATGCAGGCCTTACCTACCATAGTGACATTCGATGTCGTGGACATGCATAATGAGGGCGAATACGACGAGCAGATCCACATGGAACTGGAGGAGGACATTACGTCACCCTATCAGGAATTTGAAGAAAGCTACTTACAAAAGGACGCATTCGCTGAGTGTGACTATCAAATGTTAGACCTGTATGAACAGAACCTGATCAGTAATACATGGGCAATTGCCAGTCTCCCACGGCACCTAGGCCTTACAAGAGTGAGTCAGTCCATGCCTAATCCATTGTCTCTAGACAGGAGAAGTAGGTCTCTAGACAGAGAAAGCCTTGAGTTGAAGATGCCTGACACATATAGAGAGAACAGAGCTGCTATCGTTTCGTGTCCTCAGTCTGAAAAGGACTCTGAAAGAGATTCCTCACCATATTACAAAAAGAATGTACTTGTGTCTGCGTCAGAGGTTCGAGACAGTAGCAGCATTATGGCCTTATCTTGGCAAACAAGGTCAGAAATGGCTTTAAGCCTTCCTCTGGTAGACGGGGAAATCAATGATAAACTACAGGGGCTCAGTCAAACCCAAGTAAAACACAAAGTATTTTCTAGTTCATCCGGTAGTGATATTTCAGGAGACGGGAAGCATCTTTGCTCTAACGTGTCAGACAGAGTGTCCTGTGATACAAGTCCACAGAATACAGAGCTTTACAACAGGCAGTGTCACCTTCCTTTGCAATCAGATTCCTGTTCGCCTCATAGCACCTTTTATTCTGGAATGATGGAGCAGGTATCGGATGATGTCGACGAGGATATTTTTTGTAAAGCTGCCACTAATTTGCAATCCTACAATCAGTGTGGTAAAAGCAGACCGGTGGCTAGTGGAAGGGAAGGGTTATCTCACTCTGGGAGTCCTGTGAAAGCAGGGATGTCTAAAGAACAAATGGCTGCCCTCAATGAAACAAGAACAGCCAGGGAAGTGGCTGCCTGCAACAAACTGCCCGAGGCGACCTTTGATTGAAAAGCTCACAGTCATAGTTAGAAGTAAGACAGTGATTCTCAAACTGTGGGATGTAAAGCTAATCCAGGTGGAGCATGGATGACCAATGCTTTCATTTTCACTATAAAGTTTGAGAACCACTGCATTAAGATCACGTGTATGTGCCAATTAGTGCTGTAATGTTACACCCAAAGGCGTAATTGTTTTTGTTTTTTTACTTGCACAACCGATTCCTTAGAAATGTTGTTGTACACTGTGAGAAACAGGACAAGAATACAAAGAAGTTTCCAGCTAAAAATGAAATTTCATACTGTCCTATCATGCTGAGTCATGTACAACTCTGTCTTTACTGAGAAGTCAAAAGGGATTTTCTGCATTTGCACAGTAACGGTCTTCACACACACATCAGTCCATTGAAAGTATTTAATCATTTTCATTGAAGATGCTCACAGATTCATCTCATTAAGCTATTGAGTTTTACTAGAATGTTTTAGACCCATGCGTAGGCCTCGGTATCCAGGTCTCAATAGTAATGCCACACTTTGTTTATTGGGGATTCATTAGTCTGGTTTCCATAGCGCAGCTAAACAGAGCTAGCCCAATCTTGCTTACTTTGCCTGTAAACACGTTGTATGCTTTAAGCGCTGGCTTATGTTTGTGTTAACTGCTTTTTCACAGCCTCTCTTTGCTCCAGTAAGGTTTACGTTGGTCTGTCATGGTGCTCAAATTTAGTGTTTCTGGCTGTTTACTTGGTTTACATAATTTCCAGTAGTGCTTCAGAGGGGAATATCTAAGTTCACAGAGAGGATAAAATTCATAACATAAAACAAGTCTTTTGATACCTTATGATGTATATTTGAAGTTATTTAAGCTGTTTTTCCCTTCAGTGCAGATACACAGGTATAGGTAATGTACAGACGGTCTGATAGTTCTTCCATTTTGATTTCAGCTGCTATTTCATTTACACACTGTAGCGCATTTCACACACAGTCGCCCGGTGCTTTATGTAAGACCTTGAAGAAACGTCCATTTTATGTTTAAAATGGTAGAGGAAAACAAATCATGGAAAGTAGTACTGAACAGTCTCAAACTTTAGTGTGTTTGCTTCTGGTCTGATGAGCTAATTTGGCCTCACTGTGGCTGTTATTTTTTTCTCCGGTCTCAATTTTCCAACAGCTTGACCACCTGTGAAGTGCAAAATTCATACTGAAATGATGCACTCTATTATTGCATAACTATAAGCTTGTGGATTAAAAAAAAATGTTTTGTTTGGAATTGAAATGTCAAAAGATAAACTGGTATTTTCACCTTGTATCTTTCTTTTTTCTTTTTTTTTTCTTGTGCATTTAATGTTTGATCAGTCAGAGATTAAACTGTCTTTTTTTTATAGTGTAACATTGAACAAAATGTCAAAGAATTTGTATTTATATTCTCAGCTATTTGTATACATTGTATTCAAAATGGTTATTACAAATGGGCAATATTGTTTTCTAATTTTTTTTTATGCTTTTAAAGTTACATCCATGTTACATTAGGGGAAAACTGTTACTGTTTTGTCAGAGTAGAGCACTGCCTTACACTAAAATAAACATGACAAGACACAATGCTTTCCACTTTCATTTTTACTTGTTCCATTTGTTAATATCGAATGTTATTGATATTTTTATCCCAGCATCTATAAGGCCAAAGGCAGGGAAACCTTGTCAGACACTGACACCTGTAAGCAGTTTAAAACTCACCTGAACACCTATATGTATATGATGGCACACACACATCAGGTCTTGTACACCATATACAAGACACAACTCTTTCCACTTGCTGATACTGAGTTTTATTGACGTTTAATCCCAGCATCCATGAGGCCAAAGGCAGGGCAGACATTTTAGCTGACACTTGTAAGCAGTTTAGAGCTCACCTGAACACCTATGTGTACATGATGGCACACATATATCAGGTCTTGTACACCATATACAAGACACAACTCTTTCCACTTGTTTATATTGAGTTTTTATTGACATTTATCCCAGCATCCAAAGGCAGAGAAACCTTGGCAGACACTCATCTGAACATGGTACACCATATAAAAGACATAACTCTTTCCACTTTCATTTTTTCTTGTTCCACTTGTTGATATTGAGTTTTATTGATGTTTATCCCAGCATCTATGAGGCCAAAGGCAGGGAACCCTTGACAGACATTTACACTGACACCTGTAAGCAGTTTAAAGCTCACCTGAACACCTATATGTACATGATGGCACACAGTTTAGACATAAAAATATACATTGTTAATTTTACAATGCTAAATGAGGCTTCTGTATTCAAACTGAATGGGAATTATCATCCCAGTTTCAGTTCATTATGAATTTATTCTCCAAGTACTCAAACCATGATTAGTATGTGCTATTTGAAAGAGTCATAATCTGGGAAATGCCCTTTATTTTCAGAGGGCAGCATTCACATAACCATGGAATAATGCCAGCTGTCAAACTATAATTATAAAAGCCCTCCTTTTCGTTGATTAAACGTCCGATGAAGTGGCGGAAATCAGGTTTGATATAGTATAAACGGGGTGCGTGGTGACCCCGGTGTCTTTTCTCACAGCTTGGGTTACTTGTTTCCCCTCGCGTTATCTGGCAACCCGGACCAAACTGCGACAGCGCCAATGGCAGCAAAACATAACTGTTACAGGCGAGAGAGAGGAGGATGACAGCAATAAGGTGAGCTGAGAGCACCGTTACAAGTCAAACCGATGGCAGCGGGTGCAGATTTGATGTAGAAAACCGTGTGTGTGTGTTGCTCTGCTTTCACTCTCTGTCTGAAATATTAATTCACCGTCAACTTTACCTCAAGTTGCTGTAGTATTCCGACATTTAAAAAAAAACAACCGTTAGCTCAGCTCAGCTAATGTTAGCAACCGTTAAGTTAGCCTGTGGAGTTGGCTATTTATTACTGTACCGTTAACTAAATAGAAACCGGGGTTGGCTTGACAAGCTCGGTTATGTGCTGTTATGTACTCGCTCTCTGTGTATTAACCAACAAGATAACCCGAAGTAGGCCGGTTAGTTTTTTTTTTGTGTGTCGCTAAAATGTTCAGCTGGCTGAAGTAACGTTAGACTTAGCCTGCTAGCGTATGCTAACTGTAACTCGGGGCCTAAGGGTGTCAAACCAGTTATCCCGGACCAAATTCAGCCATAAAGGTGACGTCGTGTGCTACATATTACTGGAAAGAGTGTACTGTAAGTATGACATCTCTTTAACTGTCATATTATCCAACCCCCTTTCCTCCATTTCATCCCTCACAACTCATGATGCTGTTGCTAATTCAGTTTTTTTTTCCTTGTGTATTGACGTGTCAACTACTCAGCTGACGAATGCAATAACACAGTGACACTTAAGTTAATTCAACAGTCCAGCAGGTCTCCTGTTAATGGGATCGATGCTGTGTTGCACATCCGTGTAGTTTGCTTGTTAAGTAAAGGCAACACTGGCTTAATATGAGATGAGAGTTCAGTCCACACTTTACTGTTAAAGGGATAACTTACTCAGATTTTACTCTGAAATAATCCCAGTTTAAGTAGGATAAGTCTGTTAAAGTTTCAGACAATTTAATGAGGAGAAAAACTCACATCGGTAGAGCAAAGATGGTTCAGACCAACCAGTTATATTTACATACAATACACTTTAAACATGGAGGCATTGCATCTTCATTCATCATTCATGTATTCATCATTTCATACAGATATATGTTGTAGGTACAGCTTTTTTTCTTGTGGTTTTGTTGCAAGGTAATCATCCAGATTGGCATATTCGTGACCACTACGAGACGCAAAGAGTAATCGTCCGTGTGTCCTAACTAGTTCAGTACTCTAAAATGACAGATAAATTATTGTTTTCTTGTGATGAGATAAGATAACAGCTAAGATAAGGTGCTTTAGATGCTTAAAGGTTTGTATCATAAAGGAAGTTGCTTGATATCAATGAGACATCTGTCGCTCTTGGTGAAGTGTTGACTGGAAGGCATTGTGGAGGATTTTGCTGGTTGTTTGTTGGTGTCATGATTATCAGCCAGCATCCAGCCCTAGCATGTGGAAATGTCACTGGTCTAAAGAAAGTCTAACAATGCCATGATCTCATATTGTTTTTATTCAGGAGGACAGTTTACCGGTACTTTCCCTCGGTTATTTTGGAGCGTATTCATGATGAAAAACCTCTTTATTTAGTCTGTGGTTTTCAGCTCAGACGTTATTTCATGGCCCAGATACCACAATGATTAGGTGTTGTTGTAGCCACAGTTTGAAGCGATAAGATAACAAAAGGGAATGTCCACCTTTTTTAATAAAGACTTTCTTCTGTGTTTCAGCCTCCTGCTGGATTGTTTTTGCACTCTTGATTTCTCTTGATTTGTCTTAATTTCAAGATATCTACATAACCGTGGTGCCATTTATCGCCACTTCATACAGGATACTATGTAGGGTCAGCAATGTAAAAGATGGCTTCAGGGCCCTGCTTCACTTGTTGCTATGAAACAGAGCTACACGAGCCTGTGCATGTGCAGAGCTAGTCTGGAGGTCTTGCTGAGTCTAAGCCTGTGAATCTGGAGGTGGAAGGGAAAGGATTGGAGGAGCTCTGCTACCTTTTAAACATGTACTGATGTGGTCCTAAAATGTCTTACATGGCAGTGGGCTGTGTGAGTTAACCAACGTGGTGCCTCAGCATCCCTCCTTTGTCAGCCAGTTGTTTTAAATGTTTCATCCTCATCATGACATGATGTGAAAAGGTGAGCATTTGTAGCCATAGATTGACCCTCAAAATATCGTTTAGGGTCTTGCTAGTGATCTAGATTTATAACTTTAATCCTTGTACCGACGTTGAAAGAGAGACACGCTGATCATCATTTGTTTCACACTTTCACACTGATGTTTCTTTTTCAGTGGGCAGCGCAGATAGAGGTCTAAGCAGTGTCATTTTTTTTTTATTGCAAAATATGCTGCCTCAAAAGTTTTAGTGTAGAGTTGTAGTGTAGCTGTACGTGTTCTGCATTTACTGACTGCCTGAAGAGAGATGATGAGCTGTGTTTGTGTTAGTCGTGACTGGTAAAAAGGAGTTAGCTGATGACAAGGCTGTGTTGCTAAGCAACCCACATCATGGGCTGCGCCTCTTGAAGCTCGAAGCTGGCTGTATTCTACTCTCTGCAAGACTGGGGAGGGGGGAGGGTGGGGGGCGAATGCAGTCTTGTGTTTTGTGTTCATTAATGCGGGTGTTATTATTGAGATTATTTGATTATCAATATATAAAAAAATGTACACCTGGAGCTGGTGTTTTATACCGCAGCCTCCACTCAAGTCCTACCACAAAACAGCTTTTTCTTCTCCGAGGAATTCCTTTCAGTTCAGATAGTGTGTCAGAGAGCTGGAGGCGCAGGGATACACTGTCCAGCCCACACTTTTGTCTCAGGTTATGTTAACTCATGCACTCACTCCATGTGTGTGTCTGGCTCCGGTGTTGCTTGTGAGACCAGTAAGGCTTTTTTTGCTCATAGAGGCGAGGGTTGATCTGCAGAACATTCACAGGTTTTGTGCAGGAAGGTTTTCATTTTAAATACAAGCAAGCCAGAGAGAGCAGGTAGTTGGGTGGAGGCTATCTGTTGCATCTATATTTTTCAGTGACTTATACGATGTTTATTGTGGAAAAAGTACCAAAGTGGATTTATGTAATAGTCACATGCTGATGCTTTTATCACCTAGCACCTAAATAAGCACAATTCTGTTCAGATTTGTTGGTAACGCTCTCCCTACATACCATTAAAGGTCCAGTGTGTAAGCTTTAGGAGTATCTGTTGGCAGATATGGAATATAATATTTATTAGTATGTTTTCATTAGTGTATAATCACCTGAAAATGAGAATCGTTTTGGTTGCATTGTCTCATAATGAGCCCTTTAGATCTACAGAGAGAGCAGGTCCTCTTCCATGGAGTTGTCCATACTACAGTAAACATACGTTAAAGTTAACCTATAAGATAAATCTGCATTTAAATGAATCCTATGCTAAGAAGTTAAATATGTGCATAGAAATTAAACATGTGCATGAAAATTTCACATGTGCAGAGAGGTGAAACATGAAGAAATTAAACCTGTGCTAAGATCTTTACAAATAGGAAACAATATAAATGTAAAAATAGTCACGGCATTTAGCAAAGGTAGAGCAAATGGAGTCCTTTTAAGCTATATTACACGAGAGCGTGTGCTTTAACATTAATATTGGCACGACAGTGAGGCGGTCAGGACCGAGACACTTGAACTCCACAGCGTTGTGAAGCCCGACAATCAAAATGTATTGAAAGAAGATCGATGTATCGTTTCCAAAATTCACAACATGTTTATTAGTCGACTTTTAGTTCTTCAAAAACATTTTCTCTGCGGTCACTGAACTGTTTGATCTCCGACGTGCTGCACACATGGGAGGTTCACACCTGTATGAACGAGGAGGTCTAACAGCAACATAAAATACAGAATATTCACTGAAGAAAGTTGAAATTCACCTTTATTAAAAGTTGACTTCCAGTGTACTTATTCATATCTATTTATATATTTCCAGGATTTAACAACGTAGAGATGGCGGAGTACTATTTTTAGTGATTTTAGCACTTTGTTTAGTTGACCGATCTGGTTGCTTGGTTGGAACTGTTTGTTTTATACAACAACAACAGTCCACAAATGCAACACCGCTGTGGATGCTTTGCTACAGTTTGACTGTGCAGTTCGTTACGTCTTACAGCTTTAAGTACATTATCGGTTGTTAGTAAGTGGGTTTACAGGAGTGACTCAACTTTCCACTGACAGTCAGACAAAAACTATAGCCTGCAGACTGTTTAACCAATCAGTTTCACAAAAAAATGCAAATGTAAAAAAAGTTTAGATTTGATTAGATTGTTTGAACCACAAACCACAGTCAGATCGAGAAAACATGTGCGTCCATACTCTGATCGGTCTCTTTTCTCACACTGCCATGGTTTTTTGGTAACTTGTTTATTTGGGTAGGCGACTTATTTGTTCCACTTTATCCAGATAGCACTGTTTGTCGTAGGTGAAAGATTTATTGGTCTACCACAAGTGGGGTGGAAGCCTGCGACTACATTATGTTACCGTGTGAATTCAGATTACAGAGGTTCCCACTGACTTAGGTTGATTAAGTTTATTTGACATGAACAGTGCATATTAATAACATAAAATATGCCAGAATTAGCCAGAAAGGCTAACTTTCATCTGTAGTCCCCAAAAATATCAACAATAAAACCAGAGAAAACACATTCCGTGACATAGATAGGATGGATTACGTGTCGTTTCTGTCGTCAGACAGCTGAACTGAAAGTAGATGACTGAAAGTATGAAGTGAGTATGTTAACCAGCTGTCATTCCCAAGCTGCTGTGCAGATTTACAACATCGTCTGACAAAATCAACATAAATCCAGGTTTATAACAATGGTGACGATAGTGTGGGTCATCCCTCTAAAGGGCGGGTGAAACAGAGAGAAGATGGGTTCACAAATTTAACCGCCTTCATGTGGACGTACTTTAAAGTTCATAAAAAGTTCAAGCTAACAAACTGGAAACAGAGCATGTGAGCATGTTTTAATGTAACGTAATGTAATGTAACTTAAACCCTGTTTTAAGCTGTATGATAAAGATGTATGTATGTGCTGCACACAGGGAGGTTATGGGATGTTTTACTAACCCAGCCACTTCCTTACAGTGGTACCAAAATGAAACAGGAACGTGAGATTTAAAAAAAAATCTGCTCTGCACTCTGACTTTTGAATGTAAGAATACACATTATTTTAAGGTGAAGTAAAGCTGAAACAATGTCACTAATTGATGTTTTTTTCTTTCCTCTCTTTCAGGGTTTAATAGTCTGATTTTGCCTGCCCACATAGGGGAGACCGTGTTACTTACTGGCTCTACACAGAGAGCCTGTAGCGCTATAATCCAGCACTGAGTATGATGATTCCCTGGTTGCGGTGGAGGTGAGGAAGCATGGGGTGGAAATCTGAGGTGTCAAGACGAACGTGATGACAGTATGGTCAATGGTGGAGAAGCTCAAAATGGAAAAACGCCCATGGAGGGAGGAGAACATTGACTCAAGCGAGGCCCAGCACGCCACTGACGATTCAGAGGATGGAAGCAGCTCAGAGAGCGAATCGGAAGAGCAGCAGTGCCAGAGGGTTCAGGTGAACAACAGCAGGTGTAAGAAGAGGGAGCCCTTGGCTGTCACGAAACCCCACCGACAGCTCTGTCGCTCTCCATGCCTTGACCGCCCCAGTTTTTCACAGAGTAGCACTGTGCAAGATTTTCGTGAGGATGAGAGCAGCGCGGGACCAGGGATCAAGACTGCCAGTGACAGGGATTATCAGACGAAGATGGATTTTGCTTTGAAGTTGGGCTACTCGGGAGAGCAGGTGGAGACGGTGCTCAACAAGTTGGGGGCAGCTGCACTTATTAACGACATTCTTGCCGAGTTGGTAAGGCTCGGAAACAAAGTCGAGCCTGAGATTCAACCTTGCAGCAGTACAGCCATCACATCGATATCACGCTCCCCCTGTGTTAAAGAGACTGTTAGCCCAGAGGTGTCAGTGGAGGACGACTCTGTGGATACCTTTGATAACCTCAGGCCCATCGTCATTGATGGCTCAAATGTGGCAATGAGGTAAGACTAACAAACATTTGGTCTGTGCGTCATACAGAATACACTTAGATTTTGTGAGACACAAGTAGATCTTACACCATGCTGCTTTTGTCTCCTAGCCATGGAAACAAGGAGGTGTTCTCGTGCCGCGGCATCCAACTTGCTGTTGAGTGGTTCTTGGAGAAAGGACACAAAGACATCACTGTGTTTGTCCCAGCCTGGAGAAAGGAACAGTCGAGGCCTGATGCCCTCATCACAGGTAGTAAAGCTATTTTTTAGACAGGTGACATTTGAGACCAAGAGATACTGGAGGTTTGGGGCCGATACCAAATAGAGGCAGAATATTTTACAGTTCAACAATAAACTTTATTGTCAAATGAATCCATTAGTACACTGAAACAGTAAATGTTACTTAACAATTATGAATACCTGTACATAAAAAAACACAAATAGATCATAATTAATTGATCTAAATTACCCCAAGCATCTTTCTGCATCATGTCCTGAAGGAGAAAACGTTCTTGCTTTCTCTCAAACTGTCAGGCAATCACCCAATTAAACATCTTCACTGTTTTGCAGCATAAATTGCAAGCCAGACACATATTTAGAAGCTGGATATATAAAATAAACAAAGCCAGAACAACAGGTAGAGTATCAGAGTTTAGTGCGTGAATTCAGGAGAGTTTTCCAAAAGTTGGATCCGGCTCAACTTTTCCGCTGCAGGTCGCTGTGTTTTTTGGCGGACACCCCGGAAGCACGCACCGCCACAGTTTTTGCCACAGTGCCAGATCCTGTCTGAATGTACCCTTAGAAGAGTAATACTTTGGTATGAATATGTGAGGCATGACCTTGTGGTGTGGTCAGGGTCTTAGACTCTCCACCATGAATTTATTGATAAAATAACACCATAATATACCCATACAGATATCATTACCATTCAAAATACATTTTGATAATTATTTTTAGATATTTTTGATGTAATTATGATGAGCTGTTCATGAAATGTTAATCAACCTTACTCCTTTTTTTCAGATCAAGAAATCTTACGCAAGCTGGAAAAAGAAAAGATCCTGGTTTTCACCCCATCTCGGAGAGTCCAAGGCAGGAGAGTGGTGTGCTATGATGATCGCTTCATAGTGAAGCTGGCTTATGATTCTGATGGAATTATTGTGTCAAATGACAACTACAGAGACTTGCAAAACGAGAAGCCAGAGTGGAAGAAGTTCATAGAAGAGCGTCTCCTAATGTATTCATTTGTCAATGACAAGTAAGGAACTTTGTTGCATTTTTATGGCAGCCGAATTGTGTAAAAATGGGACTCTTTTCACCTTATGAGGGTAACCATAGATTGTATTGTTGTGGGTTCGTAGGTAGTGTATTGTGTTTTCTTATTTTTTTAACAGAGTTAGTTAGAAGTATACATCATATTTATCATAATCTATTTAGTCATTACTATAAAATTGTCGAGGCCCTTTATGCTGGAAAAAATAAGGTTAACATGGAATAATAAAATCCTTTAAATAGGTTTATGCCGCCTGATGATCCACTGGGAAGACATGGTCCAAGCTTAGAAAATTTCCTCCGCAAGCGTCCTGTTGTTCCAGAGCACAAAAAACAACCCTGCCCTTATGGTAAGTCTCTTAAATGTTTGAATAATGTTCCATTTTTAATAACTTAAGTGTTTAATGTTCTTGACTCCATGTGCTCTTTCTTTAAACAAGGAAAAAAGTGCACATATGGACATAAGTGCAAGTACTATCATCCGGAGCGCGTCAACCAGCCACAGCGATCGGTGGCTGATGAACTGCGGGCCTTCGCCAAACTGTCTGCGGTAAAGACGATGAGTGAGGGGGCTTTAGCTAAATGTGGTACAGGTCCAGTAACCATAAAGGGGGACAGCAACTCTGAGGCCAAACGAGTGGCGCCCAAACGTCAGTCTGACCCCAGTATTCGCTCAGTGGCCTGTGAACCTCCAGAGGCACTGTCCGTCGTGAGGAAGTCTGAGACGAATTCAGTGCCTTCCCTTGTGTCTGCTCTCAGTGTGCCCACCATGCAGCCTGCCAAGAGCCACGCAGCTGGGGCCTTGAACACACGATCAGCCAGCAGCCCAGTGCCAGGATCTTTGCAGTTCGCGCACAGTTCCCTGGAGCACATGTCCAGTGTACAGTACCCTCCTATTTTAGTTACTAATAGTCATGGCGCCTCTGTTACATACAGTGAACAGTTCCCGAAGTATGACTCAGTTAGCGACCATGGATATTATTCACTGCACAGTGATTTTTCAAATATGAGCATGAGCAGCATGCATAATGTCGACAGTTTCTGTAGCATGGAGCACGAGCATGGTGTGTATCAGAGAAATCCCAGCCACTGCCCTGAATCCTGCCTCAGCCATTCAAACAGTGACTCGTTCTCCTCCTATGGGGATCTGTACCCAAGCTCTGTGGACAGTAGCTTAGAGGAGAGCATGAAGGGGCAGCAGCAGTCTCCTGCACAAGGTAGGATGCAAACTTTCTCCCATGGGTTTCGTCATGAAGCACTGACTCGGGTGCAGAGTTACGGACCGGAAGAACCCAAGCAGGGCCCCCGTAAGCAGTCTGGATCTCATCTAGCACCACACATCCAGCACGTTGCAGTGGGAGCCAGGTCCAGCTGCCCTGGAGACTATCCCCTAACTCAGAATGTCCTCCCACCTTTGTCCTCACAGCCCACGCGGTCACTAGGTATGACTCGTATGGACAGCATATCAGATTCAAGGCTATATGATAGCAACCCGATGAGACAGAGGCGACCTCCACTGTGCCGTGAGCAGCATGCAAGCTGGGACCCTCTGCCCTGTGGTAATGAGTCCTATGGGTATCATTCGTATCCACTGAGCAACAGCCTGATGCCATGTTGTGAGCGGGTGATGGTCCGCAGCATGCCAGACAAAATGGAACAAATCTGGAACTCACCGTGGGAGATGCCAGGATCTGCAGTTGAACACCAAGAGCGGTACGTCATCCCAGACCACCAGTATCAAACATATCGGAACCTTTGTAACATCTTTCCTGCTTACGTAGTCCACTCAGTGATGGAGAAGAACCCACATCTGACAGATCCACAACAACTCGCCGCTGTCATTGTTACAAAACTGAGGTCATGCCATTGAGCAGTTAATCTTATTAAACATTCAGAAGTTACGTGAGAAGGGAAACGCAGATTTTAAAGATAGGCACTTGTTAAATGTTGCTGTATGCGCAACATCTGCCCTCAGGAGTTTTGTTTTTTTTTAACGTCACTGGTGTAAAAAATCTGGTGATCAGATTTTCCGTCACTGAGATGACATAGAAGTAATCAGCCTAAAGGAAGTTTGTCTAATAAGTTTATCTCAAATTGTAAGATGTTTCACATATGAAAGCTACCTTTTTTTTATATGAAGTGTGGTGCAGTTGAGATGAGGTAACACCTTATTAGAAATCATAACACATTCATAGTACCTGAGCAGGAGCCGCATAGCAGCACGATTAATCATTAATTCTTGAAAATAACGTCTGATAACATTTGGCTGAACTGCTGTATGTCCCTTAGATCAATTCTTAATGTGTTCTTGTTTATTTAATTGATTAAATGTTCTATAAAAATTATGTTTGCAGTCCCAAATTGTTCCATACTAAATAAATCAATCAGAAATTATATAATAAATTAAATTGTGTAAAATATAAATTATATGACTCACTTATGAAGTCTTATTTTGTCATTCAGATAATTTTTATTTCATAGTTGACTTAAAATTTGGCTTTTTTTCCCCAGTTACACTTAATTCACAGCCAGTCAGATGCCCTCCTGGCTCTCGAAAGCAAGCAAGCAAGCTTAATAACTGCTACTAGATTTAGCCAATTAGCTTCTGTTAACTAGAGCAATAACAATGTCCACACATGCTACCTAAGTAGCTGGCTAACTAGCAAGGTGTGGTTATGAGTTTGGTTTATTGCTCGGCTCAAGTGAAGAGACAGCGTTAATGGCAGCAGCTAACATTAGCTAGTTAATTCAAGACCCCTCTGTAAAGGTCAGACAGACGGATTGCATTTCTCTGTGGTTGCTCAAGCCAACATGAGCTAGTTAGCTGTTAACACTGGCTCTTCACTGTTGTTGGGTAATATTCTCAGCCCACAAGTCAGCCTAGCTAAGCTTTAAAAGTTTACTTACTTAGGCTCAACCCCCAGAAGGGGTCGCCAAAGCTTCACTGCCTTCTTGATTTTAAATGGTGTTATTAATTTCTGTGAAGTAAACTAAATTGAACACTTATTTTAAAGTTTAGATGATTATTTGAGCTATAAAGTAAATACATGTGACAGGATAAAGGCATGGTGAAGACCTGAACACAAGCTATTGTGTATTCACAGAGGCTTCACTCTGCTATACAGCCTCATTCTGTACACCCCTAAAACAACCAAAGCACTCATAGAACAATGAGAAGAAAACATTGAGGAAGCCTATTAAGTAGATATGATTGTTAAACAGTAACAAAATTTGTAATACAGACAAAGAATTGTGTAAAAAAGATCCTAAAATATGTCTCTTAGTTAGGGGTCATCAGTGGGGCCCCTGAAGGATAAAGGTTGGTAACCATGGCTCTAGGTAATGGATGCTAACTGGCTAAATGTGGTAGTGGATGAAGAAGAAGTATTGAAGTAAACTGTTTTACACAGACAACATCATAATTTGAACCTTATTTAAACCATAATCTAATCATAACTAATGTAGCTAGCTAACACAATATTGAACCTTGTCCTTGTGTGAATCAGTGCGAACAAAGTGCATCAATAAACAGGTTAGCTACATGGCAACACAGTCACATTAGGAAGTAATAACTCTGTAACATCTCCCACATTTGCCTTATTAAATCAGACACAAGAGTACGCCAACATTGGACACCGTGTAGCTTTTATGAAGATCTTGTTCAGGCCCTGTGAATGTGTTATGAAAGGCATCTAAAGTGTTTCTGGTGCAGTGGAACTATAAATAACCTTGCTTAGGTCTGCCTCTGCTGTAAATAATTCTTGTGACTTTTTTGTGCATTTATTTTGATGATAAGTAAGGGAGGTAGACACATACCTCACAGCATGAACTATGACATTTAATGGCCTTATATCTGAATGACCTCACGCTTTAGTCCTTGTCTGATCGGTTTCAATGAAAGTCTTAGTCATTGAAGCCTCCTATTTTCAAATGTAAAGCACTAGCTCAGTATCTAAAGAGATATATTTTCTCAGCCTCACTTAACAAAGCTACTATTTTGGTAGAATTTGATAGTGCACAAAGCAAGCCAAAAAAGAGATTTGACTTGTATACACGTGCACATACCTATGTAAATATAATCACACAAAAGCCATTATTTCAAAGTCATTTATAAGCTGCTAAATAATGCCAAAAAAAGATAGAATTTATATAGTGTCAGTATTCTACATAACTTTACATTTTGGTTCACAGAATTCGAGATTATAGGATAAACTAACATCTGTGTTTGGATAATTTCCTATGGTGTACTGTATATTTACCTTTCTGATTTTATTGGATGCTATGTCCAGGATTTTCCTATTTATATATTTGTCAGATTTGTTGTGCTGATCCTTTGATTCAATGTGAAAATATTCAAAGTATCTTTGTTTCAAACAGTAGCTCTAATGGACTCCTTCAAGTTGTCAGCAGAGCAGTTTGTTTTCAGGAGCAGGTTCATTTCGTTTCAGAGACTACTTTTACATGCACTTAAGTAGTCTGATGACCTGATTTCTGATGCAGAAATGAGAAACCTAGTTTCCTTCATCAGTTTAAGAGAAACTTGATTTGCCCAGCGAGATCTCTGATTGAATTAGGACCCAGGACAGGGACGGTATCATCACTGTGGCAGTAATCTAGCAGGATTAAAGGCAGTATTGCTATTTACGCCGATGCATCATTGCCCCTTATTACATCCAAAGTCCAGCCTGTGCTGAACAAATCTATTGATTTCTCTATCATGAATGTAAATTAGTCCGTTCTAGTCCACAGATGAACAAAGCTAAACACATGCACACAGTAAAACAAGCTATCCTGTCACTTTACTGTCAGCACAAATGCTCCATCATCAGAACGGCAAACAAGCTTCTTGGATAACACACTTAAAATCTGGCAAACTTCAAATTGTTGAGTGTTGAGAGGAGAAATCTGCTTTCTGAGAAACCGCCTGTAAACTGTGTTGTTAAAGAAAGTGGACTATTACAGTGCATCTCAACAAGTTTTATGCCTTAATCTTGTTTCTGACATTACCCGGCTTCTTATGTGCATGTAAAGGTAGTGAAACGTTGAGAGTTGAGTTCACCGGGCTGTGAAGTGACTTGGGTAGGGACAAGTTGTAGAAACATACTATTAGAGATGGAAACTTTTTGAATCAGGCTGTGACAGTTTAGCCTGGGGGTGAGTTAAATATCGGACTAATTTTGTGATATGTTGTCGAGTATGAGGTCTCAATAATTGTATTAAAAAAAAAAATGAAGTGAATGCTAGAAAGCATGTTGAAGATTAAATTTACTGTATGGCTTTTTATGGGAGGCTGAATTGCTCAAATACAGATGTACAGTACGCATACATGCAGCCAGTCTCCAAGGATCGCGGAAGGGTTCGGCTGTGCCTTTGCAGCACATTGCTCTCAGGATGCTTTCAATTTTCTAACTTTCAGTCTTGCCCTGCCAAAAACCAGTGGTTACTGGCAAGAGTCTACTCTGATCTAGTAGTGATATATTTTGTGAAAATCCTACATGTAACATGTAGTTTACCTTAAAGTTAGTTATGTACAGTTGAAACGTGGAGACGGCATTGCAGAACTTTGTACTTTTTATGTATATCCTTGTTATGCACCTTGAGATCTGGAGAGTTAGGCTAATAGGGTGGCTTTACGTGATGCAGCTTTAGTTGGAGGATGTTGGTGTCCGTAAGGGTGCCAAAAAAAAAAAAAAAAAAAAGGTGTTAAACTGCTTAAAGACCATTTCATTTGCCCAAATTTTAAGAATGTCTGACAGAGATCTCGATTGGGCCTTTTTAAATATAACCCATACTGCTAATGTTGGCTGCTAATCATGACGTATAAACACAAGAAGTATTAACTAATGTGACGCATTACAATCACATTCATGCTCACCAAAAGGATCAACTCCCTATTGATTTTTTTTAATGATCCATTGCCTTTTCTCTACCCCCACCCTCAGGACAAAGCGCTCCATGAAACATTCAGCCTAGAGCTGCAAAGAGGCTGTAACATGTAAAGCCAACTCCAATAGCAAGATCATGCTTTGAGTGCATTTTAAAGGGAAATGCCACTTATTTTCAGGATTCAGGTACTGGGTTGCATGACAGATTGTTGCAGATTTAGTTTAGTATCACATGCACGTGAAGAAGAGGAGAAATCCTCTAATGTTTAATGTCAGATTGACTTCTTGTGAGTCAAATAGCTGGATCAGGGGACAGTTTATTGTTTTGGTGTTTTATTATCTTCATAGATAATTAAAAAACAAAAGAAAGAAAGAGAACTTGTATTTTTAAACTGAGTGGTATTGCTCTTTAACAGGGCCAATTATGTGAGCCTGACTTTGTCTCATTGGTGGTGCTTCAAAAATACATATATATATATATATATGAACAGACATAAATGAAAAAAAAAATATATTTGAATGTGTTTTGCCCAAATGAGTTTTGGGCTTTGCTGACTTTGTTTTTTCATGAAAAAAGACGAGGCCACTTGAGGCCGGCTGTCTGTTCATGAGAAGGTGAAACAAAAAACTGCCTAAATGTTTCTTCATGTGAAACAATCAGATTGCAAGGCTGCTGTCAAGGTTGTTTCTGGCATTTGGCTAAAAGTTTGCGCGCCATCCTTTTCCCCTTCGAGATGAGTTTGAATTGTCATAGATATCCAAGAAAATCAGTGCAAAAACACTGTACGCCCTCACTGATCTAAGAAACGAGTCTAAAACTACAAACATCCAACACGTTTGCTTGATTGAAAGACCAAATAAGATCACAAGTGTTTTGACTTTAATATATAGTGATAGTGAGATCCTGCTTTAACCTGAACACTGGAATAGTCCATTGCCCGGATGAACACAAATCTACCAAAGTGATTTACGACAAACTAAATCTACACGACATTGGGCTGTGATGAAATTAACGTCAAATCACTTTAAACTTGAACTCATTATATTGTCCCCCAAAAACCAATTAGTTTATGGCTCCATAAAGACCTGCATGCATGATTTCATTTAAACCGCTGATTGTGTGCGCATGCTTTTTTTTCCTGTGTTACTATTCCTGGCACAGTGCCACGTTTCGACCACTTCTTTGTAATGAGATAAAAACGTAGAGAGATTAATAAGTATTAATGCAAATTCACATCTGTCAGATGTGTCCATAATGCTGAAATAGTAATGATGGTAGCCGCCCTAATCCTAAAGGTTGGACTCACACATAAACATAAGCCCTCCTGTGAGTGATCGACTCTGTGATCGCTGGGCAATAGACTATTTCCAGGCCAAAAAATGAAACCCTAAACTGTTTCAGTGTACCAATCAAGAATTTTATTGTTTAGCCAGGAATGGCCAGAATGGTGGTTGATAGTCCCCACCCTCCCTTTTGTACGTGCCGCAAACAACTAAGCCACAAATGTCTAGAATTGACTTTTGCTTGTTGATACAAATTGTATCTATACCTTGAATGTAACAAAATATGAAATGTATAATATGAAAATAGTTTTATTTAAATAAAGGGGAGGGGGGAAAAAAATCAATGCCATAATGTTTGTGACACTGTGTGTCACTGGGAGTAGCCCATTGGTATGTACTAATTCTTACTGGGTACAGTAGTTAACTTACAGGGACGTTTACGTGCTACGTAAAAGTGCACAGATACCCTGTGTACAGCAGTAAGCATCATGTCCTCTCTGTAAATAGTCACACCTGTGTGTGTGTGTGTGTGTGTGTGTGTGTGTGTGTGTGTGTGTGTATATATTTATATATAAATATGTATAGAGGGAGAGAGAAAGTGATCTGTAAATGTAACTTCAGTTGTTCAAATACTTAGATTATTTCTGTGTTGTAACCTGTGCACCTTGGTTAAGTGCATCTATTTCCTCTGAATTGACATGTCTGCTTTATGCTATTTTAATGGGAGTATCAATATTATTATTTTTGAATATATTTTGCCTAATAAAACATGCCAAAGTTAGTCTTGGGTGGCTCCTTATGATTCAACACACGGGTTGTCATGCAATGAATTCTGTATTTCATGGGACAAATGTATAAACCAAGAGTAACTTGACACCAAACGCAAATTTGTGTCTACCCTGACGGTTAAAAGTATTTTACAGATTTTGCAGTAAATTCAGATTTGTGTTTGGTGTTTAAAACTCTTTTAAAGCTACAGATCCTTTTAAAACAGTAATTTATTGGAGTGTTTGGCAGTTGATTTAATGACTAACCCTGTATGTCAACAAAGCAGAGGTGTGTTGAATCATGAATTGAATTATTCACCAATTGTATTTCCATAAATTTTCGGGCCAGTTTACACACTGTTGTTTTGAAATGGACAGTCTGTTGGTTTTAGCTGGCCCTATGGGAGTTAGACTAGTGCTACTTTCAAGATGTTAAGACTGATATTGTCAATATATAATATTAACTTAAGTTCAGTATCAGTTGTTAATAGTTAAGATCAAAACCAAAGTGATTTTTGATGTGCACACATTACGTACCTGTTATGATAATTGGTTCAAACACACATAAACACACAAACAGTTATGGTCAAACAAGTGTGAACCTCTTGATGTTTTGTCAAATAATTCAAAAATTGAATTATTCATTTGAAATTCAACAACAAGAGGTGAACACATTTGAACATGACTGCACATATATAGTGTAATACTCAGGTTAAGTCACACACACACATTTTAAATCACGTACTTGGTCGTTTTCTAATATTGAGAAATGCAGTGGTCACATTTCTGAAGTAGTGTAAGTCTCTTGTTTGAGTAGACCATCGGGTCTGCGATGTAAACTAATTAAAAAAAAGAAGAAAAAAAAGGGAAATATACAGCACGTTTTTTTTTTGTTTTGTTTTTTTGTGTTGTGATGATCTGCAGTATTGTAATCCACACTGACTGGAAAGCATTGCTTTTGTAGACCAAAATATACAAAAATAGACTATTTGGGTCTGTGGGCTCAAACAAAATGTAAGTCTTAATGACAAAATGTGTTTATCTTCATGAATAAAGCAAAATTCTGTTCAAACTGTGTTTTATCTCTTTTTTTTTTTTTTTTTTTAATTAAACAAAAGGGAGACCTAACGAGAAACAACTGTGTTGAAGTTTTGTGTGGTTACAGTTATTTACTTGAATAAAATGACATTAAACTTTGGAAACTGAAGTCAGAAAAGGTAACAAAACATTCCACTTTTTCAAATATAATCTATAGGCAGTGCTCTCATGTTTGCATTCAAGCCTTTTATGTAATAACTGTTACACATCTTGAATAAGTTAGAGCAGAAAAGATTAGATGAATCCACTCTAGATGTCAGTCTTTCTGAATAATAACATCATGCCTTCTCCGTGACAGCTGAATAGATGGTTGTTAATTGAAAACAGTCACCATTGTTTGTTAGAGGAAGGTAAATAAATGAGGAACAATGGAGCCAAACAATGTAATATTTTATTTCTGGGTAAGTCGTTGGGTAATGATCTAGAAAAAAAAGAAGAAGAAAAAAAGAAATGGGTGGTGTTGTGGGAAAGCCCTGTTGAAATAAAATGTATTCAGCGAGTAACTAATCACAACCAAATTTGTTAGTAGTAAAACATCAATAAAATATGCAAATATTTGCCCAAATGCAAGCAAGAACAAAACTTTCACCTTTGTCATTGTGTCATTCTTTTGGATGAATAGGCTAAATGTTTTCATAAAGTATATTTGAAATAATAAAACATCAGAATCTGTCTTGAAATCAAATAAAATCAAAATGTTGTGCTTAATGCTTTAAACCAATCTGTGAATGTGCAGCAGCTGCTGTTGTGCAACATGCACACTGCCTGCTGGTTAAAGGGTGTAATAGCTCGGGGCATGTGTCGTTAAGCCACACGGCCATGTCACGATTTTAAATGAAACGACCTGTTTAATTCAGTGTATGTGAAAAGAGGCTGCTGCTTGTCTCTATAGCTGAAAGATTAAAATATTGCTTATTTAAATGAATAACATAAAACATATAGAAATATGTAGAACTTAGAACATATTTCTACAAGTGCAGTCAGGAGAGAGATGTGTAATATTGATTTGTACAGTATCATAAGGGGAGAATTGTGCATCGAGCACTCCAAATCTTTGAGGCTGTAGAAACTAGCGTCCTCAGTCTTAATATCATCGATCTATAGAAGTACTGTGACTCAAGATAACAGTGAATTCCAGATGACTTTTTGTGCTGCAACAAAACTGTCTCTTTAAATATTTAACCTCAAAATGTTCTTTTAAATGCCACGTTATAATTTAAAATTACTAGAAGCTCATTGTTGGAAATTCACAAATACTGTCAAGATTGGTTAATTATATATATTTTAATGGCCCTCTCAATTGCTTTTGCAATCATGGGCAACTGCTTGGAACCCAGAGGGTAAAGTGTGTAAGATTTAGGAGGATTATTGGCACAATATCAGTAGAAATGGCATATAATACTCCTCTAAAGCTGATCCTCTAAGCTGCTAACTTCCAGCTTAGCACTGTGCTAACTTGGATAAAATATCTGTGAAGATTGACAGTGGTCCAGGAGGAGTTAAATATAACAGATGAGTAAAATAATTTAATCGTGCAGCTCTTCTAGACTTTCCAAATGTTATTGAACTTGAACGGATCAAACTGACATTAGAGCGAGTGATTTTGTGGGGGTAGTGTTGCTTGTTTTACAGCTTCTTCTTTCGCAATGCAAGTTCAGTGGAAAAAGTCTTGACGCCATTCATTACATGATTTGGTGTGTGTCAGTCTATTCTGGGCTACTGTAGAAACATGACGTTACAACAAACAATCACTGGCTCGTGGTAGATCCTTTTTGTCTCCTTCACATTTGGAAGGGTACAGTAAAGCGAGGGATATCCAGTTGGTTGCAACCTCCAACCTCACCACTAGATGCCACTAAATCCGACACACTGGTCCTTTAAAGCAGTACATCTGTTGAGTTTTTGCACCACGTACAGCACTGTCAATACAAGTCAGATTGTACAGACTGTGGCTTCACAGTAATCATGATAAAAGAGATTGGAGCTGGTTCTCTTTGTCCAGCTGAGGGGTTTTCACTGTTTCTCAGGTCAGGTCAACATCAAGCACGACTTTGAAGAATAACGTACCATCTTGCCTTTGATACGGCTGCAGTGAGACTGTGGGAGGTCACCCTGCCCTGGGAGTGTTGGGATGAGTCAACATAGAAACGCAGTGACGTCTCTGCGCTGTACTCTCCCTGGGAATATTAAAGTGCCAGCTGGTCTCCAGGGATTCCTTCATGTAGTCACTTTTAGATCTCAAACCTTGAACGCTATCGTCATTCCAACCTCCACATTACACATACATTCAGCGTTGTTTTTTACATCTATTTTGACTTGAAATTGTCTTTTAAATATGGAAATAAAGCAGTTACATGGAAGCTATACTCAGATTTAAGGCTTAAAACTAGAGACATCAGCAAAATACCTTGGTGACTTGGCATGAAAAGAAAAAGACTGATTAAGCTGAGGAAGGGGTTTAAGATAAGCTGAAGGAAAACAAAGGTCTGGACATAATCAGAGGCCACTGGATTTGACCTGCAAAGAACAGAAGACAAACTCAAACTGTGTTTTCAATAACCTGGTATGAGCATGAAGTTTCATCCAGATCATCAAGCATTTATTATACACATGGTATACACAAGACATATAGTATGTTGCTGTCCTGAGCGGTGGGTAAAAGTATGGTTTGATGAGTCATCTAGCAGGCACAAGGCAAAAGAAGTCAAGAGGCCTGAGGTCTTGTCACCCGTGATTAAACCAGTCTAGACTCTGCGTTACAGTGACGGAAACATTTTGTGGCACTGTGTAGCTCAGCTGTACCTCGGACAGAGGAAGGTAAACAATGTTTTATGTGATTTAAACTGAGTATGACACAGCGGTCATGCTCAAATGTGTGTCCCTCTTGTCTTGTCCAATAATCACATTTTGAATATCATAGCGCAAAAGGAGTTCACAACTGTTTGAGTGTGTCTGAACCAATTCAGTTTCATCCAGAGCGGCCTTTAAAAGAGCTGACATATAACAGTTTGATAAGCACAGAAACAATGTTTCTGCAGCAGCGCCTGAATGTTTCCATCATGACAACGCTGGTGTTTGGTCGTTGTCTCCACCACATTAAATTATGTTGTTACTTTCTTTTTGATATCGTAGCGAGCCTGCATACTGTATGTGATATGCTGCTGCGGTTTGTCTGTGCTTTACCTTGTTTTTCAGGCTTCACCCCTTGACATTACACGTTTCTTTTGTGTTTTGTGCACAGAAGATTTGGCCCCTTTTATAGCTTCCATTTAACCTAATATAACCCAGCTTTACAGAAGTGAGATTTTGAATTTGAGAAGTAATGAATAATTCATGCATTAACCTCTCTAACTCCTGTAATTACTTAAAAACATGCTGAAGCAACTGGTTATTAATTCAAACCCTCTTTATCTGGATACAGGTGCAGTATCTCTGCACTGTCTCTTACATGATCTCCATTGGGACCACCAGGACTGCACTGCTCACTGCATTCACTTCCTGTATGTCTAAAACTGAAAGAGTACACAGATCAAAGTCAGACACAGTGAAACAAAATGGATGGCGACCTGTGAACACACATTGACAACTAAAATGCACGTGCATTATACTACGTACAATAGTCTACCGGGTGTCAGGAGTGTAACTGTGCAAATAAGACAACCTAAGAAATAAGACCACAATTTTAAATAAACATATATATATATATATAGATTGGAAATATAGACTGAAAATGAACTTTCTACTATTTCAATCTGGTTAGTAGCCTATACTGCCTGTATGTAAATTTACATGATGCATGCAGTATATAATGTACAATAGTCTACTGAGTCTCAAATATAATGTCAGAGGTGTGCGAATATGGCCATTTTATGCCTGAAATATATATAATATAGACTGAAAATGTAGAGAAGCACTTTCTATTAGTTCAATCTGGTTAGTAGATTATAGTGCCTGTATGTAAATGTACATGATGCATGCAGTATATCATGTACTGGGTCTCAGATATAATGTCAGAGGTGTGCTGCCTAAGAATTAAGACCACCATTTTATGACTGGAGATATAATATAGATTATTATATACAGTACTTATAGTACTTTTTGTTAGTTGAACACTATACTGCCTGTATGTAAATCCTTTAATATGATTTTATGATTATTTATCATACAGTTTGTGTTGGATGCTGATAAACTGCCTGGTTTCCTCTAGTGTTTAAAATGTAAGCTTCCTCTTGATAAGCCTGCATTAATGGTACCGTTATGATACTACTACACATTTTTGCATCCTTCCATAGTATCCTAATACAAAAGTAATACTGAATTACCTCTATATCTGTGTGTAAATGTGTGTTTGTTAGCCGCGTTAGCTCATGCAGAGAGTGCTGCTGAACTTTGAGGCAGCTCCAGCTCACTGCAGCCATCATGATGATGATGCGGCTGCTGCAGGCGGAGTCTGCTGGCCTGAAGCCTCTCTTTCAGTCTGGCTGGCTGGCTGGCTGCTTGTCCTGTCATCGGGCCTGGGTGTGGTTTTTTTTTTTTTTTTTTTTTTAGCAGTCAGGGGGTACCGTTAGCAGGAAATCAAGCTCCAGTCCCGTTTTAAAGGCGAAACAAAGAAAAACAAAAAAACACTCTCTGCGGGGTGAAAATAGTTTTTGTCGAGCTCGACCTAAAAAAGTAACGGTAGCTTCTTCCTCGGGAGACGGGAAGGCGTTTAACTGGCGCCGTTGTTCTGATGGGAAAAAGTTTTCTTCTGCTCTCGCTAACTGGTCTGATTTAATAACTTTTTTTTAATATATATAAAACCTGAACCGGACGTAAAAGAAAGCAAAGATGCCGAAGACGGTAAGAATACAAACTGCATTAACGTTAACGTGATTTTAACGTCTTTTTGTCTGTCTCTCTGTGTATTACACCGGTAAAATCACCAGTTTGACTCTGGTGCTTCATAGTAACCGTTAACTACCGTTAATTACCCGCTCGGGTACGTTTCTAGGGTATTTTTTAAAAAATCTCTTTTTTTTTACATCCCTTTAAGCTCACGCGAGGATAAACTGGGGTACTTTCCGTTAGGTGTGTGCGTGCGCGTGCGCGCTCCCGCCTGTTTGTTCATTAAAAATTAGCGCCTTTTTAATCACCGCCATTCATTCAGGCGTTACAGGATTTGTACGGCACGTTATAACGTTACTATAAACTCCAACCGCCACAGCTAAAAAATTAAATCCACAATTTACAAGAGAGTGGGTGTCCAGCGGAAGCTGCTGCTGTTGTAGCCTGCAGTAGCAGCTAAGCCGAGCTAGTCCTGGTCCTACCCAGGCCTCCCTTTTTTTCCCCCCCAATCAGGGCTAACAAGGAGGGGATTTGAACTGTCATTGAAGCCAGCTGCCCTGCCCCAAAATCTGGTGCAAATGTACAAAGTTAACAGTGAGGAGGCACTGATAACTGATAAGAAAGGAAGGCCGCATGTTTGCTCTGAGCTGAGCTGTGATATGAAATGAAGAAGCACCCAAAAGCTTCATAGATTTGTCCTGGTGCTGGTGTAGCTGTGAACAAAGAAGAGGAGGGCCACACACTTCTTTTATTCAAGCAGATGAAGCCTTTGTCAGGGGCAAACAGAAGTGAAAGTGCCCCTGATGAAAGTTTGACTAAGACACCCACATGTATATATCACCCGTAGACCCATAATTAGATATCTGAGCGCAGTCGTAAATACTTAAAATCACTGTTGAGGTATCCTGAATACTGATTTGTGAACTACAAACGTACAAATACAAATGGTACGACGAGGCGTAGGGGTTGGTTTCTTCCTGCAGCATTGTTTCTACTTTTACTTCCTCGATATTTTTTCCAGCTGTCAAACGTTACAACTTCCTGGCATTTAAAGAGTGTATTTAAAGAGTGTCCACTAACCCTCCGCTTCCCAAAATGACTAATAATCGTATCATTTTTAATAAACATTATATGCCTTTTGTTAAGGAGTAAAATCTGTGCTGTTGGGTGCAATAAATAACTGGATTACTATTAGTTATTAGTCATAAATTGGCACATATTTTAGCACGAGACAAAAAATTATGATTATATTTAAATTACATTGGAGCAGTGATCAGACAGATCAGCATCCTGTTTGTAGTAAATAGAGCTCTGCATTAGCATTATTTATTATTATTTACTATGCTCTTGATATGTATTTTTAGCCCTTCCCTTGTCCCTTGTCTGCAGCTGGGACCCTGTTGGCCACAACAACCTCAGACTAGTAGCCCGTTGAACATGTAGCAGCTACTGAAGTAACAGCTGGAGACCTCAAAAGCCTCCAGAGAAGCAGTTTGGCGACCGGGATCAGTTCACAAGCACAGGGATAGTGCAGCTGTGTTGCAGAGATCTTAGTGTGCACGTAATAATGAGTTAGGAAAGAGGAAACTAGTGGTAGACAGTATAGAGGAGGAGCAGGATTTTCTCAAAATAAACAGAGACAATGAATGATGACCAAAAAGGATTGTGGGATATGTTAGACAATAAGGCTCGTATTCATTAATGAGAAGCCTATGAAGTGTTGCCAACTCCGAAAATATAAATTCAGGGCCTCCGAGAGACGTTACATTGTCCCCTTTGTGCAAATGCAGCAAAGCTTAAATACATCAGACTATATGTGCTGTAGGGATGCTGCGTTATCCCGATCACTGCACCTGGTGGACGGTGATGAAGTGGTTAAAACGCAGAGCTTTTATTGCAACACAGTAGTGAAGCTGTAGTGAAGCTACATACACTGATTCAGCAAATGCTCCGAAGCTCTCTGCACCAAGTGAAAGTTGTGTACCCGATTTGCACAACAAGCTAGAGCGCTCAGGAGATTTACAGCTTTAAAAAAATATTTCTTCCTGTTAACGGTTTTGCTGACCCACTTTTTAAAAATGTATTTTGTGTTTTTAGTTATCTGTAATGACCCTGATGTTTCACAGAAGAAATAATTATTGAGAAACTGCTGGACTTGTCTTGGCAGTACTTCAGTTTCCCAAGGAAGTCGTGTTATGACTCAAGGTTTCTGCACTTACATCAGTTCCTCTCTGGTAATTTCCTTGCCTGCAGCCTTATATGGACTTTCACATCACGGTCTAGCTGTTCTCCTCCCTGCTTTCCCCCCCGAGCGTGGTCCTCAGATGCCATGCTCCACTTTAGATTGCATTACAGCAGTGCAACAAGTTCAGAAGCTACTGTGTTTGTCAGTATTTAAAGTGTTATTTTTTAAGATAGTTTAGATCTTAAGTAGCCTCTAAACACAAACACAAAATAATATTCTGTAACAAAAAGATGTATGGTTCTAGTTCACTGGTTGTGTTGGCTGAATGGGCCTTAACAACAGTAACAGCTCCATTTTCCTACTTTCTGTTTGAACAATAGAGCAGTGTTAGCACTGCTTGCTCACATAACCTGCCTGTTTTTCAGCTGTTCACATTAACACCTTTTTTATCCACAAATACAGAAACAGCCTGTTATTATCGCACAAAACTGGAGCATAACTTACCTTTTTTTTAAGTCCATTGTGTAGAAATCATTACAGATGCAGTGTTCTTGTTGTCAGGAGGAGCAAACCCTTAACAAGTGTGGCCATGGGAGAAATGGTAAATGAAAAGACCCAGAGGTATGCAAGCAGGCAGGGGATTAAATGAGTTTGTAGTGCACATAGCAGAGCAGATTATCAGTGTGTGGAGGCAGAGGTGGCGGACAAACTACAATCAAAACTTCTGGGGGTTTTATACAAATAGTTGTTTAATGTTTGCTGTTTGGAGGTTGTGAGAAAAGCAAACTTCTGAAAGTAAGTTCATTTATTTATCTTTTTTATATCCTCTGTTTTCATCTTAACAGTTTTCTGTTCAAATCATTTAATGTTCTGTGAACTATTATAGACATCAAAATATTATTACAGTGACATGAGAGATGAATAAATCGTTATAATCTGGCCCTCATTACAATGAAAGTGAGTAGTACAACCTTCAGACTGTGTACATAATAAAAGAATAGTATTTGCAAATCACTACGGTGGGGATTAGTCAACATAATACTGCATTGCTGCGTACTGCAAACAGGCGAGCTGGTGGTTTGTATCAGTGGACATCTCGTTGTGTCCTGCTCTGGATCTGGGACCACATAGCTCTGCTATGGATTATTGTGGTTGGTTGCAGGAGGAACAAATCAGTGTTAACCTGTTTTCACTCAAGGTTTGATGAATACCCTACTGACCTGCTAAAATATGGGTGGGCTTGGATCTACTAGGAGTAAAAAATCATTACTACACACCAAACAAATAGGGCAGGAGGCTGCTGCACATGTGATAGATTGAACTTTGCTGTAAACATGCGATTGGATGAATGAAAAGTCTATAAATGTTTACATGATAACACAGTTGGTCAAACATTAGTGCCTCTATCTTGCTGCCTGATCTTTTTGTTGGGTCTGCTTCTTTTTTTTTTTTTTGCATTTGTAGCTGTAACAATATAACACAGGATTTGAACCCAAAAGCAGACTTGGCAGACTAAACCAGCAGGGATAAAACAGTCCTTACTTGGTCAGTTGGAGGCTTACAGTTGGCAACATGATGGCAGACATGGCTTGCAAGGGTCAAAAAGAGAGGCAGTATGTAAACAGAATGATTACAGCCAGAAGTGAACAAGGTAGGCTTCAACCACCTAACCTACGTGGACAACACAAGAAGAAGAAGAAAATTTAGGCCTGTCATGGACAGCTGACTCTGAAAGCTTTTCATATTCTGTGCGTGAAGTATATTTGTACTTCTAAACACGCTTCTGGTAGTTGAGTAGGTTAAATGTACAATTGAGTAGGTTAAATGGTTAAATGTACAATTATACTAAATAAAATATGGTAACCCAAGACCCAGACCTAGCTGGATCTCATCATCAGCCCATGTAGGCAGACTCCTGTGGGCCCCACAGGAGTCTCCATACAGGTGCTGTCAAGGGCCCCTCATGAACCCAACTGGGCTAACCCATGTGTGGCCTCCATGGAAGAAGCAGAGGACAAAATTGGCTCAGCCCCAATTGGGTAACCGAGATGGCAAAGATAACACGTCCAATTAGGTGGGCTTCATCTATTGCTGGATCTGGTAGCCAAGGTGGCAACCCATTTGGGCCCCACATGGGTGTGTTGGCTGTCCTAGATAGAAACCTCATGTTCCCTCTGTCACCCTGTTTGTTCTCTTCATCCATAGGGTTTCTTCAGTGTATTGCTAAGAGGCATCAGAGGCTAATCTAAATAGCAGACAAGATAATTTTTTTCCACAGGCATCCAATGATATTCTGGCTTATAGGTGGAGGAATTTTATCAGTACAAAACTTCAAGGAAGAAACACGGATTTCTGAAATGTTTCTACTTACTAGGACCTGAATTGTTGCTTGGAGACATTGGTATATTGACTTTAGAGGATATAAACATGCTTGTTGTTGTGTTGCTCACACGTCTTTTCACATGATTTCTCATGTATAACTGGCTTCGAGCGATAATAAAACAAGCCTCACCCAGGATACGTTATCAACACCACATTTTCACACTTCAGCCCATATTCAGCTTTGCATTACTTAAAGTATGCCAACTGTACCTGTACCTGAGTGGATCAAATCTGACCCTTTATTTCTTATTTTTGTTGCCCCTGATATCATCCGTTTCTATCCCACATAAGATGTGAATCAGGTAGTGATAGTGGGAGGATTGTGTTTATGGTTGCGTCCATTGTTAAAGCGTTGTTGACCTTAGATTATATTTCTTTAAATGTGTGGCCTGTTGTGACAGGTGTACACCGTGATGGGGACCACGGTTAAATGCCGGGGCATCAAGGGTTTCCTGTTAATCTAGAGGTTTTGGTCCTAATGGACCACAGACTCCTGCCAGAGGGGACTGACTCAAAAAGTTTGTGTCCGGAGTGGAAGGGGTAAGCCAAGATCTTGTCCACACTCCTCATCTCATGAAGAGATGGAAGATGGCAGTCAATCAACTTCTTAGCAGACCAAATGACAGCGTACCAGATGGTGGTGGATGAGGTGAAGATGGACTCAGTGAAGGAGGTCTAGAAGTGCACCATCTTTGTCTTTGGCAGGTTGAACTTCTTCAGCTGTCACAGGAAGTACATCCTCTGTTGTGCTTTCTTGGTTACTGATGTTCAACTCCCCACTTGAGGTCTGGGAGATGATGGTTCCCACGGAAGCAGAAACTAGAGACTCCACAATGTCGATTGGGGAGTGACATAGGGTGACGAGGGCAGGTTTTCTGTGAATAGTTTCACTTCCTCTTCCTTTGCAATAAACCTGGGTTCACTTTTGGGTGTACTTCTTCATTGTTGCATATATATTGCTTCTTAATGGCCATATAATTATAAACTTGTTCACTTCCTATGATAACCAGTGCCTTTTTTTACTTTCTATATTCAGTCAGTCATAATTCTCTCTACTGTTTTCTGTTTTAGCCTTCCAACATTGGCAAGTTGAGTTAATCAGTTTCCAGCATTATATGAAAACAGAGCTGTAGTTAATCTTATATTAAGTCTTAACATATTGGGTTGATTTATATGGATTTTCTATGGATGCAGACGGCAATATCAATCTATTAGTTGGTTTGTCAGTCTAACACTTTGCTCCAGACTGAAACAACTATGAAAGTTTGGTTCAGAAATTCATGTTTCCTTTTTTCCCTTGTGATCCCTTGAAATTTCATCCATACTTTGATTATACTTTGTTTTAAGTGAGCCAAAATGAAGTCAATAATGTATCGTTTGCTTGTATGATACCTTGAGGCAGATTTGAATACTCAGTATTCTAAAATAAGTCAATATATTTGATACCAACACCCTATGTTTCTATATCATAATTTAATACGAGTGAACAGGTTTCAGTTTATTCAAAGTGCTAAATGTTTGTGGTCTTACTGAGTGTATATCTGTTATACTTTCAGAGAAAGAACTGCCTTGACAATGCCATGTCATGTTAGATTAAGTGATGAGTTGGTTTGATAAATCAAAAGGTCACATGAGAGAGAAGACCTTTATGATTTCCTCAGGCCAAGTAGAAGCAGTCGGATAAAGCAAAAGGAGCTTGACATTACTTATGTCATTCAACAAGCCAATAGCTTGTTAAAAAAAGCAAATGATCGAATGCAACACTGTCACAAAGCGGCCTTTAAATATGTTTCTAAATGTGTAACTTGTTAAAAGTTTGAGAATTTACTTCCAGGGTGATAAAACACAGTTAAGAACAACTCATGGAAACATGACACGTGGGCCAGAGAGGGGTGTTTTAGAGCATGTGCTAATAATAGTGTGCTAAGTGTTTTTGAGTTCTGGCCATAGGAGACACACCCTAACCAGGCACAAAATGTATGAGTGTAGTTCCTTTTTCATGCAACATTAGCCATTCTGAGTCAGGAAATGAAACCGTTTAAACCCCAGCAGGGTGGTCATGAACTGAACTCTTGTCTGCTGCACTAATGAAAAAAATGTTCATCCGAGTTCATAACCGTCAGTTTAAAAAAGTGGTATGTCTGTATGCGCAGATGCTAGGTTTCACTACAACTCGCACTGCTGGTGATGACAGGAAGTGACAAGAGGGGCAAGTGTCCCGAGCACTAAATGGGGTCCTGCTGACATAAATGGGAAAGAACGCAACTCTAATCGGCCCCGCAACTGGGAAATAATGCATACCATTGTTGTTCAGGGCAGGCGTGGGCCTCAGCCTGCACAGTTATTTCCCAATAGTCATGCATGCTGCTGTTTCCGTCATGTCTAAGAGGACAGAGAAATTCCTACATGGTCAGTTTACAAAGTACAGAATCAGTTTAAACTCTCACTGAGGGGGTCCTTCAAGGTTAAATATATGTACTCAACTTTTGACATATCATGCTGCAGCACATAAACATTTAAATAAAGAGTGTCTTGCTGGATAAATAACCAGCTATAACAGTCACCTGAAGAGGACAAACCTACTATACAAGGTCTGCTCTTGTTACAGCAGCTAGCTTAGCAGAAAGCTGGCAGGTTGCTTGATACATGACAGGATGTAGGCGACTCTCATGAGAGCTCAGTGTTTAGCCACACTGCCTCGCTAGGCCCAGCCGCCAGAGGATGTGGTTATTTCCTGTAGATAAGTTCTATACTGAGGCATGCCGTAAAAGATCTGAGAAATGAGACACAATCTTCCATGAATTTTTTTTTTTTTTTTTTTCATATGATGATAGTTAAGTTGTCAGATATGTTATGTTCAGTGGATGTGGTGAGGGGTATGTTTGTGCACAGCCAGGTTTCTTCCAAAAGTTGAATCTAAAATCAGCCGATGAACAAGAATTATGCGTCATATAATCTTTTATTTTCCCTTTCCTATGATTTTTTTTTAACATTAACACTGGGGGGCACTAGTTTCTTCTGTTCATGCCAACAATAATAATGAAGCTCTTATTTTGAAGGGTGATTTTTGCACAGTGATATGTGAGATGGATTCACTTCATCCAAAACTCTGTCTATGTCAATTTAGACTTTTAAAAAAATCACTAATTCTCTCGATTTGCTCTTTTCCTCAGATTAGTGTAAGAGTCACCACCATGGATGCCGAACTGGAGTTCGCCATTCAGCCAAATACAACAGGAAAACAACTCTTTGACCAGGTAAAAACACTTTTGAATTAAACTTTATTTGGGCGTACAAGTTATGGATTTTTTAGTTTGTATGTGCAGTGTTCAGAGGTTCTTGGTTCTTCTGGTGAGAAGACACATTAATAATATTTCTGCTTTTATGATTTAAGGTTGTTAAGACCATTGGGCTGCGAGAGGTTTGGTACTTTGGACTTCAGTACCAGGATACAAAGGGTTTCTCCACATGGCTCAAGCTCAATAAGAAGGTGAGTTTGGTCGTCCAATGCTCTTTTTTGCCCTTCTTTGTTAAGATTGAACTACTCTATTGAACCCAAGTCTATTTACAGAAGTGTAACCTCTACCCCTCGCCCATGTCACATTTTATTTTAGGTGACAGCCCAGGATGTGAGGAAGGAAAGCCCGCTGCTGTTTAAGTTCCGTGCCAAGTTCTTCCCTGAGGATGTGTCGGAGGAGTTAATCCAGGATGCCACACAGCGGCTGTTCTTTCTGCAGGTGAAGGAGGGAATCTTAAATGACGACATCTACTGCCCTCCAGAGACAGCAGTCCTCCTGGCCTCCTACGCAGTGCAGGCCAAGTACGCCGACTACAACAAGGAAGTCCACACACCAGGCTATCTGTCCAGTGAACAGCTGCTCCCTCAGAGGTAAAACAGACTTCATCGCCAGATGATTAATGTCAGATAGGTGTGTTTGTGTGAGACATGTCTCACTGCATGACTTCTGACATTCGGATGTCTCTTTTTCAGAGTTCTGGACCAGCACAAACTCAACAAGGATCAGTGGGAGGAGAGGATTCAAGTGTGGCATGAAGAACACAAGGGCATGATTAGGTAACAAATACTATTTGAAGAGGATCTTTCACACTCCAAAACCCCCAAAAGACTGACTGAAATGTGTAAATTTGGAAGATTGGAGTGGAGACAGCATGACTAAGGAGACTGAGAAGTAGTTTAGCAATTGGTATTTAGAGGTTTCAGGGTCACAACTAAGTCACTATCTTAAAAATATGTAGCTTTCCTCTCAATGTCTTCCTCTTCTCAAGGCTTGTTTTCAGCCTTGTAGCTGTACATTCAACACATCCCTGTGACATGCCACCTTGAGCTCAGTCTGATTACCACCCTGTGCTTCTAACTCAAAGCTCCAACACATCCTTCATTAGTCTCTTTGAAGCATTAGTTAAAGACACGTCCTGTTTGTCCACAGAGAGGAATCCATGATGGAGTACCTGAAGATCGCTCAAGATCTCGAGATGTACGGAGTCAACTACTTCAACATCAAGAATAAGAAAGGCACAGAACTGTGGTTGGGAGTGGACGCTTTGGGGCTCAACATTTACGAACAGAATGACAAGTAAGTGATTCTCCAACAATGTAATGATTTAAATTGCCACAAATGCACATGTTCAGCATAATCTGGAGTTAATATCACCTGTCCAATGAGTTTTTCTTGCACTGTCTTCAACAGAATGACACCCAAAATTGGATTTCCTTGGAGTGAAATCAGGAACATTTCCTTCAATGACAAGAAGTTTGTCATTAAACCAATTGACAAGAAAGCACCTGTACGTTAACCCTGAAAAACACCTTCACATTTGTTGAATCACCTGTCCATGCTTTAGTCCTAACAAGCATCTCTAATGTTGCCGTTTTAGGACTTTGTGTTCTATGCTCCGAGACTGCGCATCAACAAGCGCATTCTGGCTCTGTGCATGGGCAACCATGAGCTGTACATGCGCCGCCGCAAACCCGACACCATCGAAGTGCAGCAGATGAAGGCTCAGGCTCGGGAGGAGAAGAACCACAAGAAGATGGAGAGGTAAGCGTCACACAGGAATCCGATTTACAAAATTTCAATCTAACATGAAGCCCTGCATTGTGTGTGATGGTTATGTGTGATATTTTACATGAAAACATCTTGTATGTATTTCCATTAGAGCTCTGCTGGAAAATGAAAAGAGGAAGCGAGAACTTGCAGAAAAGGAAAAGGAAAAGATTGAACGGGAAAAGGAGGAATTAATGGAGAGATTAAAGCAGATTGAGGAGCAGACGAAAAAAGCACAACAAGGTGGGTGACCCGTCAGTATTCCATGAAAGCTTATCATCATACTGTAATGAATGGTGACACTTACATATTGTTTCTTCTGTGTGTGACAGAGCTGGAGGAGCAAACACACCGAGCTCTGGATTTGGAGCAGGAGAGGAAGAGAGCTCAGGAGGAGGCTGAACGCCTGGAGGCCGACCTGAAGAGCGCTGAGGACGCCAAGATGACACTGCTGCAACAGTCGGAGAACCAGATGAAGAACCAAGAACACCTGGTCAGTCATGCTGTCCAATCATGTGAAAGAGTCTTATGGCTGTGAATGTGCATGTTTTCATGCGTGAAATATCAAAGTCTAACAGAAAGTGTTGTCGTTTTCAGGCCACAGAGCTGGCTGATTTGACTTCGAAGATTTCCCTGCTGGAGGACGCCAAGAAGAAGAAGGAAGACGAGGCGGTCGAGTGGCAACAGAAGGTATGAGGCAACTTTTTATAGTAACCCATCAGTATAAAGTAGTGATTTTCTCATTCTCGCATTGCTGAACTCAATATTTTATACTTGGGATGTCATATGACAACATAAATACAAGTTGATGATGCCTGTGTCATGTGATCAGCTATACTGCCATTCAAAATGAGCTTATATCGACTGGAAACCCAAAATCCACATTGTCTTCTAACTATGTAATTTAGGGTTATATGTTCATTACAGTAAGCATCTAAAAAGTGTTAGTAATTAGTTTTAATCCAGATTTTAGATTTAATCCAGATTAGACGTGGCATTTATTACTCAATTAATTCTGTGATCGTCAAAAAATCCCACAAAACAAAAACCTCTCTGCTCTCGTTCAATCAGCCTCAAAGCCATCAGGAGCCCAAAGAAACTGACTTTGCTATGTTTAGTGTAATAAATAACTAAACTAAACTGTGAAGAAAGGAAATATTCTTACACCCATTTTCATTATGAAACAGAAAAACACAACCGTATACCTTCTGAATTCAAGTTTCTGTCTTTTACCAAACAAAGATTAGCTTAACCGCCATGTTAACTCATCAAAACCGCACTTTATTCGAACCCACAGCTCTACAGTCATCTAACAGCTTAGATTTTATTTCCTATACATGTCAGTGTCTCTCAGTATTCACATATACAAACACTAGGTAACTGTATCAACTTATTAACACATTTCTGACCTGCTAAAAGTACCTCTGCCTCTTCAACAGAATATGTCTGGTGTTTCCTTCGTCTTGTTATAAGTTTAAAGTATTAGCTGTCATTTGCGTGCGTGTGTATGCGTGCACGCAGGCTGGGAAGTAATTGTTACAATAGCATTTAAAACTCACCAAATCCATCTTGGTTAGTCTTTCCGCTGTTCTAACAACCACTGACTCTGATTTGGTCGATATAAATCCCCAATTCACAGAGTGAGATGTGAAAATATTCAAAGGGGGCTGGCCTGGTGGCTTTGAAGGGAGCGGAGATGACAACTTCTTTTCCCCATCAAAGGCCTGTCTGACTTCAAAGTATAGCGGTGAAACTATTCTAAATATAACATACAATTAAACTGATATTGATTTTCTTTTTAGTGGCTTTAATATATAATATAATAATATGTTTTGCTGCACTTCTGTGCCAGTACTTATAAGGGAGATGTCAATCAAAATGTGATCTGCCGACACCATCAGGTTTTCTAATAGTTATGAACGTTAATTTTCACTCAGATGTTTGTGGATTCTCACTGAAATGCTCAACTTTGATATCAAACCTGCAGTTTTACTATTTCAAGCCACATTTCCAGAAGCTTTAATAAATTAATCCGTCATCAGACGTCATTTCTGTGACATCCTGCTGATCACACAGCCACTCCTTCAGTGAGGACATTCCTGAGGTCTTGTCATTGTTGTGTGTGTTTTTTTTTGGGGGGGGAGGGGTCAAAGCTCACCTCGTCTTTTTTGGTAAAAGCCATGTGTGCCAGCCCAGCCCCTTCATTTTTTATGGTCAGCAGTGACTCATGCTTGTTTGTGGTGGTGGTGACGGCTGTCTTTGTACAGAGGAAATCCTGTTTTAACTCTTTTGCACCATTATGGTATTCTGACAAGAATGCCGTGTGAAGTTGGGGTTTCCATGTTGTGCATTTTTGGCAAACGTTCCGGTGAAATTCCAGTCTTACTCATAATTGGCTCTTATTCCTAGCTGCTGTTGGCACAAGCACTCTGGCTTTTACTGTATTTACTGTAATCAATAAATGTCTATACATTTACCGTTTATATATCCCGGAAGTATTTAAGAATTACAGTAAGTATTTAGACAAAATAAAACTGAGAAACTGGGCAGAGAAAACACAGATATAGCTGAGGGGAGGAAAATACAGTAGTCAGTTCTTTTTTTATTTTCCCTTTTCTCAGCGGTTTTAATTCTTGTTCTGTTTTTTTCCCTATAATTAGATTATTGTGTGATTATTAAAGTTCATTTTTAGTGTTCAGAATAATAGAAACTTCCAGCAGAACAGAGCTGAAATGATGAGTCATTTCATGTGTTGACTAACTAGTCACTGATTTTGTGTTCTAGCACCACCATGAGGTTGATTTTTTTTTTTGGCTTGGTTAGCAAAATGTCTCCACAACTAGTGGACAGATTGTCATGTTATTTGGTGCACACATTCATGTCCCTGCAGGATTAATTATAATAACTGTAATGATCCCTGACTTTTCATTTAGTGCCATCATCAGGTCATCTTAGCCTCATCTTTACTTTTTTTTTTCTTTTTGCTAATTAGCAATTGCTAACACTTAAATTAAGATGGTGAACATAGTAAATGTTACACATTTACATGTTACAAGCGTGTTAGCATAGTTATTGTGAGTATGACAGCATGCTGACGTTAGCATTTAGCTCCAAGCATCAGTGTAATAAGTAAGACTGCTAGCATTGCTGCATACTTGTGTTTGGCCAGCGGAGAAACAGTACAAACATTAAAAAAATTAAATTTCTATCCACTGAATCTTTGTTCCCTCAGGCTACCATGGTGCAGGAGGACCTGGAGAAGACCAAAGAAGAGCTCAAAAACAAAGTGATGTCGGCTCACGTTCAGGCGCCACTCGACGCAGAGAACGAGCACGACGAGAACGACGAGAGCAGTGCCGAGGCCAGCGCCGAGTTCACGGCTGCCGCCACGTACAAGGACCGCAGTGAAGAGGAGCGCATGACCGAGGCTGAGAAGAACGAACGCTTGCAGAAACATCTACTCGTGAGTCTTCACTCATTAATCAGGAGGCTAATTGTATAATTTTGATCTTTTAAGTGGCTTCAAATCAGATTTTAAGCAGAATAAATGAATGAAGTTGAAGTAAATCATGCTAGAAAAAGGCAGCTAATTGTTTAGACATGTACTCAGAAAACTGTTTGTCACAGGTGCTCCTAATTTGAGAGGAGAAGCACATTGGCATGAACTTAAATTACCTGGAGGCAACTCAGCTTTACAACACTCCCCCCTGTGGCTTGGAGGACTAATACAAGCACAAATAGAATACATGACAGTTTACAGCCTCTGTGTTGTGGTAAAGATCAGTAATATGAATGCACTTAAGATTGATGTGCTGAATCGGTCATCTCTTAATAAATCCAGAAGGATTTTTACCTGTTAAGCTGACAGAAAAAAGGAATAATAGTTTATAATAACAGCATGGTGTGAGATGTATTAATAATGCGATGACTGTACTTCCAGGCTTTGAGCTCAGAGTTGGCCAACGCTCGGGACGAGACCAAGAAGACGGTGAACGACATGATCCACGCAGAGAACATGAAAGCAGGACGAGACAAGTACAAGACCCTCAGACAGATCCGGTCAGGAAACACCAAACAGCGCATCGATGAGTTCGAATGCATGTGATCTTTGCATTTCAACAATGCAAACGCCCACACAGCTGGGCCACTCTGCCTGGACTGCAGTCCTGCCTCACTCAAGCTGTTTTTTCTGTATCCAAATAAATCAGATCCACAACATGACGTGGTCGCACAAGCACAGCACAATGTACAAATTTGGATCTGGAAAAAAATTGTTATCATTCCTAACTTTGAATTTAGGCGAGTCACTGGTTGAAAAAGGGACATACTGTATTTTATTAGTTCATTCCACTCATGGGGTTTATGTAGCGTATTAGTAATGGGCTCACGCCTCATTTCATGACACATTGAGTAAGCATTTTTAATTTCTTTATATGTTTTTGTCACATTCTTTGATCATGATTTCAAAATAAAAGGCTTGGAGACCAATCCAAATTTGCCTGTAGACACATTTCTGCAACGGTTCTTCACAGCAAGCTGTATTTTTTTCAGACAGTAATATTTCTCCAATCTGTCGACTGTAGGTTTAAAACCAAATGCACTGTAATCTACACGAGCAAATACATATAATATGACCCTGAAGTGTCTGTGGAGCATTAAAAGAGCAGTATTATTTTGTAAATTTACTTTGCATTTGACTGTAACTGTTACAAATCATACAGTATTCACACCCAACGTTATATTTTTGAACACCTTCACATCAGTTTTAAGTACTTTGCTGTAATAGAAACTGAAACAAATGACTTTCCTTTTACATCCACATAGAAAAATCCTGAATCGTAGACTAAATGAATTTAGTATGACAAAATCTTAAATCCTAAAATACAAAAAGGAAAGTCTGGTGTCTGGAAACCCTTTTAATAACTAGCTAGATGTTTTTTAGCTTACATACACTGAAGTGAAGTTGCAAAAAAATCAAGTGAAAATAATATATAGGCTGTGTCTTTATATCTACACAGCACACATCTGTAGAAACTCTCAGTTGTAAATCAAATTAAAAAAGCTGATAGGAAGTTGATTTTACTTTTAATTCTCATCAGTGAGGATGTTTGATAATCAAATATTTTTACTTTGCATTTATATAACCAGTAAAGCAACACAAAACATACACTGTAATAGTCATCTGTAAAGCTGAAAGTTGTAGTTTAATCTTAAATGCTCTGTCGTGTTTTCTCCTCAGAAGAAAACTTCCACAAAATCTTCACAGAATTTGATGCATGAAATAAAATTATTTCATTAAACATGCACTGGAGGACCATATCTTACATTCGCATAAACAAGTCAAAAACAGATTTCAACCATTTCCAATGCATGCATTTTTGATATACTGTATGTATTTAACTACATTTGTGTATTTTGTAATTTGGATTTTTCAGATGTGATAAAATCGTGTGAGGTGAACGATAGACACCGCTTAGGATATTTTTGTATTGTAAAATCTCGAAGTACTTGTCAAAGATAACAGCATTTTTGTTGTAAACTAATCGACACAGCTCGACGCTGTGATAGAAGGCTGATGGAACAAGCAACACCCCGAAGCCTGTGACAGGGCCAATGAAAAGCTACAGGATATTATGATCATGTTATATCTCTAAAAATCAGGCCACATACCATGAAAGGACGTTTTAAACCAAAACATTTTGCATCATTTCGTGCCGTTATTCCAGTTGACATTCTCCACTCAAGACATGCGAAGGGTTTTGCTTGTTCTTAGATATTTAGAAATTAGTGTTTGAAAGATTTATTTACACTATGAATGTATTTTAGTGATAAATATTTCTTTTTATTTTCTCTTGTTGAATGAATATTTGTCATTTGTACCGAGATGCATTTTTGATATACAGTATTCTCACCCATTGCTGCGCATAGCTCTTGTATCTGCCATGAAACATAAAAACATAAAAAATGTAGTTGTTGCTATTTTGGATACCTTTCCATGCCTTTGACAATAACTTTTTTAATGCTACACTGTATGTTCTACCAGAAAGCACCATGTATTGACAGAATCAAGTGTAATTTGGACTCAAGTCATCATGTGTGAAAGAAATTTATTAAAAGATGCTACTCAATATTTAGTCTTGAAATAATTAATATTGTAAATTGACAGACAGACAGACAGACAGTGCCTTGGCCGTCATCAGATCTTGCTGCTTCAAGTCTTCCTTTCACCAATGAATAAAAATCAAATTACAAATTACATCTGTTTTGTCTTTTCCTGCCAGTTTGTTTCACATTATACCTGTTATTCATAACATTTCTGTGATAACTGAAGTATAAAACAAGTTTAATCGTCTCATTTATTGAAGTTTATCTTGACAAACACGCAGTTTATATACCCTTTTTTTTTTAACTAATTAAGGTTCTGTTCCATTTAGTGCAACAGAGACTTTCCAGTCAGCCAACAACTGACTCTGTTTGACCTGAATGGAATGAAACTTAAATCAGTGTCATTGGAAACACCTGTGTTCACTATTTCATGTCAAAATGGCTGCTGTGAAAAACATGTTAACATGGACTCATACTCGTCAGATCCACTTTGTTAACAACCTTTTGTCACACCTGCTGTTGTACTCGTAGTTGTAGTCTTTCAATGAGCCACATGGTGGCAGTTTACACTCACTCTACAGTGAGAGCAACATGGCAACAAGTTAAAAGTGATTCACATTAATGAACATTTGCTCACTGACACTTCCATTCTCACAAACATAAAGCTAGTGTTAGTTTAAAGAGGACATGTCGTATGTTTAACGATGTAAATGCGACTTTGAGGTTCATTTTTCTCGAATTTACCAGACTGGATTATAAAACTTGCACAATCTCATTCACCAGATGAGAAAACCTGACTGTACAGAACATCCAAACAGACCTCTAAATATATTGAAAACTGTTCTGCACATTATTCTTCTGCAGACATTTTCAGATGGTAAACAGTGTGCAGTGAAATATCTCCCACAGTTGACTCCCCCCCCCCAAAGTATCTCACATTTTTAAAATTCAGGTTTGAGTTTCAAAACTCAAACACATAATAAACTTAGTGACTGACAGGCAAGCCGATAAGAAACTCTCTGATTTGCAATTTCAGACCTATGAATCTGGTGACAGCTTCTGCACATTTCCACAGCTACAAGCTCCTGCCACTGTTAAAACATTTTGTCATTAGTCTGTTTAATAAAAAAGAACTGAAAATATATATATATTTTTTTTACAGTATGAGGACTTCCTTTATCTACTTGTTGGAGCTTTATTACCAAATAAGTTAAGGTTGGCGTAAGAAATCCCACCTGTTTTTGCTACAGGAAATTCAGTTACTTACTTGTTTTACAAATTGATGAAAATCAACCATCGCTTTCTCAACACCAAAGGGCGGGTGGTGTTTTTTCATCTTCCACTTCCCCTATATTTGTGGCACTCGTGGCCTGAGAAGGGTGTTGAAATGGTTCACACTTTGAACTGTCACTTACAGATAAGCTGCCATGAGTCTTGCTGTACGAACAGTAGTTTCATATACTGTTACTACATACTGTATATACTTGTATACTGTTAAATAGCTTCTTCAGGTTTTGAATGACTGAACGACGAAAATGAAAGAATGAATCTTTTCAAAGCACGAAAAAGGGAACAAACAGTTTGAGCTAAAGCATTTTGTTTGCAGTTTTCAGCCTTCAGAATATATCTTTACTACATTATATTATGTTGTACTAATGCCTACATGCTCCAGGAACATTCAAGGTGGTTCATATGCAGACCTGCATCAGGGTGCTGGTGCCTTCCTGACCTGCTAAGTAGGGGTCATTCGGACAAGAATCACTGTAAAGTTCAGGCTCTTAGTAGCTTCTAACGTGCATGCTGTTATACATTGATGCATTGAGATGTAGAGTGATGATGCATCATGCAACATATATGCAGTCCCACACTTTAAATCAAGTTCAGTTTAGGCATTTCACCCCCTCTTTAGCTTCGTCTTGACTCATCACATCCAGCCCTTTTTCTTTCCTGCATCCCTGTGACCTTGATGTTTCCTCCCTCAAGAGAGATTTGTGGAGCATTTTGATTAGGCTAGTACACGCAGGTACAGTGAACCAGTCTGAACAGTTGATATACAGAGTATTTAAAGTTCAGTGGCTGTGTGTGTGAAGGAAGCTCCACATATAGTACAGTTGTATCTGCAGAGGGAAGTCCACCGACTGATTCACGGCGCATTGGACCAGAGTAACATGAGGAAGTTACACAGCACCGTGCTTGGTACATTGGTACATGGTACATTCTGGTTTTTGCAAAAGAAAAAAGGGTAATGCTAAAGAGTAAGCAGTAAAACAGTGACGGTAATACATTTTACAGTGATACTTGGAATTTTAGGAGTCCAGACACATTATGAAATCATTGCTGGGGCTGAGCACTGGTTACGTAAGCTGCCAGGAAGTTGTTGGATGCTGTGTTTCAAAGTAAAACGGGAGGGCTTTTGGCACAGGCCCTGATCCTTGTAGCTTTCCTGCACATGGGAGGAGGAGGCGGGGGGCGGCTGACAGTTAGACCATGAATCAGCAGTGTAGACTAAACACTGATGGTTGTCCTTGAAGCGGGAAGGGAGCAGATGATGGCCGGTGACAGCTAATAGCAGAGGAGGAGACCTGTTCAGAGGCTTATTAGTGGAGATACTGTATCAAGAGTAGTGTGATACAGAGAGCAGGGAACTTAACTTGATCTCATAGTTTTAACACCACGACCTTAACCTTAAAATACCCTGTATATGATCTGATCTGAAGAGAGAGAAGTCACTGCTTCCTATATTTTTTTGATTATAAACGTATATGCTGTACGTACAGTTCCATAAGCACGTTTCTGAACACGATATGAATGCCACAAAAGTTGAGCAAAACTGTTGCATATGTCTCAGCAAACCATTATCTCAAAAGCCGTGAGCCACGGAAGCCTTCAACGGCATTTCACAACCATGACATGTTGACACTTTATTTCCACATATTTCCTGAGAGCTAGCTTTGCAGTTATCTTCCTTGTTTTGACTTCCTCTTTGCAGCGTTGAAGCTCAATGGTCAAACGAATTGTCTTGTGCGCAGTGTCATCATTGACACAGAGAAAGAGGAGCGTTGCACTCGGACTCCTCTGCTTCAACATCAATGCATCTGAACACCCAGGTAACACATTGGTGTCTAACTTCTTTTCTTTCTTTTTTTTTTAAATGTTGTGCACACGACAATATCTATGTGCATGTTTTGAGGTCTTTCTGAATGTTTGTTTGGAGTGCTGCTTTGTGTCTTGTTCATTTATTCCACAGAGCCATCTTTGACTTTGCGAGATCAGGCCCCCCACTTAGTGTATTTGACAAGCTGAGTTTGACACTCTGTATCAGTGAGTGTCAGTTTGTCAAATACCCCAAGTGAGGTGTCACTTGTCTACAATCTTAACCCTTTCCTGGGTTAATCCAGAGACGGAGCAGCCAGCTCCACAGGGCGAGCTACAACTGGCTCACACTTTTGAGGACAAAATTTACAGTGGTTAGAGTCATGATGAAGTGTTGCGCATATATATTTCTCTTTACATGTCATCATTTCAATGAACAGAAAGATTAATTTAATCCCATGAGAATCTAAATGTTTAAAATGAATCATCTGACATGTTTGTTAATAAGTTTATTGATTAAAAAAGCCTGTCATGTTTTTATTTATTTTATTTGCTTATAGCAAAGATGCCACATATTGGTATTTTCAGGACAGGTAAGGCATCATTTTGGTATGTTCGAGTCATTTTTATGTTTTATATTGACACAATTTGTGTCAATAAACAACAATGTGTTGCCAGTGATACAAAACAGCAAAAATGAAATCATATCTTATCATTAAATGTATTCATGCACACGTCTTGTGTAACATCAAATGATGAAGGGTTGACCCGTCCGCACATCTGTAAACTTCAGTATTTTGCTAAATTCCTTGTTCAATGTTCAGCCTTGATTAAAGTGTTGTCTCTTTCTGCCAACATATGGCACCACACGTCCCTTCAACTCCAGTGAAGTGAAAAGTAGAACTTGGTCGACGTGCCAGAGGGGAAGAAAACATTACAATAAAAAAATTTTTTTTTAAAAATCATACAGTGACTCTGCAGCCTCACGTGTCCTCATGTGTCCTCTCGATCATTTGGAGACTTTGTGTGTGATAACCTGATCTGTCAAAATGCATCAAACATGTTTAATATGTGAATGTGAGCGTGCAATTTTTTAATAAAAATATGTGATCTCTCATGGGTTATACTTCAGGTTTGCTGAATTGGATCTTTACACACATTTTGCACAGATAATAGACAACCATGATGAAAAAATGAGAATATATATGATATAATAATAAATAACCACTAGAATAGACATGTTAAAAACAAACAAACTTGCATCTTAAAGCAGCTCAAAGTGCTGCAGAAATAAACTTATCATCTAACTGACTTCTAAAAGAAGACACTTATCAGTCTGCCCTGCATTTCCTGTTCCTGTGTAGAAACGTTGCATTGCCTTTATGTGTAAGACCAAACATGTATGCCTGTTTGACTTTTTAATACTAGTTAATAATCTTAGCTACAACTGTTTCTACCCTCTCTTTAAAACAACCTCAACTTAAGACACTGTCATTTTTAAAAGTTTTAAATGATGATCAGCGCGCTGCACATACATTTATCACTATTACCCATCATTATATTAATGTCTATGTCATTGCATGAGGGGGCTGGACTTGGTGTAAGTCATGTGAAATGTGTTGCTGTGGTTTGTATCTACATCAAACGTTTGCAAACACCTCCGTCTGTCATGTGTCGTATGTGTCAGGCATGCTCGCTTTAAAAAGTGCATGACGTGGACGATGTACTGTCGTGTTTTTTTCTGCACAGCTTTGTGTGGAGATGGCAAAAAGAATGCATCAAACAATAAAATGTTTATCAGTTTAAACATTACATATCTTGTCTTGGGAAGTTAAGTCAATTGGATATAGGTCAATAAAAATTTGCAAATTATTGCATTCTGTTTTTATTTGTGTGTTACGCAGCGTCCCAACTTCTTCTTTTTTTAAATAAGGGTTGTAATTTTCAACTGGTTGCGGCAGATGACCGCCCACCAATGAGCTGCGTTCTGGTAAATGTTTCTGCCTGTCATCACCAATAAGTGCTTGCTCATGATGGGACTTGTTAAGTCTTGTGAATAATATTATAAAGAGTGCAGTCTAGATCTGCTCTATGAGATATATGAATATTAATTTTATGGCACCTCCAGACACAGTTACATCAGTGAGCTGATTTCTGGTTGTTTAACTACAATTGAAGTTTTACATGTTTTGCAGCACTGTGGCCAAAAACCGTATCATGTTGCTCTCATTACTTTCCAGATATTTGTTTTTATGAAGGTCCTCCAAATGTCAAGTTGTACTGTATACTGTAAGCAAGGCTTGTCTAGCCTCCAAGGCTGTTGGAAATGTTCTTAAAATAACACTGGTCTGGAAGAGGACTTCAACACATGTTTTAAAGTCATCTTAATAAGTTTGTAAAACGATCCTCTATATTTCTTTTTATACCAGATTAAAACGCAACACAGACAGCAACAATAAAATGTACCTCCTTCAAACTGTTGAGCCACCCAGGCCTCCAGTAAAACTGCCAAATTGTGCATTACAGTACTTATTTGTGTTACTGCACCTCCGGTTTGTGGAATGAAGTAAAAACCACACCTGTGATACTACTTGACGTCAATGGGAACTGCAGAAAAAGGAGGTTTTAACACGGATGTCTATTATCTGTGTATCTGATGGATTCACTCTGCATTTGTTAAATTAAAGTGTGTGTGAAGTAACCCAGTGGGAATTCAGGTAACATGTGGTCAATTGTGACCGTTACGTGTAGGAAGTTATTTTAAAAATTCACAAAATCAAGCCGCCACAACATCCTTTTCTATATCTTTGCTGTCTTGCATTTTGTTGCTGTAATTCTGCCACCACTCAACGTTTGTCCAGTAAGTGGTGGTAGAGCTCCATTCTTTGATTTGTCCCATCTAAGAGGCCAGTCTCACGTTTAACAGTCTGATACTGGACACAATACACAAAGTAAGTTTATACAAACATATTCAGTTGGTCAACACATTTATTCTGCAAAAACTAGACTAATACTAACCATGCAAAGATCTTTATATAAATGCAATATCTTTTAAACCGGTGACATGCGAGAGGAACAAAAATATCTAAAAAAGGAGTAAGAGTTGCTCTTTTTTTGTAACTTCTATTCTGCTAGAAAGTCAAGCATCAAATTAGGTCTAAGACACTGCAAAATATATTCTGAAATAAACATGGTTCTGTCATTTTTGGAGGATTGCTGATCCAATTTTGCTGCAATTTTTTTTGCAACTGTCTCATAAGTAACTCCTAATAATTGGCGATAACCAGCTGTCTGATATTATTTGACAATCAAGTTTAATTTAAACCGTGAAAAGGACACGACAGCAGCTACACTTCAGGTTATAATTGTTCTTTCTTTCTTTAAACCTTAACACAGAAGTGGGGATATCGTTTTTAAGATGTTCCCTATTACGTGTTCAAAATTAGTAACTTGAGAATCATCCGCTGTTGTTTGGTTCCTAAGATATACTGTACACGCTGTAGGCCTACATATGGGATCAATTTTAGATATTAGGGAAAAGAAAAGCTTTTCCACTTGGAACTAGTGGTTTGAAACTTCTTTTTTTTAGGGGATTACAGTACAACACAAATAAACATGAGCAGAAACATGACTTAGAATAATGCACAATCACAATGACGCCGTTTATAGTAAGTCTACGCAAATTGCCAAGTCATCTCAAAGACACTTTGTCACATTTACTCCGCTCCACTAACAGAATTAACATTAATCGGCTGTAGTTTAATATGATTAATCAACAGATTTTACTGTGGAGAAATGTCAGTGTTGTTGTGAGTATGTCACAATCACCTTTATCACATCACAGTAACACTGGGGTCACTGAGTCTGAGGGATTCCCTATAACAACTGTATACTAAACAAGTAAATTCAGTACATGTTGAAAGAACTATGTTATTTTAAGAAAATAAGGTGTTAAAATGTTTAGTATAGTCCATAAGCAACAATAAATGTTGTAAGCCGAACCTGTGAATGTTATGGCCGCCAGTTAAAGTTCAAGGTTCAGTTTATTCAACACAAATAAAACACGTATCAAACAAGTCCAGTGCGTCAATCCAAATCAACCAGAACACAGAAAACAAAAAAATGTGTTAAATTAAATTACACTTTACATCCTATTTATAAATATCTGGTTGTACTGCCAGATCCCCTGTAGAAGAGAGCCATTAAGAATCAGAATCACTTTTATCAGCCAGGTATGTGAACACAAAGAATTCAACTGTATACATGGATATAAATACAGCTAAAAACAAGGACGACGAGGTAAACAAAGATTAAACTACTATATAATATATAAATAATATATATAAATGACAGTAACATTTGTAGACAGGAAGGCAATGATAAAATAAATGATTTTAGTTTGGGTGACATAATCTGCTGCTGCGTTCAATAATACAATCAGTTATTGTCCAAACTGTATGAAGGGATAATTGTGATGTGACCTCGAGCTGAAGCACCCTGCTGACAGGGTCTAATTTTAAAAGTGTCAGACTGCAATGGTGAGACATCGTCATTCGGCAAATTTACTGTTTAAAGTTGGTGTCTAATATTTTCAACGTTATGCTGAAAAACACAAAGCTCAAAGTGACGCATCATTCTCCAGAACTTTCTCAAAATCCAGTCAGTTTTAGAGATTTTACCTGAAACATGCATGAGTCATCAGATTGAATGCAAAATTATTCTTAGTTCAAATAAAGATATATTTGCAGGATCACGACTTTTAGATAAGTTTTTGTAGCTTTGGAAGATTCTTTGGTGCATTTGGAAACAGGAAAAATGTCAAATACTGAAGTTTGTGCCAAAGGAGAGGTCTGAAATACATGAGGAATCTAATAAAATATAAATATATAAATATGAGGTTTTAGGCTAAAATGTGACTGCAACTAAATGAGATACACATAATAAAATATTGGCTTCTCATCTCGTCCAACCCTAATTCTAATGCGCCATCTTCGTCATATTCCACCTGCATGTCTGCATGACTTTGGTTTTATTTCTTCTTTACGTGTCTAATCAGAGATATGAAAATCTGGCTGGGTCTTGCTCAGTAGATTCAGGGGTGTTCAGGGACCAGATCAGATCACAGATTTACAATAGGAACAAAAACAAAAAAAACAATTGTGGCTCTGCAGAGAAACGTCTCAGGAGTGAATCACTCGTCATGGAGGCTGCTCCAGACTCTGATACAACTGAGAAACTGCAAGTTACTCAAGTATAATTAAAGAAAATGACAATAAAATGAATAATGTCGAAAAACCTGAGAGATATAGCAGTGTTATTTATATATATATTGATAGTAAACACAGTTTTTTTTTTAAAGAAGGTAACATATACGGTCATATTTTAAGTTTAACTTTGAATCATTTGAAAATTTAAAGTTTGTGTCCATCTTTAATATTAATGTTCCAAATTCTCTACTTAGGAGATAATAATGATTTAGATTTTCTGTAACTCATGTTGATGAACTAACCACCACAAGGCATGAGCAGGCATGATAAAGACTAAGTGAATAATAAAAATAAATGACATGAATATTTTCTTTGGAGAAAATCTGTATTTCATACACAATGCTGTAACCAGTTTCACTGTAATCAACACTGTTATGCTGTTTTCCGGCCTTGTAATCAGCATTAATTAAGTAATAGCTTGTCTCTAGGGTCCATTCTGCATTCACTGGACCAACCCACAGCACAACAAGCTTCACGATTCAAATATTTGAGGTATAGAAAGAATACATTGTTCATTTCCAGTAAAGTTTAACACAGATTGCTGAGATTGTAAGTGGTGGAAGTTACTAGAGCTAGGGCAGCCTATAATGTGTTTTCTCTACTGGAAGTGCAATTTATCACAATTTCTTGCACAGGGCCACTGTAGAGGGGGGGATTGTTTGTGCACTCTACACCCCATGCTTACTCCTTCAGTGCTCCAGACTAACTTACTGACTTAACTCACTGGTGTGCCTTACTTTTTCATGGAGGTGTACCAACACTAATTTAGATGCACCCAATTTCACATTTAATTGTATGTATTAATCACTCTGTAATGCTAATGGGCGAACAGGTTGTACTTAAAACTTAAGTACTTAACTTAAAAAAGTGGCTCTTCCACGAATTTCTGTATTTAAGGACTCGGGATGAATGTTCCAGAAAAATCCAAAGGATGTGACATTTATGCGTGCAAGTGAGTGCCTTCTCTCTGCAGTCCAACAACAAGTCAAAGTCACTGCAAAGCATTTCAAATATATTGTGATTCTGTGGTTTTAGCTGGCTAACGTCGGCTTGCTTACTAACATGGACGAATTGCTAGCTAGGTAACACAGCAAAATGCTGTCTTGAGTGGATAACATCTGCTCATTCAGACTCTTGGAGCTGATCTGGCTGGTAAATTAGTTGGTTTTCTGCATGCAGGTTACTATGACGGTTTGCGTCGCGAAGCAGCCAGATACATGCAGTGTTACTGGGTTGCAGCTGGCTGGTTAACCTTTAGCTTGGTGGTTGGTCTGGGGTTGGTCGGCTGGCTGTGGTGTTGATTGCTTTATGGTGTTTGTTGATGAGGTGATATGCAAACAAGCTAGGTATTATCATGCAGCCAGTGGTCCAAATAAAATATATAGAAATTACAGACAGTAATATTGAAATTATGATTTAACTAGACTAGATATGATTAATAGTAAGCAGGATGCTGACTGCAGTTCACGTAATGGCCAAAGATAATTCATTCAGTCAGTCATTATTTTTCCTCCTCTTGTACCTCCATGCAGGCAGGAATGACCTTAATATGTGTGAAAGCACCTCTGACATAATCAGTAACAAAAATGACAGATCCAAACAAAACAGTTCAGCTAAGAACACTTTCGCCCTCTTCTATTTCTAGGTCGACTTTCTAGTTTAATTACATCTAATTTGTTTGTTTTCTGGACAACTTGATCCAGATCAACATCTCTGAACTTTGGAAGCCGTAAACGCTTAAAAACTAGTCACCACTTAAGAGGAGACATTAGAGAAGGAACATATTAAATTTAATGCATATTTGAATGAATTTCACAGCATCTTAATGAGCTCCTGGGCTTCGGCTTCGCTGCTCCTCTTAAACTGGATTCCTTTGTCTCTCCGCATGCTGAGGTTGACTGCGGATTCTGCTCGGGTGGCAGTTATCCATAGTCTGTCTGTTCCCCTTGTTGTTGAACAGTGACCTGTGTGATCATCATTTATTCCACACATTAGTAAAGCAGAAAAAAAAGGTTGATAATCCAAATCAACCCTGAGTCTGACTGATCTGATTCACGTTGTTATAAAAGAACCTACCTCCATCTGCTCCTCCTCCTCCTCTTTTTTTCCCCTGTGTCCTCCTCTTCACTTGGACAGTGCTGTTCTCCAAGTGTCTGTATACTATCAAGGTTTTTTTTTTAATCTCTTGAATTTCAACAGTGAATTAACCCTCCCAAATCCACAAACATTCAATTTCAAATAAATTCTTCCACGTCTGAATGTTGCCATTTGTGCGCACCACACCTTCCTCTCCCAGTCCTTCCAGTCCAGTCTCAGTCTGTCTTGGATCATTTTAACCTTAAAAAAACAAAACAAAAAAACAAGAAAGTGTTTCTGACTTGACTTTAAAAAAGGTGCCACGTCTTGATCACTTTTTATTGCTAACAGGTTGTGACATAACTCAAATGAATAAGACCATCCACGACTTTCTCGGTTGTGGACTGATTTCTATATGCAGCCTCTGGTCAAATCTTCTAGAAATAGCCAAAGGATGTGCTGTTTACGTACGCTCCAGAGTGCCCTTCTCACATTTTGAACATTGTGTAATACTTGTTAACATTAGCTTAGAAATGGAGTCTGCTAAAATATATGAAATATATTGTGATACTGTGGCTAACGTTAAATAGCTAACATAGCAAAATATTGTCTTGGGTGGGTAACATCAGCTAATTCATGCAGACTCCTTGGGGCTGATTTGGCTGGTAAATTGGCTGGCTTGCCATTGGCAGGCAATTGGCAATTTGCATACTTCAATTACAGTTGAAGCTATTTTGAGTACATAACTGCACCACATTGTCAATTATGACAAAATGCAGTGCATTGTGAGTACCCAGATGGTGTAGTCATAACGGTCAAAAAGTCGAGTGTGGAACGCTGGATACTTCTTGACCTCAGTGGTCACCATTTTGGCTACGTAACAGAAGGGGATGCTACAACCGGCATTGTGAAAATGGAGGCAGAGGAAGCTGCTGGAGCTGATGCTGTTCCAGGGATAAATAGACAAATGTAAGTTGTACATATGTTTTATTTTCATATTTTGGCAGTCAAATGTTGCCGCTCTGCCCAGTAGCAATTTGGTGAAGAAGAAGAAGCAGTAAAATGTTGCAATCGTCATGTCCAGCAAGTGTACAACTGTCATACACAAATTGAGACACTACACCAGGAGTGTAGTGCACAAACTAAGCTGGTGTACTTCATAGAAGTGTACTAACTAACAAAGTATACACAACTACTATCTGTGGATACGGCATTTATAGTTTGCCAGATCAGCTAACGTGATCCACAAACTGTTGTAGCATTTGCTGGGGACTATTTTCAGCCAAGGATGAATACATTTGGTACATTTTGATCAAACTACAATACCACAGTTGTGTTGTGGTCAAACTACAGGGACAAGGTGAGCCAACTGGCCACAATCTCACCCTCAATGTGGAGAAAACAAAGGAGATTGTAGTCGGCTTCCAAAGAGCCCTCATCCAGCACCCTCCACTGACCATCAACGGTGCTGCTGTGGAGTTTCTGGGTGTGCACCTCGCACAGGACCTCTCCTGGAACAGTGGCAGTGGCATCACTGTGTGGTATGGAGGCTGCACTGCATCCTGCCGTAGGACCCTGCAGCAAAGCACTCTGCATTGTGGGCGACTTCATCCACCCCTCACACTGCTCCGTCAGTCAGAATAAAGAGCATCCGGGCCAGAGCCAGCAGACTGAGAGACAGTTTCATCCACCAAGCTGTCAGGAAGCTGAGCTCTCCCAACCCCCTTCCTACTGGCACCAGCACAAACTCTGGACTGCCACTTTTATCCAAACCAGCTGCTGATTTTATTGCACTATGCACTTGTCAATTGCTGAATGCCATCTATATTTAAACTCTTTACATTTATTTATATTTTAATATCATATATTTTCATGTTTATTGCTCACTTTGCACCGGGAAACGTGATTTTAGTCCTCTGTACGTCCTGTACATACTGTATGGCAGTGCTGACTAATAAAGCTGACTGTACGATCACTCAGTCAGGCTTTGGTGCAGACGATAGCAGGATAAATTCATGTTACAGACTTAAACAGTAGTTAGAGGAGCAGGTTCAACTTGTTCTTGTCCATATAAACACCCTGACCAAGGACTAACTCATGGTCCTAACATTGTTGAATGTTATGTTGAGGCACATTTTCTTTTTCCTCCCCTCCATTGTCTTATTTCAACAATGGCTGAATGAAATACAAATGATTTGCCATATAAGTTGATGTTGCAGCAAAAGCAAACTACATAAGCACTGCCTTTCCTCCTCACTGGTGCAGCGTGACCTCGTTCATTGTCGGTGTTGCACTCTCAATGTCACTCTGACTTGTGCTTGGAGGAGCCAAGCATCCTTTTAGAAGAGATTGTTAACTGAGGAAGAAAAATGGTTGAAGGAGGATTACTTGGCCCTGCCTGGTACTAAAAAAAGTAATTCAATAAAAACATCACTGAGCTCACATAATTACCTTTTCAGTGACTGGTTGAACATTATTATTATGCTCAGTCGTTCCTCATGCAATAATTAAGGAGAGGAGAGTTTTTTTGTTTGAGTAGATGGTTTTGGTGGGTGAGGTATTTCGGAAAGGTATAAATAAGACAGAGAGAGGAAGAGGAGTTGTAGTATTAATGTGATGTTCTAGTATTATCAAGCTTAAGATTTTTTTATCGCACTTACTTCCTTGTTATGCAGAGCACTTGAGTTCTACACTGAATATTTGCCCACACGGTCCAAAATTGTGGTTGGACAACAGATGATCAGTGTTTGATATTTTCTGGAGGACATGTTGTGAAGGAGGAGGAAACACATGCATATAATCTGTTGATCATAAACACACACAGCGGAGCATGTTTAATAGGAAATTAAGATTGAGTTATTTAGGTGACTCTTGCATGTTTTGCATGCATTGCATTGACTGAGCACCAAGGTTATATTGAAGTTTATGACACAATCTGAGCAAATTCTGGCAAATGTGAAGGTATTTATATGTCTGTCAAATGGAGAAAACTTGGTATGAAGCTGCCTGTTAGAGTTTTTATTATTATTTAGGCTGCCACTGTCAAAACAAATCTTTAAGGCTTGATCATAGATTTAAATTCCCATTTTGTAACATACTGTGCATTCACTAAACCGGGACAGAACTCTTTGCCTTTAAACAGAAAAATATATTTTTCTCTTACAGAAAGAAAGTGAAAGAAAGATACTTTTGTTTCAAACTTAAAGTGACTTAAATAAAGACTGAAAGGGCCATAGAGGTACACTGTACAAGTCACAGGACATCCCAACTAACCATTTTGCAAAGCATGCTGGAATACATTTGATACATTGAATTTGGCCGATATTTTAGTTTATGACTAAAAACTTAACAAAATTACTCAAATTCAGGTTTGTTGCCAAGTAGGTTTTCACATGGATTTAGCATTTAGCAGTGTCCAAGTAAAGCCTTACAAAGCTCTTAGCATGGCTGCAGACTTTTAGCCTAAATAGTTATTAGCACAACCTGGAGATCTCCTTCAGTTGTGTAATAATATATATTTTATTATATATAAAGTTGTATTTAATAACTTGTAACAGATGAAACGTTGCACTCAACTACATTTAGTTAAATATTCTTGGTTGGTTGGTTTCCAGTTTCCTTCTGAACTGACAATGATATTTCAGGTTTAATAGGCTCTTATGTTTGCTAAATATAAACCAGTGGTTTAGCTGATTTTATCACCATCTTAAACCAAATATAATTGTTGAAATAGCTGTCTGATGACGACCATAAGTAATGAATACACAGTTTTTTGCTCCATGAATGATCAACAAACAAGTGCAGCAAAGGATAGCCAAATGTGATAAGAGACAGACCTGCACTTAGTACTGAAGTAATTGTATTTCTTTTCCTATGAAATCAAAATAGACATGTTATGTAATTAAAAAAATTCCATCCGATGATCAGACTCTCAGTAGGCCTGACAAACTCTAACGTAAGATAAATTTGATTAACTTGGTCCAAATTTTCAATTTCAAGTCGGTTCCACTAACGTAAAAATATACTGAGGGGACATATTAAGCATAACCATAGATTTTGTGTTATAAATTACCTTAGTAAGATGAAAGAGACAATATTGAAATTATTATTAGATCCTCGTGTGGAATTGAGAGGGAGGATTAAACACTAAATGAAAGATCAGATTAAATTCTTAATTCTTGACATACTTCCAAACCTCTCTGTGGTTCACTGACCAGTAAAACCTCACATGATGATACAAGTTTCAGTTCATTGGGTAGATGTGCGAGATGTGTAACAACCAGGAGTGTGATTTAATTGTGACCAAGTATGTTCGAAGTGGCTGACCTGCACTTAATTTTACCTCTAAATATAAAACTGTGTTAAATTAGAAAACAGCAGACCTCCCCATACTCCATTTTCAGTCAAAATGAATGTCATATTTGACTTCGGTACAACATAGACCTTTTTAGGAAGTAATTTTGCCTGTTTGATTTGTTTTCAGACTTTTCAGAGGGATATGAGCTAATGAAGTCTTAACACCTAAACATATTAAAAAAGTAATGAAAAAAAATTACCAAAGAATCTAAAAACTTTTGAGTTGTAGAACATAACTTCATGATTTGGAAATCATGAAGTGAAACTGCTCATATTCACACAATGTTTAAGGCTTGCTGTCCCATTCCTGTATTCACACGAACACATTTAATACATATGACGTAGATGTAAACTAAATGGTCCACCAGCATGTCGCTGCATCAGCTACAAATACCATCAACCCCATCGTCTGAGAGGACAAAGTGCAAATTAAAACTACAGTCCCATTTCCTGCTGACATAAAGGATTATCTGGATGGGTTGCGACCCAACACCAAAAAGAAGGATATGTTTATTGATGCAGTAGATGAACAAATGAGAAAAGCAAGCATGCTTATACTGCATCTCTGTGTGTGGGATTTGCATATAACCTCATTTTCAACTTCAGATTTGATTTTGAATGGTTGCTGAATGGCCTTTTATTCAGATTGAACACATGTGGGTCCTGGTGTTAGACACAGGTAATAAGGTAAATGTCAGACTTGGACCAACGGTGACATTTTAAATGTGATTAAATCTTAAATAAGTGGTTCAGTGGTCAAAGCAAAGACTGTAATCCTGCTGGGATTTCCTGGTCTTGCCCCAACTCTAGTACATCAGGTTTTCATCTCTTTAGTGATCTTTTTGTGGTGGATCCATTAAGGTTATCACTTTGTATGAACTCCAAATGTTGAATTCACTGAAGTGTGAGAGCTGCATATACCATTTATATAGTGTTGTGATGCAGTTCCCCTATGAGCCACTAGATGCTGAGCACAAGGAAAGTGAGACTGTGTTGCAGTTGTGGAGAAAACTCCAATATCAATGTTGTCTGTGGTCAGTGAATGCAACGATAATTAAAAGAGACTAAAGAGGTGTGTTTTTATTTGGTGGAATTATTTTGCTTAATAATGCAAGCATGTGAATTAAGTTAAAACTTCAGAAATCTATAGATGAAATCAGACATCCATGTATTTCTACAGTCTGTAGTTTTCCCCAGGACAGATCCAATAACAAATGCTACATACATGCACTATTTCTACCAATAACAGGAGGTATACCCATTACTCTTTTATTCCATAAATACAAGAAAAACTTTGGGTCATAGAAACACAGAAGCGATAGACATTACAGACCACCATCACCTGGACTAAAAGACAGTTCTGACTGACTTGTTTGCAGATAGACAGTTTGTATTGTCTGCAATGAGGCGTATTTTATTTAGTGAAGAGCATCTGGATTAAAAGGAAAACAAATGTCAAGAAAGAAGAAAAACTGAGGTATCGACAATACAAATTTAGATATGATAATATTTATGGTAGACAGCGATGAGAATAAAGAAATTTTGATTCCTTGCTGTGTTTTGACTGCCACACAGGTGCTTCCATGTGATGCTGGACTTGGGAACATAAAGTACAGTCGCTGACTGCACCTGTAATTTAATACAAACTGCTTTACAGTCAGCTATTCAAGCAATCATAGCAGTCAATATTATTAAAGTCAACATTAAACTTTTTGTATTCTACAAAACAGAACTTGTTAATATGAAGCGTATCTCTTGTTTACTACTGGAGTGCGCTCCATACAATGTCACACTGACCTGATTAGGGTTCTGCTTTTAACAAATTGTGTCTTCAGAAAGACATTCAGATTACAGTTTTTATTCTCCAAGGAGCTCTCATTGATCTCCATTAGCTTCATTAAAACAGATTTTATAATGTTTGTATGAAAGATATCCAGCAACTTAGTATTAAATCTATCCTCAGTGAGGAAAGAGTGAGGCTTCTAATCTGTCCAAAGATAAATAAAGATAACGTCACAAGCATGTTTTCTAAGTATTAGAGGGCCATTTGCATTACCTTAATGTCAGTGTTGGAGGCACTAGACAAAACTGAAGACAGTTATAGACAGTATATTGAAGTTGAAATTTGTTTACCCAAGTTTAATATTTAACTTTAATTTGTTCCACAACTAACTGCAAACTCAATTTTACAATATTGTTGAATCATCAGCGCACATACAAACTTTGTCCTTGTGTACACTTAACTTTTTTAATTTGTAAAAAAAAATAGCTAATAGTGGTCCTAGATAGCATCCTTGAGGTATCCCACAACCATTTTTTGAAAATGATCCTCAAATTTCCAAAATTGCAAATTACAAGCAAGAGTCAGGCTGTCTCATGAAAGTCTAACATTTAGTTGCATTATTTAAAAAAGCAACAACAACAACAACAGATTAATCAAATGCAGAGCATGTTTTTGTTATCAATCTCTAAGACGAACATCTGATTACCAGATGATTGTAATTAGAGAAGGTCAGAATAATCCACAGGAGTTACCAGAGAATTTGAATCTTATGTTGTGTTTTTAGACCGCCTTTTAACATCTGTCCAGGGACTACTATGGTACATTTACAGAATCTTTTATCAATGTCCCTATTCAATAAACCAGAAAATAAAATACCATTTTGTTGTTGTTGTTACCATTACATCAAAATTACCACATATTGGACAAAACTCCCGCCTTCTGCATATCCTTCCTTTCTCATCCAGTTTGTTTATTGTCGACAGTTACATACATTGTACTCAAGATTTGGAGCTGATTTTAGAAGGCTAATTGTCTACATACGTTGGACACAATTAGTTCTGAGTTCAAGTCATTTCCATTTTTGTGTCCACCCTCTTGAAGGACTTGTTCCAGCAGGAGCAAGCACTACGAAGGCCATGAAAGAAAGCCAGACAAAAATGTCCCCGATAAGAACGCTGACTGCAAGATTTAACACCTGCATTTTGTACTTCTTCTTGCCCTATAGCAGCTTTGTTTAAACTACACACACTATTCAGCAAAAATGATTTTGTAAGAGAGATTTCATGCTATGTTCAGTGATATTGAATTTGTTAAGCTTCAAGGTAAAATGGGAAACAGGTACTCGAGTGCAGTGACATTAAAATGTTCCATTTGTGTTTACTTTGGCTTAAACTCGCAGCCTCCACAGTGAGAAAACCAACATGCAATTTACACTTTCCTTGTGCAAATATTTGGCAAGAACTCACAAAACAACTTACTGTCACTATCATTCAAGTTAGTAGTACATGAAACCTAATATTACCCTCACCCTCGAGCTGAAAGAGGGTGTAGATAAAGGCGGGAATGTGTGGGAGAGCAGAGAAGTAAAAAGCAAGGTTTCTAAGAGGCAAAATGCCAAGGCTGAGACCTTAGATCTTCTCCTGAAAAACTGTGAAATCTGTGAAAGTGAAAATTCAAGGTTACAAACAAACAGCATGACGGTTACCAGTTTGGGCTCCAAGCCATCACTGGGAAACCTCAGAGATCTTTAACAAAGCGTTAAAGAGGTGATAATTAAAGTTCATGCAATAAACATTTTAATCCTGGCTTACTTTCACGTAATAACAGTAAGTGCACCTCAGAGAGATGCTGCATTATTAAAACAAAATACAGTTTGTCAAGTTTGAAAGTGTCATTTTTCCACCTGGAAACATTCTTGTCTGCTTAATGAGCTGATCTGGGCGTCCCACCAGTTACTTTGATGATAATGTAATCTTTTCAAAACCTTTTATATAATTTAAATCAAGACTTCCAAATAACTGACATACACATATACACTAACATGTATATCGGGTTTCAGACAAATAAAGAGTCAATGTTTTCATGTTGGTTCTTTTTCATTTATCGTGACTTTATTGGATAGTTGAGAACAGATAGCAAGAGGAAACATAAGAGGGCAGGTAGTTTCGACATGCATTTGCATTTTATTTGAAGGAATGCATGCTGGGCAGTGGATTTACTCCTTCTGGTGTTTTTCGTTTCAGTGGTTAAATTGACTGCAAGAAAATGTTCGTTTGATGAACTTTCTCTACTACACTTTTAAGATAGAGACACGGAAATGGCACTATAACTTCTAAAACTTTATTTCATTTCAACGTATCTTTTGTCTGTTTTAAACGATTAAACTCATTTTAACGCCTAAATTGCTTTGAATGGTCTCTGTGTTTCTAAGACTTGTCCTGAAGCAGTAGTTAAGCCTGGAACAGTATTTTGGACCATGCACAAAAACAACAAAACAACCAGAAGAGCGCACTGTGTACAGTGCAGATCTCGACCAGGTGTGTCTTGGGGCATATGGTTGGGGAACAGAGTGCAGGGCACATGGCAAAAATGCCAATAAAAATAATCTACCAGAGTGATTGCCACATCAGCCAAACGGCATAAAAATAACACGCCAATGTGTTGAATGATTTCATCTTTCCCTACACGACCAAAACTCATAAAAATGAGACATCTGTAACATTGTTAAGTGATCATCTTAAAAAAGGCGCAGACTTGACACATGAACTATGCCATGATATCACGTTGGCCATGTATGTTGTCCCTAGAGTAAACCAAAAGCTGCAGTTCCTCAAACGTCCACTTGAGGCTGGCTACAGAACGAGTCAGTCTCCATAAGCCTCCATGTTAAAATGTCCAACAACTGTATTGAGGGTGAATTTTTATAGAATTCACCTGCTCCAATTATATTAAGCCTTAAAGTTCTGCATAATTTACAGTGTGGCTGGTTTGACTGACAGGTGGCTTGTTTGAACATCCAGGCTTCATTCAGCCTGCCTCAAGTCCATCCACGATCCATGTCTTTGAGACATGAGAGTCGCCACACTGAGCTACAAGACACTTCAGAAACCTACGGGTGACATCACGGATATGACGTATATGTTTTATACAGTCTATGGCGTAAACAAGATTCTCAAGATCACTTATACGATCTTGAGAATAAGTGATCACTATCACTTATACTTATATAACACTTATACCACTATACGGCGAGTGAATACAGCAGCCAGTAAAATAAAAAACTTTGAATCACTGCAACCACGAGACGTCCTTGAGCACAAATGTATACAAAAAATGAGGCTGGTTGCAAACAGATACACACATACGACCAACCATATGAGTTGATAAATGTTGACAGACATGGCAACTCAGCTTAAAGAAGGGGGTTCAAATTGGGACTTATAGGGAAATCCATGTATGAACAACGATATATAAACTGTTTAACAAGACAATGACAAGTAAACAAATGAGCACACTCTCCAAATTTCTGTGGAAAGGACTACTTTTGCGGTGCTGGTTATCCCCCTCAAGTGTATTGTAACCAGACATGGAGTCATCGTGTTGTGCGCCATCTGAAGGGTTCCACCAGCGAAGAGAAGCCTGCTGCCTTGACATTTTAGGCGGGAGCTGCAGGACAAATGCCAGCATATTTTAAGAGACAACCAGCACCGACTCTAAAAAGGCCCTGCTCTTGTAGTTCATCAAGAACGACCACTGTGTCAGAATGACAGAGGGCTGCCTCCCACACTGAATCATCTTCTCCCAGCTGGCAATGGATAAAATGGTCAGATAAGGGGAGATATATATAAAAAAAAACCTGTCTGAAGGCCACCCTTTAAGAGAAGTTAAGATCAGTACTCAACCTTATGAGAAAAACAACCTCTTAGATCCACTATCATGATCAGTGTCAAACCAAATTCACAGCATCAAGGACACAGCACAGAAAATATCCCACTGTGACGATGAACAGATAACATACTATAAAAAGGTGGCTTTGTGATAATGCAGGTCGCAGGTCAGCTGGTTTTCTGATGAATGCAGCATAAAAACTCTGGCATTAGACACATAGCCCAGCTGCATCACTGAGCAACAAGACTTTTCCTGTTTGTATTAGAAGCAATGTTTCTGGAGGTAAAAATAAATAAAATCCAGCAGTGAATTAAACATTCTGAAAACTATTTTATAATCACAACACTATTTCAGAAAACAGTAGCTACGCAGTGCCCATGGAGCACATCCCAATTTCATGTAGAACGTTCTTGCTCCAGACGGCCCAGATGTCTTCACATTGATATTCAGACCATGTATTTTCAATTACAAAGTCTGCACCAAGAATGGAGATCATGCATCTGTGATGGTTGAAGCCTAAGGGCCACTGTAGACCAACAACAGTTTGCAGCTTTAGGAGAACCAGTAAACAGTTGTAGTTCTGGTTCACAGGTGTGTACAATATAAGTTTTGGTGTGTCAGATGGAAGACAGTGGCACATTTATAGTTCTGTCTCATAAGTTTTATAGATTAATTCAAGTCCAAGTGGAATGTCTCCATGAGTTTTTTGCCTAGTGGTGAGCTTTATTTTTATTTGATTGATCCGTTTAGGATATTTAACACTGACATCTAGCAAGGGCGGCATGGCGGCAGTGGTTTGCACTGTTGCCTGACCTGAACCTCAGCTGTGGCCTTTCTGTGTGGAGTTTGCATGTTCTCCACACAGACTCCACACAGTCTAAAGACATGCAGGTTTATTATTGTTAATAATAAACCTGCATGTATTCATAATTTTAGTTCAGAACTTGTCACCTAATAAGGACACTGCATGAATTTATCATATATCAAATGTAACAAGAGTTAGAGGGTCACAAAACCACAATATGACACAACGTTAGAGGCAGTGTAAATACATAGGAACTGGAGGCTAAAGCTTTGGGTCGTCTTAGCCTTTAACCGGTGAGAGAGGAAGCTCAGGTGAGGATTAGTTCAGCACTTCTGTGGGCGTTTACTGTGTCACCATCTCCGCTAATATCCAGAACATCAGCAGCATCAACAACCTCAGCAGCTTTTATTTTATTCAGTGCTCCCACCTGTTATACACCTGTCCAAATGGAGGCTCAATGACTTCACACATAAGACAAATATTTGTAATCTGTGCTCACAAATCAATAAGTTGTGGTGTTGAGGTCAGTAGTGCAAGATCTTGAGATTAAAAGTCTTTTTGTAAACACATAAATTAATGCAACACTCCTGCCCTCTGTCTTAGAAGGTCAGTGGTCCAGCAAGGAAAAACCCTGGTAGGCCACAACTGTGGACCAGGATAGCAGATCCTGACCAGGACTACACACGCGCACACAAGAAAGTAGTTGCAGTTTTATTTCATATGTCTGTTTTGAAACAGCATAATTATTCTGACATTACATGATTACACTGCACTGCTACACTGAGCTATCTGGATATTGTCACACATGTAGATAGTTTTCTCAGACATTTGTTTGTTCCAATCTGTTTGAAATATTGTAGCAGCTTGTTGACATCGTAGTATAAGTCACACATGACTCATGATGGTGTGGGATGTGGCATTTGAGACGACTAATGAAACACAGTTGGTTCCACAGTCATTGTTTGTAGTGTCGTTTTCAATGATGCGCTTGAAAATTGGAAGGGGGTAGCCCCGACATCCAATCTACATGCATCCCAGTGCATCTACTCGGGAAAACACGGACGTCTGCACCAACAAATGTTTGTATGGCAAATCTCTGAAGTGCAAAGATGCTTCTTGGACCGCTTTAAAATAGACAAGGAGTAGGCTGGTAGTGCACGGTTGCAAAGACATCAAACACATGAACTGAATGGCAAAGGAAATGGAAAGTTGTTACGGCATGTTTCAAAACAAAAACACTACACAGTACAAATCTGATGATGTGATGAGTCATAACCGCCATTGTTGTGACATCAGGGGTGTTTATATCAGTGACCTTGTGACTAGGATTGGTCACACCAAAGTTTCTGTCTTGTTTTTTTCCATTACACTTTTTCTGAGTTCAGTGGATCGCAGCACAAGGCCAAACAGGAATAACCCTGAGGACATCATTGGGGCTATTTTCGTAGACTTTAGTGCTCCCTCCAGAGCCACAGAACATATTATACAACCACTTTCACAGGCTTGGTAGTGCTGCTCATGACTAATAAACTGACTCGTGTAAAATCATCAAGCCCCACGTTAAAGCTCCAGTGTGTGGGATTTAGTGACACCTAGTGGTGAGGCTGCACCAAACGTGCTACGGTGGCTGCAAAACTCACGAAAAACGCAACAGGCCTCTTTTGTGCCAATGTCATTTGTGCGGTATAAAAGTAGGAGACCATGTCTCGATGAGCTTGCTTCTTCATCATCCAGTGATTCCTATAATAGAAAAATTACTTACATGGATGTATTAACCAGCGACAGACACCCACATGAACTCGGGGAGAATGTGCAAACTTCAGACAGAAGGAAGCTTTGACAGCTGAGGTTCAAACTCAGAACCTTCTTGCTGTGTGGCCAAAGGCCTGAGTCCTCTATCTAGCTATGAAAAAGTTATTTGGTTCCCAGATGTGTGTATGAGGCAACAGGTTTGAAGGTCCAAACGCAGACAAAACCAATTTTCAAAATAAAAAACAAAAGACACGAGAAGGCAGTCCAAATAAGCAAACATATCCAGAGGGGTAGAAAATCAGGAACAGGTACAGATGGCTGGAACGACATGACAAACTGGCAAAGAACTGACGAGATAATGAGGCAGGTGTGTCAGCAGGTAAGGATCAGGATCATCAGGTGGACAGGTGGAGAATGACAGGCCTGGAAAGTTCATCAGAAGAGCCAGGGGTTAGTGAGAGGTGGCTGGACAACTTGATCTTAATTTATTTTGAAGGATTTGCATAATTTAGTCCCTCAGCAGCAAGCTTTGTTTTGGGTCATTGAATGGACAATCGGTCGAGAAATAATGAAAGAAGAATAATAAGAAGCTTAAAGGCTTTGGATACAGTAGTGATGGTCATATGAATACTTTTGTTTTTCCTGCTTGTTGCTGTAAAGTTTTAAGCTTCAGTGCAGAAAGTAAACAGACGGGGTAAGTGATATCTGTTTTTTCTAGACTGGTTAGCAAAGACTGGGGCCAAAGCACTGACACCTTGTGGATTTCATCGTTTCAGTCCAATATGTGCACAATAAGTCTGTAAGAAAGTGGCAGCACTAATTCACCAGATTTCAGCTGAGAACGAGTTCCCAACCACATAACACAAAAAATATTTACTTGGAGAACAAATCTCACAAGTGCCTTCACAATGAAAAATAGGCCTCTTCGATAATAACAAGTGTACGGTAGAGGGGAAGATCAAGACCAGAGTTTCTGGCTGACAATAGTTGTTAAAGTGAGGACTGCGCTGTGCCAAAGAACGATCAGAATGAATTTGGGTGCGCCATTTCCAACCTCTCTTGAGCCCTAAAGAAAGGGCGTTGTCACTCCTTGATTGGCCAAGAGGGGAAACGCACCAAGTTGCTCTTAATTCATATGAGGAGCCGGCTGGTCCCCACATGTTGTGCAACAAGTGATCTGAATAACCCAATGATTGACTCAGGGGATGTTCAGCTAAATCTATTTGTACAAAAAGAAATGACAGCACAGAAAAAGAAATCAACTACTAAAGTATGAGGGACTGCTACAAGGAGGATCTTCATGATCAGTGGTTGAATGTATACGTATTCGTTTACCGAAGTACAATTTTGAGATACTTTACATGAGTACTTTCTACTTCAACTCTACTACATCAAGAGGAATATATTGTACTTTTTACTGTGTTCCTTTATGTGTTTACTACTTCTTAAGATAAATAAACTCTTTACAAACCCGCTTGGATTAACTGGGAAAGTCAGTGTCACAATGTATACAAGGTATAGTTAAAAGGAGCTCAACCTTAAACATCTTAAGCAGTAAAAATGCAGCATACACATGAATGCAGCAGGAATATGAATCCAAAAATATCTATATATGTAATAGTATTTTCTACATTGTGAGTACTTTTACTTTTCATGGTTAAAGTTTAAATGTATGTCATTCTGCAACACAGAGCTGTACAACTAAATGCAAGTTGTAATCTCTTCAGGCTACAAACAAAAACCTGTTTTGATTCTTTGCTGATAATACATATTTTGTATTAGAGTAAATGATCAGAATACTTCTTCCAATGTTCATGATGACAATGATGCATAAATCTGAATAACACTGGTTTTGCCTGAAGCTTCAAACATCATGAATCATGTTTAGAAATATGAATCCTGCGTCTTTGCCTTGGTTTTGTCTTTGCCAAGTTGGTAACTTTGCTAACAGCCAAACATCAAGCAAGTGCAACAACACAAGACATAGCAGCCATATTACTTACTAGTCCAACATCAAGAAGCCCAGCTTGACGTCTGTCTTTCAGACTTTTATGTCACAAAGCTCTAGCCAACGACTAAAAGTCAGTCCTAAATTTACCCGTCCAGTGTCTCTCTCTCCTGTTTTCTTCCTCTTCGGTCTCTTATGTCTCCATTAGTGTGTTAGTATGACTTAATCTGCATTTCCAGGTGCAAAAGATGCAGAAATGTTTAAAGAAACACACATGCATTTAAGGGTTAAGACATAGAAATACGTTGTCTGAGATGATTTTGCCATAAAAATTAGTTTGAAAATTATTTAAAATTCTGAGTGCATGTGCAAATATTGTTCATTTTAAAAGTTTAAACTACTGAACACAAGATGTCCGTTCTCAGTTTATGTGCAGGAGACTGTGCAGGTTTTATACTGGACCATGACCGGCTTCCAAACTAGTTCATCCTTCAGTACATAGATGTGAAGACAGCCTTGTAGTGTCAGACACCATCCTGCACAGTGAAGGTCAAACATCAAAACACATTTCAGAGTGGAGGGGGTGGAGGCTTTTAATATTTTAGGTTGGGATCAGGGTTTAAGGGGTCAGATAATAACTCCCACTTTATATCACAAATCTGATCCATATTGTGAATTTTGTTGTGTTCGTTTGAGCGGAACTTTACTTAGGAATTAAAGTTATTAAGACCTAGTAGACTCTAACTCAGCAGGGTCTGTTAGGATCTGTTCTATTGATCACTGTCTGCAGTCTTATTTCTCTTCCTACTGGAAGCATATTGCATATCTACTCACATAGATGCTTTGCACAATCAGAGAAAGATTTTTCTCCGTAAATTACATTTGAAAATAACCAAACCAACACAAACTCTTTCTTAGCACAATGAAAAAGTCCTTTATCTGACCTGAAAGGTGCTGAATGGGTCAGGCAGCAGAGCTTTAGACCCATCAGTGACCTCTTCCGTCATCTGTGCTGAAAAGCTCATTGGCTGTACAAACAGTTTAATAGCACACACCATTAAACAGCTACTTAAAGTGAGTTTATAAATCGAAATACAACCACACACCCACACACAAAGGGCTTATAGACATGCAAATGTGGAGACATGGTGGAGTAGTAGCGGCACCCTGGGAGCAGTTAGAGGTTCGGTGACTTGCTCAAATGCAGTGCCAGGGAGGTGAACTGGAACCTCTCCAGCTACCAGTCCACACTCCATAAAGTGGTCTGAACTGGACTTGAGCCGGCCACCCACCGGGTCCCCACATCCCCAAAGAGACATAAATCAGGTACCAAAATAGCATTTGGAATATTCTTGAATTAAAGGAATACTTAACCCAAAAAGTCTTTGTCAGTTTAAGGTCAATATTACTTTTTTTTTTTTTTTTATCTTATCTCAAGCTCTGATGAATCATGCTTAATCTTAATTAAAATAAAGAGTCTATGAGAGACATATGTGCAGGTGTAACATCTAAATTATCTTAATATCTGACCAGCTCAACTTTAGAAATGATTATTGGAGCACTGTGTAAACACATCTGGAAAAACATTAACCTCTGCATTGGCCTTTCCATTTATCATAACAAACAGAAACGTCTCAGTGTCTGAAAATGGGGGGGGGGAAACGTCTATAAAAACACCTGGAAAACAACTGGAGACACAAATCACAGTCTTACACAAAAGAGGGGTTTGTTTTTGTGTGTACAGACATGGCACGTTTATTATAATAAAAAAAAAAAAACGTGAATTCACGTCTCAAAATGCCAAATTTAATGAATCAATCAGTCAACGCCCTGCTTTTATGTCAGTGTGTGTGTGTGGTGGGGGAAATGTCTGTGCTTGTCAGATACAATTCACCTTTTTAGCCAAAGCGAACTTGAGCGCGCCTCTGAGGATCTCAGTTTAGGAGGAGTTTGTGACTCCTGCAGCTCTCTCAGGACCTTTTTCTTGTTCTTTTTTTTTTTTTTTTACCGAAACGTTTTCCACAACGTGAGAGTTGAGCGGTAACAATCACAGGGACCTGGAGACACTTTTTTTTTGTCGTGCAAAGTTCCCAGTCTCTTGACCGGGTAAACACTTTCTGGGAAATGAGCCAAACTAACCGAGAGTTATCTTGTAACACAATTTGGCCAGTGGGTGAGAAAATAAAAACAAGCGACGCTGTGAGCGCTCCCAGCATGGCGCAAAACACTGAAGAAAGTCGGGTGTATTTCACCAAAAACTCAACGGGAAACAGTGCCGGTAATGCAGATTCAATCACCTACAGGTCCGGACACATTTATCCGCTTGTGTGTGACATGGAAAAACACTGCTGTCAGACAGCTGCTGCTCCTCAGGATGAGTTGTTAAACGCTGAGTGCCGTGTGGGCGACAGTCGCTCTTTTTCTGCCTGCGCCACAATCTCAGAAACAGCCAGGGAGCTCTGCAAAGCGGTGTCCGTGTCGCTGGGACTGACCATGGAGTCCAATGACACGTGCAACATGGACCCAGCTCTCACCCAGTGTGCTCCAAATGGCCACATACGAGGAGGAGATTATTTGTCTGGAGTTGGAGCCGTGCCCCCGCACTGTCCCGGAGCCCAGGCTGCCGTCACCGACCGGGATGACCGGCCCATGCACGGCCAGAAGCAACTGGTGGAAATGTTCAAAAGTTCAGAGACTGTCGCTGCTGCTGCTTCTGCACGTCTGCAACACCTCGGCTCCACTCGGACATCAGCTGATGAGCAAAACTTCACATTGTGCAAGGTTGATGACATAACCTCAGAGGAGATAGATCATCTGGACACTGCCCGCGCTCCCTCTTGCCATTATGCCCAATCCGCGCCAGGCAACTTGGCACACTTCAGCCACGCGGAGAGGCCGTGCCGAGTCTATAAACCCCCCGACGAAGAGAGAGACTTCGGGGAAACAATGGAGAACAAGTTCGGTGGTTATCAGCCAGAACAATACGGCGTCAAAGTCAAATCTGAGGACGAGTGCGAGTCTCTGTGGGGCGCAAATTACACCTTTAATGACAAGTACAACTCTCAGCTTTGGGGTTCGAGGCAATGCATGAACGCACATAACGCAGGAGCAAACACCGCGTTCATATGTACTCCATACGAGAGGAGCGTGGTGCGTCCGGAGCAGTGGTACCCAGGCGGGATGCTGAGGCCGACCTATCCCAACTCCAACTACGTGAAGACTGAAGTAGGCGAGTGGCTCGATGTCGCCTACAATGACACCAGGTAAACTGCCATAATAATTATAATAATGGTGATTATAATGAGCAGAAACAGTTTAGTTCAACGTGTCTAAAATCTGACCACACTCTGACCTCAATCTGACCCCAGACATGAGTGTTAAGACTCTGCGGAGTTACTCCACACACACGAGATGATTTTATCCAACAAACAGGAATACATTTATTCTAATTAAATTAAACACTCATGCTGCTTTTTAAATTTTATTTCATACAGTTGAATGTCTTTTTTTTTAAATGACAACAAAAACATTTATTCTACACTCATTTTTCAATTAGATTTTTTAATTTTTTTCAATTTTTTCCTGCACAGACAGGCGTGTATTTTAGGACATCATCAGTCTACTTTCAATAAATGCATTGGGGAAACTTTAACTCATCAAACTTGAAGTTTAAATCATTTTAATACAGGTTTAGAAGATATATCTGTCTGGTTCACATCCTCAACATTTTAGGTTAATTTCATGTTTTTCTATTTAAAATATGTTTTAAATTGATTCAGATTATTTGTTTATTTTCTTTCTATTTATTTTCTTGTAGGAGAATATTCACTGAATTAGTTGGATTGATTTTATAAATATGTCAGATGTGATTTCACACAGATCAGAGTAAAAAAGTCATGTTTGACTTCTGTTTTTTTTTTTTAAGTGACTAGTTCTGACAATTTTATACGTAAGTTGATCTTTTTATGAACGTCTTTAAAGGTTTAACATGTTTTTTTTTTAGTGTTGCGTCCTTATAATGTTACTCAACGCGTTTTAACTATCATGTGTTAACCACACAGAGGCGTCATGCAGCTGACGTCAGCGCGCCCTTTCTCCCACTGTCTGATTTCACCAGGCTTGTAGATGATTGAGAACACCGACACCAAAGTCTGAGTACACTGAGACCCTGTTCAGCTGTGTATGTACAGTGAATTACTAAACCAGAGACATCTCAGCAGGGAATATAAAGGAAGCACAGAACAGTGGTGTTCTTACATGTGAGGACGGTAAAGCCAGCTGCAAAATCACAAACCGCTATAAATCTGATAGAAACACACAGAGGTGGAGCAGCAGGTATACTGATCTGACTTCATCTGATTCTCATAGATACTGGTTTTGATTTATTCTCGCGGCTGTGTTGAATACTTTGACTGTCCGCGACGACAGGAAACACATGGCAAGAGCAGAGACGGCTGCTCTGAGACGGAGTTAAACCACAAGCTGGGTTCATGGGGGTTTCGTGGTATGCAGTTTAGACCTCTAAGTCAGCAGGATGTCCACGCAAGTGCACAAGCACAAAGACCTCGGAGCGCTGCGAGATCCAGCTTCCCTCTTGCTTATCACCTCAGGGCCCGCGGCTTGTTCCAAGAGGCAGGTTTATTGAATTATCTGGACGATGTTGCTGAATGAATGAAACCCAGAGCTGATCTTTGGTCTGGTCCTTCTACAGAGTTGAGTTTTACTCAGTGAGGTTATCCAGATTTGTATTCCCTCATGAGTCTCTAACGTGTATGTACATATGATAGAGATGAAAGTTGAGTAGAGATCATGTGCATGGTGGTTGCAGCATCGTGGTGCGTCAAGAACAGTGAGGACAGATGAATGTAACGGTGCCTAAATGTTGATGAATTAAGACAACAACCCCAAAATGGAGCGTTTCAGGCCTCAGTCAGAGAACGTAGCTGAAACCGAGGTCACCATCTCACGACTGCAGCTCATTTTCTCTTTATTTAAAAAAAAAAAAAAAAAGACAGACAGGAAAAACAGAACAGTCTGTTGTGTAAATACACCCACCCTTCATTTAGCTGCAATTATCTGCTGCTCATCTTCAACCTGCTGACCTCTGCTCACCAAACTCATAAATATATTTTATGCCATTAATGAGCACCTGCTGCCCGTCTGCCTTAACAGCAAAAATATATTATTTGCAGAAAAAGTACAGCACAGTAGACGAATATGTTGCAGTCTAAACATCAGTATCTGGTTTATATTCCCATCCTTTCTTCTCAAGGGACCCCATTTTCTGTCATTGAGTGAACTCACTAAGTGCCATATTTTATGGATATTTCATGCTATTATGTGCAGAACAGTAACAGAAGAGAACAACTGATAAACTGTACAATTAACCCAAACAGTAAACGCAATAACTGCAGGAAGTTTGTGTCAAACGAGAGATAAATCAAAGTTTTCTTCTGGTTGTTCTACGAGCACTTTGGATGTTTAACAGTAAGAGAAGGCTCTGTGAAAATAGCTCATGTTCAGGTCCTCGCCGTGTCTTTATCCTGTCACATTTAATTATTTAAAAATGACAATTTGATTTAGTTTTCTTCTCAGAAATGAATGAAATGCTCAGACATAGATCAATCCAAAAAAGTTTTCTCGCTCCTCTTAAAATCATGAACTTTGGAGTGAGGTCGAGACCCCCATGGGTCAAAACATCTGTCTGTTTGAGACATTTTATCCACATGCGGCAGTGAACCGGCACAGCTGGTTGAAAGTTTATGACGTGGCAGTTATTATTTGTAGTTTTGGTAATACTCTGGGACTGTGGCTGGCTGACACTGGTCTGTCGCATATCTGTGGGCCACATTAAGACTTTTGTACCTTAAGTCAGAATATTTTAGTTACTTTTGAAATGTTAAAAACTGTGTTTGTTTCATGCTGCTATTTTTTTAAACGTGTCTTTGTTGACAGTTTCCTGCACTTTGTACCAGTAAAGACGGCAGAGTTAGACAGACGTCATTTCCAGGAATTGTTCTACCACAGTTTTTATACGACGATTTATCAGAGCTGAAACTCAAACTTTTTTATTTTAAATGTACATAGAACACAGAACACAGAGCAACAATCCAGATTTGAAGAACTTCTTTTTTTAGCAAAGAGCAGAGTTGGTGGACGTTGTGTGCCTCAGATTTGGACTCACCTGTGTGTGGAGTAAATGGAGTGGGAGCTCAGCAAAGAGCATGAGATCTACTGCATGTGATTACCTCACACGAGTGAACACAGGTATTTCAAACAGTTCACTGATATTTACAGAAGTGGGAATAAACCTGAAATTAGATTTTACCGACCTTTTCAAGTTAGAAAATATTGAAGACTATTTGTTTTATTGCTAATTTAAACCATCTGTTTCAGACAAAATGCTTCAGTAACAGTTTAATGAAATAGAAAACATTTAAGACGACATGTTTCTTTTAAAATATGTCTTGTGCATCTTTTAAGATTTTTTGGGGGGCATTTCATGCTTTATTAGTCAGTGACAGCTGCAGGAATACACAGGAAATTCAGGGGGAGAGATGACGATGTGCAGTGAAGTACCCAGGCTGGAATCAAACCCGGGTTGTGAACTTTAGCCCTGATACGTGGGGCGCCAGCTCTTCCAGGTGATCTACCGGGGTGCCTCTGTCTTGTGCATCTTATGCATTTATATTTTTGTAATACATTCCTGTTAAAATACACGTACAGTACACCATATATGTAGTATGTCTCATACTCCAAGGGTGTGTGTAAAAGTAGATATGATCATGAACAGCTTCTATACCAAACTTTAAAATCAGATCATTTAAAATACGACAATCCGTAATTAAAAAGATCCTTTACTCACACAAGTAAGAATAAATCTGTGTTTACAGTCAGACTGTCAGTCTGTTAAGCTCTACTCCTGAAAGAGGATCTTTCTTTTCTAAATGCTTGTAAATCCAGAAACTTCCAGGTCACTTGAGTGTCTTTGATTCTCCACACAGAAATACCATACCTGACAAACTGTTTTCTGGCACTAAGCAACCTGGAATGAAACAAATAACAAACACTAAAAGTCAGTATATGTAGTTGCATGTAGTGGATGATTTAAAGCTTTAATTACAGACTACCTCACAAAATAAAGACTTTTATTTTGATCAACAGTTAAATATAAATGTAGACTTTATTTTGTGTGTGTATGTATATATATAGCTTGGCCTCACATAGCAGTGCGCTGTGTTCTCTGGACTGGATTTTAACAGGACATTAAAGCCTCCACAAACTATGAATAATCCTTCTAATAATGGAAAGGTAACACTACACCCTTATTATACAATAAAGGAAAGTTCACCATGCGTTCTATCAGGCTTTATCCAACAGAGATTAACTCAGTAAACTTGTTTATTCCCCTTCTTTAAAATCCTGTGAACTTCCTGTTTTCAAAAACAAAGTTTATTGTGGTTTAATACGCTGTATTTAAACCTAGTGAGAAACCGCAGCAGGAAGTTATTCAAAACAACTGTTAAGTTGGTAAGGGTAATGTCCAACGAGGTGTTCATTGTCAGAAAATAATGAATGACAGGGAGGCATCATATAAACGCACTTATAACAGCTAAGTTTTAGTCTGGAGTTTTAAAAAAAGAACCTCTTAATGTGCAAATATAATTAATGCAAAGTGTATTTTGTATCTGTTGCATTATCATCAGGTGCCCACAGAGCGCTGGCATGCTGATCTTGATCCTCATTTCTCTATTACTTTCGTCCTTTGTCGCCTAAAATAAATCTCCAGTTAAGCTTCATCCTTGTCTCTCTCGCTCTCTAACGCTGAACCTTGATATCTAAGTTTCACGTCACTGAGGCAACATTGTGTCTGCGAGCCTTTTCCAATCTCTCAGTGTTCAAGGCTGAAGCCGGGTGCTCATCATGCCCTTACACCCCAAACCGTTTGGCCGTGGTGTTGGTGCTCAAATCTTTCCCACACCATCCTCAGTCATCACACTCCCTGCCCTCCTTAAATCACTCACGGAGAGGCCTTGGCACAGTCCTGGGGAGTGAACAGTAACTGCTTTGTGGTTACAGTTTGGACGGTATTTAACAAGGAAAAAAGCAATTATGGACTTGGTGGTAAATGAGTTCAAGGTTAGGCTTTATTTATCTGAATCAGGATAAAAGAATGTTTTGTGGTAAAATTCTTCAAATCAATTAGATTTTTTCAGCACTGACAGCTCTGTCATTGTTAAACTATCAAGTCTTGGTTCAACAGTTCATTAGTTTTATTTCACGTAGATTAGACAGCAGTAATGCTCTTTTTACCGACCTCCCAAACAGTCCAGTGATAAATGCAATTAATTCAGAACTCCCAGTATCTCTTAGGATTGATTTGAAAGTTATTTTATTGGTGTACAGAGCTTTTAATGGTTTGGACCGGCCTGTGTTACCAATTCATTCGTTTTTATAATCCACCAGAACCTCTTAGTTTTCACACAGATAAAATCGGCTCAGGCTTCCTTTGTTTTATTCTTGTTTGTATGCTTTACTCCTTACTTTTTAACTAGTTCTTTGCAGACTTTAAATAGCATCTTTAAAAACATTTAGTCTTTTAGCTGATGCTTTTATCCAAAGCGACTTACAAAAAAGGGAAACAAGGTTTACAAAGTGCTTTACAGAGGAGAGGACCCAACAGACGGCCAAAGACAACAAAACTGACAGACTGATAAAGAAAATCTTTGATTTCTAAAAGTTTGGAAAGAAAGAATAGCAGAACAGAAATCAGAGTCTTATACATATAAGATGGTGGCATAAAAAGGGAAAAACTGACAACACAAAGGCAGATCTGGTGTTTAGGGTAAAAGGATAAAAAGACGACCTCGCACAAAGGCTGTAGTCTGTAAAACAGAGTTTTAAGAAGTGATTTTAAAGACTTCACTGATTCTGCAAGCCTTATCTCCTCAGGCAAGTTGTTTAAAAGTCGAGGGTCCCTGATGGAGGCACGATCACCTCTAGTTTTGAGCCTCGACCTTGGAACAGCCAGAATGACGCACCAGAGAATCTAAGGATGCGAACTAGCTTGTATGGGTCAGCGTACTGGCAATATAGTTAGGGGCCAGACCTAAAAAGGGATCAGTGAAATCTTAAAATCAATCCAAAAACACGCAGGGAGTCGATGGAGGGAAGTTAAAATCGGGGTCCTGTGATATCGTAAGTTAAAACCGGGTCTAGCTGCTGCGCTCTGAACTAGTTGGAGGCTTGAGAGTGATTTACCATTGATGCTGGAGAGGAGTGAACTGCAGTAGTCCAGTTTTGAAAGCATAAAAGTGTGCAGTATTTTTTCAAAGTCGGAGTGTCTGAGCAAGGGTTTACTAATTTGATACCTCTTTTTATTTATTATTGATTTGATCATGTGGTTTTATCGTGCAATATTTCTTGTTTTGTATGTTTGACTGCAGGTATGAGGCCGGCAGAGAGCACATGTTCCCAATGGAGTTCTTCTTCCCGCCGCAGAGGATGTGCCTGATCTGTTCAGACGAAGCGTCCGGCTGCCATTACGGTGCACTCACCTGCGGGAGCTGCAAGGTTTTCTTCAAAAGAGCTGCAGAAGGTAAAGCTTAAAGCGGTGCCTCAAAGTTTAGTGCCTCATTCATGAATACTGTACTGCACATCCAGTGTTTAGATTAACTAAATGTAATATCTGGTTTCTCTGTCCATGCAGGGAAACAGAAATACCTGTGTGCAAGCAAAAACGACTGCACTATTGACAAGCTAAGAAGAAAGAATTGTCCGTCCTGTCGGCTGAGGAAGTGTTTTGAAGCTGGAATGACTCTCGGAGGTACGCTGGAGCATTGCACTAAACTCTGCTTTTAAAAGAAACCGCTATTACCATCAGTTGAGCTTCACTGCAGACAAAATGTTAGGCTGAACGATTAAGAAACTCAAAACTGCAAACACAAACCAACAAACTGAATCAGTTTAAGACAGTTTAGTGTGAACACCAAGGAGAATGCGCAGGTAGGTAGGTGATCCCGAGAAGGGGGGTGTCCGGGGGGGTGCAGGGCTGGTGGAGAGTGCAGTAGCGAACCAAACTGAGCTGATGAGATAGGAGGATGGCTGACAGGGTTTTCCTGAAGCACAGAGAAGATCAGAGTTAGTCCAAAGTTCAATCATTTCAAAAGCAACAATTTCAAAAGAACAGAGTTCGCTGCACTATGGTGATCTGGCGGAGTCTGGGAGGAAGTGGTTGATTAGTGAAATAGGGACAGGTGGTGAAGCAATCAGGCAGGTTAGAGGGAAATTGGAGGCCATGCCCAGTGACACAAAGAGAGACAGACAGAAACACAAGTGGACAGTAAAAACACTGGGAAGGGAGGCAAACAGCCTCCACGTGACACTAAATGTGTGCAGTATGAATGTGCATTTAAAATCTATACATTTATGCAGTATGGACTTTAAACCTGTAACTATATGTGCACTGCATACCGTATGAACAAAGCACACTACTGACAAAGTCCTAAAAGTAAAACTATTAATGGTTTCCCAAGACCAAGTACTTTATTCTCTGTGCACTGCACATCTTAGCTGGCTCTCTTCAATTGCAGCATCATCACAATAGGGGATGTTACTGATAATCAAGCCCCTGACTGAGCTGCCATGCAATTTAGACCTCTTCCATTCACTTCTCCTTACTGTCACCCAGACCTGTTCGTCATATTAGGCTGTAAAGATTGACATGTAGTGGACTAATTTCAGTCCTGTGTTCAATTTTCACTCTCTTCCATTTTTCTCATTCTGTTAACGGTGAAAATTGTACTGGAAGCACAAAGCTGACATGAGACATGTGAATTAAAGCAGCAGACATGCTGGCAATTTTTGCCACCAGTCACTGACAAACCCATGGGGGGAAAATGTGATCTAATGCTGTGATTGTAAGTAAAAAGGCACACCTTTTCTAGTTGTGGCTAAAAGGAGCCTCCTTTCACTTATGTTCTCATCCTAGACATCCAATTCACTCGTGGCATTTCACAGGAAGATTTATGACAATCATCTGTGGAAGTGGAAGCAGAAAAAAAATGAGATATTTGGTCTTATTATACCTGATGTTTTTGATTCCAAAATATTTTAAAGCCAAGTCATAAAAAGTTTCTGCTCCCACCAATAGGATTTTGATTAATTTATTGCACAAATGTATCTGTAGTTACATCAGTTAAATTATAAACTTTAGATCATATCGTTGAGATCCATAGTTCGGATGGTTTAAAGAGAAATGTCTGAATCATGAGTTTGGCATCTGCTCAAGACTGGAAAGCAGAGTTATTATAAATTGTTTGAAGGTTTCATTTTTGATCATGAATTCCATATTATTCCTGGAATGATAATTACATCCCCAAATAGAAAGTGAGCAGGGAGCTTACTGTTGCCAAACCATGGTAGCAATCTCATTTTGCAGTAACCTGAAGGAAAGCTCACTGCACATCTGAACTTCACAGATTCACTGATTTTATTTTGTCTGTCAAACTGAAACATTTTACAGTTTAGGACCTCAGCCTCTCATTTTCTTGGTCTCTCAAACAAATTGCGTGTCACATGAATGAATGATGACCACTCATAGTTTAGTGGTTAGTGGATCATTTTATCATTTTTGTGGACTTATGTGGTCTTTTGTGATGAGAAGTCTTTATCAGAAAAAAAAAAAAAAAAGCCATCTATAAGGCCTCCACAAAAGGCCACACTTTTATTTATACATAACTTTAAGCCTTAATATAATTTAAATGGGTGGATTTTGTAAAAATACAGACTCTGTATAGTTATCATAAATAAGGAAATTAGCTATAACACAAAACTGTTTTTTGTACCAGGCTGTAAACATGTTTATTTCTGCTGTGAGTTGGACATTTTAACATGGGGGCTTATGGAGACTGACTCGTTCTGTAGCCAGCCTCAAGTGGCCGTTTGAGGAACTACAGTTTTTGCACTCCTGTGTTGGCTTCACTTCATAGCCACGGAGGTTCCCGCTCACTTTCATTGTAGGGCAGGGCTTCCAGATTGCTTTTGTTGTTAGTCCATCCATCAGTCCTCAACATGGCAGTCGAAACGTCCTTTTACCCAGAAAGTCCTTCTGAATTCTCCCAAAGTGTTCATGAACCCTTCAGCTTGTCCTCATCTGTCTTCAGGTCTGCAGCTTGTGGGCAGGTCTACCTGCTCTAAGTACAAAATAGTAGTGAATCACTGAACTGTCAGCTCAGTAATAACAACAGTATAGTGGGGTAATTCTATGGTATTACAGAGGTAGTAACAAAGTAATGTGCATTTAAAAGGTATTGGTAATATGAAATAATAAAGTTTAAGGTAATATTGTTTAACAGGCAATGAGGTGTTAAGTTTAAATAAATTATTTCAAACAGAAAACAGCAGCTGAAACGAGAGAACAACTTTCACAATTTTTCCTTCGATCCTCAAAGTAGTTGCTAATTAATTCAACAAACTAATTCATTGAATAATTATTTCTGTAGGATAAAAATAATACATTATTCTCTCACTAATAATGGAACTATGCTTATGTGTTAAATCTTTGCAATTATGTAGAAATATTGAGTAATACCTCTCTAATCAAAAGGTAATGTTAGGGTATTATTTTAATGAGCATTAAATAATGCTGAAATTCTTCATTGCAAACATTTCTTTTTGTCATAAGTACGAAGAGATAATGACCCTGACTTTTCATAAATATGTCTGCACTCATTATTTCAGGGAGACTTCTAATTGTGTTTTCATGTAAATACTCTGACCTTTAATTTTTAGTTTAAAGTAAAGAATACTGAGTCAGATTGGTTGTACATGCACACATACTTGTCAATAAAGTTCATTCTGATTCTGATTATTAAAAGGGGGTGACAACTAGAGTGTAATGAGAAGATGAGATGTTTTTAAGTGACAGTGAAGGTTTCATCAGACTTCTCTCACTTCTTTCTCTTTGTGTCAGACGATTTCTGTCTCGTAGCTTTCTAATGACGTCTACAACACCACGGTGGAATCATAAAAAAAGTCGAAAAGAAATAAAAATCGCTAAACTGAACTGAAAGGATAGTCGTAATAAAGATGGTGATTATAATGATGATGAGACAGGTAATGACATAGATGGAAGTGGACAAAAAATGCGAGTACATTGAGCAGAAAATGTCCAATAAATTTTTACACGTGCGGTTTGATTTGAGTAAAAATGGGCTCGTGACGGATAAGTCTGCAGCTTATTCACTGGAGGTCAATTTTAGCTGGAAATAATGTTTGAAACCGACGCCACGGCTCAGTATTCTGGTCAGCCAACATATACTGACAATTAACATCTTAATAAATGTGAGTGTAACAAAAGCCGTGCTTGAATTCCTGTTTATATTGGCTTCAGCTCAAGCATTTTAAGGTTAACTTAACCCAACTTATTTACACTGTACTCTGCAAAGATCAGATGGCTGCCTGTGTCACAATCCCAGGGAAGAATTTTTAATTAACCATTATTTGAAATGTTTGTTATCGGATCAGACGTGGAATTGTGAGACTTGCAAATTATCCTTCTTATATAATTTGCAATTTTGCTTTCAACCCTGCTACTTTTGAGAGAGACTTAAGTCGTGTCTATAACTGGCAATTCAATATTTATCCAACTGAACTGAAAAGCCCGGGTGAAGGTTTTAATGAGACGTTCTCCACGCTGGAGCTGCGAGAGTGAAATTGCATGACGATTAACAGTTTGTTTTTTACGGTCAGATTAGATGTGTCAAATGAATTCGATGACACCTGCCGTGCCGCTCATTTAAACTCTAAACTGAGCCAGTCTGTTCTTCAGTGCACTCAGCACATCTGTATTTGTGTGTCACTCACTCACCAGCACAGCTGTCATTCTCAAATAACAGGCTTAGATGAAGCTCGACTGTTTGCAGCTTTAGTAGCAATAAAACAGTCGAGTTACTGGGAGTAGTGAAAGGTTGCCGTTGGTCTTAAACCTGATTGTTAAAAAAAAAAAGCAGAATATAATTATTTCGTTCTGATTGTATTGCTACTTTACTGCACATGACAGTCTACTCCACCAAATCAAAGACCTGCTCCAATTTAGATTGTAAGTGCAGGTTGTCGTATGGAGCAGCTGCCTCAGGAGTTTCAGCATTTGTGGAGAAAGAAATTGCAGCTTTGTCATTGGATTGATGGTAGACCAGGGTTTTTTTTTTTTTGGCATTTTGCTGTCTCTTAATCCTTATATGCTTTTTGGGGCAGCAAGAAACAGAAATCTAATACAAATATGCACGATTTAGTGAGCAGTACATCTTTTCAACACTCTGCTACTCGGGAGGAAAAAAATGTAATAGCAGGATAAAAAAAAAAAAAAAAAAAATCATTTATACATCTTCATCACCAGCAGGCTCTCACACATGATGACCATAGGTCTTTCCACCAGATGAGGCTCATCTGTTCAGAGTTTTCTTTGAAATGGAATATGATTCAATATCTTCAAAGCTATTAGTAGATCAGTATTATTGGGTAAAATTTCCCTTTTTAAAAGTTACTTAAAACCCACAGTTACAGGATGAGACATTTCTAGGAGATGATTTAGAAAGTAGAATTGCGTCCATGCTCTGCATGTTCAAAAGACGAAATAATAACCACAGGGTGCATACCATATGTTCAGATTATTTAGCAATGATGACCAGAGAGGATGTAATTCATTTTAATCAACCATTTTGTCCTAATAAATACAGTATTTGTGCTCGTGTGTATGATTGGGATCTTTTTTTGAAAGGGAAACCCTGTGGTATCATCACTCGAGAATTGTCTGATCATTTTGCATACTGCATTTAGCTGTAATGGGTCCAATTGAGCAGTAAAAGACCTTAAAATCAAAGGCAGAAAAATCAGTCATGGCTGCAGACAGTTTAGAGCAGTCAGTCAAAATCAGATGTGTCAAACCTGAAATGATGGGATTAAACATCTGACTTGTAGCTCTTTCTTCTCTTCTGTACAGTGTGCAATAAATTCCCATTTGACTGTAACTCAATTTTTTTTTTTGCTTTTGTCTGTAGCACGCAAACTAAAGAAGATCGGACAACAGAAAAACCCCGAAGAGGATCATTCTGTTCAGGATCCTTCAGAGGTTATCCAGAATATCTCTCCTAAATCAGGCCTGAACTTCAATTCCCAGACGGTCTTCCTCAACATTCTGGAGTCCATTGAGCCTGAGGTGGTGAATGCAGGACACGATTATGGCCAGCCAGACTCAGCTGCCACCCTGCTCACCAGCCTCAATGAGCTGGGAGAGAGACAACTGGTCAAAGTGGTCAAATGGGCTAAAGGGTTGCCAGGTAGGACACTAATTTAAGCACAGAGATATCAAATTCAATTTTTTTTTGGCTATTTGAGAGCAGTGGAAACAAGCTGTAAAGACAGCACTGACAGTTTATCGTCTTTCAAGTTGATTTGGCTAACTTGTCAAAGAGCTGCTTACATGCACCCACACACACAGTGAAACATTAGCATTCATTTGACATCATGTTTATGTGCATCTGGGAAATGTAAGTTCAATGTTCAAGCTTCTCTTAGTTCTGTTTTGCTCTCCAACAACTCCTGAGTGCAATAAGATTTATACAGATTTATGTACGAGCGTTTGACTGCTGTCTGAAAATAGTGAGAGTGAAATGGTGAAGTTGAGCTGAAAGACGCTAAAACGCTCCATGAAGCTGAGGGTTTGTCACTACGACTCCTTTTGCATACACAGTGCAAATATTTGATTCACTGATACTGACTGAGTACTGTTTTGGAGTCAGTCAAATGTGTCTTTGTATGACAACAAATAATGTCAACACTGCTCAACGCTCCTCTTGTGCAACAGCTAAAAGACTCAGAGGACTTGGGGGGACGAACATGTCACTGTCCTTTGTAAGAACGAGTCAAAACATTCTAAAATAATTACAATAAACTGAGAGTTAAGGACTTAAAATCGGGTGTACTCTATCCTTCTGGTCCTAATCATCACTCGAGCAGCAGAGTTTTGAATGAATTGCAACTGATTTATAAATTATTAAATAAAAAAATGCTTTAAGTCAAAGTCATCTTTAACTTTTATTGTGTCCTTTGTCTCTCTCTCTTTTTTTTTTGCAAATAAATTACACTCAGAATACGAGTGTAGGGAGGTAACCATAAATCTAGTAAAGCATAGTTACACTGAGTGAGAACTGCAAAGCAAGAACAGAAAGAAACAGACATATAACATAATTATATGTGTACATTCATAGTTCATCTTTTTAAAAAATATAATGGTTACTGTCAACACCAGTATATCGCAACAATAATTATCATTGCTTTGGGGCTGTTGGGGGTTTTTGTTGGGGAGATTTTCCTGGAAGAGGTCGCTGGTTTTGCGTCTGTCCACAGTTTTTCATTTCTTCCTTCATTCAGTCATTTCATTCATTTGTGTGGGATGCCCCTGCCCTGGCCCTGAACCTCGTGAGGAGGCTGGCCAGAGGGAGGATGCATTCCATCTCCCATCCTGAGCAGCCACCAGACTTTTCTTCCCCCCTTCTTTTCTTTCCATTCATTCATTTAATGTTTATTTGATAGGGATAAGATACAATATACGCAGAGAAAACTCCATAGAAAAAATTCTATAGGCCTAGTTGTCAGTGACTGGAGACCTCCCTGCAAAGGCTTTAAAACATATCTAATATCTAAAAAAAAGAGCATCAACTGGTGCTGCGTCATCATGCGATGTGGCCACATGAAGTTGCGTATCATCAGCATAGCTATTGAGCGAGCCTGAGCGAGCCTGAGTCATGGCCTCCTGATGTCACCACCACAAGGGGTATCATACATAGATTAAAAAGCAGTGGTACTAAAATCAATCCTTGGGGAACCCCATAAGTTATTTCATTGTGTCTTTATATTATTCGATCTATATCTATATGTATAGTGACAGAAAACTCTGCGAGAGAGATAGAGCAGGAGGCAGACTAATTAAAAACTATGCTAGAAAGATCAATGTGTTCCCTTAGTTTATTTAAAATGGGTTGAGATTTTGGGTGAAGTATCACTTTATGTTGTGCAAGTTGTGGTTGTTTGAGTACAAAATATGCCATACTGTGACATATTTTACAGTATGATGCAATCTTTGTCCTTAGGTTTTAGAAATCTCCATGTGGATGACCAAATGACTGTCATTCAACATTCATGGATGGGGGTGATGGTGTTTGCACTGGGATGGAGATCCTATAAGAACGTCAACGGCAGGATGCTTTACTTCGCCCCGGATCTTGTGTTCAATGAGTATGTACAGCTCTGAATTTATTTAATTCAATTGTGTTCTCTGAAATGTTTTGACATTATATATAGAGATCACCTCAAAGCTGGCGCTGTCATACATGATACAGATACCAGTTTCTCTGTCTCCTTCTCGTCCTCATTTTCTTCCCTCCTCATGCACAAACACAAAGGAATCTCTTGAATTTTCTAAACGTGAAGTCGGTGTTATTGTTACTGTGAGACTGAAGTGAGGAACATTAGTTTTCAGCATTGAAACTCACAGCCCTGGAGAGTGAAGCTGACTCAGATCTATTACTTATGACAGACAGCAGCAGCCTCAGTGCTCTTATTTAGCTTCATTAAATGTTTACTGCCATAGATTTGTTGAAGTAGTTAAGCAAGTTGATCAATGGTCATTTCTGTACAAACATAATTTAATGTTAGTGTAAACTGATGATATACAAGGTACAGAATTTACGCACGAAGTATTTTTAAGTATAATGTATAACAGCACCACTATCTCAGCTATTCTCTCATCTTTATGTACAACACTGCTGTGCAATGTGTCGTCTACCACCTACTACTACACCCGGAACCATAGACAGTATAAAGAATGGACGTCCTATCCGTGACAGTTTTTTGAAGAACCATTTTGAGTCTCAGAGTGTGGTGGTTCTGACTTCCACCATCTTGGCAGTCATGTGTCTGCCGCCTCCTGGCTAATCTAGAAATGGGCAAAGACGTGGAGTCTGTAACGGCACCCACTTGTCAATCAAAGCTCTTAATTTTGCATAACTTTAAGCCTTAATATAATTTGATAATATAATTTTCAGCCTCAGCACTGTTTGAGGAACTGCAGTTTTTGGTACTCCGACATTGGCTTCACGGATATTGCCGCTTGACTCGTATGCACTTAGATCTGAAGTCGGGAATACCCACTTGGAAGTGTGAATGTGGAACTGTGTAAATGTTATCAGGGCATTCCTGAGAAAGAGAAAAGAAAGAGAAACTCTCCCTGAATAAATAAAGGTGAAATAGCAGAGGAATCTGGCTGGTAAACTGGTGGAAAAAGCCAAAAAACACACACACAGGATCCAAGACGAAAGAAAATGATTGTTTTGTACCAACACTCTGCTAGTATAAATGTTCATTTCAGTAGAAATATCCAGAAAAACAGCACCTGTCCTGCTCATTTCTATTGTTTTCTATTTCTCATCTTCTTTAAAATAGAGCTGTTTTCAGTTCTTCGGCAGATTACTTCATGATAAATAATAAAAAGCTTTGAAAAAGAAGTTGTTCAAACTATCCAAACAGCAAATGTCATGAAATATGAGAATCAACTAAAGGCTTAAAACACAGCAAAAGTACATTAAGCTATTTGCATTTAATTATATGTAGAATTTGGCTGTTAGACAGCTCCATGGCTGCAGTTTGGCTCCACAAAACTCAAACTGTGTCACTAAATACATGAGGAAGGTCCATTAGTGTGTTGTTTTCTCCTTTTCTGTCACACCACCACAATCATAATGCAAAATATCAGCAGCAAAGTTTTCGACAAACTTTGCATGGAAATGTCTGGCCTGGCACGTAGCATTATGTAATCTGCGGTTCATTTCTGCAGCAATTGGTAAACCTTTCAGTTCAAGATGGGGAATTATTTTGGTTATTAGTTTATGTCTGCACCAATTCACTCAAAATCATTGCATTTTACCAGCTTTTGTGTGTGCTTATATAGTAATTATGTGCACTCTGGTAGTTTTTCTTTTTAAACTGTGGATCCATGATGGAAATGTTGAGAGCAGATGTTTCAGTGTTTCCTTAGATACAGTCTCGAGTCAGTTAGATCATTTTATCCATTATACTGTCTGTGGAAATATAACAGATGAAGTGACTAAAACACTCTTCTTAAGCTAGCTGTAGAAAGATAAAAAGAAAAATGGTGATTTCACTTAGGTAAGCATAACCTCTGTAATATTTTATTTTAATAAAAGGTCGCTCCAGTGATTTAGTATTGTGCCTCCATAAAGTTGGCAAACTTAGAAGAGACAGATTAGTAAAAGAAAAAAAAAAAGGATTGGTCAAAATCGACGCAGCAGAGACCAAAATATCCAGATACGTCTTAGGCTGAACGATTACAGGCTTGATATGCAAAAACAAACCAAGACAGATTCAGTTCAAGATAGTTTATTGTCTGGAGAGGGTGTCCAGGGTGGTGCAGCGCTGGTGGTGGCAGGAGTCCAAGAGTGCAGTAGTGAACAAACAGAGCTGACGTGGTAGGAAGATAGCAGATGGGTTTTCCTGAGGCATAAGTAAGATCAGTAAGAGACTGATCAGAGTTACTCCAAAGGTCAAAAACATAAATAAATCACAAAAGAGCAAAGTTCATAGAAACAGAGTTGGCCGTAGCGCTTGTTAATACTATGGTGACGGAACGATCTGGCAGAGTCTTGGTGGAAGAGCCGATCTTTTATACGGCAGTTGCCGATTAAGAATGGGAAACAGGTGGTGAGGCAATCAGGGAGGTAGTGAGGAAATTGAACGCCACGCCCAGAGACACATGCAGAGAGACAGACAGAAACACAAGCCGTCGGGAAAACAACTGGAAAAACACTGGGAAGGGAGGAGGCAAACAGCCTCTTCATGACTGATAAGTATGACTACCCAATGACAGTATGAAGAATGGACAGTGTATGCGTGACGTCACTCACAGGTTTCTGAAGAGTCATTTTAAAGCTCAGAGTGCGGTGGCTCTATGTCAGACCTGAGGTGGGCTGAATGATGGGCTTCAGTGCTCAAACAAGCCAGGCTGTAAACATGTTCTAACTGATACACTGCTGTTAATTCACTGATAATTACAGCAGGTGTTTGGGTCCAGGTAAAAATACTGTTTATAAAATGTACATAGATTTTGCAACATATTGTGGAACATATAGAAGTAGAGATTTATGAAAAAGGACCATCTCATGCAGTCTTATCGTAGTGTTGTTCCTGAAGTATTGAAGGACATTTCTGGAAGTTGAGTTTTGTATTACAAAGTAACAAAAACAAAGATTATTATTTATAGACTGGTACAGACGGTATAAATAACAGAAAGACAAGCTAAAACAGAAATGGAAAAATGAGTGGGCAAAGAAGTCTGAAGTATTTCAGGAAAGGTCCCCACACCTTCTGTAGCTTCCTGTTTGAGTTACGAACTGAGTAGTTGACCTTTTCAAGGTCTAGACAGGATCTAACGTCTCCTAAGCACAAAGCGCACATCATCCTCTCCAGTGATACCTAAAAGGACGACTAACAAGCTTCAAAATTGAGGATTAGGGATAAGGTTTGGAAAAGGTCTCTCCAGTATCTTTCCAGGCTTGGACATGCCCAGAAAACTACACGGAAATTTAAATTGTTATAAGCTTGAAATACGTTTCCATAACCTTTTACTAGAGCCAAATTCCACATCTTAGAAACTTCAGCAGCAAAAGTTTGATACCAGCAAGTCGATTTATTCAGTTGTTTTTCCAAGGTGAGGTGGATCAGTAGTTCAAATTTTGAGGAGTAAATTAGGGCTGCTGGGGATTTTCTAAATAAGAAAGGTGGATAATTCAAGCTATTTGACAGAAATATGACCATAAAGTGTTAATGGACCAAAGCACTCCTTGTCATCTTTTAAATTTGCTGCTTACTATCTCTTGCCAAGTCAAGTCTGTCCTTTAAGAGGGGTAAAACCCAGGAGCAGTCATCGTAATTGGAGACTGAAATAAGGAGTGAAATTGTTGTGCTTTTTAACTGAATGAAAAATGGAGATGTACTCATATGTGACCTTTGTAAAAGCCCACCACAATCATCAGGCATACAGGTTTACTTTAATTGTTATAATAAGACAGGTGTCCATGTGACAGATGATGGTCGTACAGGTTTGCAACATTTTTAGCTGTTCGTATAACTGACTTAAAGGTTCACATTTGCGAAATATACTTGTCTGTTTTCTTCCCAAGAGCTAGAAGAGAAGATTAATATCGCTCTCGTATCTGTGCAGTAAATATAAAGATACGCCACCAGCCCGGTAATCTCAAAGCCCATGTGCGACGATTTAGCCTCTGGGGCAATAGCCAATGTTTCTTGGCTTCTGGTGTAGCCAGCTGATATCCAGAAAACTGATATAAACATGCCAAGACTTCCTCTGCAGTCTGATTAGCAACTTCATACACAAGAATGATAAGAAAGAGACATTTCTGCTAAGGTCTATGAACACATATCATTGTTAGGCAATAGACATGGTTCTCACATTGCATTTTGCCTTTTTTTGCTCTCCACGCAGACTTAGTTACAACCAAAGCCCGCTCAAACTTGGATGGTTAATACTGAGACTACAAATACTTCCAAAATCTTAATCCCTTGGCTCCAGATTCTGAACTCCTATGCAAATATCTGTTTATAGAGATTAGCAGCCAAGTAGCTTAGCGTAGCAAAAAGACTTCAAACACTGTTGCTGGTCCCACAATCCATCTGGCACATTACACCGCCATAAAATGGTGAACTGTTTAAACATAAATCTGTACAAAAAAGTCATCTTTAGTGGTGCTTGTTAGCAGATAACTTCAGACAGACATGAGAGCAGTGATGGGAATAACGGCGCTATAAATAACGGCGTTAGTAACGGTGTTACTTTTTTCAGTAACGAGTAATCTAATTGATTACTCTTTCCATCATTATAACGCCGTTATCGTTACTGCCAAAAAATGCGGCGCGTTACTATGATTGAAGGCAGCTGTTTTTCATCAGACCAACTAGATCTCTAAGCCAAGCGGTAAAGATTTTTCTTGTTCCTCCTTCCTTGGTGAGGGCGGGGGCACGAGACAATTGCATAAATGATGACGATTGGCTGAGATTGAGTAAAATTCCATGGTAAGCCAATCAGAGGTGGAGTTGGGCGGGTGTTGCTTACACAAATTGTCAGACACACAAAGACGACACAGGACACTCACGTGAGTCAACGAGAAACAGGAATGGCGAGCCGGAATAGTCCAAAAGTAGCCTTTTTTAAATGGAAGTATAGTATAGTATATATCATAAATAATTGAACACGCACATAACTAGTTACTTTTTTAGAGTAACTTGCCCAACACTGCATGAGAGTGGTGTAAGTCTTCTCATTCAACTCTCAGCAAGAAAGCTAATAAACATATTTCCCCAAAATGTAATTAAGCTCACATTCTGTCTGTAGTTTGGCTGTTTTGGGGTGTGTCAGTTGTCATTTTGATCTGAATGGTGATAAAGTGTATGTTCGGCCACCATCCATATCATTCATTACAAATCTCCATGATGACTTGAAATTTCAATCCAGAAAGGTCAGCCATCAGCCGAGATTGTCAGTGAGGTTTGAAAGTCACATATTGTCGGCTACGCGGCGGCAGCTCAGCATACAGTAGTTCTGATCAGTGTTTGGAGGTGCAACCCCATCATCTCCAATGACCTCCATCACCAAAGTTTCTGTATTTTGTTCATATTATACATTTATATATCTGAAACTCTGCACCCATTTCCAGAGAGATAGAGAACATTCAGGTCCATTTCACATCTCTTTTGCTTTCAATCTGAGCTCTTTTCTTTGCCCAGCAATCGGTGAAATGTCAGTATTGAACTAATTCCTTAAATATGCCTTATTTCACCTTTATCTTCAAAATTTCCTGATTCACAATGAAGGCAGAATTGTTTCATATTGGAAGAGAAGGCAAACTTTCTCCCACTCTGCTTCTCCCATTAAATTTGAAATAACTGTTCAGGCACGAAATATCCAATCACCTCTAACAATATTACAATATAAATGACCGAAACATTTTACTGAGCTTTAAAGACAATTATAAAAGGAAGAGATGCTAGTGTAACATAATTGTGTGTTATTTAACATGACGTCAAAGATCACACAGTATTGTAATAAAGATAATTCACAGTCAATGTCCCCATTACACCATTAATAGATACGGATCTAACCTCTGACATCCTTTCCTCTTCAGCAAATATTCATTTCAGAATAAATGTCTGAGGTTTAAAGAAATTTGTCCCCCGCCTCTTGTGATTTGAACATTTCCATTATTTCACATTTCTCATCCTGACCTTTTTATGTCTGCAGACATCGGATGCACATTTCCACCATGTACGAGCACTGCATACGGATGAGGCATCTTTCACAGGAGTTCCTGCTGCTGCAGATCACTCAGGAAGAGTTCCTCTGCATGAAGGCCTTGCTTCTCTTCAGCATTAGTAAGTACGGAGAATGAAAAAGGTAACAACAAAACTTTAACTGCTGTGCATGTAGTCAAAATTGTTTTTTTCTGTTTTCACCAGTTCCAGTTGAGGGTCTGAAGAGTCAGAAGTACTTTGATGAACTGCGTCTCACCTACATCAACGAACTCGATCGCCTCATTAACTATCGAATGACCTCCAGTTGTTCTCAGAGGTTCTACCAACTCACCAGACTCCTGGACTCTCTCCAGATGGTAAGATTTGCTGCTTCTGATGAACTTAAGTTAACTTGTTACAATTTCCAAATCCAAAAAAAGTTGGGACACTTGGCAAAACAAAAATTAAAATAGAAGCAAGATGTTCCAAAGAATTGGACACAAGTTGGATAAAGATGAAGATCAGGTTCATTGGTAATAGGTGATAGTATCATCACTGGATATGAAATGTTTTTCAACACATAGTTTGATTTCACCATCTAATTCTCAAAATATCATTAAAGTCCGCGTAAAGGCAATTCTGAGATTTCTTTCAAAATACATAAAATATGTTAAAAATAGTTGCTGAAAACATGTGAAAAGACTTTGAACGATATATTACTAAAATGTGGAGTGTCAGTTTTCAGTCCAGGATTTTTTGGGCGGTCCTAAAGGGTGGCTTGATGACACGCTGAGGCCACCCTGAGCATACCCCTGCACCCCTAGCAGAGAGATAGAGATTAATTCATCTCACTCAGAGTGATTCAAAGTTAGTCATGTCATTTTCTGAACTCATCTGACACGTTTTAGTCGCTTCGAAATTGCTGCTTGACTGCTCCCACAGTCCTGGAGCTGAGAATACTGCTCATTTTTACCTGATTTTGACACTTAATTTCATAAACTTGTCGATATTTTTAATTATTTAAATTTAGCTGGGTGGTTAATAACACTTTCTTCTTCGGTCTGACAAACTCAGAACACATTTTTTATTCTTACTTTACTTTAAAAGATTCAAAGAATCCAGAGAAATCTCTGCATGTAAAAACCAATATTGAATGTCCGTGACCTTTGACCCCTCAGGCAGCGCTGCATTAAAAACTGACATGATTGTATAAAATATATTCCTACATGGGCTCGGGAACTTTTCAGAAAACAGTTCTCGATAAACAAAATTCATCACTGCATCTACAAATACAAGTTAAGACTATGCAAAGAGAAAGCCAGATAAACAACATTCGGGAACACAGCTGGCTTCTCTGACCCCGAGCTCATCTGAGATGGATTGACGGAAAGTGGGAAAAGCGTGCTGTGGTCTGACAAGTCCACATTTCATGTTTTTGGACATTGTGTCCTACGAGCTAAATTTACGTTTTACACAGCTCCCAACTCCCTTTATTTTTTTTTTTTAAATTATGGCTTGTAGGAGGTTGTGCAAGCTGAAGACCTCTGAACATGTGGGTGCATTTGACCAAATGATACGAAACAGGCTGAAACAAATAATTCTACCAATTTGCTTAAAACATTTCTTGGCAACGCGTGCAATTAAATCACAGGGGATGTGGTTTCTGAGTAGCTGCATTCAAGCAGAATCTGGTAAGATTGATTTCAACCTTAACTTTTTTTACAGAGAAGTTGGGTGAATCTCCATGAGTCATGTTTCCTGAGTTATCGTCAAAACACTGCTTGGTAGTATTTTATTCAAAAGATGTTTTTTTTTTTGTCTTTTTCTTCTTCTGTTTCAGACGGTAAAGAAGCTCCATCAGTTTACATTTGACCTTTTTGTCCAAGCTCAGTCGCTCCCCACGAAGGTCAGCTTTCCAGAGATGATTGGAGAAATAATCTCAGTACATGTACCAAAGATCCTGGCAGGTTTGGCCAAACCCATCTTGTTTCACGAGTAGAAGGAGAAAAGTGACTCATCTTTTGCTGCCTCCATAAACTTTAACGAAGGTACTGTTTACCTACATCTTCAGACTAATAGCTCTTAGCCTTGTCCTGGAATCATCTTTTTCCCTTTCAGCCATAATTGAGATAGTTTGTTCAGAACTATTAAAGCTTTTATCGGAGAAGCTGCAAGGCATCACCTGTTGACAGCTCTGCTATTTCTGAGTGTAGAGTTTGTGTTTTCAGCTGGAGAAGAGATGCTACTTTACATACGCACTAAGTTTGTAAATCATTGTTAGATCAACCTAAAAGTAGCAGGGTTAAAAAACACGTTTCACATGTGACCTTAATTATACATACACTTGACAAGGTATTCATGAAAACTAAAAAGAGACAAACTGGATCAAAGAAAGAAAGAAATACTTATTTACCATCAACTTGCCTAAAGTGCTGCTTTCAGGTGCGCCTAGTAAGTTCCTGCTTGTGAAATTGAGAGTGGTAAACACAGCTTGGGAGGCATTTAAGTGCCTTAAAATCAGAACTGTAGATCTCAAATTTGTTTATAAAAGTCTCCTGTCGTGGCATTAAAGTGTGGTACTATATCGCATAAAAATGACAATCAGTGGTGGTATGGCAGTCAAGTATTCCAACTGTAAAACACAAACTTCATACATTAAACACTACATTATACTTTGTGTACAGTGAAGCTAAAATATTACACTTTTTAGACATACTCCTGCTGCGTGAATGTACAGTAGTTTAGTGCTGCAGAAACTGACTAGTTATTAATATGGAAATAATTAATGATATAATTATTACCACTGCTTGCAGGCTCACATGCTTCTCAACAACTAGAGATTTAGAAAAATCCCTCATGGTTTTATTTCCTGCCTCTTTGGGTCGCTGATTTACTCCAAACTCACTTGGACAGCAACCAAAGGCAGCTGTAGTATATTTGTTTTTCACTATTCGATTGATTGCACACACAGCGAAGTCCAAGGCTTATTTAGCTTGTCTTTGGGAAGTCAAGACGACAGGTCATGTAAGGTTGCAGAGGAGAGGTACTGGGTCTGGTAGCAACCATACAACCACAACCACAATGACTATTTTAAGCAAAATATTTCCCCCGGTCATTGCCAATTGCTCGTCTCTTCCTGAAATCAAATATCAGACATGGTCAGTGGTACAAAGAGACGATCATGAGTCACTGTATCTATAGCCACTTTTAAACTGCCCTTGTTTTACTGAGCCAATGCTCTGCAACGCTCTGCATGCTTATTGTCGCTCTGCATTTAAGACATTTTTCTCATCACCTTGGCAGCAATTTTTATTCTTGATATTACTAATTTCACAGCATTATCTTGCTCACTTGGCATGCGTGACGTTGGAGAAAATTGAACAGTTCTGTAAAGAAGTTTTGACTCGTTATTTCTCCACATCTTCAAAGTTATTGATGAATTAAATATTGGGATGATTTTATCCAATCCAAAGGCAACTTCAGTTTGTTAAGCTGAATGATACAGACTCAGAAATGCAAGCACAAACCAACAGACTGAATTAGTTTAGGATGGTTTATTGTGAACACCTGGGAGAATGTGCAGGTGGGTAGATGATACAGAAAACGGAGTGCACATGCTGGTGACAGGAGTCCAAGAGTGTAGTAGTGAACCAAACTGAGCTGACGAGATAGGATGGCTAACAGGATATTCATGAGGCACAAGGAAGATCAGAGTTATTCCAAAGAGCAACGTTTCAAAGGAACACAGTTGACTAGAGCACCTGTTACCACTATGGTGATGGAACAATCTGGCAGCATCTGGGAGGTAGAGCTGGTCTTTTATACTGCAGTGGTTGTTAGTGAATTAGGAAAAGGTGGTGAGGCAATCAGGCAGGTGAGAGGGAAATTGGAGGCCACGCCCAGAGACGGACATAGATGGGGAGGGGAGAACAACAGGAAAAAGACCGGAGGGAGGAGGCAAGCAGCCTCCTCATGACACAATTAGCTATTTTTCTGCCGAACTTCTTGTTTTTAGAAAGTATCGAACCTCCCTTTGGATTATTTTTGCTTTTACTGCAAATAAAAACAAAGGTGACAAATTACAAACGACAATCAAAAAGATTAATTGATAAAACTACAACCAAGTCAACAGCGTGGATTGCAGAGTACGCATCTCTTTACCCCTCTACCACCATCCTTGCTAGACAGCACGGCGTTGACGGTGTCGTGCTGTGAGCGACGGGTTGCAGCAGCAGGGACCCGAAGAAGAAAAGCACGGCTCCAAGAAACAGGAAAAAACCGAATGAGAGCTTGATTCAAAGTGCCAGAGATCTTAGGTTGGGGCAGAAATGTTCCACCAGGACAACAAACAGAAACTTACAGCCAACTCAAAAAACTGGAAGGGCTTCAGATGGAGATTGTTAAAGTCCTTGACTGGCCCTGCCAAACCTCAGAGATGAAAAACAAATCTGTGGAATGCCTTGAAGATAACTGATTACAGACACTCGAATAAAACTGTTTAGAAGTATTAATTATTGTAGTTGAATATAATTAACTGTTTTTAAAAAAGGATGGTTAAGCATGACAATTTGGCCACAGTTTCAGTAAAAGAATTGTAACAGACAACTTCTGTGTTATATTCTGCATCACTCAACGATTTTCAAGGATGTTTTATAACTCTGTAAATTCACTTTTTAACAACATTTCTTTTTTCGAGCTTGTAGATGCATGCGTCACGTGTTTGTATAACTGTGTTTTCAACAATTTGCAACTGTGTGTACTTTTAAGCTTTACAGAAAGCAGTGCATGGACATCCATGTATTCCTCCAAATACCTGTTCTAGTGACTGATATCGTCATCGTTGTTCAATGCATGGGACATCTCTCAGAGGGCATGATAACATTTTGGTGTACAGTGATACCAGTCAGGAATCACAGTTTTTTGTAACTTGTATCTCACTGATGAACTTCAGTGGGGCATTTAAAGTATTTCACTTCATTTGCATACATAAATATCTTCATCTTGTCTTTTTATACAGTCTTTGCTATGTGAAAAAGAAATGTGTAAGAAGAGGGAATCAGGCGATCTATGAGACGTCATTGACCCCCAACCACAACAACTACTTAAAGTCCTGACACTTAAAGGTCCAGTGTGTAAGATTTAGGGGATTTATTAGAAGGATATGGCAGAAATTGAGTATATTATTCATGTTTTCATTAGCGTATGATCACATGAAAATAAGTATCCCTATATTTTCGTTATCTTTGGGATGAGCCTTTCATATGTACAGAGAGAGCGGGTCCCCTATTTTGCACTTCCATGAACGGACAAACCAAACACTTAAAGGTTTTTTAAACATTTCCTACAGCCTTGGAAGAGGAGGGTGATAAGGCAAGGGGTATTCAGTTGGTTGCAATCTGCTTCTACAATCCTCTACACACTGGTCCTTTAAAATAAATGTGTCTGCTGTCCTTTGAGGAAGCAATACACAGAAATATAACTAGACAATTAAGTACCCAGATTAGATACAGCATATTTACATGTGCAAAAACAGAGTGTACTGTATTTTAATTAAGCACATAATGCTCAAGTTATGTTATGCAAAACAAAATCAGAAAGACACATTTATCAAGCCTTCTTACATTTCCTGGATGCACTATGTTGTAAGACTGATGTTACAGTTAACATTTTACTCTTAATCTTCAAAATTTACACTGGTTCTAAATACTGTTGTAGGTTTTTTTTTATGCTGTTTTAGCTTTATTATATATTACACATGAAGGCATTACTAATTCCAGTTGATCACGCACCTCAATGAGCCACACAGATACCCCCCATGTACATTTTTAATACTAAGATTTAATCACAGTAGGCTACAGTGTTTGTATTATGTCAATTGACAATAGCTGGTATGTGCCCAATGTACTGCATATTAAGCTGGTTCTTTGTACATGCTACAGTAACTGTATATATTGATTAGTTGAATGTCTGTTTTGGTGTCCAAACACTTTGACTTCTAAAGTCATCTCTTGTATGATTTATACCTTTTGTGACGTGTGTTTTTTCAATATGTGTGTTTTTCAAAGTTGTAAAGCTGCATCATCTTTTAAAGGCAATTAAAATAATTCTGACTCTCACGATGGTAAAGGAGTTTGTTTGATTATAAAGAAGTGCAGATGGGACTTGATCATTTTAACTCCAAATACAGGTTTTTCTTTGAACGAAAAATGAGATATGCTGGCAACAGATTGGATGTGAGCCAAACAGAGGCTTCACTTTTACCTCATTTTAATTGTCTGGGAGAGTTAAACATGGAAAACACAATATGTAATCATTCAAATCTCAGTAACACATAGAAAAATATACAACAAATAAAAAATAGAAAACAAGTATCAGGTGCTACATTCCAGTCAGCGTTCAATACATGTTTAATTCAGCTTAGACATCAAGTAAGCAGTGTGAGAACACACATTCTTTTGTTCTGCACTTTCTGAGTCCTGCACTTGGCTGCATATTAATTTACTGAAGCACAAGGTCATATGAATTGGCATGAAATCAGCAAGGGGAATTTCCACCAGTTCCACGAAAGGTCCAACCAACCACCAGAGCCCAGCGCTGGTGCCGGTGCAGTAGTTGTTGCAAATCGAGGTGCAAAGTTGACAGATTTAAATGTGGGATGAAAAGGGCAGCGGAGAGGAGGCGAGGCTCCGACTGGCAGTGAAGGTTGGAATGTGGTGGGAGGAGTGGACGGCAAAATAAATACAATGTCCGATCAGAAAACAGGTTTATAAAACAGATGAAGGTTTCACACTTATACAGAATAACTGAGTGCATGAGAACCATTGTGTTCCTCTTTTTTCATTTGAGATGTTTTAGGTGGGAAAGTCTTAAATGTTTATAATATCATAACGTCCTTAGAGCCATGTGAGCAGTCAGTGTTGGTATGTCGTTGTTGGGTCCAAACTGAAATCTAAACAGCTATTGGATGGATTGCCATGAAAGAAGACACAGAAACGTGATGATCCTCTGACTTTCCATCTGGTGCCATCATCAGGTCAAAATTTCAACTTTATTTTTGTTTAAATAACTGCGTGTCAGCCTCTGCAGTACTTTGTGTTTAGCACTTATTAGCTAATGGCAGAGGTGAAGAACCCTGCATGATGGTTAACATTATACCTGCTTGACAGGCAGCCTATGCTGCCTCCCAGTTAATCTAAAATTTGGCAGGCAGAATGACGTCTGGCCTGAGAACCTCCTCCTCCTCTCGGCTAGTAATGTCACAGCTAACTGAGCAAATTAAATTAGCTAATGGCAGCTACAGTTCGCAGCAGTTTACTTTACTGTCCATTAGGAAACTGTAAATCACACAGAGTCGAGGAAAAGCAGCCAGAGGACATCAGATGGAAAACCAGAAAAGATTTTCTCCATAAAATATGATCCAATTTCACCAAAATCAGTGAAATATTTGCTGGCGTAAGCTGTAAAGCGTTATGAAATTCACCCAACCCGGAGCCCAACATTACATGGTGTGAGAACACCAATGTAGCATCAACATGATAGTGAAGCTATTATATCATGTAGAAAAGTTACATAATGTTGCTTTAAGACATTGTTTCGCATCCAGTTTCACACTTATATCACCTTGTCAGCAGCAGTTTATATCTGCATCCAATACTTGTGAAAGATGCTTCACAATCAAGAAATTTATTTTGTCACAAAGTGACAAAGTGTTGCCTGTGGCAGACAGCTAGTGTTAAATGTAACCAGATGTGACGTTGTCTTTTGTTTCCCCCCCACTGATTGAGCTGAAATGTCAGGGACTGGGCAGAAACCTTTTTTATTTTATACAATCTTGAATCTTTGGTCTTATAGAGTTACTCTTATTATTTCATGACATTTATGTTTAGAAAATTCAGCTGTAGATGATGCACTCTTACATGCAACTCTGCAAACAGTGCAATGTTAGAACAGTTTAATTGAGATATCAAATGTGTTAAATAGTTTTCGCTCCAGAAGAATAATAATGAAGCGATTAAGGAAAAAGAAGAAGAAGATTAACTTTATTGATCCCTCAGTGGTGAAATTCTTTCATCACTCAAGTCTTACAGACGGATATAAATCTAACAGACAAATGGCAAGAGAGATGATGAAGTTATTGGCAGCCACATAGCACCCTGGAAGCAGTTAGGGGTTCGGCACTTGGCTCAAGGCCTCCTTGAGAGATGTTAACTAGCACACTTCATACTGTGGTCCATGCTGGACGTAACCCGCCACCCAGTTCCCAAGCCAGACAGAGCTATTGTGGTATTGTTGATGTCTCCACAGTAATGCATGGCAGCAGGGGAACACTGATGTAACCACTTTCATTAATTTGTATCCCACAACTGAACTTTAAATATTTTAGGAACTAGTTTTTCACTGCAGTCTACTCAGTGGTGATTTGTCAGTCCATTGTATGTTCAGCTGATATTCTGTGATCCAAATTCAACAGTGCAAACCACAGACCAACCTTTTATTTCTAATTTGTTGTAGTTTTAAGAAAAGCTTTGAACATCTGTTGATTCCAGCCTGTTAGAGACATAACTGAGCATTCAACACCGAAACAGGAAGCTCTTCTTATTTAAATCTACACAGACTTTGATGCTAAGCTTCCAGATTATTTAACCAACGACTTGATCGAATCATTTCTTATGGTCTTATTTCACTGTTGCTCAGAGGGATTTTTGTCTCGTCAGTTGTCAGTCTTGTCTCCATGCACAAAACATACATTTTTTTTGCAAACCTTTCTTAGACAATAACATAAAATTAAAGATGACTTCCTATAACCTAAAAAATAGGACTGTCAAACTTATATGACAGGTGAGTCTAAACTTTTGAACAGTTGTATAATAGCTCAATTCTTCTGAACCAAAAGTACCCATCTGTATATCTGCTGTCTGTTTCACGAGTGATCTCGAGCTGGCATAGATGAATGTGACACCAAGTTATATTACAGACCTGTTAACCTCACATTAAGGAGTGAGAGATCTTTCGAGGAAACTGTAAGGTGTTACTTGCAATTGTTACTTATGATAAAAAAAAAACAACAACACAAAAGTGACACACAGCTTCTCATGAGTCATGTTGAGAACTCTTCATGTTTTATTTCTCTTTTTTTGAATCCAACTAGACAACAACTTGAATTTTCAAGTCGGGTTATCAAAAATAAAACAAAAAAAAGAAGTGTAAAATGAACATACTAATCAATTTAAGAACAAAGACATAAAAAACCCAACACTGGAGTGTTATTTTTCACACATAACAATCGGGTGTGAACAAATTCAGGTAAACTTCGAGGCAGGGGTGTCGTAATATACAGATACCGACGACAATCGTGACATTTAAAAATGAAATATTGATATCACGTTAATAATACACTTAATATTGTGTAAATAAACCATTTGTTTTGTTCCATTCTCACTTTGTGTTTAACACTTTTTAATGCAGTTAATCCACTTGACAGTTGAGTGAATTAATGTGCCATGATAGAGACAGAACACGATGAATTTGACTTGTAGCTTTAATTAAAAAATAATATCGTTATTGTGAATTATTTTGGCCACGGTAAGCGTGTAGTAAAAATCTGGTATCATGACAGCCCTACTTCAAGGACTCTCCTGTGCAACCTGACCCACCTGCTCCGAGGTCAGACGTTTGGGAATGGACACTGGTGAATCAGTTTTAATAATTCCTTATTAAAACTTTTCATACTGTAAATTTAAACTACACTGACTGGAACACAAGCTTTATAGCACAATACTTTTTGTAATGCCTCATAAAAAGTGACTTCTGTTCTGAATCACACGTTGTGTCTCGACGGAAATACATAACTCAAATTGTTCTTTTTGAATGAATTAACCAAAACAGCTTACACAGAAATAATTACTTAAAATGAATTTGCTTCATCCAGTCCTTAACAGACTTTAGCATGGTCCATTTTATAAAATCTAGAGGTTAATATAAAGACTAATGTTCTCAAATGAAGTACATTTTAATTAATTAGTCTTCTTTGGGAGATCCATTTTAAAATGCTAAAACAAGCATTAAGAGTGCAGACAAGGGGTAAGCTGTTATAACTGGTTAAGCAGTTAGTTTGCTCCAATAAAACTGTCCATTCGAACTTTTTAACACCGCTAAATTACTCAATATCGTCAACTGGTGTGAGACAAGGGTGAAAATAGTACTGTTACTCCATCTAACTTTGGAATAAAGATCCAACAGTGAGCCGAACACTTTGCAAGCTCATTCAAAAGTCAGTTTGCTACTGTGCTGCTTTACACAACACCACTCTTACTATTAAAAATCAAATGGATTCAAACATCCATTCAGTTCTTCGGAGAGCCATTTCTTCAGTCAGTCCGATAAGATCAAGAGCGACTGAGCTCATTCCCTCCAGCTTGATGCACATGTAGTGGTCACATGACATGTCCCTCCTTTACTTTAATTCGGAGGAAACTAACAAAAAAAACAAACACACGAAGAGAGTTCATCAAACAGGTACAGTACACTCTGTGATTCAGCAGCATGAAAAAAAAAATACTGTAAAATGAACTGTAAGAATTACAGTAAATCTCACCTCTTTTTTTACATTTGTCCCTGCTGATGGTGACGGAGAGGTCGGAGGACTAAATTAGAAGAGAAAACAAAACAAACAGATGAATTAAATATCCATTTATGGTTTCAGCTCAACCCTCACACAATGCGTGATGACACCAATCTTGCTGCGTCATTGCATCTCACACTGGGTGAGATGGCTCTAATGAAGTATTAGGTGCAATCTGTGTCAGACTATGTGATATAAACTTTTATACAACAGTTAGTCCCGGATTGGAGCACTGAGACTTTTAACTACATGTATCACTCCAGGTGTTCTATTAGCGTTACATTAATGTTTGTCATCTATTGGATTGTAACAAAGATGAACATATTTCTACAAGTAGTTTAAGAACACACACAACCATTTTCTGTATACTGCCGTTACTGAATGAAATGAAGCTGCTGATAATAAACCTGATCAGCCACCATCAGTTAATCAACACACAACCATTAATCAAACTAATAACTATCAGTAGTCAACGTCAGACAACCTTATCATATTTAACAGTTGCCTAGTGTTTCTGTAGTGCCAAGGACGTCATATGTCGACAGGCTTTTTGTCAATTTTTGACTTTTTGGATTCTGTGTGTTATTTTAGTGAGACGATGAGTGACCGTCCGACTGCATTCAGGTCAGAACTAAATGTTGGATCGTAATCCATCACAATATTCATATTATACGCTATCTTAACAACTCTTCAGACTCTGCCCTTTCATTGTTATCATACGCCCTCGCTTTTGGACATATTAATGTAGACTTTGTCAAACACTGATAGACCAGATAAGAAAGAGATAAACTCTCCTTCATAAAACTCCCAAAAAATCTTCCCACTCACAGGCATTCCTCTTTTACAGTGAGGTCCTTAACGTGAATCATCTAAGTTTAAAAAAAAAAAAAAAAGAGAAGATGTGTGTGTTTCCTTAATTATCATCAATCATGAGTAGGAGTTCAAAATGAGCCAAAACGGGAGAGGTCTAATGTAAGAATAGAAGCAAACACATATACAACAACTTTGTGTGTGTGTGTGTATTCAGTTACTGACTTACAAATAATAGTTTTCCTGTTCATCGACTGTAAAAATAAAGGCTTTTACTTACCTGACAACTTGCCTGGAGGCATTCTCAAAAAACTTTGTTTTAGAGGCAACACTGCAGAGAAAGAAAGAAACATGTCGGTATATTCTTCATTAACATTATCATCATTATTACATGGTAGATTATGCTTTTTATACTCCACCCTCTATGGTTCTTCCACTAATATTTGGGTGTTACATTTGTGTGTTATTTATCCATCAAAGCCGGGAGCAGCCATGTTTTTATAGACCTTTTTAAAAAGGAAGATATGTTGACATGTTACATCAGAGAAGAACTGCACAATCAGGTTCTCTGTGGGTTCATTACTACAAGTGACCTCCTTCACATACAAGTAGTCTATTGTTAATTTAAACAATAAGCCCCAAGAGGCTGTGGTTTACATTTACATATTAGAACAGCTAAGAGGCGTTGTTAGGCGTGTTCATCTGTTCTAAAATCTCTGTACATCACAGCCTCGTTTGGGTTATTGCTTTTAGAAAATGGTTACTATACTTTATATGTCTTGCAAGGTTTCATAAAATATATACATCAATCAGCTATAACATTATGACCACCTGCGTAATTTTGTGTAGGTCCCCCTTTTGTCGCCAAATCAGCCCTGACCTGTCGAGACATGGACTCCACTAGACCTCTGAAGTTGTCCTGTGGTATCTGGCACAAAGACGTTAGCAGCAGATCCTTAAGGTCCTGTAAATTGTGAGCTGGAGCCTCCTTGGATCGGACTTGTTTGTCCAGCACATCCCACAGATGCTCGATTGGATTGAGATCTGGGAACTTTGGAGGCCAAGTCAACACCTTGAACTCGTTATTGTGTTCCTCAAACCATTCCTGAACTATTTTGCTTTGTGGCAGGAAGCGTTATCCTTCTGAAAGTGGTCACTGCCATCAGGGAATACTGTTCCCTTTAAAGGTACATGCCAGCCGTCACTCCCCACATGCATCAATGAGCCTTGGCCGTCCATGACCCTGTTGCCGGTTCATTGCTTTTCCTTCCTTGGACCACTTTTGATAGGTACTGACTGCTGCAGACCGGGAACACCCCAAGAGAGCTGCAGTTTTAGAGATGCTCTGACCCAGTTGTATAACCATCACAATTTTAGACTGCAAACTAGCTAAAGTTACAATGTTAACATAGATCGTGGTGTAGTTTGTGTGCTTTGGATGGAGATAAAAGATTGGATGGAAACAAGAGGTGCTTCTCTAAAGACACAGGGTTCCCTGACTGATCAAACAGAAATCCTCGAAGGGTCTCTTTGTTTGTTTCCCCGGCATCTTTGTGGGTTTTTGCATGCATGTTTAATGGTCTCAGTTTTGTTTCTCAACTTTTCCAGCTTTTCAATTTCTCATTAATTTCTTTTTCATCTTCCTGTCCATTTCTTTCAGCCACTCATCCACGCTTAGCCCACCCAGTAGATCGAAATTTACAACATTTTGTAGGAATTCATTTGGCGCAGAATAAACTGATGTAAGGCAGTCACAGATGTGTGTTTATTTAGTATTTTACAACACCTTTGAGCACTCATAATCAAAGATTATTATTATTATTTTCTAAATAATAACATTGATTATAACCTTTTTACTCTAAAAGGAATCTAAAAGAATAAGAGACCTCGGCTGCTCTTGGCTTTTGTAGTCAGCACAGTCCATCACAATGGCAGAGATGATGCCATGATGACCTCACCATAGTGTTGATTGGCTGGATCTGAGGTTTCAATGTGTTCATGTCAAATTGTGACCCTGATGACATGTCCTTTCTTTCTGATCATCGAAGTTACCAATGCTTTGAAGACTGCTAACTCTGCTCTGGCACCATTTCAAGGTTCATTAAATTCGAGCTTCGCTGTTCTGTTATTATTTATCTAAAAGTATCCATAAAAAGGTGTCGTCAGACTTTGGTATCTCACTTACTAGGATGTGGCTGAGCTCTCGCTGCTGGCTGCACTGGAGGAGACGGCACTCGGGGTCTTTTGTGAACCAGGGAACCTGGAGGGGGGCTCAGGAGGCCTGACTGGAGGTCTACAAATGGCATGTTTTTCTGCGGACCTCGTTCTGGTCAAACCATCAGAATCTCCTGAAAAACAAAGACAATACTAAATGTAAATGAATGTATGAGAACGAAAAGCAATAAAATTAGCTACGATGCCTCCAGAGGTTGGGAAACAGGTTTTAATGTTCACTAAAATACGGATTTTATGTTATAATAACAACGGCATGCTGAGAGTTAGAGCCGACTTACAGATGTTCTTCGGAAAATAATACAATAAAAAAAAAACTACAAATCAGCAAAGATTTTCTGTCTGCAACCACACACTTAACAGTGACTGCTTCATCATCCACCAGAAAAACTTACATAACACTCATTTGTTTTTCCAATAATTACCAATTTTTATAGTAACGCTATAACTAGTCCTAAAAAATGAAATGGTGGAAAACCAATTACAGATTAGTTAAAGCAGCTAAAAACAAGGATACAGCAGCTGGCACCACGATTACCTCTACTGCAATAACAAACAACACAACGATAAAAAACAACAAATCAACAGGAACAAGAATGATTTTGCAGATGAGGGTCTTAAGAGTTGGCTGACGTTTTGTTTTTCCCCGCACACATCTGATCAAAACATCAAAACTTTGCTTTTCACATTACACTACATCCCCTTTGGTCCTCACTTTTTAAAACCAAGTGCAAGTGTTTTTTTAGTTACAGTAGGGTTTAAGGAGGGTTCATCGTACCTTCTCTGTTGGCTGATGTGCCCTTAGGAGGCGGTTTTCTGCTCTGGAAGGAAGGCACTCGGCTCACGTAGATTCCAGACTCGCCGTTTGCAGCTGAAGAAGAATCTGGCCTTTGCCTCGTATCGTCTATCTTGTCAGAGTCTAATTGGCGGTTGGTTGGTCTGGGCATTAATGCGTGTCTCGGAGGAGGTTCTCGTGGAACGAGTGGAGCGGAGCTTACAGGTTTTGACCTCTGCAGAGGTATCGGGCTCACTGAGGCTTCCCCGTCCAGCACAGAGCTCTCGTTCTGGCCATCTGTTGTCAAGAAAAAACACAGCGGTTAATGCAAAGTACTGGCTACTTGGAAGGGACTTAACAGCTACAAGGATGTGGGTACAGCAACTCAAGTCCTCAGTCAACTGACACCTCAAGACTTGCTTGAATTCAGACAGTCGGCTATAAAGAGTAGTAGGTTAAAATATCTGACAACACAGAGAGGGCAGGTGCTCTAAATTTCTCTGCCACAGTGTATAAAAGGATGGAGACACACCCATTTAACGAGGGGTTTAAACAGACAGAAAATTACACGATTTAGCCAGAGGCAGTTGAAAAAAAAAGACTAATGTGAGATGAAAAAAATGGAGAGTAGATAAGTTTATTTGTCCTTGAAATAAAAACACACCAGTAGAATTTCCTATCAACAATAAAAGATGATGAAGAATAAAGTAAGACAATGAATAGATTTTGATTTGACAAACAAACGAATGACTCCATTTTTAGAAAAAATGTAATGATATTCGACAATGACATTTTTAAGAAATGACCCTGCAGGTGTGTTTGGTACAAATCATTAAGCATGAATCATTAATCAACAATAATCTACTGTACATTCAGCACAGACAGGATGGGATAATGATGTGGATGACGATGACAATCAGGCCAAGGGAAGCTAATAATTACTCTCTGCGTGCTGAAAGTGGTCGTGACTAAGAGCATGATAAACACGAGGTGGTCGCTTGGAGATTGTGATCGGCTGCCGCTTTCTCGGGGTGATCCGCGGAGGAGGGACGGGTGGGGCGGTGCTGTCCTCTGGCATACAACTGAAGATCTGTGAACACACACCAAAAAAAAAAAATACAGGTTATAGTATACACTTTGATTCAGCAGCCTGGATATTTGTCGTTAGAATCACATGATGAGAAAGAGCAGAAAAAAGATGAAATACTGCTACAGTACAAACACCAAATATGTGACCTAACAACATTTTGGGAAATACACTCGAATTGTCCTTCTTATCACAAGTTAGATGAGAAGACACCTCTCACCTGTCTGTACGCCAAGTATGAAGCTACAGCCAGCAGGAGGATAGCTTAGCTTAGCATAAAGACGGGAAACAGGGGGAAACAGCTAGCCTCGCTCTGTCCGAAGCAAGTGGCAACCTCTGTGACTGTGAAGTGAAGCCAATGTGGAAGTGCCAAAAGCTGCAGTTCCTTTAACGCCACGAATACAACGTCCATTCTTTATACTGTCTATGGTCCAAAGGTATCGCTGTAAATTCGACCAAATGTGTGGGACTATTTCTTGGCTGGGGCTCCGCTGGTTGCCTGGCAAGTGATACTGGACAAAAAGAAAATGCATGCAACTCCCTGTTGTTGTTTTTTGTACAAAGAAAGAAAAAATAAAGTTAATTATTGAGCTTTAGAGGTGCTGGTAGGCTAACTGTTTCCACCTGTTTTCAGTCTTTATGCTAAGCTAAGCTGGTGGTAGCTTCATATTTACTGTGCAGACATCAGAGTGGTATCAAACATTTCATCTAACTGCAAGAAAGTGTACTACCTTTTTATTTTTGTTTGAGAACAGACAAAAGCTACGTCCTCTGAAACCTGAAGTCGCACCTTTTTGTAGTCCTCAATCAGAATCTCCACGACGATATTTTGGAACTTGATGTCCAACATGGCCGCCACGGTCTCCTCCTTTGCCCTCATCAGCGTGGGTCCAAAGATAACAGCCATGTTTGAAGGAGTCATTAGGTTGTCTTCGCTGTGACTGCACACGCTGTGAACAAACGTCAGGTCGGGTTATTAAAATATAACTAAACTGGGACACATCAACAGAAGGAGAGTAAAAGGTCCCGTGGGACAAATCACAACAAAGTACGTACTTGACCAGGTGTTTAATAAGCATCTCCAACATCTCCCGATTCTTCTCTGGTAGTTTGTAGGTGAGTGAATGAATTTCACTCAGTCGAAAGTCGAGACTATCCGACTCTGTGGTACAAAGACAACACAAAGTTACAGAACAGTTCATGAAATATGGTAATTACATAACGGTGATATGATTTAAAATTCAGATGCACTGATGATAAATAACAGAAATAACACATGTATACATATAAACACAATATGCAGTAAGACAAAGCCACACTGCAACAGTACGAGACTAATAAAAGTTGTGACATTTCCAGGAAACTGAAGGCACAGGTTGTCTCACTGTAACATCCTGACAGAATGAGGTTGATGCTATTAAACTCATTGTCTTCTCTGTTTTACAGTGACGTGTGACAGATAAAAACAAACAGGGAGCTCACATTTCTTTTAATGTCTTTCAAAGTGACTTGCAATTCCTTTTAAACTGTTGAATCTTCAGCCTGCACACTGTTGATGTACAAATACCTCTTTTGTATCTGGGATTTTTTTAATCCAGGTAACTTATTCATGTTAAAAGTAGGTGTAAAGATGAACAGGATTCATAATTACTACCCAAAAAAGTAATCTGATGTGGACTTTAGGAACATTAATATACATTCAGACATAATTTTCTGCAGCATGCAATCTTTCAAATGCCACATTTGTTTTGTTTTGTTTTGTGTAAGAGAGTGTTGTGGCACACCTTAAGATTTTGGGGGAAACACTAGTGTGTGTGTGCCAGTCGTGCTTTAATGGTTGGTCTAGATCCAAGAGGAGACAACAACACAGACACACACACACAAAACTCCCTTATCTTAGCTCGATATTTTACAAAACACGTCTTACTTGCAGCACACATGAGGTCTCGGTGTAGACCGTAGGTCATCAGAGGTTCAGACAAGCTCCTGCAGGGAAACACAGACACTCGTGAATAAGTGTAAAATCACAACATCAGAAAAAGAAGAAAAAGATGTCTGGATTTAAGAGCATACATTCAGATTTCAGCAGTTTCAGTGTGTAACATTCATATATCTTAAAGTATAATTCAATGTTTTCCTGCTCTCACACAAACGTACCGTAGATAAAACTTCAATGCACTCGTGATGGTTTTCACGTCCCAGTCGCTGCTGTGAAGGTCCACATCTCCTGGGTTTGTCGGGTCTACCATCAAAACAAACCGGCAGAGAATATTTCATGCCATCATGTTAGATTTCTTTTTCATAGTGATAATTAATAATAATTATATTTTAACAGTGTTCGTCTGTGTGTCAGCCCTGTAATGAACTGGTGACTTGTCCAGCCTCTCGTCCAGTGTCAGCCTGGATTGTAGGTAAACAGACTGACTTATATAGCGCTTTTCTAGTCTTCTGACCACTCAAGGCCCTTTTACACTACATATCTCATTCATACACTGATGGCATTGGCTTCCATGCAAGATGCCAACTCATCATCAGTTGTTAACCATTCATACACCGAGCAATTTGGGGTTCAGTATCTTGCTTAAGGACACTTCAACATGCAGACTGGAGGAGCCGGGGATCGAACCACTAATCATCTGATTAATGGACAACCTGCTCTACCTCCTGTAAGTATGACTCAACACTTTCTATACACCATATTCACACATTTGACAGTAAACCTGAAAAATTATCTAAAAATGAAACCCCAAATATCAAAAATATGTGAATGTGAAAAATGAAAATAAATCTATACTACTTCTATCATCTTATTTTTATTTTGAAAGTTCAAGATCAAAACTTAACTTCCAGTTTTAAAGTTTCATTTTTCAATTCTCAAAACTTTTGGCCACAATTTGGCTCCATATAAAATTACTGACCTATCATCAGCTTTCAACTCTGTTTTTGGTCTCCACCGACTCCTGAGGGAAATATCGCCCTCTTCAACTGCTAAACATTCCACTACGTTCATCAGCTAACTAATCCCTAACTTTGTTTGTCTGTTTGCTGCTTAGCTGGTTGTGTACGGTGAGTTTTTAGGAGCTTGTTCACTGAAAACAGCTGCCTACTGCACCCCGAAATGACACAACAGGATGAGAACAATAAGAGCGAACCGCAACATAACCAGGTTAAACTGGAAAATCAGAGCAATGTGTTTAAAGCTCAGTAAAGAGCCTGGTGGTAAGTCTCTGTGGGTTTGTCATTATAAGCTTTCACATAAAGCATGTTGTTTGTGGCATCCAGAGAAGAAGCATCGCGAGTCAGCAACCTGCTGATGTTTCCTCGTCACTCATCCACACAACTACACGCAGCTTTTGTGCAGTTATGCTGTACAGTAAGTGAAGAAATGCAGTAAATGGACAGATGTTGAACATGTTCACAGGCTTATTTCCTTACCAAAGAAGGCATTTAAAAGCTTCTGCACTTGAATGTTGCTGCCAACTGTTCTGTACACTCCTTCTTGTGTGACTCCTGGAAAGAGGAGAAAAAAGGGGGAGTTTGATCTGGACAAACACAGACCAGTGGAAATGTACTGCACAAAGCCTGCAGGAGCCAGAATTAAGATACAGATGTTCTTGCCTGATCATGAACGTTTTCATTGAGCCACTCTGTGCACTATGCCCGGATCACGAGTCAAATTACATGCGTATGGAATGGAGTGTTTAATCCCATTCTTGCATGATGAGTCACTCGCATTGTGACTGCAAAAGTAGCATCCGACTTCAGGTTTGAGGTTTTAAAGTTTCAGCTGAGAGAAGTTTTTATAAAAGATTCCAAAATCATTCTTTAAAAAAATAAATAAATAAAAAATGAGACAGGCAGACCTTAATAGTGTGTGATAAAGATGTGATAATTAAAGGTCTGAACAATCTGAACTAGACAATTATTTCACACTACTAGTATTATAATAAAGGAGTTTTTTTTTTCCTCCCTGGGAGCAGCCTGCAGGCGTGGCATCAACATCTAACCTATGACTCAACTACGCCCCCCTCAGGGCAACTGACAGATCTAAAAAGACAGCTGGGATAAAGCTCTAATGAGAGCCTCTTTTTTTTTTTTTTACCTTTTGTTTCAATGTAGTTGATGCACTTTCGCACAAACTTGAATCCAATTTCGTTCAATTCCACTGTGGGAGCAAAAGAAGATGGAAAAAATGACAGCGATCAATCATTTTTAGATGATGCATCCAGGGACAAGTTAAGACTTTGAGGGTAATGGTGACTGACTTACTTTCAGCTTGCTTGTGAATTGGGGAATGATAGATCTGAAATGGAAAAAAAAAAACAGTCAAAGAAAAATTATGGAAAAATCCAGGACCGGCCTTGAATATTTCACCATGATTAACGAGTTGCTGAAAAACTGAAGATGAGGGGAAAAAACAACATGTGATGATGGCAGGAGGACATAAAACTACTCCACTGACACCAACGAGTGATAGCTTCCGAGATAATTTAATTTAAAAGACCTCCGGCACAATTTTCCACTTTATTTTCCAACCTGTGAGCAGCTTCAAATTACATAAAAATAATGATAAATAAAATAATGAAAACACAGAGAGAGAAATTTAAAAATTAAAAAAAAAAAAGGACAAAGAGACAAAATGTGTCTTGTTAACTGGTGGAAAAAGAAAATTCCTGAATTGAAAACAAGCAAACAAATGAAAGAATTCACTTTTGGAAAAATATTAAAAGCAGTACATGACTACAGGTGGAGTTAGATGTGGTAGTTTTTATATCAGAGCTTAATTATTTATTTTTTTAAATTTATATTCACTCTGTTGCCCTCCCCACAGATGGATGTCGGAGGTCAGGGCCGGCCAGGGAGCAGCTGGAGACAGTACAGCCCTGTTCAAGGACTCCTCAGCAGGGAGAGTGTTTGTTGGCACAGGCTGCTGAAGTGTGAAATATTGCCGCCATGGCCTGTTATTGATTTACACCTGAGAACGGACCGGCTGCTGTTTTACTCTCTGCTTTGTTTTGACTTAAATATTGATGCTTTTGCTCTTTCTTTCTTTTTTTTTACATTAAAATCAGATGGTAGTGATGATTCACAGCCGAGAAATCTGATCTATGGACACAAACATAATGAAGTTACCATCAGAGAAAGGAATTACACACAAAGCCCTTTTCCAATAGCTGAATGACATTTCAGTGGCTAAACATAAAAACAGACAAATGTGCAGTTGCTTGGCGAGTTTGGAAACAAACATACGAGCGCTTTTCTCTTTTTTTCCACTTTAATACCAAATATCGCAGTGGGAAGTGCACAAAAAGAGGCTTTGAGGTGCATTACATTTGTCATTTTGGCACATAAACGTATGTCAACCACGTCTTGGTTTAGAGATTTAACAAATGTGCCAAAACAGAGAGTTATGGACTGTAATGGACCAGCTGGCCTGTCGCCTGTAGAGATTGTCAGAGGTGTCAGCCTGTGTTTTGCTTCCAGAGCTCCTGTGGGTATTTATCACAGGCGCAAAACCTTTGAAATTAAAGCCAATATGCATGTGAGATGCTGGAACTGGTGAATATTTGTCACTTTTTGATAGAAAAATTATTTAACTTTTATAAAAACCGGAGCTAACAGTTTCAGATCTAGCGTCTACTCTGAGTCAATAAGCGTGTGATGAGTGTCACATTAACTCTGCCCATTACCATTTCAAGCTCTGGCCTTAAGACACAAACATTAAGGCAGCAGGAGGAAGTTTCAAAAGATGCGGTATGTGCAAAAACATCCTTCAGTTGAAACACGTGACAGTATGAACAAGACGTGTTGCAGCAAATATGAGTGAGAGGAAGAAGCGGATCTTATATTTCAGCTGTTCAAACAGCTAAAAGGGCATTCAGGGACCACAGAGCTGACCCTGGTCCAGACATTTTTTGCACACCGGACAGCTGTGCAGTCCAGCGGATCTTTGCTTGAGAATATTTGGGCAGATTTGCGGATGGAGAAGCTCTTGTGAAATGTTCACAATATACAGAAGTCATTGGGGAAGTTGCACATAAAGAGGGCACAGAAAAGTGTGCCTTCTGTTATTTTCACTTCCTCTGTAGTGACGGTTTATTTGTTTTTGTCCACAACTCACACGACATCAACCTAAACCATCTGATGTGAGGGAGATCTGAAACGAACCATCGAACCAAAACGAGGAATTAATAATGCCTTAAATTTTGCTAGTGAGGCAGTATTTCATCAGCAGGGAGCAGAGAGGTTTTTGTTAGATGAAGCATTTGGCAGTTTTAACAGGGAGGTTTCTATTAACACCTATACATGATTATAATAGCAAAAAAAAGAGAAATGACTAATGGTGTGAACTCAGCCCTGCTGTAAGAGACTATTGAGACTAATCAGAAGCCATAATGTAGTCGCACACTGATGCACAATGTGCCTAACAAGCTTCATACCATCCCTCACACAAGAGCCATAACGAGATCACTCACGTCTACATCCTGCAGTGCTTAACAAGTGTTTAATATGAGCTGTCGTGGGCCTTAAACTATGGATGTCATTAGAAAAAAAAGACAGATTTCCTTAAAAGAAATGAATAGATATAATTTAAAACAACACAACACTTAACAAATGTGTGCCAGTAATCCAATTAAAAAGATATTAATTTTCATAAGTGAAGCTTCTTCCCAAAAGAAAGTTAACTAAGTTAACTAGCTGCCAACATGTATGGAGATTTTATTATAAAAGAAGAACAGGCTTCATGTTGGAAATGGAAGCTGACATTAAGAGTCTGATGTGTCAGCACAGTGGCCACGTTAACCCCTCCTCCAGCAGCTAACCCCAAATTGAAGGAGGCGGAGGAGGGGAAGGGCAGAGGAAGAAGAAGAAGAAGAAGGGTAAAGAGGAAGAAGGGCAAAGAAGGGTGAGAAAGGGAGAAGAAGAAGACTTTATATTACGTTATAGTGAGAGGTATTTAATTCTCTCCAGGAGAACAATCCTCGATGAGATGAGAAATAAACTCACGGGCTCTTTTCCGTCCATGGCCTCCATCCACAGCTTCCTGTCTGCCTCCGAAAGAGCCTGAAAGGTGACGGGCGTGTTTCTATGGAAACAGTAACAAACACAATTAAAAAGGTAAATGTTTGAATCACATTATTCAGTAACACAATATTAAAGGTGCTGAGGTATTCAAGCACTGTGAACATTTAGCTTCTTATTTAAACTCTCCTGTAACTGATCGGACAAACTTTTCAAGCAGAACAGGGTGGACAAAATAACAAGAAGAAGGACTTTGAACATCTTTGAAGTATCTGATTTAATCCCGTGTGGTGATGACGGGACATATAAATGGAGATGAACGAGACAAGCACGAAGAGATGATGAAATGCGATTGTTGCAATCTGTCTCCTGCAGATAGAAACAAAATCTGGTGCCAGATTTTGCAGCTCGTAGGCTCCTGAATCAATTGTTAACTGGGACAACTGTGCTACGAGTTTTAAAGATCTTTGTGCCAACTGCACTCATCAACTATAAACTATAAAAACCTTTGAAAACTCCCAGAAAATAACTTTTCTGTTAGCTTTAACAGCTAAAACAGAGATCCCTGATATCTACGGGAGCCATGTTTGGCATAAAACAGCGGTTCACAACCTTTTCTATCACTGAGTTACCGGATTGAGTGACATTTTATGGACATTTCATTTTATATTTAATACACAACAATAACAGAACACAACAACTGATAAACTGCACAATTAACCCAATGCATTAACTGCAGGAAGTTTGTGTCAAACAAGCGATTTGGACAGATTTGAGATTATTTCCTTTGATAATTTTATCAGGGATGAGTTTTTCTGATATTTTTAGTAACCCTATATACAATTCTCTGTCTGTATTGTGTATTTTTATTATATTTAACAACCATACATACTAAAACGGAAATGGAAGCTGACATTAAGAGTCTGATGTGTCAGCACAGTGGCCATGTTAACCCCTCCTCCAGCAGCTAACCCCAAATTTAAGGAGGCGAAGGAGGAGGAGAAGTGCAGAGGAAGAAGAAGAAGAAGGGCAAAGAAGGGTGAGAAAGGGCGAGGAAGAAGAAGTGTGATAATTTTATCAGAGATGAGTTTTTCTGATATAACCATACATACTAAATTGGCTTATTTTTGACAGATTTCTGCTCATTGTTCTATGAGCTCTTTGATTGTTGTAGATTTCTAATACAGGACGAGGCTGTTTAGCAGAGAGTGAATATAGCTTGTGTTCAGGTCTTCACTGTGCCCTTATCCTGTCACATTTATTTAACTTTAGATCTTAAGTAATCATCTAAACTTTAAAAATAACATTTTAATTCAGTTTTCTCTGCATAAATGAATGAAATGATGAGGCATAGGCCAACCATATAGGCTGTGGCTCAGGAGGTAGAGCGGATCAGCCACTAATTAGATGATTGGTTCGATCCCTGGCTCCTCCAGTCTGTCACGTTGTAGTGTCCTGGCTGTGCCATTGATGTGTGAATGTGTATGAATGATTAGCTCCCAAACTGGTGAGCAGTTGGCAGCTTGCATGGCAGCCAATGCCATCAGTGTATGAATGTGTGTGTGAAAAGGTGAAGGAGATATGTAGAAAGACCCCTGGTGAAGCTCCGGCAACCGCTAATGCAAGTAAGGATCCCCAGATTGGGCACCAGTCAGTTCAGTGATTTGTTTTGTATTTGAAGCTCTTGCATGTTTAGTACTTAAAAACAGCCAATCAAACAATCACTGTCCAAGAAATTACAAGCAGAGGAGCATGTAAGCACACCAGGCACCAGGAAGGTCAACAGTCAGGGTCAAATACAAGCACTGGAAGCGTGTCAGGTGGGCGGGCGGCAGCTCTACCACCTTCAGTTTATCAACCAGCCAACTCCTCATTATGTTGTTGCTGTGGTTCAAACGCTGGCACAAATTAGTTGCTCAACATTCAGAGACACTTTTAAGCACTTAATGCATAATTCAAGCAGCTTTTAAACCTTTAAAAACACCCTGACGACACTCTAAGTATTTCCACAGATTTCAAGACACCGCAGTGTGACAGCGCAGCCCCGTGGCTCAAGCGTCTATTAAAATGCATTTTGTGAACTGAGTGGCCTGCTTATATAAATATGAGCTTGTTGTGTTCCTTCCCCCTGAAATCACCGGGGTTGCCATCTGTTTCCAGCATGCGCCTGTTGCTTAGGGATTGTTTGGGCTACAGTCCATTTAGCCCTCACACTCTGTCCTTGTAAGCCACCTGTTCACCTGTTTATCCCACAAGGCTTTCTCGTTGCCTCATGTCACGGTTATCTCAGATAATGTTTTTTGCGCGCTAACCTCTCGATAATTTCCACGTCGAAGCAAAAGCGCTTGTCTATGGAGTCCGTCTTCCGGCGGATGCAGGATTTCAGCGTCAGCTGCGTGGGGCCCTGCGGGGGAAAGAGACAAAGTGGTCACGTCTGATAGATATCTGAGTATCACATGTAGTAATAACTGCATATTTCTTTTCTATGAAGCACCTGTTTAGTTGTCGTCTTCTGTTCACAAGGCACCATGACCAGAAGTCTTCCCTCCTTGTGATACCTGCAATAATATTTGACCCATGACACCCCCAAAGCCCCTGTTGGGACAAAAGAAGCCAGACAGACCTTGTCAAGAGGGGGTTGTACATGTATTGAGCTCCTGTATAAACATTTAGTACACTTACACTTCTCCTGACAGTACAGATAACCCTCCATCGGAAGAAAATTGTGCATTTTATAGATCTGTGAGGGGTGTTTCATTCTCTTCATCAGCTCCACCATTTCCTCCCGAGTGCTCTCATAGTGGTTTCTTGTCTGGAGGCAAAAAAGACAGACAGCACTTTAGAATCTGGAGGATTAAAAGGACATGAAATGTCACTAATGGCATCATCTGTTTTGCCGGTAACTCAGCTCAACTCAACTTACATTCTGCAAGCTGAGCTGCAGTTCCTGCTTGTAAGGCATGAAGTCCTGAGTCATCTCCACTGTCAGGTTGTTGAGCGTTAAAACGCTGTGAAGAAACGCCAGCACCTGTCCGACCAGAGTGTGAGCAACATACTTAGAGCCAAAGCCAAAGGAACAGCTGACGCAAAGAATGCATGACTGTGTGTGTTGTGTCATTACGTGGCTGCAAACAGGAAGAATGGGAGAGCAAAAAGGCAGCACTCACCGGCTCCACAACATCGAACTTCTTTCTGTCCTGAACCTGATGGATCTGGTACACGTACTCCACTGACGATTCATAGAAGTTCACTCGCTCTTTGTCTAAGAGTTCATCAGCCTGTCGTAAAAGAGAAAATAATAATAAAAAATTATTTTGTGGCTCTCATTTTGTACGTTTAACTTCACGACTGATGAATGCTTGCTGTGCTTCACCTCTTGAAGTTGGCTCTCTTTCTTCTTGGCAGAAAGATTCAGGTGTTTGTCCACCTGGGAGTAATATTTTTCACTGTCTTTCTCAAACTTCTTTCTCTTTTCCTGCAGGACATTGTGAAAATGAGAGATTATGTCATGATTACATAACATCTAATGACTGACAAACAAGTTGTATCTTGTCCAGGAATTCAAATCATGCAAATGAAATCACAATAACATTGAAATGAAAAGTTGTTTGATGTGTTTTCATTTAGATACTGGAGCAAGTAAAACATTTATGTGTTTCAAATTATATTTCCAGTTGCATATTACATTATTTACAAAGCAGTAAGAATGACAGAAAGCAGCTGGCTAATGAATTGACTGAGCGGTGTCGTGCTGAATAATTGAGGTGAAACCCTGCAGAGTTTCCTGATGCCTTTAAAAAGGAGCACACGTGGGGTCAGCTTAAAAAACAACATGACTGCTTTGCTTTCAACAAAAGAAGAAGAGATATTATGTTTCATGCATTCATACATATTGAAAGAGATTTGAGGAAGTAGTTTAACATCCTGTTTGTGTCAAAAGCTCATGAGTGTGTGACCCTGTGCATGTGCATGTGTGTGTTCCAACAGGTGCCAGCCTGGATGGGTTAAATGCGGAGAAGTAATTTCACGTTCAACGTGATCAATAAAGTTTCTAAAAATAAATTTTAAAAAAAATCTAACTCCCACTTTGTTCACACGATTGAGCAACACTTGAATCAGTGAACACTCACTTTTGTTACTCCTATTTGCTCCTTTCTGAACTTCTCCAGCGGTTTGATGAGCAGGTCGGAGGCGTTCTGAACCTGCAAACACATAAACATGCATGAAATAAAGTTTAGAAATGAACATTTTGAGGGTGAGCGTGAAAACACACGCACACCGTGCACAATTCTCAGATGATCTCGAGTTTTAAAATAAGACACGTATCCAGAAAACCCTGTCTAACAGGAACTGCTGCACCTAAAGACACGGCTAAATTGAAGTGTAAGGCAAGAGGATGAAACAAAGCTTAGTTTGTGTCAGAGTTTGTGTGGCTTGGTAAGAGATGTAGATGCAGTGTGTGAAATAAAAGCAGCAGAAGTGGTGAAAAGACATCAACACATAGGCATTAAGGAGCCATTTACGAAAAAGGGAACAAGAAAACCAAGAAGAGAACTGAGAGAGAAATAATTGATCTGAGGAAACAGCCAGCATCTAACATATTTCAATTAAGAGTAGACAGATTATCTACGAGACAAAACATTTTGCGACATAACAAACAGAAAGTTTCTGTAACAGAAGGAGACAGTGGTTTCCTTCAGACTAATCTTAAGTGCAGGATGTGTGAATGTGGTTTAAAAGAAATAATGTAATCAAATGGGATGCACGGTCAGCATGGAGGAAGTTGATAACCCACCAACATCATCCTGTCGTGCTCCACTTCCTGCAGGAGTCCAGCGAACTCCTGGAACGACTGAGCTGGGGGAGGAAAGCACAAAAAAAGATGATGACCGGAATAAAGATTTCACACATTCACGTCTTCAGTGTTTAACGCAGGAAACGCAAGTGGAAAGATTAAAACAGAAGAAGTTTCTGTTGTTTCCAAAACATTTGGTCTCCTGGTTACTCATATTTAAGTTGTGAAGAATTACCCAGAAGCTGCCAAAACATTTTTCCAATTTATTCTGTTGTAATATGTATAATTTGCACTGTGGTATTAATAAAAAGAGGAAGGAAAAAAACTGCAGGACTGAGGCATTAAAAGCTCTCTCATGTTATCATAAAGTGTGTTAAGTGATCAGGAGCATGTGTGCGTTATCTTACCGATGTTAATCTCATCGTCTGTCAGAGAGTCACCGATGACGTCGAACTGAAACACGCTGAGGGTTTGTGAAAACTTCTGTATCGCCACAGAATAACCTGTTAATAAAAAAACATCATTTTGACATGGCTCATAAACAGCTTCAACTAACTGCAACATACACATATTTATTCTTCTATATATCCTGCTCATGAATTTGAGGACTACTGTAACTGTTTTCTTCTCTCTCTTGTAAAAGAAAGATATCTTGGCAAGGTTCAGCAGCACAACAGCAGCAGCCAGTATGTGGTCTATGCGATATTTTATCCCGACTGTGTCTGGGTTTCATTATGAAAACACAAACACAGCGGGTCAGATTAATACCAACATACCTGGCATCATATTTTAAATCCCTTCTTAATCCTTTATAATCATTTCAAATGTTTATTTTCCATCAACAAATGTCGGTTTATTTTGGATCCCTGCCTTTTTATGGAGGCTTTTATTGCAAAGCAAAGTGCATTCCACAATATTTACAGCTACAAAGTGTCTGCAGTGCATGAGCAGCGATCACCAGGCGTTGAGATGTACATATCTTGGTGTAAAAAAACCAGCACTCGTGACCTGAAGCGAACACACAGAAGGACCCTCGCTGCCCTACAATGACAGCTTCTGTATGCGAAGTGAAAAGCTTGTCACTGCTTATTTGGACACCCACCCAACCACCCTCCCCTCCATAAGTGCCATACTGACCCAAATATACACATCTACCAGTGTGCTGCTCACCCTGGCTCTGGTCCATACTATGAGAGTGCAGACTACAACCAGCAGCAGATAGATGACACATCCCACATGAGGAGGGGTAAACAGCTGTTTGGGAACACAAAGAGCTGCACATCCTAAACCTTGCACATCTGCATCAGATCCCTTTCAAAAGGGGGGACTCCCAGGGGAGCACTAGCACCTCCCTGACTGTGCCTCTCCCACCCACACTGATCCTGTAGGCCCCTCTGAAGGCCCCTCTGATGCTGATCCACCATATTTACATGCAACGTGCAAAAACTATTTTTAATGAGCATGCTCACCTTTGATTGCATTGATTACACTGTTGCCATCTTTTATCAACTCTTTGAGGAATTTGCTGGTCCTCTCCAGCTCCACTTCATAACACTTGAGGGTCTCTCTGAAATCCGGACTGTCCAGATAGCAGTCGCTAAACTCCAGGGGAGGATGCCCCATCTTCTTCTTCTTCTTCTTCTTCTTCTTCGGCTGGCTTTCACACACAATAGATCCAGTGAATTAGTTTTACAGAGCCACGCAGCCTACGCTCGACTACCGCACGCTGCTCATAGCAGCTCATCTGGTTCTCTGCTTCTGGATCTGGATCCGTGGGGTCCGTGGGAGCCTGCGGACTTCACCCCAAACAGAGACGAGCCTCGGGCCGGTTTGATCCACTTCCTCTTTTGCCTCTTTTTCCTCTCTGACGTGCTGTTTAACTGTAATTCACTTCAATTCCTGCTCCTCTTTTTGCTACTTTTCCTTGTTGCTGTGTCGTGAATAGAAGAGCGGCTAGAATCCCTGCGGGACGCGTCCCATTCCGGAATATTTCACACTTTCACCAACCTCCTTGTTTCCTTGTAGCCTGCTTTGATAACATTTCCATTCATTTCTCAACTTAACGGCGCGTTATTAATCCTAAAAGGCGTCGAAGTGCGTTTATATTTATATCAATCACATCCTTCAGTCATGTATTTTGTACAAAGTGCGGATCACAAAGCTGAATGGGACGGAGCCAACTGGCTCTGGACTCTTACAAACTTCCCCGTTTCCACCCAGGAGCTTCTTAAAGGGACCGCGTCACAGATGGAGTAATTGTGTTGATGGCGCTGCGTTCAAGTGCCGTCGGAAATCTGCCCAGTAAGGAGCAATGACAGTATAAAGACTGGACAAAGCCTGGGTGACGTCACCTGTAGGTTTCATGTTGGATGTACTGCTCCTTCCACCTCCTACGTGGATCATCGGTGGACCTGAGTCGGGACAAATGACACCTGGGTGCTCGAATAAGCCATCTGTAACGGTACTTCAAAGCAGCGACACTGTTAATTATGCATAAATTTAGGCCTTAATATAATTTGAACAGGTGAGTTATATAAAGATTCACCCTCAGTACAGTTGTCATGAACAAAGAAATCATCTATAGAGACTAAAACTGTTTTTTGTACCAGGCTGTAAACATGTTTATTTATGCTGTGTAGTTTTTTTGACATTTTAATATGGGCGCCATATTGACTCGTTCTGTAGCCAGCCTCAAGTGGACGTTTGAGAAGTTTGCCGTTTGGTAAGGAGTTAGGATTAAGACCAAATCCAGCACTCCTTCAAAGCTGCAGGTTTTTCCATTCATAAGAATCGGGTTAGTGCATTTTGGCCGGGGAGGAGAAGTTGAGCCAGATTCAACTTGTGGCAACACGCAACCCAACGTCACACTGCGGCAGCCAATCAGATGATCAGACCAGTCAAACCCTCCACAGTCAGCCTGAAATGTTGCTGAAACTGAGACTATCCATGTTGGATTCATGGACTAGATTCTGATACTCAATTTACGCTGCAAAATAATGCCACAAAAAAGTTTCAGAGGAGAAGTTTAGTTTAATTTCTGTTCAATAGTTTTAGAGAGAGCAAGCATTGGTCAAGAGACATAGACAGTGAATGAGAGTGAGGGAGTGCCAGGATCGATAAAGCTGGTTAATCAGCTAAATAAAAAGATATTTCCTGATTGTTTCACAACGGTTACGTTCAGCATGAATAAACACACCCTCAGCAGCCCCCCACGATTTGCCGCAACGTCTGATTTGGTCTAAACTAGACTCCTGCTCTTATAAAATGGCCAAAATAAACAAAATGTCTTATTTTACTTTATTTTAAATTATAACAATAATTATTTATATATACCATATCTTTTTATAGATAATGCTATACTTTACACACATAAAAATCTAAATACTTGGTAGTATTGGAGTATTTTTGTTCCATCCATCCATTTTCCATATCCACTTGGAGCTAATCCCAGTTTGCAATGGGCGAAAGGCGAGGTATACCCTGGACAAGTCACCAGTTTATCACAGGATTGACACATGGAGACAACGCATTCACACCTACGGGCAATTTAGAGTCACTGTTAACCTGTGTGTCTTATTTTCACCTGTATTTATTCAGGGGTTTGGTTCCCTGCCCTGTTTTTCAGGAACGCCTTTCAGGTCACAGTCACACCTGGAAGATGTCCAGCAGCTCCAGTTGGAGCAGTTGGGGTTAAAGCCTCACCTCAGTGGTGGTGGTGAGAATTACCAAATTTATCCTGCCGGTCTGGGGAACTAACCAACGACCTTCTGCTCACTCCTGTAACCTTTGACATGTATACAACCAGTAACGAGGTGCTGCAAGTAGAGACTGCTGTATTTTAAGGGCTCAAAATCCTGAGAGGTGTTACAACTGGCCTAAAGATTAGAGAAGTGAATACATGTCCAAAAAACAGGTCAGACTCAGTTCTTAGCGTGAATGTTGATGTTGAACGGCACTGTGTTAGGGGAAAATAATTTTAAATTCAAAGAAGCTCACAATACAAACACAGCAGCACAGGCACCTGAACACATCACAAGAACCATGTGATTATTAAACAGTAAGACAGGTCACACCTGCGTGTGACTGGGTGTGTTCCTGCTTTGGAGATTAAGAGCCATCATATAAATGAACTTATTGCACCAGGCAGCGTCAGCAGGCTTTGCTTACATAAGCACTCCTGCACAGCCAGTGAAATAAATTAAAAAGGGCACCAGCGTGCAGAAAGTTGTGATGCATTTATGGTGAAACAACTCAGTTAGAGTTAGGGTTAACATCCTAAAGGACACTTTGTGTTTTCCTGAAAGTCACCCTACAAGGACCTTTATTGTGTTTTGTCCACTAGAAGGGTAACATAGGGAGCACTTTATCACATCCACTGGAAAGGCACCCTAAAGGGCACTTTATCATGTTTTCCATACTGCATGTCACCCTAGAAGGCACTTTATTGTGTTTTGGTCACTGGAAGGTCCTCCCAGAGGACAGTTTATCACATTTTCTTCACTGGAAAGGCACCATAGAGAGTACTTCATCATATTTTATCCAAGAGGACACCAGAGCTTAGAGCAAACCACAGTAATCCTGCAAGATATTTAAACTTACCCAATGGAAACACTGAACTATGTCATCACACAAATGTAATAGTGACACTCTTAGTGGTGGAAAAATAGTATTGAAGTACAAGAAGGTCACTCCACTCAGCTGAGTACCACTTTAGGGAAACAGGAATGTAGAGTTGGATCACTGAGAGTGAATTCACTGCAGAGAATCTAAATCTAAATGTTGCAGTACCTGTTCATGAACTCCAGATGTCAGCCTTCAGACTGAACTGAAGCAACCTACAAACACACACACGCACACACGCGCACACACGCGCACACACGCACGCACACACACACACACACACTTTTAAATGCTTTATTTGAATCCATTGAGAACATTCTCAAACGTGTGTTCTCAAGTCCAGGACCACTCCTATCACTGATTTCGTATCACATTTCTATCATAGCTCACTAAGGTTTGTACCAGGATCTCATACTCGATCAGTTCATCAGAAAAAGCTGCATCGATGTATGTAGGTTTTAAAGCATCATCATCATCAGCTGCACTTTTTCTAGATCTGTCCAAGGCTCCTTTTCATTGGTGCTTTCTTCTGGTTCAAATCATATCTTCCAAGTCTGCATGAAGTGTCTCACGTGGATCAATGTTGGGCCACTGAGGCCAGCTACTGGCATAAGCAGTCTATGCGGTTGTTTAGGGCCACAACTGCTAGGGGGGGGCATACATTCACTGTGACTTTCTATGTTGCTCACTCCTCATTTTGTACTTTGTGTTAAGCTGACTGACTCAGGGGCTGCCATCTCTCACTGCAGCTCTCAGATAACCTACAGATTCATACTTCTCACTTTCTTCCTGATGATCTGAAGAACTCACTGCTGCACGGTGGAGACTGTAAGTCACTGCTTTGAAATAATCTCTGACATAATAAATGAGAAAAATGTGACAAATCTAAACAGAACAGTTCAGCTAAGTTCTCTCTCTTCTGTTTCTAGACTGACTTTCTAGTTTAATATCAACTAATTTGTTTATTTTCTGGACAAAATGATCCTGCAGGTCTTTGTTTTTCTCCTTCATTTACTTTTCACATAATGTTATTGTTTGTAGCTGTTTGCCAAAGCTCAAATACAGCAAGAGATCTGATGTCAATTCATTTGTCCACCTCTATTGTGTGCCTGAGTTCATTCAGTTATTAACAGTGTTGACTGCACTAGGAGCTTTTGGGGCCACCAAACCTCTTACTCAGATCTTAATCTCAAATTTTGGATGTCTCACCCCCCAAAAAAATGTAAATTTGTATTTGATAACAGAAAAAAATGTATACTATCTACACTGCGTTATGAGATGTCATAACTGTCCTGTACTCACACTGCTGTCACACCTTTGTTCTCAGGTCTCGCTTTTAAAGAAGAAATAAACATAGCACAGTTAACAAAATCACATTTTTTAACATCCAATGAAGAAAACAAAACTTCTTGTGTTATCACTCAAAAACTATTTGACCTATTTGATATGTCAGACTGGTTTGTGACTAAATACTAATTATTTCCTCTGTGCAGAGGCCCCGAAAGGTCACAGTGGAATATGAATATTTGCATTCCCTCTGATCCATCAAGAAAAAAAGGTAAATAGAATCCAAAAGTTATTGCGTTATTCTACAAGTAAAAATCAACAAAACTGAAACAATGTATGTACATTTTAATAAAAAAAGAGGAGTTACTGTATGTAGAAGTACACCTCAGTGCTAAATCCATCAAGCTGCAGAGATTATTTATTAAAAAAACAAGGATTTAATCCCACAGAAATACGTCAAACTGTGAGTTGAGTGAGCAGATTGAATCAGTGGCTAAACTTCAGGTGGGCAGCAGCCATGTGGATGTAAAAGCTGAGGAAAATAGATGAGAGACTGGATTATTATGATAATAAACTCTTGTCCTCTTATCTTTAGATTTTATGGGTCATTCTTTTGTTTTAGACCTTTATGTTTTACTCCATATTGCGTCAAAAACACCCTCCACTTCCTCTGCAGAACACAGCACAATGATGAACGAGAGGACAGACCGCCGTCCCCACACAGATTCCTCAGCTGGGCAGAAATTAAAACGTTTGATCTGAATTCTGAAGCTGTTTGTTTGGCCTCCGTAAATGGGTCCATTGTATGCAAATATTGCGCACAGAAGCATATGACCTCTCCAGTGCAGGGCAGTGGCTAGTGTGAGACAAATCATTAGCAATGCAAAGTCATGGTGCTCTGATCCTCTTGTTCACAGTCACAGATTGAAAAAAAAAAAAATCTGCTAACGTAAATGTTTTTGGATGTGCTTGATTCCAAACTACAGCTGACGGTAAGTCTGCTTCTTTTCTAACTCTGTTATTGGGTCATGTAGATGAGAAAAAATAAGTTTGTTCTCAGTGTGTCCAGCTGGTTAAATCTGTGCTCATGGGCGGTTCATGCTTTACTCTTGTGTCTTAACTTAAATCTGAAAAGTTTGGTTGCAGCTAGAGCTACAGATAAAACTGTGACACTCCAGATAAGATGTTTTTCTAGAAATTTCATCCGGATAAAGTTCCTTTTCTTATGATCAAAATCAAACAAAGCAGCGTTTATTTTGCGGTCCATCATGTTTATCTATAAGATACACAGCTGGTCACAAAGTAGATTCATGTTCTCTGAACCACCATGAGGATTCCTCCTCTACTTTTAGACCACATTTTAGACCCTGCCAAGAATTAAACAAAAATTAGAGACACCGTTACGTTGGGTGCAGTTGCCCACTTTGCATGGTGACTAGTGAAAGCATGTCACATGATGCATGGTGCCAGACTTCAGTGTTGCACTCTTAAGTGGCTTGCCAACTGCAGAGGGGGGCCAGAGAGGCTTCCTTCTTCTCTGGAGTCACATCCATGCCAAACCAGTGGGTCAACCTTGTACTCTACGCTGCCTCCTATGCCTCTTACACCTCCTGAGCCGGGTAACAACTCTGACATTTATATACCAGACTGGAAATTCAAGCATGTTGAAGTTGGTGACACAGGACAACAAATGATGATCAGCTAAGAGGAGATGAAACACCTTGGATGATTTTTTAGGATTTTAATTAATCTTAGACTTTAAAAACTTAATAATAAATAAAAACTAATAATTTAATAATTTGGTGGAATTAAAGTAAGTAAGTAAGTAATTAAAATTAAAGTATCCAAAGTGCTGTTAGTATAATAATATCTTAGCTGCTGGGTCCTACCTATAAAGGTACAGTATTATGTGGATGATTATGTATTATTAACTTTGCACTGACTTCTAAACTTCTAAGTTTGCTTCTGAATTTTTTAACATATTTCTACCTTTTATAATTTTTCATTTTCTCTATTTACTGGACAAGATGGATAGACAACAAAGTTTGGGAATTGAACCTGCAACCTCTTTACCGTGAGGCTGCAGTAATCGCTTGTTTTGCGATGCTATTAACGCACTCAACTAATGATTATTTTCATTATCGATTCAACTTATAACTATTTTATCAGTTATTATTTGAATCCCTTGAGTTATAAATTATCCTGTTTTTTTGTTGGACGACCACCAGTCTAAAACCAAAAGATATTCATTTTTTTTAGAGATCATTTATTATTAATGTAACATTTTCTGTCATTTATAATTTATCAATATCCCAATAATTTTAGCTCTAATGTAATCTACGTCGGCTACATTGACTAATAAAAGTTGAAAAGTGTGTCAAAAAGTTTATCCGTCAATTAAAGTAAGTCTAATTTTTAAAGGTTTATTAAAATACATTCTTCATTTAAAGATCATATTAACTGTAACTGCCGTGATAAAATGTCAGCATGAATGTCATTTATGTCAGTTTAATAAGAAAATTTAATAAGAAGTTTTGAAGGTATCTGCTAATCAGGAGCTGCATAAAGTGTCTCTATTACACTGTTTTAAGTTAAAATAAGAACTAATTTTAATAATATTAATAAACTTTATTTTAATGATAACTTTCCTAACAGGATGCAACTCAAAGCGCTTCACGATAATGTGATATTAAAACAAGAGCGATAAAAGAGAGAGAAAGAAATAAAATAAATAAAAATGATAATAGTAATAAAAACAAGTTATGAATCATGTGATACTGTATGATTAAAACATGCAGTTAGCAAATTTACAGACTACAGAATTATACACAGGGATGATTATACACCACCACAAAACGGCGCGAAAGGATGATGATTTGTGCTGGAAGTGCAAAAATGAACAAGATGATTTTATTTATTTAGAGTGCGAACCATAATCAAAAATATTGGAGCTGTGTTTATTAGGAGAAAAGGTCTGTTGGACTTACGTTGCAGATTTTTATGACGCCTCAAGGATTGTTTTCCACCACATCACAACACCTGATTTTACTGAAAGGTTCAAATTACTGGACATTGCATCTTTTGGATCTCCAATCGCAAGGACTAATCATCAAGTTTTTGTGTTTTTTTCCAAAGAGAGACACAAAATAGGAAGAAAATGTTGTATTTTATTGTATGTTCTATTCATCTTCGATGATTTATTGTAGGTTTGTTACAAATAATATTCAGCTATCCACCCTCTGAAGTGTTTTTCCACTTTCTCCATCAGACCCGGAACCAAAGATGAACTGGGCATCATTTTATGCTGTCATTAGCGGTGTGAACAGACACTCCACTGGCATCGGTCGCATCTGGCTCTCTGTCCTGTTCATTTTCCGTATCCTGGTCCTGGTAGTTGCGGCGGAGAGTGTATGGGGCGACGAGAAATCTGGCTTCACCTGCAACACCCAGCAGCCAGGTTGCAACAGCGTCTGCTACGACCACTTCTTCCCAATCTCCCACATCCGCCTGTGGGCGCTCCAGCTCATCCTGGTCTCCACTCCCGCCCTGCTGGTAGCGATGCACGTGGCCCACCGCCGCCACGTCGACAAGAGGCTCTACAAACTGTCAGGGCGGAGTAACCCCAAAGACCTAGAGCAGATAAAGACCCAGAAGATGAAGATCACGGGAGCTCTCTGGTGGACGTACGTCATCAGCCTGGTGTTCCGTATTATCTTTGAGGTCACCTTCATGTATGTGTTTTATATGATCTACCCTGGTTACAAGATGATCCGACTGGTGAAGTGTGACTCGTACCCCTGTCCCAACACAGTTGACTGCTTCGTGTCGAGGCCCACGGAGAAGACCGTCTTCACCGTGTTCATGCTGGCTGTGTCAGGTGTTTGTATTCTGCTCAACATCGCAGAGGTGGTCTTCTTGGTGGGGAAGGCCTGCAGTAAGCATTTGAACAATGCTGGAGATTCGACTATGGGGGCTTGGATCCAACAAAAGCTATGCTCGTACTAACAAAACACATACCTGCACAAAGAGACATAAAAGTGACCTTAGATCCGGGTAATAGCCATTAATTTAACTTGTGTAAGGTGCATATAATATACTTTACATTGCAGTTTGACATGGTGATGGTTTATGATGTCAATGACGAAGCATTCAGCGCCAACATGCGGGGAAAAAAGTTCATCAACTTCCTCACCAGACTTACCAAAGACTGAATACAGCAGCACTTTGTACTGACCTGATATATAACAGCTTGAGGTTTGTTAGATCAAACAAATAAAGATCAATTAAGTAATATTTTATGAAGCTATATTCCAACTCACCACATTATGAGCTTTTGTTGTCATGAACTTGAAGATTTTTGGTCTTAAGATGAAAATATTAAATCATGAAACGTCACATGCTACTTAAAATCATCAGACTGTGTCAGAAAAGTGTGCCAAGAATATGTTGTGGTGATATTTTGGGGGCATTTTAAGCTATCATATTGTCTAAATCACTATTTTAGCTGTCACTAATAACAGCTGTTATTAGTGAGATATTCTACTAATACATGGAAAATCATGTCTCATTTCATGAATGTTAAATGTTTGTTTAATACAGTTTCTTTACTTTGGTGGTTCCAGATATAAACAAAGCAATAACTCAAAGGAAGACAGAAAACTTGAATTGCAAAACTTTAACTTTTTATTTTCTGAAGTTTACTACTGATTGCTAAACGTGTTATTTAAATGTATTCATTTTGAAGCTGGATGTTTATATATTGTCAGTACACTGCAGAATAAAATCAACCAGAGTTTCTGTAATTGTGTAATTGTTTTCTTGTTTAGCGTTTTCTGTTTTATTTTGAAAGGGTTTTTCTGGGATGTCTTGTGTTATTTTGCTTCCTGCCTTTGTTGTGTTAGCCATAGACTGTATAAAACATGGACGTAGTATCTGTGATGTCACCCACAGGTTTCTGAAGAGCCGTTGTGAAGCTCAGAGTGTTGGTGGTTCTGGCCGTCAGTCCTGCCTCTGCCAGCTCCCGGCTAATCTAAAAATGGGCAAAGAGGTGAAGCGTGGGTGGACCGGAGGCAGGCTGAATGACGCCTGGGTGCTCAAACAAGCCATCTGTAACAGCGCCCACCTGTCAATCAAGGTGGTCATGCTGTTAATTATGCATAACTTTAAGCCTTAATATAATTTGAACAGGTGAGTTCTATAAAAATTCACCCTCAGTACAGTTGTCATGAACGGGGAAATTAGCTATAGAGACCAAAACTGTTTTTTTGTACCAGGCTGTAGACATGTTTATTTCTGCTGTGAAGTTGGACATTTTAACATGGGGACTTATGGAGATTGACTCATTCTGGAGCCAGCCTCAAGTGGACGTTTGAGGAACTGCAGTTTTTGGCACTTCAGCATTGGCTTCACAGCCACGGAGGTTGCTGCTTGCTTCCACCCTGATTAGTTTCACCTGTATCTAGTCTTGTTGTCCAAAAAACAGAAGTCAAACAACGAGAAATCCAGAACTGAGACAAACCAGGAGCAGAAAGCAGAAACACAAGGAGAAGCACAAATACCGAAGAAGACAGGAGTGGGAGGAACAAAATACAGGCAACCTGACAAGTGAACCAAAGGAACGCTCATCAGAGAAAGGTGAAACTAATGAGGGTTGAACAGATAATCAAAACTGACAGGAAATAAAAATAAAACAAAATAAGACAGGAAACGCTAAACAAGAAACTCAAAAAGAGAGGATTTCACATGCTAACTCATGTGAAATATCTCTTAAACAGCTAAACAGTAATGTTTAAACATATATAAGGTTGTGTATTTATTTATTAATATAAATATAATACCTATCACCAAGAAGTAGCAGCTATATGCAAGAAGACATTAATCTGCAGTGGTGTTTGGGAGAAAAACAAACAAAAAAATTTATTACACATTTAGCGTCTGTGTCGCCATCTTTAGTCGAGAGCTCCACAGAGCCGTGATGCCACCTGTGAGCAAACATCTCAGGCTGATTAAATTCTCCTTTTGAAGGCCAGAGCACAGAGTTTTGGGTTATCAATAGCCTCGCCATGTAAGGGGGGTCACAGTGTGTGGTTGACAATGGCTGACCCCGCGGACAGCTGGACCTGCCGTGACCGAGCATGAGGGCACTACTCTTTTTATGGAACGTGTCAACATCAACGACGCCATCTATAGAGTTCAGATTGATGAGAGACATATCGGCAGCACTGTACCAAAAACTAAGTCCCCCAATCTGTTATTCCTGTCTGTGAAGTTCATGATATTTGTGGGTGTTTTGATGAAAGTTTCTTTATAGAAGCTCATCAGAAGGAAGCTGATTTTTTAAGGCAAATGATCAGTTATTGGGCTGAGAGAAAGTCAGCTACAGCTCAGCTTTTTCACTCAATAATTCATTAATAATATGATGATATGTAAGGCAGAGATCAAGCTTTAATGGAAAAAGTTGTTGTTGATCAACTGCTATGTTGTGCAGCAGTGGTGGGAATATATATAAGCTATGTATTCACAATATATCCTGCATTAAAAAATGTACTCACTATGCACTGGTTCAGTTTTGGGTGTTATATTATGATATATAGTATATTAAAGTATGTTGTGGCGGTTTCTTACTGATACAATTGAGTGGAAGCAGCATTTTAATGTCAAGGTACCCAATTTTATCTCATTTATACACATTTTGAAATATAAAAGAAATATATTTTAACTGATTTTATGTTTAAAGATGAAAATCTGAATCAACAGAAGTCAAATAAATGTAATATTTGCCTGAAATATGGTGTAAAACAGAGTAGAGGGTGGAAAAACTCAAGTAAAGTACCTCAGAATTGTACTTTTTTAGTTAAACTCCGAGTTGACACAAAGATCTTCAGATGACATTAAAATTAACCGCCACGCATAAAGCTCTAACACTCACTGCAGCCCTGAGGGAAGGCTCTACAGTATCTGACGCTCCTCCACACAGTCGAGGGTCAGATCACCCTGAGAGTGACAACAAAGCCACTCCCTTCACTGTGAATTATATTTAGAGCACGCTGACATGTAAGACTAACATGCATCCTCACTGGACTCCTGAGCTGCCACTCAGTTGGAACAGAAACACCTCCTAAACGAGGAGGTTTTATACTTTTTCTACAAGAGGTCTTCTCCTGCGCTCGCACTCAGACCAGCTCAGACCAGAGGGGGGTTTTGAGCTATGGTGGTTTGTTGAACGTTGGGGCATTGATCAAGTTAGAGTGGGATCATAGAGACTTCAGTGAGAACTATCTGGAGAAGTTTATCTTGGTGTTGCAGTTTCCTCAATGGTTCAGGAGAATATGGCCTCTCTGTGAACTGAAGAGGCTCAGCCACCAAGTGGATCTGCACTGCTGTAGGAGATGAACATTATCAGGTACTACTTTCTTAATGAAGACAATTATTTTGAATGTTTGATTTAATAATCCAAGTATTATGACCGCTCTGAAGTTAATCTGCAGTATCTGTAGATAGTAAATGTGTAAATATATGATGTATAGTGTAAAAAGTGTTTTCAGGATCCTTTCATTCCTCCCTGACAACCTTTATGAATTTCAAACAGGTGCTCGGATTCACAGATCGCTGATCCCCTTTTCTAAAAGGACAAGTACAACTATTTTTAAAGTTGATTTTTGCTATGCTGTAACCAATAGGCGCTGAAATCTAAACTAGAAACCTAATTCTAGAGTCGGGGAGCACTGTTGGATACTGTGTCACAAGATCTATGCCGACATTAGGAGTCTCCCCAGCTACCTTCAGGGCCTCTCTCACACACACAGTGAGCTGTGTCCTGGTCTACACTGAACAGGACTCAATTTTGTGAGAATACAAACGGTGAATTCATGATAAATCAATGTTTCTGTTGGTAAATCTCCTCAGGGTTTTCTGTAGTACAGTAGCCTTTTGGTTGCGAGACGAAATGCATAAATTGCACAACAACTAAACTGTTTTGGCTTAATCAGCGTGATTATAATTAAACTGGCGATCTACACAGTTACAAGAATTATTAAGATTAATTGGACAAATTATTAACGCACTTTTACGTCATGGTTCCCACATTTGAGTGTGTGACAGTTATTGTTCATGCATAAAATGCATGTGTTTGATATCAGGTTTATTTGGAGGGCCTTGCTTCTAAATGTCTCTTTAAACTCTTTAAAGAATCAATAATTTTTTTTGTAACAATGGATCAAATGTGTAATGTGAAAGAGGTCATTCATATCACCCAGTCCTTTATCTCTATGGAGCATTTTAGCCTCTTTCAGCTCATTGTTTTGGCTTTATAGCTCACAACTGTACCTTTCATTCTCACTGCTCTCCTACTGTTCCTAATGGACGCAGCGGGAATCTGTTTTCAGCTTTGAAAACCCACTACATGCACCACACAGTAAAAGTCAGCAACTAGCTAGTGAACATAGTGTTACACTCAGCAGCCTCAGGAACTGGTGGAGACCCAAAGAGAGCTAAAAGGAGACTGAATATAGACAGAAGCCCAACTCCAAATGACTAATGTTGCTCTGAAACAAGTTTGCCAACTTAAACTTAACATGATATGATAGTGTTGTAGTTTTCCACTACCTGAGTGGCAATGTAGCAGTTATTGTAGGTTTCATTTTTTCTATATTAGTATGTTATTTATTATTGGAAATTTCAGCAAGTTCGAAAAGATATAGAAAAACACAGAAAGCAATTTTTACAACCAGTTTTACAACTCAATGATCTACAAGGAAAGGCCTGATGTGTGGCTTCAGGGCAGACTGTCTGTTTACATGACTAGGCCAGAGTCTGTCACACACAAGTAATAATAAAACTATGATTATTCCATCTTGTGAAGGACTCACTGCATGAGTAAAATATGATCACAATAAAAATTGTCTTTCAGAAGAATTCAAGGCACACTGTAGAGTTTGTGCAAAATTATTTAAAATGACCTACACATTGCGACCAACAAAGGTCTTCATCATACTTTACATTTTTTCCTTCTCCTTATAGGCGTCTCTCCTGGTTTTGTGGATAAATCTGAGTCTATATTTCTGAGCCAGTATGGGGGACTGGAATTTGTTGGGGAAGCTCCTGGAGAGCGCCCAGGAACACTCCACAGTTGTGGGCAAAGTTTGGCTTACAGTGCTGTTCATCTTCCGCATCCTGGTGCTGGGAACTGCCGCTGAGAAGGTGTGGGGCGACGAGCAATCCGGCTTCACGTGTGACACCAAGCAGCCCGGTTGTCAGAACGTCTGCTATGACAAGACCTTCCCCATTTCTCACATCCGCTTCTGGGTGATGCAGATCATCTTCGTGTCCACGCCAACTCTCATTTATCTGGGCCACATCCTTCACCTGGTTCGTATGGAGGAGAAGGAGAAACAGAAAGAGAAGGACCTCGCCATGCAGATTGACAAACAGCAGCAGTTACTTGGCAACAAGGCCAAGAAGGGTCCAATTAAAGACAACCAAGGCCACGTGCGTTTGCAAGGCACACTGCTGCGAACCTACGTCTTCAACATTGTTTTCAAGACCCTGTTTGAGGTGGCCTTTATTGTAGCTCAGTACTTCCTGTATGGTTTTGAGCTCAAGCCAATGTACACCTGCGACCGCTGGCCTTGCCCTAATATGGTGAACTGCTACATCTCTAGACCCACTGAGAAGACCATCTTCATCCTCTTCATGCTGGCCGTGGCCTGCATCTCCCTGCTGCTCAACCTGGTGGAAATGTACCATCTAGGTTTCACAAAGTGCCACCAGGGCCTTCGTTACAGACGATCACAGGCTGCAAGAGAAGCTCAAAAGGAACTAACCGAGGGGGTCATGCCCTTTGTACCAAGCTATAACTACTTCTCTGGTCATCCCGCAGTGCCTGAACCTTTCCCAACAGACTCAAAGTACAGCATGGCAGAGCCGAACTCTGCTTACAGCCCCTACAACAGCAAAGTGGTTTACAAGCAGAACAGAGACAATATGGCCGTGGAGAGAAAAGGAAAAGCAGAGGGAGATGATGTGAAGGAGAGGAAAATCTCCAGTCCTGCCTTGGAGATGCCCATTGAAAATCAACGCCGAAACAGTCAGTCAAGCAAGCACAGCAACAACAAGAGCAGGCTGGACGACCTGAAGATCTAGGGACCTTCTTTGTTCTTAAACAAGACTCAGGAACCGCATGCATTAACCTGTGAAAATATGGAAGACTGTTAGGGACAAAACTATTGAGAGAACACAAAACAGATTATAGCTGTGATCAAGATTACAGGAACAGATCTGTAAATGTAGAAGTACTGAGTGCAGCTCACAGAGGTCATTACAAACCAGCTTTGAAAGGACATGCACATAAATGGCTCCTATAGTCATATAAATAAGCAAGTAACATGCCATGAACATGCCACAAATTTTATTCTGTTCTCACTATGAGTTTGCATGTGGCAGATACATTTGAAGCCAATAAGCAACGGAGGCTCCACTTCTCACTCAAATCATATTTTAAAAAGGGTCCAGTGTGTCAGATTTAGGGAGCTCTATCACAAACACCTGCTCCAGATAGGGCATTTTTTTGGATGTTTCTCCAAAAAAGGCGAGTGGAGAGGGTTGCAATCCGCAACTACACCACTAGATGTTACTAAATCCTGCACACTGGTCCTTTAAGTCTTAATCACAGTATCACATTGTCATTTGTTTGCACTCACAGAAATATTCTGTAATCTGTTTCTGTAGTTTCAAAAAAGTGTTTTGCTCAACTCTCAATAGTTTTGACATGAATGAACTTTGCATATTTGCGGGTGACAGGGATGCAGATAACTTGAAGATAACTTGTAGATTATTTTGTTTACAAGCAATTTACTTAAAAATCAATACCGAACTGTTGTTAGTGCAGTTTGAATGTGTGAAATTGTTAAAGTTATTGTTTGCTGTAAATGTGGAGTTTGATACTCTAGAAGGACACAACTAAATAAGGTAAACTATACATTTTAGAGCCACATAGTTTTATGAATTTTGAATGATTTCTCAAATGCTGTTAAGTTTTCGTTAGACTTTTACAGAACATTTGCATTTATTAATATGGGCAGTAAATGTCATGTTTTGTTTTCTACAAAAAGACGAACAGCTTATTATATGTAATTTGATTAAACTGGTGTGCAGCAAAGAGGTGTTCTGTCAATGTTTTTGAAGTCGAATATCAGACGTACTAAGTACTGCTGGAGGCAAGTTGCTGATGGTCTGATGTACTGCAGCCATAAAAATTTATGATGTATTCCCACACCTCTGCAAATGTCACCGTTTCAGAGCCAGACGATGTTCCCATAAGCCTCTTGATGCCAGATGTTTAAGTGTTGATCACAGCATTAATTCACCAAATGTGAATTTAATGTGACACCTAGATTTTAAATATTTTAATCAGCACAGCTTGGTTTACACTGTGGCCTCATTATCAACGTTTAAATCATTTAATTGGATGTAGACTTTAAAAAAAAAAGGTGTACATTCACCTCCAACTCAAGTTTTAGCTATCAGTATCATGAGATACATGGGGAGAGATTTTAGATTTAATCACAAATCTAAAAAATCTCTACTTTATTAATCCATGAATCGATCCAGATGTCAAGATTTAAATCATTTGGATCCAGTTGCTCATCTCAGCAGTATTTAACAAAATTAAAGGACTTGGATCGGGGCCAAACAAACTTTATCACGACATCCCGAGAAGAACTGATGATATTTTACAAATAAATGCTCTAAAAAAGTTTCAACCTGGACCCTGATGAGTCGACATCAGCCTCCTGTGGACTTTCATCCCTGGTCAAGTGTTATGCCATTTAATTGTTGTATCATGTTTAAATCATGCAATTATCTTTAAACAAAACACAAATATACTATATGACAAGAAGACAGGACAAAACTATATACACAGGGGTACCATCAGTGGTGTAGTGGTACCTGGAGAAGTGGGTATACTCTTAATTCATGGCCCAATTTTGAGACTTATTTTACATATTTAATTCAACCAGAAAAGGCCCAGATGGTGAGACAACTACATAATTATGCATTTTGACTGAATCCACTCATGAACATTGGACAACCATGTCATGCCTTCGCCATCGTCAGAAAAGAGATGCACATCAGAGAGGATGTAGAAGAGGGGATGCCCAATGCTGACTGAAAAATAAGTAATACTCCCGTGTATACCCTTCACTACACCACCATGGTACATATCACACAACAAAGACATTAGTTCATTGCTTTACTATTCTTCAGTCCATGTAATATTTCAATAGTGTCTGATTTTTATTTTAAACTGTTGCCTGTGTAGTTTCTCTTTAGTCCATTTGCATTTGTGAGTGTAATGTTTTCCATATCAAATAAAGAGGTTCAAAATAAAAACTTGTTCGTAATCAATATTTGTCAGTTTAAAACACAGAACCCCGATGCACAACTGAGGAGGCAACAATTGAGGTAAAGCGTCTTTACTTATGAAATATTCAGTGATACAGGCGTCCAAACAAAGTTCAAAGGACTAGGCTGAGGCTGAATCCAAAGTCAAAGCTAGGTCAAAAAACAGACAAACAGGGAAATATCTGGGCGTTGGAAAGCTAAAGCCTGTGGCATATAGGCACTCTGGCAGAGAACTAGTAGCTAAGGACTACCAAGTAATGAGAGGAATGACAAACAGGTGAGTGATGGGGGTGAGCAGGTGAGATCAATCAAGACTGGCTGGGTCTGAAATGACAGCAGAGTTAGAATATGAACCAATTACAAGCCAGAATAAATGAATGAAAGATACTAAAATCATGACAATATCTTACTTACTCTCTATCTAACCTTAAATAATTTAATAAATTCATGCATTCATGAATAAACGTGACCATGAAGTCTCAGTTTCATTATAGCAAAACACACATTTTCCATCAATGTTGTCTCTGAATCTTGAAAGCATCTGGTTTGCAGGATTATCTTATTCAGTTTTTTCCAAACTGACTTCCATTCAATATTTTTTACGGTCTGAAATAACTTGGCAGGAGTTGTTGACCTCAGGCTCTGACTCTTAATGTTGTACTCTCACCTGATTGGATGGGAGTTGGTGACCGTTAAGAGAGGGAGCCAATCAACAGCAGTTTGTTTGTTTTTAAAAAACCTGTAGAAGATGATTCATACTAAGTAAAACTGCTGAATGACGTCATATAATAAACAGAGGCTTTGATATAAACATACTACTGTTAACATTTTCTCTGATGACTCATGCAACTGTGTTGTGTTGTTGTGCAGACACTGCTATGATATTATTTTCTCCAAGTACCAATACAGAGCTGTTATTTTTTGCCTGGAGCTGCCATCTTAACTGCTCGGTTGCTTTCCACCAGCTGCAGCAAACGTGCAATGTGAATGCACTCGTTTCCAAAACACATACCATCATACACTGGTGAGAGCCGTGCTTCAAAAACTTCTTCACTGCTGCTATAAATAGCTGCCCATGCACACTTGGAGGAGCATTGTGGGTGAAATGGGGGTAGGGTACCAAAGGTTTCTCCTCCTGCATCAGCAACAATAATAAGTTGTTGCCAACAATTTGGCCCAAATAAAGACAGAGAGGATTTCTGTGCGTAAGCAACACTGGAGGGTCCAGACACAGTCGATAAGACAGTGCGGTGTGTTCATCTGTTCTCAGCCCTGCAGCAGGACTAACAACAGCCATAGTTTCATTCAAAGTTTGAAGAAAAAAACAAAAACAAATCCTGACTTTATAATCTCAATTCTGACTTTAAACTTAAAAATCTGACTTTAAATCCAACCCAAATTTCTGACTTTTAAATCTAAAATTCAGACTTAAATTCAGACTTAAAACTTAAAATCCTGAATTCAAACTCAAGATTCTGACTTCAAACTGACTTTACAAATTGACTTTAAACTTAAAACACTGACTTTAATTCAACTCAAATTTCTGACTTTAAACTCAAAATTCTGATTTAAAACTTAAAACTCTGTCTCTGACATATGACAACATAAAACAAAACGTGTTTAACAAGGGAAATATATAACATACAAGAAAGAAGTCATAATATTATAAAAACACAATCTACAATAAAAATACACAATAAATCTGGAAAATGCAGACCTGGTGCAGTTAACCAAACACTTGTCTAAACAGGTTTGTCTTTAGTCGCTCTTCCACAGAATCAGCAGACTGTAAGCTCGGGGGCAGAGCTTTTCATAATTTAGGTGAGCCAATGGCATGTATGATTAAAGATCAACCATGATGCAGAATGGTGGTAGGTTACCACCATTCTGCATCTAGGTTACGCACCAAGATAAAAACTCTCAAACCTCCAGAGCAGCCTGATCTCTCATGACAGGACAAGGCTGAAAACTGAACAGGTGACGGGGGTTAAGGTTATGAACTCGGGGTTACAACCATATGCAACCAAATCTTAGAGCCAGAATAGTATGAGTGCCACGCACAGACCATCCGTCACCGATCACACTGCTGCTCGTAAATCAGTCGGACAGAGTGCACGCTTTAGGACAAGTTAACGAGGGGACATTTCACTGTTAATGGTGATTCATTGTGGCCTACACGTACGGTCTCAAGGTTTTGTCATACCATAAAGAGGTTATTTTTGTTGCTGCTGTACCGTCAGTGACCGGCAAGACTGTAAGTGTCGTCATAAAGGATGTTTTTTGACCCACTATGATGACCTGTAGGGTAACAGATTTGTGCCTTTCTTTCCTCAAGACATTACGGTGGCACCATAATTCATGTTGTTCTGTCCACATGCTCCACACATCATTTACATGCTCTCATATGCATGTAAAGAATCCAGAAAATGGATGGCTGGCCTTTCATAAAAAAAGCCTTTAAAAGTCTAATTTCTTTCATCTTTAACATGCAGTGTATCATAACATAATGACAGGATTTTTCCATTAAAACGGTCATACTTACTGTAGGTTGGGGCACCATGTGAGGTGGGACCTGTTAAGGTTTTTGTGGCCACAGATCTGGACAGTAAACATATCAGTGACTGTTGATATTTAGTGTTTGCTGATGAAGGGGGGGGGGGGGGGCTGTTGTCAGCTGTTGTGTGAGAAGGTCAAAGAATTTTCAGACCTGTGGGTGAAGTCTGGAGCCGCCATCGCAACAGCCATGACAAACACAGTAAGCATTTATTGAGTCATAGCTGCCTGTTCCACCTTTTAGTCATATTTAAAGCTGCGAGAATCTTGCATAATTTTAATACAACGAGTGTGAAAGGAGTCACTCATAGTGATAAACCTGAATCTGCAGCTCCACTTGGTTTTTACAGCTTTATAATGAGTTCTAGCTTGTTGTTTAACAATTATTTTAAGAGAAAAAAACTCTAAAAACTCTCTTTACACTGCCTGCTCAGCACCAAACGGCACACAGGCAAGGTTAGCGACTAGCTTGTGAACAAAGCGGAGTAGCTTGAGAACAAGATATTTACCTCATGAGTTGGTAAACTAAAAGAGAGAATGTTGCAATTAAACCATAGACTGTATAAAATATGGATGTCCTATTCATGAAGTCACCCACAGGTTTCTGAAGAGTTGTGAAGCTCAGAGTGGTGGTTCTAGCCGCCACCATCTTGGCGGTCCTGTCTCTCCCGCCTCCCAGCTAATCTAAAAATGGGCAAAGACGTGGAGCGTGGGTGGACCTGAGGCAGGCTGAATGACGCCTGGCTGCTCAAACAAGCCACTTGTAATGGCACCCACCTGTCAATCAAAGCTGTCACACTGTTAATTATGCATAACTTTAAGCCTTAATTTATATAGGTAAGATTTATAAAAATTCAGACTAAGTACAGATACAGGTAAATTGGCTATAGAGACCAAAACTGTTTTTTGTACCAGGCCATAAACCAGGCTGTTTATTTCTGACATTTTAACATGGGGGCTTATGGAGAACAGCCACAGAGGTTGACGCTTCACTCCAATGATTGCCACATTAATTTAAAAGGCAATGAAATGTCAATGTTATTATTATGTTATTGTCAACCTGAGCAAAATATATTATAACATGCATGTTACCAATTTAATAATGTACAGGTAAACATATCTGTAACAGGACAGAATCTATTTCAGATATTGCAGAATAAAAATTACATGCCAAACAATTTTACATTGTGGCAACCCACCTTCCTTTCCTTTCGTCCACTAATCAGGTAACTAATCACTAATCAGACTGTGCTGTGATCCCTGCATGTCGAAGTGTCCTTGGGCAAGATACTGACTACTATCAAATTGCTCCCAAAGGCTGCACCATGCATATGAATGGTAAGCTCCCAAAAACTGATGAGCAGTTGGCAGCTTGCATGGCAGCCATTGGCATCAGTGTTTGAATGGGTGAATGAGATATGTAGTGTAAAAGCGCCTTGAGTGGTCCAAAGACAAGAAAGGCGCTATACAAGTACAGTCTGTTTACCAGTCTTTGTTGTGACATCTTGACTTTTGATTTTCAAACAAGAATTGTTACAATGACAGCTTGGTTGACTATATTTATTATCCAATAAAATCCTGCATAACGTTTCCCATATAGTCAGCTGTTCAGAAGCACACTGACAAACATAAACAAGCTCTAGTGAACATGTCATGAGTCATATTTCAGTTCATGTTGGTGTGTGTAGACACTCAGAACGACGCAAACTTTATTATTCATAGAATCATCAATCTTTATTCTGGTACTTCTCTGTATGGAGATTTAAAAAAAGAAAAATCATAATCAAACAGGTAAACAGAAATATTTATGTTTCACATATTTTGCAAAACAAGCTTTCAATCAAAAGTTACAGACTATAAACGCTGTAGACTACATTTGCACATATAAAGACTTGATTAACCATATACTGATGCAGGAGCTGAAGCGTTATCCATGCTTAGTGTATACACTATGATGCTTTAATGGCAGAACTGAATCGGATTTCTCTTCTCTGTTCACACAAAGTCATCTCTCTTTTTTATTTTCCCACAAAGAGGAAACCACAAACTATTTTGAGATTTTTTAAAAAAACAAACAAAAAGAGCCATTTTCCAAAAGCTATGCCTGCGGAAAAAAAGCATCATGAGATTTATGTCCTCTTAACCGCTGTTCTAGAACAAATGAATTTTTGAAAGCAAACTTGACTTATTTATGTGATTTCTTATCTTTAAGATATCATCAAATAATCAGAAATGTATTAGGCATGCAATAAACTGACATGAAAACACGCTCTTTGATAAGAGGTTTTAGTTTATGTTTTGTAATAATTTCTTGAAGTTTGGAGATGTTGCAAAACGTTTTAAATTAAAATAATAAATAAAGAAATAAAGTTTCTGTTTTGATGAAAACGATCAGCTGCTCGGCTCCTGAAGCCCAGAGGCCGAGCTCTCCTGTTGAAACTTTTTCTTTACGGCTTCAGGTTTTAAACTAAAGCCACCGATCGAGCTTTGGATTTAAGGAGTGACAACAATCAACAATCTAGCCCAAAGAATCACATAACAAAATACACCAGATTGGTCCTGAAGTGAAAAAATAAGGACTTATTTAAGAAAATAAAGCGTAATGTTCTGAGCAAATGGCAGAATAATAAAAATTGCACTTGCACTTGAAGAGCTCCTAAAACACATTTTCTCCTACACACTATAAATTTGTGAATTTTGGCCCCCCGGGGGACGACAACCTGCAGCAGAAAGCGGTCATGACCTTCGAAAAGCATTTGAGCCAAGATACACACATATCTACTAACTCATGAATCTCAAACGACTGTGCAAAATGACTGCGAATGATTTCACTGAGACAGAAGCAGAAAACGAAGAAAAATAACTGAAATACTCGAGTCAGATCTGGCTTCCTGTGGCAATCCGATAAAGATGCTACACATGCTCTATATTTGAAGGTTACAGACATTTGTAAGCTTTGTATAACTCGGTCGTATACTTTATATGTCCCAGGTCGAAAAAATATCCCTTTTATTTTACACAAATTGCACCCTGAGATTTGATAAAACAAAATGTCCTTCAAAAAGTTTTAAGTTGTGTCCACAACAGTCCACTAGCTCATATCATACCTCATAAATACAATAATCAAACGACTACTGAACTGACCTCTATGTACAAAATGCTGCACTTATACGAGAACACGACATCCTACGTGTACGGTAAGACGGACGTAAAGCAAACAGCACATCGATCAATCGCACTGTGGAGATCACACTCAGCATATTTTTCACAAGCGGACGCAGGAGACTTCGTTACAGCAGCAGCGCTGTGGAATTCAAACTATTATAACTTTACACGCCACGGTTTTCAAGTATGACACACTTGAAGTCATGCTATGATATTGTTACTGCATGTGCTGCCGTCGGGACGAATGAGACAGATGAGCTGTGCTGTGGCAGTTACGGCATCCCCTCTTACTTATTTATATTATTGCAAATTTATACTAGAATAATAGAATCTTTTATGCTCTCTGTAAAATGCATCTGACATCCTCATTCAGATAATAATCTGAAATCAGTTTTATGGCTTCCAGAGACACTGCAGCATGTCCTCGCTCACTGTACTAATATTTATTCTGTGCCTTGTTGTATTGACTGGAAAGCTGGTGTGTTTTCTCACAATAAGTTTACACTAATGATGCCCGAAAAAACAGAGACACTTAAGTCACAGGACACATCAGCATTTACGTTTTGTTTCACTACAGCAGTGACAGAAAATATATCAAGACGTCCAGGAGGAGAACCTTCCTTCCTGCCTCTCAGTCACCTTGTCTAAGTCATTTGTTATGGAGACAGAGGGAAGGACAAACTACAGTGCTGAATGTCCTTCATACAGTATAAACTATACTGTGTGCGCTCCATGGCATATGGGGAGGAAACATTTTAAACTCAACTTAAAATCTGAAGCTACACGAGAGAATGAATTTCATCACAGATGGCTAAAAAAATGCATAATCAGATTTGAGGAGCAGCGACCTGCTGTATGTCTGCCACGAGGCCTAACATGAGAACACACTGAAGGTTGTTGGTCAGTGTTACAACAGTGTTGGAGATGTCGTGCCTTATCCGCGTGGAGAAAAGGAAATTCATGGTGACGTGTGGGTTTGAATCGATCAACAATCGCATCCCTTTCACTTATTGACCTTCAGCTTCAGCTGGGCGACCTTAGCTTGTGCCAGTTTAGTCTGAACGTCGACGGGCCTCTCGAAGAAGGTCACCAGGGCCGGCTCGTTCAGCAGGGAAGCCAGGACCTGCTCGAAGGAAAACGACCACTCTATCTCCGAGAGGTCCGGCGCTGCTTCCTGGCTGTTGTGGGAGCCGGGGGTGTCGGAGCTCTCCGGGGTGGTGGAAGCTTCTTCGGTTGAAGGTGACTCTTCTGGAGCGGCGGCAGCAGCACCAGCACCAGCAGGAGGGCTGTCTGCAGATTTTGTGGACTCGGGTGGGCTGCTCGGCTCCTGGAGCCTCCGTCCGACCTCTTCCATCCTCAGGAGGAGGCTGGTCACATGGGCCACGGCTCGGTAAAGAGACTCCTCATCTGGATTGCCATGAAAGATGTTGTAGAGGGTCTTGGAGAACTGGATGAACTGAGTCTGAGATAGGAAAATAAATAAAGCACATGTTGTACTGTCAGATAATTTGACATATCACATAGGTCATTTTTTTGTGAAATTAATGAGATATTACCTGATTAATTCGGGGTAGGTCCTTGATGGTTTCCTCTTTCTTAAGTATCTCATTTTGCCATTGCTTCAGGTAGGCCTGCAGGTCCACCTTTCCTCTTCCTGTCAATCACATCGCACAAAATTAAGACATTTACAGGCTTTTCTTCCAGCTGTGGCGTGTTTGTGTTAAATTTGTGTGACACACTACCTCTTTCAGGGCTTTTCCTTATCACGCCATCTTCAGGGAGATCAAATGCTGAAATATACGAGCAGAAATGCCTCAAGAACAAACAAGGACATCAAGCAAGCATCAAGACACAATCATGATTTAGGCGGAAAGGGTAAAAGTTAAGCTTTAAAGGAGAAGAAAGAGTAAAGAGGCTAACCAGTGAGTCTACTCAAGTGAGAAGAGTCTTCAGTCACTGGGATAAAGTGCTGGATTCTTTGTTCCTTTAAGTGCAAAGGACTACCTGTAAAAGCTGGAAGATACTGACTGTGAGTGCACTGAGAGGAAAGATGAAGAGACAGATGAAAGTAGCTTGATGAATGAAAACAGAGTTCACAGACAGAGTTTGTTAGATACAGTCTAATGTAATCACATCCAACAATCCTGCAACAGAAAGGTTCGCACTCTTTCCAGGACTCTTCAAGGACCTTTTCCAGGAGTTTTTCTTGACCTCATCAACTCACAAACAGTCATCATAATTTACCAGACTGAACTACTTGAGAGGAACATTGACTGTAAATTGAATTAAATGAACAGGGAGTGTTTTTTTCCACTCTATTTCTTTAGGACCGCGCAGCTCGTCCAACCAACAGTCAAGTTTCAAACAAAATAGGCGATCTGAGTGAGGGGATAAAATACAATTCACAAATCGTTTTTTTTTTTTTTCCAGAATATTTGGTCTTTTTTATTATTTATTTAGGGCATTTTTCTTTTTGCCTTTATTTGATCGGACAGTTAAAAACAGGGCGAGAGAGGGGACAAGAGGCAGCAAAGGACCACAGGCCGGAGTCAAACCTGGGTCACTGCAACAAGGATTCAACTTTGCTTACGCTCTACCAGTTGAGTTTCCAGGACGCCCCAATATTTGGTCCTTTTAAACCATTACTGGAAAACATTTTCCAGGTTTTCCAGGGTCAAAGATTCAACTCTAAATTCATGTTTCATTCATAGATTATACTCTAGTTAGTGGTGGTGCTGCGTTGGACTGAAAGATATTTTAAAGGGGGGACAAACTGTTAGCTCCTTGTTATGTAACAGTATTAATACATCATGTTTAAAGAAATAACAAACTAGATAAATTGAGTATTGTATGATGTGATATGATTGTGTCACTGTAAAATACTTCATTTTCTATGCTCCCCCACCAATGACAGTGTGTGCATGCATGCGTGTCATTTTTCACTGCTGGACTAAACAATTACCCTCACAAGCAGCAGTGTTGTTATATTTGCCCGACAGCTTCATGCTGCATTCAAGGGCAGCATCACCATGTTGGTTAGCCGTTCATAGTCGCTCAGTGCGCCTCTGCCGTTGAAACAGAATGACTGCGGTGACCTTTCCTCAATCGCCAGGGTCGGCCTCAAATTTCCACATAAAAATAAAATAACATTTAAAATCTAATGAGCAGACACTACGAGCTTTGTCAAGTTCTGACCTTTCCCAACAATACGTCAAATTATCATCACTGTTCGCTCTCCCATCTGTAACGTCTCCCAACAACACGGCAGCCTTTAGCGGAGCTGTAGCTCTAAGTTAAAAAGATACAAGACATTTTTTTTGTCCCTACCACCAATCACGACACAGATGATGTCACCGCGTAGTCTCTCCTCTCTAATTGAAGCCGATAAGTGAGTACAGCTGCTGTGCTGCATGTTTGGACTGAAAAACCTGCAGCCTCTCAGCTCTAAATAGCACATGATTTCATTTCCTTGATCAATGGAGCGTTTAGCCCACTTGCAATGTCAGACTTTGATGTTGGCTCCTACTCCGTCGATGAGGGCTCAGGGCTGTCCCGCTGTGAAATTGGGAAGTGTTTGAGGTCGCTATGGTTTACATTATCAGCTCGCTCGACACTCTTGAGGGAAAAACCTACGACGCATAAAGTTGTGACATGAAAAACGGCGCTGACAGTGGAAAATATGAACTTGTTTGTCGGCCTCGCTGTCACACTAAGTGCTGTCCAGCTTATCAGACAGTCTGTTGGGGGTTCAGTGCTTCTTCAGGAACTGGGCCTCCACCATCTTGTTTGGACGGTGGTAACAAGATGGGACCTGTCCTTGGTGCTGAAGCAACATGCAGACACAAAACAAGCCTTGCTGCTTGATGCTCACTGGCCTGGCACATCACAAACCGTGACTCAGTACTCTTCTGCTGCTGCTAAGCTGTCAGTTGTAATCTGAGCACTTCCTTCTCATCACACATCCCCACTGCAAAATGCCCTTACAGCTCCTCACACCCATCGTTGCCATGGCAAAGTTCTTTCACCCAACACGGACTATTCTTACGCCCGCCTTCAGGCGACCACGTGCCACAGTCATGCAAACAAGAGGCACACCATTCAAGGGCAGCTTCTTCCCCCTCGGCGATGTGCTCACTCAACAAATGCCGAGTTACAGACTGGATCTCTGAACTCATATTTTCAAGCCCTGCAGACGGCAGACTGATTTAACTCGATCTGAGCTTGTTTTTCACTTCAGGCTGCTGCTGTATGTCTGTTGACATGTTATCGCTGTCATGTAACAGCATGTGGTAGAATCTGGAGGCTGTAAAGGATCCAGTCTGGAAACATTTGATCACATGATCACTGCAGATATGTCAGTGGTACACAAACTAATCTATTTTATAGTTTACAAGAGACAGACGATGATGGATTAAGGGTTAAAATTGTCACATGAGGAATTTAATCTCTGAGATTTAGTTGCTGGCGGCAGCTTCATCACTCACCTGGTGGCAGGTGCAGCTTGAAGAGGAATTTCAGCTTATTTGTGAAAGATCCGCTGTACAAAGTATCTGCACGAGAAGCAATTTAGAAATTATAGCAGTGAGCGAGGTTTAATGGCCGCATTAGTGGAGTGGAGAGAACGAGGGAATTTACCAAGAGCGTAGCAGAACTCTTTAAAGTTGACGAGGCCGTCCTGGTTCTCGTCTATCAGGCGGAAGATCCAGAGGGAGAGGGTGCTCTTGCTGGTGCAGAAAGCCCACGGCTCCAGCAGCGAGAAGAGCACGCTGAACTGTTGGAAACCCAACTGGTACTGCTCCAAATAAGCCAGGCTGGGGTCATGATGGAGGAGAGCTGGACTCTTCATCGTCCAGTAGCAGCAGAGAAAATGCTGCCTCTAACAAACAAACAAAAAAAAAGAAAAACATGTTTGTATTTCTCTCTTTTTTTTAATATTACGACATTTTTGTATTTTTTTTTTCATGTCTCTGACTCACTTTGAACAAGTTATAAAGCTCATCAAGCTGTGAGGCACTGAATCTGACTTCTTGGGACACCACCCGAATCTGAAAATAGATTTGATTAAAGGGTAACTTCATTGTTCAAACCTAAGCCTTATTTATATGGGGACAACAAGTGTTGAATTTGGTCCAATACTGAGTGAGAGTGCTGCATGCTGCAGCCGCAAAAAGGACATATGATGTAACCCTTGCGGGGAACTGGACACCATCAAAATACGTCTATTAAAAGGACTTGTTTTTTTTGCCACTGACTGGCTCAGATTGTTATTTTAAGTGTCTGACAACATGAAACATTTTCTTTCACTTGATCCACTGTGTGTCTAAACAAGTCTTACTCAAGCAGAAGTTTCATTCTGAAATCTCCGCAGAGGTGAGGTGACTTGTTGTGTCAACAGTGAAAACGTGAGTGTAGTAATGCACCGGCCAGGAAGTTTGTTGTGTTGCAGTACAAAAAGCAAAGCTTAGAGTTACGTAACATTATCAATGTCACGCCTGAATATTTATCTGATTCCGACAATGTGGATGAGGACACGAGTTCGATGGCTGCTTGTATTTATTCGAGCCGGAGGTTTACGGACAAAACTACAAACTGAAGAGCCGACAAGGAGAGAGAGAGAGAGAGAGAGACGGAGGCGACAGGCAGAGGACGTGAACCAGCTGCTGCAAGGTGGTGAAGCTCTGGAGACTGATGGTGACCCTGTGGGTGCTGTGATCCTCTGTGATCCTCTGTGCACAGAGGAGATTTCACAGACCAGATCGAGCAAAAGGTACAGAAAACATTACATTTTTCTGTAGGATTCTTTCCATAATGTTGTCAGACACTTTCCATGGACGTATTTTGATGCAATTGGCCACGAGGATTACGTTGTAGTCCTTTTCTTGGCTGCAGGTTGCAGCGTTCTCACTCAAGGCTGGACCAAATTCAAAACTTGTTGTCCCCATTAGTCACTTTGACACAAACACACAGGTTTAACCAAGCTTAACAAAGCAAATACACTAACTGCTGTAAACTCAATGAGCACTTACAACATTCTGCTTGGTTGTATCTTCCAGCGTCTGGATTACGTGCAGTTTGTTTCTTTTCCGTGAACTCTCGACTTCCTCTGAACGGATGTGTCCATATTTCTAAAACAAAGCACAGTTAGTTAAAATCAACCACAACGCCGACATCTCTTAACAGAACTGACACGGAAACAGCTCACAGTACCTCGTAGGCCTCTCGAATCAGTTCGCTGATATCCACGTTAAAGTGGGATGTTTTGTCGTTATTGCCCACCGAAGCTTGTTGCACCGTTGGAGGCAACGGACTGTCTTTGTTTGTCACACTGTCGAAGAATCTGAAATAACACCATCAGAGAAAGAGAGACAATAATTCACACTGTAAAAATGCTTAAAATACATCAGCCCTGCTGTGTTTGCATTCACACGGACTTGTTGAGGATGGTGACGGCCTCGGCGTCGTCGTGGCAGCTGATCAGAGCCTCCATGTTGTAGTCCAGCACTGCCAGGCCGAGCTGCAGGATTGCTTTTATGCCGTCGTAGAAAAAACAGTCGACCACGTTCACGGCGCTCTCTATGGGCAGGACGCTGATGAAGAGAGTGAGAAACCAGGACAAGGACACGGACGAGAAGAAACTCAGGTCCGTCATGTGCTCCACCAGCTGGGGGAGGTTTTCCCGAATCAGATCCTCGAACACCGCCTGGTCGACCAAAGCACCTGAGGAAAGATCGCCGACATTTTAGAGAGCCGTTAAGACCTAATGTCCCAAAATGACCAGCATCGCTTCGCTTGTCCTCTCACCAATAATTCGGCGGTTAAAGTAATCCGGCAGCATCCTCTCACAGACGGCCACTAAGAGCCAGAACGCCTCCTCTTCTTTCGCGTAGAGCAGGAGAACTGACGTGAGGATGTTCATGGCCTGAATGAGAGAAAAGAAAAGACACTTCTTCAGTTGTAAGTAAACGGTGAACTGCAGAGGCAAGGATAAAGATGTCTGTGTCAACAAGGTGCGTTTTTCAGAACAAAAACAGTTTAAAAAATGTTTTCAATGGCTTCTTTGATCACTTGTGGCCTTGTGGCTGCACTGAAATCACAGTGAAGGAGACAGGAGTTTTAAAACCGTAGAGTCCCAGACTGGGCACGTCTCTGTCACATCACAGCCACAACGCTGTTTTAATCCATTCAAGGTTTCAAACTCTACCAGGAGCATTTCAGAAGTGTTTTGCCCACCAGACTTTGTTAACTTGCTCAGATATAGTAATTTTTTCTTGGTTTGTGTGCTTCTTCGATGTGTAAATATGCTACATAGTTAAATTGTTTCCCTTTTGGCCCTTTGGAAGTCTGCACAAGGTGTTTTATTTTGATTCTCTATGCTGTTTCTGTGTCTGACCTACGGCTAGCTCGATCTGCTGTGTTCTGATTGATGCGGCATTCGTCAAAAGTGGAACAGCAAAGTATACCCAGAGGAGCGGAGTGGAGAGAGCTGCTTCTGGGATGCGGCACTTTTGGTGGGGTTACAAACATTGTCTACGGACGTGATCAGCTGCAGCAGCTGCGGTGCTCCTGGACCGCGACACGGCTGTGCCCGGTGAAATTTAGACAAAAGGGTTCAAAGCTTTTGTTGAAATCTGTACCATAATCTTCACCTCACGTACAATAGCCAAAACGAAAGAATAAACTCACATAAATAACCACTAGAAATGAAGAGATAAAGAAAGATTAGGATAGCAAATTGTCATAATTTTCACAGTTATCACTGTCAGAGTACCTGGCAGTAGCCGATTTTAGGGTTCCTGTATGCATAGGCAGTGAGGACTCTGCGTAGAGCTGAGATTCCTGTGTCACTCTGAAAGGCAGGGTGATCTGGCAGAGAGCGGTGCAAGTCTCTCTCGATCTCATCCGTTGCCAAAGTGCTTGTGCCCAGAGACTGTTCAACCAGCTCTGTGTAATAGCCGGGGTGGGTGGCCATGTCGTTCACAGCTCCTACGAAGGCAGATCCACAGTCAGTTCAAAAGCAGATGCTGCAGAGAGCCCAAGCCAACTGCGTTCAGATTAATTATTAATGTCGAGTACGAGCACTTGAGCACTTAACACTTTCAATCATGCCAGGCGTCACTGTCACTGCAGATCACTTACTGTGGTGAGAGTTACGTCTGCTGTATAAATACCTGAAAACAGCATCCACAGCTCTCCTCTCAAGGCCTCAGGAACGCCACGAACAATCAGGTCTCGTGTCTTCTTGGTGAAGAACATACTCGTGCCGCGTCCGTATTCAGAGAAATGGATGTTCCACGACTGCTCCTTCATCTTTTCTTTGAGCTGTCAAACACACAACCACCTTCTTATTGTACATGCTCTGCAATGCTGTTAGCAGTCTTTGTCTTTCTAAACACATGCACGCTTCATTTTTATTTATGTCCACCCCTGAATTGATTAGACACCCACCCGCACACCCCCACTTATCTTACATCAAGGCAATCCAGTTAGATCTTGTAACCGAGTGCGGTTGTTTGTGGTGAAGACAAGCAGTAAGGAGATATTTACCATTTTGGGGTCGAGGTTTTCAACATCCTGTGGGTGGAAAACAGTCATGAGAGCCTCGGTGCTCACGGCCTTGCTGCTGTCTTTCTGTCCCACCATCAGTGTTACGTCCTCTGGGTTGTCCTCGAAGTGGTTGATGAGCGACTGGCACTCGCCTCGTATGGCCTTGAACACAGATCATTTTTCAGTGTCAGAGACGACTAAAAACTGCAGAATAAACATCAAACAACAAATGGTAAACAGGTTACCCCGGATGAAGCAGAGTGCTGAGGGCTGGCACTAATCCCACACCTGCTACGGATCGTGTTGGCAAGTCGCTGATAATCCCGGACTTCAGAGAAACGCAGCGCCCTCTTGCCGCGCACACACACCGTTAAAGCCCTGCTGCTGGAGTCCGGCTTCTCAACATTTACAACCTGAAATAACGTAGTCAGAACAGACCTTTGAGGCTGGTATTCATCAGTATGCAGAGAGCTTTTTGTGACTTACTGGCAGTGTTTTTTTTTTTTTATCAATCAAGTAATGCTGCCTTTGCATCACATTACCTCTCGCATTGGAATGATGACATGGCATTGGCTCCCATCCTGGCTGGCGAAACACAAATAGTTCTCCGACAGACAGATCTTGCCAAGCGTGTTGTAATGGCTGAAGGGCACCCACAGGAAGCTCTCGTGCACCTCTAACAGATTTTCCTCCTTGGGAAGCCTGAAAAACGTCCGGAACTGCTCGCTCTTTGCATGAGCTTCGAGGCCTCTGTGCGGGAAGTAAAGCAGAAAGTAAAGTCACGAGCAGAACATCAAGTTTAAGTTTAAGTTATCTTTCAAGCAGCCTCCAGACGCACATGCAAAACTGGCAGCTAGGATAGGCTCCAGCCCCACTGTGACCGAGTGGCTACAGAAAATGGATGGAGGTCATAGTATGGAGAAGTGTGACGAAGATTTTCTTTTAAATAAATGTCTGTTAGGTCACTATCTATCACCCTATGAGGTAACACAATCATATTGATGAATGTATTACAGTATTTATATATTTGCAGTGTTGTCTGTGGCGACATTCTCTGGAAAAATGCTGCATTAAGTTGCTGTTAAAGAAAAAATTTCTTACTGCTGCAGCATCGCATTAAGAGCATTTAACTGGTGAAACATGATGACTTTTAGTATGAAAGGTCAACTCAAGTTACAATGAAATGTGTTTGTCAGTGAGCACAGCACTGGCAGCTACCGTTAATCAAAAATGCATCAACAAAACGGTAATTTTCTGCATTTTTTTATACTGGATCAGTCTGAAATATGTCAGGCACGAGAAGGAGCAGTTACAGTGAGCTCTAATTCTGTGACTTGTAGTATTAAACCTTGCCATTAACACTAGTAACTATGGGTGTCACCAAATCAACCAGGACACAAATATTGAGTTTAATTCGTAAATGATTCCAGCAGATCAACATCAAATCAAGAGCTGTAAAAATTGTCAAAGTAAAGAAGCTGATTTTAAAATATCTGACACCGGTATTGTCATGTTTGATCTGCCTTCCAGTCCCGGTAGGTTAAAACAAACAAATGCTATTTGACTCATGTCAGACTTTGTGTTTACTCTGGTGTCTTCAGGTCGACAGGCGCACTAACAGGATCATGTACAGCTGTGCAGCGCAGCAGAAAGACAGTACCTCTTGGTAATCTGCAGAGGGTCAGAGAGCGCCGGCTCTCTCTGGAAGGCCTCTTTATCAAAAAGACGTTTGATGGAGTAGTCGGCCAGCTGTTCCATGATAACAAATGTTTCATTAAGGTGCAACAGCATGGAGAAGTAGTGATCCTCCCCGTGAGCCAAGACGCGGATGCTCTCGGTCAGTAGAACGTTTGAGGTTTTCTCCAGCCTCCAGATCTCGTCCCAGGAGATGACCAGTTTCACTGCAGAGTGAAAATGAAAGTTAAATTATTGATTAAAGGACAATTGTTTTGCTGTTTCTTAATTTCTGCTCCAGGCACAGTACAGCTGAGCACGCCTACAACACACATGGACACACCTATCCATCCACCCACTCAGGACGACTTGTTCTTCTTTGTCTCTAAGACGGTGCTTTTTCGGTTGTGAAGCAAAGATGCATATTTCCCTCGGTTTTCCATGCCCACCAGCTTCACTGCCTAAACTCTCTGAGTTTACTTTTAGACATACAGCTTTACTTGTTGCTATGTAGCTAACCACCGGTGCTCCAGGTGGTCTGAAGCTGAAGCAGAGCAGCTGGAGCAAAAAATGATCCAGTCATCAAAATCAGTCATAAATTTATAAAAGTTGTGTATCTTTGTAAAGTAATCAGTGAATCCAGCAATCCTTTACATCCTAATTAATGTCTATTTCTGGCCAGATAAGCAGTAAATGGATCAAATTTAGGGCCTGACATCACTGTTATCTCAGCTACTGACGCTGTCATGCCGTCAAACACAACACGAAGAGGGTGAAGTGCCGTTTAAAGTGTCATGATAATCAGTGTTATCCATCATCCACGCTGCTTCTCAAGCCTGCCTCCACTATGTGGTCTGCTGCAGTCTAATGGCTCTTTAGCAATTAGGAACATTACCTCATGCTGTTTTCCAATGAAAAAGTGTCCAAAGAATGTTCCTTTCAGCCCATAAAAGCCAACTACAGTGGCTGTTAGGAGCTTCCACCACTCGACATCATGCAACTCACGGTAATTAGTGGACCATAAATGACTTACCCTCAGCTCCCAGCAGGTATGAATAGAAGCACAGGAAGTTTGTGCTGAGGTAGAGCCAGCCCTGGCAGGGCACTTTGCCTTTCCAGTAGCTGCATGAGTAGTATGTGACCAGCTTCTCCTCCGGCGGCAGCTCGAACCACTTCTCAAACCTCAGAAGTGCTTCTCTGAACTTCTCTGGATCGTCCTCCAGCACCAGGGATGTCTTCCCTTCCTCAGCAATGAGACCCTAACACATTAAATATTGAGTGTTACTGCAGGCTGAGAGCGATAAGAGATCATCTTTGCATAAATCAATATATCAACAATAGAACAAATCTGAAAGGCGATACTCTTGGTGATGAACCCACACTTACTTATCCTCTGAGAGGACAGAAAAATCCAGATAATCAAGTTTAAGTGATTTCAAAGTCAGAGAGTTAAGAGGGCATTATCACATTTAGTATGCAATGAGAGATCTCTGGTAAAAAAGGGAAGTTCTTACTCTGATCTTGCCCTGTACAAAGCTGGTGATGTCTTCACTGGAGTCAAAAACAGACAGCGTCCTCATGATATTCTGCTGCAGCCATTCCCAGTGCTGAACAATCTCTTCTTTGGTGACACCTGACCCGACATCAAGACAAAAAAAACATCACAAAGTAAGAACATTAGCACATTAACAGTGAATGTTTTTTCATACAATTTTTAACGTATGACTTGTTTGCCAGTAAAAAATGAAAATACAGTGACATACCGCATGCTATTGACCAGTACACCTGTGAGTCAGGTGTGTGGTGCAGAATGCGAAAGGGAGCAACTTTGGATGTGGAGTCCAACACAGTATCCAGAGTGCCCACAAGGAGCCCTGTAACATACAATACATTGATGTTTTTAACCAATAAAAACACACCTGAAAATCAAGCAACCAGTGATGTGCTGGATTCATTTTTGAGGGACCTGTGAAGAACATGATGTATTTTGTACATCAGGAAACTGAGGATGGACCATAGACAGACGTCCATGACGTCACCCACAGGTTTCTGAAGAGCTGTTATGAAGCTCAGAGTGTGTCTGCCACCATCTTGACAGTCCTGCCTTTACCGCCTCCTGGCTAATCTAAAAATCGATAAATATATGGATTGTGGGTGGAGCCGAGGCAGGCTGAATGACACCTGGGTGCTCAAACAAGCCATCTGCAACGGCAACCAATCAATCAAAGCATCCGTGCTGGTAATTCTGCATAACTTTAAGCCTTAATATCATTTGAACAGGTGAGTTATCTCAGTACAGTTGTCATGAACGGGGAAATTAGCTGTAGACACCAAAACAGTTTTTTGTACCAGACTGTAAACATGTTTATTTCTGCTGTGAAGTTGGACATTATAACATGGGGACTTATGGAGACTGACTCATTCTGTAGCCAGCCCGAAGTGGATGTTTGAGGAACTGCAGTTTTTGGCACGTCCACATTGTTGCTGTTTGGAGTGGACCCCTTTGGCTTACTGTAATAAAGCTTTTAAGCATTCTTTTATGTCACATTTTCACTATTAAGATAACTGCGGAGTCTCTCGATTACTCAAAATATAAAGGTGAATAAAAATGACAACGATATTTTCAGTTCTGGCAATAAAAAGCTGATGCCTGGCAACAAATTTAAAGCTGTATAACTGCTGCATTTACTGATAAAACAAACCATTTGACAGCATCAGGAAAGACAGCTCAGCTACTGTCTAGTGTTGCACAACTAAAATTAGCAAAATCTGTTACCTTAACTTCTTCTCTCTGACATGCCCTCCATGAATAATTAACAAGGTCGCAGTGAAACCACACTCATGCAGTGCATCAGCATTATACCAGCCTGCGCACTGAACATGGATCAGCTCTCCACATGTACTGGGGGAGCTGTCAAGTCACGAAGGAATCAAAGGATCACTGTTCTCATCAGTGTAGAACAGCGTCGCACAGCAGAGGACAGACCACCACAACACATACAAAGATACTAGAAATAAAAGGCTCTTGTGCTGGAGGGAGCTTCAAGTGCAGCGTGTTATGTACAATCAGGTAGTATTTAACTTCCACTATCATTAAACCATCCAGACAGGACATCGGTCCTCTCGTCTTCAGCTGGAACACCGTTCATTATCATTAATGATCTATTAATTACCTTACGGCTGTCACACTGTGGCATGTGGTTAGAAGCTGCAGGTTACAATCAGTGGTGGTATTACAAGACCTGCTTTTATACTGCCAGGTGACAATAGCAAAGAAATAGGTTTTACATAACAGGTTGTGTCTACATCAGAAACTCAGCAGGGATTTAAAAGGTTACTATGAACATGCAGCACTCTTCACTAAAAGTGGAAGTACAAACATATGTTTAAGTTTACAATAAGGAAATAATAAAGAAAAAGATACAAAATTAAGATATACAACAGATCAAAATCCAAAACAATCCATACGGAGTGTTGCAGCACGAGAATGATTAAAAAATATCTCATCAGAACGTCTGCCATTAATACTATTGGACAGTTATACCCAAGACATGTAAAGTTATGAATAATTAAGAAGGTGACCGCTTTGATTGACGCGTAGGTGCCATCACAGGTGGATGCTTGAGCACCCAGTCTTCATTCAGCCCACGTCAGGTCCACTGATCTATGTCTTCGCCCATTTTAGATTAGCCTGGAGGCGGCAGAGGCAGGACGGCCAATATGACGGCAGCCAGAGCCATCACACTCTGAGCTGATCACTCTGATCAGAAACCTGTGGGTGACGTCACAGATACGACATCCACGTTTTATACTGTCTATGGTTATACCTAAATGGTCTGTCATGAATTCTAATTATAAGCTAAAGCTAAAGCTGTTTTAATTGACATTAATGTCATAATTATGCTTAATGTTTATTATTGAGGCAGTAGTGGGTGGTGTTGTTGTACAGGAAAGGTGTCTCTAATATTATGGCCCTGTCGTGTATTCAACCTCAATGAAAAACATATAATTAAACGAATACCTACTGTATTATCTCTGTAAAAGCAGAGCTGTTGTATTGGATCACATTAGACTGTACAAGCGTACCTAATGCAGTGAGCGTATATACACACACTCACGTGTAAATACACCTTTCCATAGCAAGAAGCTGTTATTCCAGCTCTACAACAGCTGTGTAGTAAGTCTAAAAACATTAGCTGATGCATCATTTACCCGATCAACTACCACTTTTATAATTAGGTAGCTAATTCATTAAGAAAAACTGCAGGACATTTAGTTGTTTTGGCCTTTCAATGTGAGTTTTTTCAGCCTTGGCTTCATATCTTTGTAGATTCAGTTACTTTGAGGTTCAGGCTGTTGGTAATAATTGACAGAGTAATCAATAATGGGAAAAAAAAACCAACAACTGCACGCTAAAAATATTACATTTTATTCCAGCAGAGCTATGATATAACCCTAAATTATAGAGTGACAACTCAGCTGAGCATCAGTGTCACCACAGTTGCTGACACATTTATTACTGTCCGGGGAGCAGCAGTGTCTGACATTGCAGTGACATTATAAATTCAATGATATTCTGTTGAATTTCTCGCCTTGGGGAGATTTTTGAGTCTGTTTTTGACAGCTGGGATTGTGATTTGAGTCTAAAGGTGACACAGCTTAAAGTTTTTTTCAGGCCTTGTGTACATACTGCAACCTCTCCTGCAACCAGGAGGAAATTAAATGAACCCTGGAGTGTGTGGACACACTTAATGCACCTTGTTAACTGCTGTAAACAAGCCCAAATAGGCACTCAGACACCTTCTCCTGCTGCAGGCTGGCTGGTCCACATGAGCACCAGCTGCTCGGTGCCTAATCGGACTCCTGTACCTGTTGCTGTGAGGGTATTTTTTCTGTATGCTACACAGCAGCATCCGCCCTATACACACGGCGGACAGACAGCACGGTAGCTGTGCAAACGTACGGCGAGTTAACCCGTTAATATCTTGTTTTTGTAGCCCGGGTTTGGCGACGCTGCACCACCACCACCACCACCACAAGCAGCAGCAGCTGTCCTCCACATGCGGGGAGGTGAGAGCATAAACCGGCTAACGTTACCTGTCAAACCGCCTCCACCTTCTCCGTACCCTCGTCTCCTTTGCAGGACGAAGTACTCGTTATCCTTCTCGGTGACCCATAATTTAAACGCGTTTTTCAGCAGGATCTCTTCCGGTTTGAGCCACATGTTTCAAATGTCATGGAGTTATCTTTTGAATCCGCCGGACATGTCACGGTTATCTGTCACCTAAGTCCGACATCAAACCCGTGGACGTTTGTTTGTGTCCGAATCCCTCCCTTCCCACGTCGACAAGAAATGCTGGCAGAGCCGCAAAGCATCCCGGGATTGTAGTTCTCTGACGAGGAGGCGGCGCTACGAGATTCAGTCTGTGTGAACAGATATTTCATGAATGAAATGAGGGCAAAAAACTACTGTTATTAATTTATTATTTAATTTATTTTTTTTATTATTATTTTCTGCATACATACAAAACATAATATCACAAAAGTGAACCATAAAAATTAAATTAAATTAAATTAAATTAAATTGTCTATAAAAATAACGAAGCAAAATAAAATAAAATAAAATAGAGACGAACAGATTTCATGAATGGAATGAGGGGGGAAATAATGTTATTAATTAATTAATTAATTCATCTTTATACTCTATAATATTTTGCATACATATAAAGCATAATGTCACAAAACTGATCCATAAAAAAGAAAAAAACTAAATTACTTTTAGGTTTGTTTGTCTTTGTATGTTTTTTTTTGAAGAAGAAACATAATATCAGAGAATTGCTCCATAAAAAAGTATAAACGTAAATAAAATAAAATAAAATAATTACAAATGCACATTATTGTATACATCGATCTGATCCATGCCTATTGTCCCCTGTTCAGTCATTTGTCCACAGTTGTTTTCCATTTAAAGGTCCAGTGTGTCAAATTTAAAGGGCTCTACAGAATATGGCAGAAATGTAATATAACATTCATAACTACGTTTTCATTAGTGTATAATCATCTGAAAATATATCACTATATTTTTGTTTCCGTAAAATAAACCTAGTGGCATCTAGCGGTGAACTGAATACTTCTTGCCTCACCTGCTCCTTCCTAGCATAGAGGAGAAACTATTTTGACAGTGAAAGGCCCTTTAAAAATATTATTTCACTGAAACTGTGATTTGTGTATTTGTATTTATAATCTATAATGATGCATATTTATTTTCTGAATGATGTTCATAATGCTGTTGGTAAGATAAATGAATTCAATATTTAACTTTAATCACACTGACCTATTTGTTTTATATAAAAGATACAAAGACCTAACAAGGCATACAGTATCAACACTGTAGGGAGCAGAGAGTCTCTTAGCATCTTGAGCTCCATGCAGTCTGTAAAGTGTACAGTTAAATTATCTTGCATCACTGAAGGAAGGGAGGGACCATGAGAGTTGATTCACATGGCAGGAAGTTGAACTGATGATTTTTTTCGAAGAGGTCAGCAGAATGAATAACTGTAAATTTAACAGCTAACACTGACAGTGTGAGTTGTACAGATTAATGTAAAAACTAAACTGTAAAATTAGTTGGTGATGGTGAAATCTGATTAAGTGTCTGAAATTACATCACATATCCAAAAGTGTTTGTGCGGGCCAGTCAAGGTCTTGCACAGAAAAAACCCTGATTTGCACAAGGAGATATCGTCATGCTGAAACAGGAAAGACTCTTTCCTAAGCTGCTGTCTCAAAGTTGAAGTACAGTTTAAAACAAAAAATGCATGCAATTTATAGACATAAAACAACAACTTTATTAGTTATTGATGAAGGCATAGCAATATTGGAATATAAAAGCAAAGGATAGACCCCAAAATGGTAATGTGAATAATGTTAGGGTGTCAATTTATGGCTTTTCTTCATCTCAGAAATATATACCCAGCAACAAGTTATTACAGCCTGATTTTTGCATCCCTCAGTGGCCAAAGGATTGACTGTTGTAGGGTTAAGTGTGAATATTGAGTGTGTTATCTGACAGAGTTTCCAAAAGACCCTTAGAAGTCCTACAGTAAATGGTAGGGGAAGAATAAATTGAATTAGAAACAGCTTTTAAATCAGTCAGTCATATTAGTGAGACACACAGAGCAAGAGCGCTACCTACAGGTTGTGTAATGAAGGGACATCACTGACTAATTTCCCCTTTCTGTTATTAATCAAAAATAGATAACTACAAATAGGGATAAAAACAACTGTGTACTATTAAATTAGGCTGTAGACGAATGACAGTCACAGCATAAAACTGTAAACAAAACCGATACAATGCGAGCCAAAAGTCTGTAATAATAATAATATATAAATTGTCAAAGTAGTTTCTGTCTCCTATTTTTTTAAACACATTTTATTGTTTTTAAACACAGAGACAATACAAAATACAGAAACAAGACCCCCCACCCCGACCTGTCAGACAGCACATGCTATATACAGAGTATACAGACAAAAAAAGGGTGAAAATAGCCATAATGACCAAAACAATAACAATAATGACATAATGATGAATAATAATTTTAAAAAACTAGTTTGTTTCCAGTCTGCAGTATGTAATCATGAGTTGAGGGTAACCAGTCATCAGCAGCCTGTTATACTGTGTCCCTCATCTCAGATCTGCAGGTATATAATCTAGGAAGGGTGTCCAAACCTTTAAAAATAACTCGTCCTTACCCTTTACAACAGCTTGTAACCTTTCATGAGTGAGGATATTAAAGATCTCCCTGTACCAGAGGGTGACACTAGGTGGAAGAGTGCCTCCTATTTTTTAAATTAGATTAAACTGGAGGACATTTTTCAGTCCAGTAGGTGGCGGCAGTGCGCCATTTTTTTTTTTGGATCCAACTACCTCCTAAAAACCAGCGAAGAAGAAACACCCGCGTCGTTTGTAACGTTAGCCAGCTTCAACTGTAACTTCGTTACTTCGTATCCACCCGTCAAAACACCGACAAACTACAACTCTTATATGTTCAACTAGCTGCAGTATGATAAGTTCACTCATACATGATTTCAAATATAATTTATCTGTTTGTATGAAAGTGTAATTGTTGCTTAAAACTAGCAGGAAGACGTTAGTTAGTTAGTTAGTTAGCCAACGAGCTAACATGAGATTTAACGGTTAATTAACGGTTTAAAATGGAGGATAACTCGTCTTCTTCTTCGTCGGTGACTGCTGTTCGTCAGGCGTCTTTCCTCCAGAGGACTCTGGAGCGGTTGTCCTCCACACAGTGCCTCAAACTTCAGCCGGAGGAGGAGGCGGCGGCTCCGGTCGCTGTCATCGCACTCCAGAGGTATTTATCCGAGCAGCAACATGAGGGGCTGGACAGCTACAGCTACGACGTGACGGTCACGGATGGAGTCTGGAGGGCTAAGTGCGTCCTCCACCCGGGGTTAAACCACCTGGTGAGCAGCAACACCCTGAGGACCGGGGCTGACATCCACATCACGCAGTGCTCGTTTGTTTACAACGAGAGGAGGCTGGGACACGGATACATGTGCGTTGAGAAGCTCAGGTGTGACGCGCAGAGGTCTGCCGTGCTGCAGGTGTTGACACAGGATGTCAGCTCACTACCTATGCTGGTCAAACACGGCATGGAGAGGAGCGTGCTGCTGCAGAGTGATGTCCCCCTTCAGGTGAGCCGCAAACATTACCTGTCTCTGTGGAACAACGACGACCCGGAGGGAGACGTCTGGAGCTCAGGGTGTCCCTCAGCTGACACAGTGCTGGACGGTGAGATACTATGATGACCCACACACTGTTTGTTGACCACTGAGCTGCAGGGGAAATACCACAATGTGTCTGATCTTGCATGCAATCTATGTTTGGACACAACACAGTTTAGAGAGAGAGAGAGAGAGAGGCGCCCCCATCCTGCTTTGTTTACATGACCAAGATGGTGTTATTTGATCTCATAAACACTCAACAATTGATCCAAGAGAGCCTAATATTACCTAACATCACTTCAGGCTACACCAAACACATAAAAAGGTCGTCCCGAGGCGATTTACAGTCAGTCACTTTCTTATTGTTGAAGACGCCGGGTGAGTCCAGTCCTCCCATTTGAAAACAGGTATTTACAAAGACTACCTGACAACTCTCTTCCACCTACTCCAACATGCACCGATTTCTACACCGAACCAATCGGCTGGAAAACTGCATCCTGGACCTAAACACTCGTACGACCATGCTTTAACCACCATAACATCTTCCCATGAAGTAATTCTAACCCTGACCGCCTAGTCTCGGGCGTACCTGCGTTTCTTATTGTAGTTTCTGATCCTGAGAAAGTTGGGATAATAGTATAGTTCCCCCCAGTCTCTCCCCATCTTTTTAACCAAATCACACACATTTAAGTTTTTCAGTGTGATCTCCTTTAATAATATGTAGTCTTAGATCATAAAACCAATATGATTAATGTATTAAATCTTCCACTTGGACCATAGGATCATGATATACATGACTATACTAAACTTTTTCATAACATCTGGCCTCCTGAAGTTGTTTTTATCCACAATATCTTCTTTTCAGTGTCCAAGATCACTCTTCTTCACAGTCTGGAGTCATCCTTCAGAAACACGTGGAAACCTCTTCCTCTCCTGGTGAAGATTATACACAAATCCAGATTACGGTACTACGGGAAGTTTGGGCTGAAGATTGATTACCCGTACCAGGTGAGTTTGAACTTCCCATCCAGATCTGACTCTCATGTTTCTTACAGGTTTTTCACCGTCATGTTTTGAGTCTTAACTGTGTGTGTGTCATATTTCAGGCATACTTTGAAGTCGCTGATCAGAGCGGGGCGATGTCCCTCGTGCTTTGGAACGAACTTTGTCCGGAGTTTTACCAGAGACTGAACGTGGGAACAGTGTTGTACCTCCAGAATTACACCCTGAAGCAGAGTTATTCGAAGCGGTCACACCCACAAATGGACCATCACAGAATGAAGACCTTTAACTCTGTAGGTACGTGCAGAACTACAGACAACAGTCTGACCACTTTATTTGAGTTTGTTATGAAAAGTGTGTGTGAATAGTTTGTATAGTTTCACAGATGCGAGGATATGTGGCAACTACAACCTTTTTCAGCTGCACAATTCTGTCGTTTATACATGTAATTAAAATCTCATGTTTAAAAAATGTATGATAGAAAGATTTGATTTATTTTTGGGTCGTCTGAACCACATTATTCCCCTCAACTCTCTAATGTCTCTGTAACGTCGTCATCTGTGTTTCTTTTTAAGAAATCTGCTTGAATCCTCGCAAACCAGCTTCAGTCATCACCGTGATCTCACCAAAGAGTGTACTACCTCAGTGGGGACTGCCTGATGTTTCCTACCAGTTCGCCACCAGGTAATAAATTTGGCTAAAGTTGAACATGGGTCCTGTGTTGCTCCCCTGAATTTCCTGTTTATCTCTCCAGCTGTCACTCTTTAATAAAGCTTGCTGAGCCATGTGTTGTAATTTTTAATGTTATGATTGTATCTCACAGATCGGAGCTGGAAAATTTATCCAACAACGCTGCATGTGATGTCATTGGTTTGGTAACATTCGTTGGTCGCATTGAGAGAGTCAAGAGTAAAGGGAACGTGGGTAAGAAATGTTCATATTGTCTTTTTTTGAACTGAAGTAAAGCTGCTGAGTTTTAACTCAGTTATTAACTAGAACTCGGATGACCGTGTTCACCTTTCAGGTCCAGAAAAATACTGGACGTATCGCTGGATCCACGCCGTGGATGGAACATCCAGCCACCCTTTCATCCTGGAGGTTTTTTCTTCTTCTCAACCAGAAATCTTCAATCGTATCTGCCCGAGTAAGTCAGCTGTATCAGCTGCTGTCCGATAGCTCTGCTGCCACACTCTTCACTCGTTTACTACGTCGCCGTCTCCTCCACAGTGACCTACCTGGTGTGCACTCAGATGAGAGTTTGTCAGGTGGAAGGCTCGTTGCCGTACCTCACCAGCAGCTGCGAGACGGAGACGTTCATCACAGGTTCGACACATAGATAATCTACATATATGTGGTGACAGTTAGAGTTATACTGAACTGTTGAATGTTATCCATCTCGACAGGCTACCACAAAGGTCAGCCGTATGTGAGTGACCCCAAAGTGAAGAGCTTCATCCAGTGGACCAAAACTCTGAAGGACAACATCGTCCTACAGAAGACTGCTGTCGGTGGTTATTACTGCTACCCCCATCCTCCAAAGAAATATACACAGTCGACGGCAGATGCTTCAGGTGAGGGGAAAACATATTTAAACATGTTTTTAGGACATGCTCATGTGGCGAGGTTCTTGAGATCAGGGGTGAGCAGAGTTAAAAACACAAAGGTAACATCTAAAAATACAGAGTTTAAATGAACAAAAACACTGCCCAAAGTCCTGTTCATCAATCAAGGAGCTCTTCTCGTCCTTTGCCGGACTGGAGTCCTCTGGGGCTTTGGCACCAGGGCAGTCACTCTGTCTACACAGAGAAATAAAATGGGTGACTACAAAGACAAGATAAAGGTATTCTAGTAAAAATAAAAAACTGGCGGTTGAGCTTCAGGAGGGTCTTGTCTCTCGTAGAGGCTGGCCCTTGCGGACGCTCCCTCTCTGGACCCTCTGCTCTGCTTCACTCTGAGTCTCTTTAAATCCTTGCAGCGCTCCAGCACACATGACCCTCATTTTGCCAATTAGTCTGTGGAAAGTTCAGGGTCATCGGGAAAACTCACTACTGCATGCAAAAACACTAAAAGACACTCAAATAAGAACCCAGCAAAGTTAAAAGCATGCACAGTCCCCAATAATCAACCCTTTCACACTTGCATGCCTCTCAGTGTACTGATTAGCCTCTGAAGAAAAGTACAGCTGACTTCCACTTCAGTACTGAATCATAATGAGATTCACTCGGTTCTTTTGTTGGTGGCAGGAATCCAATAAAATCTGGGTCAGCGTTCTGCTGCAGTTCTGCAACAAGATACAGCAATCATTAATCATTTGTACTGCACACCTGCTCTGCCTGTAACTTGACACAAAAGCTATTCTTTCAAGCTACTCATAAGGCCATTTATAGAGCAGAAGATACGCTGCAGCCCACAATAAAAATGATTTGTCTTAAACCGTTATCCTCCATCTTTAAGCTCAAGCTCCTCTGGTTGCTGCGGCTGACTTGAAGAGGGAGTTAGAGACCCTGCAGTACAGGGAACATAAAAAACTTGCCATTCAAGGACAGATCACAGCAGTGCGCTACATGAAAAGGCCAAAGGACACGGAGTCTCCACGGACAGAAGACAAAGAGGTAATAGACGTTATTTTAAAGCATCTTTGCAACAGCAGAGACCGCTAAAAGTTTAAAATAAGTCGACTGGTTTCCTGCAGGTTCCAGATATTTCTACTGATGCACAAGCAATATCAGACACACATCGTGATCCAACAACAGCCGGGCAGACATCCAGTTTAACACCTCCCTCAGCAAGCAAGAGGAAAAGGAGAAGAATTCAAACACGGTATGATTTGATCAGATTTGTGAGCTTGATATTGAATTTTGGGGGCTAGTAGTCCTCCTTTAATCACGGTGGCCTCCTAGCAAAAAGATACTCCATATTCAGCTCATAGTGAGTTCATTTGTTTCCTACAGGAGGGCTGGACGGAAAACTACAGTGGAAGGACAGCAGGAAGAAGAAGAAGAAGAGAGGGAGTCTGAATCTGAGGAGGCTCCGGATGTGGAAAGTCGCCTACCACTTCAAAATCAAGGTGCATTAGAAGAGCTACAGCTTCACCTCAGTGTAAACGTGTGTGTTCTGACACTCTCTCACACCGATGTTTGTTTCCACCAGACTCTGACGTGTTATCTTGGGAAAGCAGCAGTTGGACGAAGCAACGACAAGAAGTGTCCGAACATTTGTGCGAAGGCGGTCTGTACCAGGACAGTGTGTCTCGGAGGTTCACGTCCGACGAGAGGGACGTCCTCCTGCAGCTGGTTAACCTTCAGCCAACACGGTGGGCACCAACGCAAAGCGGTGACACCGTCCCACCCATGGTTTGGCCAGGATACTACCAAGTAACGATATTAGGTAAAGTTATGTCTGTTTCAGGACGTCCTCATTTCCTGTGTGAGTCACTCAGAGGATGTAAGTGGTTAATTTAGTCCTGAATAAGCGCCGACATGGCTTTTAAGTTTTTATTATATTACCCTAACGTCATGAACGAGTGACTTTGAGGTTGAGACCTTCAGCCAGCGGAAACCAGCTGCACAGTCTGACGGCTGAGTCGCATTTAGAAAACATGATTCATTAAATTTATTCAGGAATACATTAAGCTTTCATACAAACACAGTGTCTGTTCTGTACTGTCTGTTCCTGATGAACGCCTATAACCCCACGAGCTGACACACGCTACCTGCCTTCATAAAACATCTTCATATCAGATTGTTGTCAACGAGCAGCGATTACAACTTCTCAATCTTATGTTTCAAACTCTTTTCGACAGGTATAAATAAGCAGATATCCGTCAACGCTGCGTATTTTCCTGTCACGAGCTCGGACGAGCCCCGGGCTGTCGGCCTTCCTCAGGATCCTCACGGTAACACGATGCTGTCCTGCCTCTCGTCGGGCTTCCTCTGCCCTCTCATTGATGCCGCCAGCCACAGCGAAACAACACATCCTGAGCCAGGTATCCACCACACCTTCCTCTTACCACACAGTTTGTATCGTTGACACTTGTCGTTGAAGTTTTTTGTGACGCGTTTGTCTTTCAGAGGAGGTTTTAGTGACCGCCAGCGAGCTGGAGGACACACATGTCGTCTGCATCTTGGATCTTTGTCATCTGGGTGGAGATAAGGTGGAAGTCCTGATTAACAAAGTGTACAGAGTGACAGAGGTTTGCCTCGATTTAGTCCTGTGAGAGTATCTTGTAATTACCACTAGCAGACATTAATCATGAAATAATACATTTATTTTTGGATAGAAAGAGCAAATAAGTCACTTTGATAAATCTTCTGATTAAATGTACAGTACATGTCAATAAATATGATTCAATAATGATAAAAAGGTTCAGGAGTGTATTTACTGTGATTGACAGGTGTTGCTCAAGCTACAAATAAAGTGTCAGTTTACTACACACTGTAGGTTTTTACTACGTATAACGAGGAAATCATCACTGTAAAGTAATCAATCCATCCATTTTCTTCCGCTTATCTGGGGTTGGGTCGCGGTGGCAGCAGGTTGAGCAGGATGTTCTAGACGTCACTCTCTTCAGCAACGCATTCCAGCTCCTCCTGGACGATCCAGAGGTGGCTACATATGAGCTATATAGCGGGTTCTGGGTCTGCCCTGGGGTCTCCTCCCAGTTAGATGTGCCCTGAACACTTCCAAAGGGAGGCATCTCCAATGAACGATGCATGGCTCTGCCACCCGTACGCTCAGGTCAATCCAAACTTTTCTCGTCTGTTGTTCCCCGTTGGTGGAAATGTCCTACCAGATCAGGGGCGTCCCTCTCTACCTTTGAAGACCTCCTGAAGACCTCCAGCTCTTCAGAGAGTACCTCCTTTCTCTCTCTCTATCTCTATCCCCCTGTACAACTGTCACTTGATTCTATGTGAGTAGTCCTCTGTCCTTGTCACACTGTACCATGATAAATATAAATGTAGGAAAGCACCCAGGGGACATCCTAATCAGATGTCCGAACCACCTCAGCGAAGGAGCAGCGCCTCTACGCCGAGCTCCTCACCCTATCTCTAAGGCTGAGCCCGGCCACCTGGCGGAGGAAGCTCATTTCGGCCATCCGTGTCCGTGATCTCATTCTTTCAGTCGCTACCCAAAACTCATGACCATAGGTGAGGGTTGGAACGTAGATGGACTGGAAAATCGAGAGCTTTGCCTTCCGGCTCCGCTCCTTCCCCAAAACGGTCAATTTGGTTAATTAAATTCACTGACTCTCCAAGTTATGTTGCATCCTAAACCAACAAACATGGTTTAAAGTTTAAAGTTAGCTGTTTGACATCATGAGAGACGACTTTCTCATCAGAGAAGTTTGTTGTTTTTATATTACTTACATCTGATTAATACTGGCCCGGCTTTTTGCATCGAGAACACACAGTTAAGAAACATAAATAATCTTCAGTTTGCTCAAAATAACAATACATACATTTAAAAATATTTATTTTTCATATATTTCACAATATCCAGGTTGATTTATTTTTTTATAAATAATTCAATATAACAATTAATATCAAGATATTTTTAGAATGTAAACTTAATTTGTTAATTTCTTTTTAAAACAATATTAACAATATTTTTAAAGCTTATTTTGATGGTAAATACAGAAAGAAAACAAGCCATACGAGTGACTGTGCAACACCAACAAAACAAAACAAAAAAAACAGCCTCACCTCCTCTAATAAGACACTTCATTATCTGTTACAAAATTTTCTTTAATTTTAAAATCATGTAACATACATATGTAATCTATTAGACATATAAAATAAACAACTATATCGTCTAAACTTTATTTTTTTTTACATTCTATAATACAATATATTCAAACGTTTTTGTTTTCCGCACTGAAACTGCAGAAATGGCTGTGAACCAGGTTTGGTTTCTTCATGTCCTGGCAAAGTCTTAACAGAGAGCATTGATCCGACTGCCCACTCATACATTTAAAAAGGTGTCAGTCGTTAATTTTACACATCAGAAAAAAAGTTGATTCAAATCACCTTCATAAAACACTCGATGAAAAACCCCCTGACGAAGAAGAAAAAAACAAGTGTGGCGGGAGAGAGCGACTACAGAAACTGTACCGACTGAGCGGATGGATTATTTACAAGAAGAGAAGCGATTTTTAAAAAATCATCTTGACTCCAAACATCTGTCACAGGATGAGGTGATTTGTCCAAAGCAAAATTAATTTAAGGGTTAACCCACATCTGGAGCACGAACATGACTCGCTTAGGGTCGAGTTTGATGAGCTGAATTTCCCTCAACCACCTTCACGAGACAGAAAAGTGAGTGATGACCGATGTTTTGTAGACAAACATGGACTGAAATCTTCTCTGAATCACGCGATTTAAATTCTAAATCTTCCAAATAATGCCTTTTAGATTTCTTTCAGTAATTGAGTAATGAAGGAAAGTAAAAAATATATCTATCTATGGCACCTCTGAGTTGCTGGCTGAGCTTGAACTTCTCTGGGCTGTCGCTACACCAAACATGGATGTATAGAGAAACACGTGAAGGGAGGCCGAGACTTCCCTCAGCCATCTTTAAAAATATAGATTTCGATGATGATGTACAATTGCACTTTTTCTTTAAAAGCTAACTGGAAAAAAACTAAACAAAAATGACTTTTTGCAGGTTCCTACATCCTGACGTGAACCTTTAAATTCTTCATTTAACCTTTTTTTTTGTGTGTCATGATCACGATGGACGCTTTACTCCACTGGACACATCCTGTACCTTTTAAAAGATACCGCTGATCAATGGCTGAAGGAATGTTAGGACATTTTCATTTAAAAAAATACTTCCATACAATTTACATGTTACAATGGCTTATTATACACCTCGATATATATATATATATATATATATATATATATATATATATATATATACACATCGTACATCTGTTCTGAAACATTTAAAACAGTATAAATTAACATTCTTCTTTTTTCAAATCGACATTGCACATAGGAAAAAGTGTAAAACGGCACTGAACGAACATGTTGAAAGTGTTCTGACAGTCGAGTCCTGTCATCCACGATTAACAGCACCAGCCTTGAAAGGGACTGTGACGTAGCTATAGTTGAATGTGTACAGCTGTTTTTTTTTAGATAAAGTCTAGCACAAGTTTTCCAGCTGGGAACAAATTTAAATATCTTCTTTTAAATTTAAATCATAAAGGCAGCTTCTGTACAGTATGCTGTTACGAGTTGTCTCTGATTGTCGTTAACAGAAGAGAGATGTACAAACATGCTCTGTAGTTTGTTCAACTGCTAATCCGGCTTCATCAGAACAGTCCAAATATCTAAATATAAAGCAACATTATGCAACTTTTCTACCTTAAAAAAGCAGATTTTAAATCGTGTGGATGCTACACTGAAGTGTAATCAGGTAAATTCAGTCTATGTCATTCCTCATGGACAGTTAAGTAAGCTGCTGTGAACAGTAGCTGCTGTTAGCTCAGCTTGTTAGCCGGGCAACCCAGACTGTGAGCTCAGAGCACCAGGGGAGTGTCAGTGTTTGTACCACAGGTGTTTTGGACCACTGGGAAGAAGAGGAGGTTTTCAGGCGTTTTCATGCGTGGGGGAATGCTGACAGGGAGAGCCAGTGTCGTGCCAGAACCAGAGCCAAGCGAGCGGGCAGTGTAACTGGCTCAGCAGAGGCAGAGGACAATGACGGAGGAAGAGAGACAGAGCATGACCAAGCAATAAGCTGACGAAGTTGAGTAAATCTCTGCCAACTGTAGCTCTTCTTAGCGAATGTTAGCTCAGTTTGTTAGCCAGGCTATCTGGACTGTGAGCTCAGAGCACCGGGAAAGTGTTAATGTTTTGGACCACCGGGAAGAGGAGGTTTTCAGCTCTGGGTCACTGACAGGGAGCGGAGCCGGGCCAGGAGGTAATGTAACCAGGCTTAGCAGCCTCTATGGATATAATGGACAGAGGTGAAAAGACTGAAGAGGACGTTGACGGAGGAAGCTAAGAGAGAAAATGACCGAGCAAGAAGACAAGTATTACACTCTGAAACTCGGGACGCTTAATCACAAAAATACAAATTTCTACATAATGTTGCTTTAAAGAGAACGAGCTAGTAAATATGTTAACGTCTACTTATGTTTGTATTCAATATGGCTGAGAGCTGATTAGCAGTTGCACTTTTTCCTTCACCAAACAAACATAAAGCATCGTCTCAAAAAATATGATGGACTCGGATTGTCATTCAGAAAGTTACAGTATGAAAAGAACAAGATCGTAACATCTTGAAATACTGACTTCTTCCAGACGTTTGAGCAATATAGTGTTTTTGTCATCACTGCAGCTGCATGATATTTTACACAATAATAAAGGTTAACAGATTTTTTGGGGGGGAAATTAAATGATCTGCTAGCGGTCACATTCATAGAAGGAAGCGATGACTTGTAAATGAGCCCATTTTGTGACTTCTCCTTAGACGTGAGTAGGATTGACAGGGGTAATACTGTTCACAAATATCCAGGCAGCAGGCAAAATCTCTCCCAAATCATTTCCAAGATATTCAAATCACCTCTGCAGCAGTTTGTAGTATGAATTCATTAAACCCAGGCGGGGCGAGACATCAAGACCAGTGTTGACCTTTCGATGTCTAAATGAACACATCAAATCAACTTCTGTGTATAAAACTAGTTTCTTAACCCCCGTGTGTGTATATAGATATATATGTATATTTTTCAAATTCAATAAATAAACATGTATTCATTAGGAGTTTCAGGAAATAGTTAAATGAATCTTCCAATATATATTTGTAATCTATCCGTTACAAAATCTAGATGTCTTTTGTTTTAAATCTGATGCGGAAAATAATAAATTATGACCTATGAAAATATAACTTTGTATTCCAAAGGGACCTGAGCTGGATTTTTAAAGCCGTAATCAGACAAAACCATCAGACCGCACCGTGGACGTACCACGGTTAAAGGCACAAAGTTCCCTCCCTCTCCTCTGTTAGCTCGTCTATCGGACTTCAGAGCGTTGTTCTCGTTCTCAGAAGTGAGAAGCGGTGGGATAGTTGTAGCACCCCTTCTTCAATCCCAGATTGAGGCTTTAAAAATCGAGATAGACCTTTTCAAATAAGCTTTCCCAGTGTGTGAATTTATGGACTTTTTTTTAGATATGATGGTCATCTTACAGCTGCATGAACATACCTGCAAGCAAATCACTGGTTTAAGGTCAAAATTGGGGGCGACATCCAACTGAAATACACTTTGATGTAGACTTCCCGTGTATGCAAATCCCTTTATGAGATGAAACCATGTTCACTGGAGCTGAGGCGATGATTTTTGGGGGGAGGGGTGTCGAGCTGTCTGTTAAATAATCTCACTATTCAGGAAAATAGAATATTAGTTCATGGGCAAAAATAAATATTCTACTTTTGGGTACCAAAGTGCAAACAGACATTTAGAAGGAAACTCTCTTTGTGGTCTTCTCGAGAGCTTTGATAATCCACTTGGGGCCAGTGATGAAGGTCCAAACTCTCCTCGGATCCCGCAGGTCGACGTCAGGCCTGTGCAGCCTCTGCTCGTGGTGACGTACACGCCGGCGTCCTCTCTCTCAGCGGGCAGCTTCACGTCAGAAAAGTCACACGAAGCAAATTTCCCACTTTAGAGCATCACCGCCGCAGAATTTCACCTAGAATTTGACTTCCAAATGCCACGACGTGCCGCCGCCTACACGGCGACAAACACAGAGGGAGATCTCAGCGTTCTGTCGCAGTCCGCAGCGCTACCGAGTCAACATATTTCGGAAGTCTGAAACACTGCCAGTCTGGCTTTGGGAATGTTGGTACTGCCTTTGTTGCTGTTGGGCCTGTTGTTGCTGCTGCTGTGCTTGCTGCACTTGCTGTGTTTGCGGCTGCTGTTGCTGCTGGATGTATCCCACAGTGTTTTGCTGTGGCACATTAGCAGTGTGTAAGAATGTTGGAGTAGATCCACCGTGTACGAGTCCTTGAGTCATCTGTGGACCAAAGAGAGTATTAACATGTATTAACATACTGGGTGTATCTAAGAAGAATGTACCATCATTCAGTGATTATTTCTAATAAAAAACAGAATTACAGTCATTACTTCCTGTGAGAAATGGTCAAATCCTGGCTTTTTTCTGACATTCTGGTCAGGTGAGGACGGAAATTTGTGTTGTATGAAGACACTTAAGGGTATTTTGGGGTGGTATGGGACCTCAACCTGAACCTGAATCATTATTTTTGACCTTTTAATAAAGCAAGACCTTCTCCAGAGTTATTCATTTGGTCTGAACCCTTCCCTTGACTTACACCAAACAACTTCTCAAAGGATTTTCAGATTTCAGTATAAAATCCTGAAAGTTTTCTCGAGCTGTGGCGCGCTCCCATCATCTTGATCGTCATCTTGCTGTAAGGTGGTCAGAAAACTCAGTCCGAGCTGTCTTTTTATCGTCTTGACATCCGATAAAACAGTGTCAACGGCCAATACTAGCGCTCTCAAGCACCATTAGGAAGCAGGCAACTGGCTACAAAGTAGTAAACATGGAGGGGACTCAAGGGAGGTGCAGGAACATGAAGTCTTGGTTTACTTGGACTGTAGAAAAGGAGGAGAAATTGCTGAGGTGTGCAGTGAGCGAGATTGCCTCTTTGACGTGTCCATCTGTACCACGATCGAGAGGAGAAGGACAGAAAAGTGGACAGAAATTGCTGCAGCCCTCGAGGTACCAGTACTATCTGAGAAACACTGCTTTAAGCCAGCCTTCAGTCCGGAAAAAAATAAAACAATAACCCACACACACCCAACAGTTTTGGCACAGTCTCTTAAGCCTGTTAGACTTTAACCATATTTTATAAAACTTTAAGTGATCCCTTCAGAGACTAAACCATCCATGTTGCAACTCCACAGTGTGACTCTCTCTAAACAAACTGAAGCAATATTCTCTTTGGCGTGTCGAGGGATTTAGGTAAGCTACTTATGAACTGTGTTTTTCCACCAGACTAACACTATACATCTACGGTAAGTTCTTTTTAACGGCCGGTCCCTTCTGGACAAAGATGATAAACACGTCTGGTATAACACGATTTAATATGTGACCTAATGAATTTTCAGACCTCATCACAGCTTTGACACAAACAGCGATTGCAAGTAACACGGCTCTGCTGGTTAACAGCCTGTGGGAATTACACGGTAGCTGGTTGCTGTGGTAACTAGGGATTTGGATGCAGTGTAAAGACTAAAATTATCATAAATCAGTAAATATAAAAGCCGCCGAGCACATTACGCAACAATCCATTACAAATTATTGTAGTTAAAGTCAAACATGCTTCCAGAAAACTGCAGACTTAAAGCAACATTGTGTAACTTTTCTACCATAAAATAACAGATTTTAAATCATGTTGATGCTACACTGATGTGTAATCAGCTGAATGGTGTCTCTGTCATTCGTACGTACTATGCACTATGTAACTTTGTGCTCCGAGTATGATCACCTGCGGGACGCAGGAACGCTTTACGACACTAAGTCACACACCACCAGCTGTTTGACTGATTCTGGTGAAACTGGATCATATTTTATGGAGAAAATGTTTTCTGGTTTTCGCTCTGATGTCCTCCGAGCACTGGGGGAGTGTTAGTGACTGTACTACAGGCATTTTGGACCACCGGGAAGAGTTTTTTTAAGCCCAGGGTGCGGGGGAATGCTAACGGGGAGCAGAGCTGGTGTCGTGCTAGAACAGGAGCTTGACAAGCAGGCAATGTAACCAGGGTCAGCAGCCTCTATGAACATAATAACAGAGGCCAAAAGACTGAAGAGGACGCTAGGGAGAGAAAATAAGACAGTAACCAAGCAAGAGGTTTCCAGACAAGAGACTGGGACTGACTTTTAGTTGTTGGCGAGAGCTTGGTGAAATAAAAGGCTGAAAGACAGACGCCGAGATGGACTTCTTGTTGTTGGACTAGTGAGTAATATTAGCTGGCTGCTATGTCTTGTGTTGCTGCACTTGCTTGATGTTCGGCTGTTAGCAAAGTTGTAGACTCGCTAGTTTTTGATCAAGTAATGAAATCAGAACAAATACACGTTTACAGCTGTCCATATTTACCACAGTGGGATTACACTCGTGTTGCTTTAATTTTTCCGATGAGCGTTGTACCTGAAAGAACTGCTGGGGCTGCTGGAGCTGCAGGGAGTGCTGAGAAACCTGAGGCTGAGCGTGGTAGGCCGACTGTGACTGGTTTGTGATGAAACTGTTGTGTGGGATCATTATGGGCGACGTGAAGACCGGGGAGGGCACGAGGACGGCGTTGCAGTTGACCTGTTGCATGGAGAACGAAGGGGCGATGATCTGCTGCTCCAACGTGTATCTGAGTGGAGGATGCAACGAAGAAGTGAGGCACGATGTGACACAACAACACACAAACAGGCTGGTGTGTGTATGTGTAATGAACAATACTTACATGGTTTGGGAGATGCCCATGTTGCACTGGGAAGGCTGCGAGGTGACACTGCTAGTGGGAACCAGTGTCTGCACTGGCTGGTTGAGGAGCATGCTGCAGGGAATACAATCTGTTACTGGAGGAACTCAATCTGTTCTGTGAAAAACAAAACAAAATCATGATGTCAAAGAGGCGCTCTTTATTTCAGGGCTCTCACCGTAGTTGTCCATCTTGGTTGAACTCGCTGTCTGTGTGTCTTTGGTTTGCGTCCTGCAGGGACCTGGTGTTGGTCTGGGAGAACATCATGGGGTTACTGTAGAAGGGCATCGTCAGACTCGTGTTCGTCTGCACTGGGACGCTCACTGCTGACTGCGCCTGTCCGCTCCGAGCAATCCGCTGCTGGATCTAGAATCAAATACAAACAGCAGATAAAACACACCAGTCTGATGAACCTGTTCCACTTGGCCAACATTTCTGTCCTTTGGAGACAACTCTCAAAAATATGTGTACTATAGAGAGGGGTTGAGTGGAAGAGGTTAAATAAACATCTAATATTCCTTCCTATGTGAAAATACAGTATAATGAGCTCTTAACCGGCCTCCCCGGTGAGTTAACTACGAGTCGTTAGCTGCTAATGACTGAGGGTAATTACTTTTATTTGCACTCATGTTCTCTACCTGTGAGGAGGGTGAGCTGCTCTCTCTCAGGAGTGAGTGAGGGGATGAACTATGGGCCCCACAGGACGGTGGTTTCGGGTGGCCTGAGAGCTGCCGGATCACACCCCCGGGCTGGCTCTGCTGGGCCGGCCTGCCCGAGCTCTGCTGGGACTGCTGCTGCTGCTGCTGCTGCTGCTGCTGCTGGGCCTGGCCAGAGTCATTGTGGATAGGCTGCTGTAACAACATCTTATGCACACATAAACACAGAATATTAATTTATCCTTCATTTACTACAAAGAATAGCTCATTTGAATTAGTTTTAAAATAGATAAATTGCTGCCAAATCAAATGCTACAAACACTCCCAGAGTCTGTGCATGTAATGTGGGTCATGTTGCGGTTTGAGTACTTATGTCTGGCCTCTTGGTGGGGCCATTTCACCATCACTGTGAGAGGTTAGGTAACACAAGCTTACAGTCTGATGTTGACGTTCCTTAACAGCGGATGTGTGCATGCCTAATACTTTATTATGTCAAAATTAAAGACTGCTGCTTCAGTGTTTGCCCAAAGCAGCTCGTCGTTTCCTTTAATCGCTGTGGTGGGAGTGTTACCTGCAGATTAGCAAGGTGAAGCTTCTCCTTAATGTCGTGCAGTTCCTGCTGCTGCGTCTTGATGTCGGCTTGCAGAATTCGCGTCCTCTCCTCCAGCTGCTCTTTCAGCTGGTTCATTACGCAGAGCTGTGGCTGCTGCAGCTGATACATGGACGACTGCTGCTGCTGCTGCTGCTGCGTTTGCTGCTGCTGGAAAGACAAAAATGATCTTTAATATCTGAAGAAGCGACTGTTGAGTCATATAATGATTTATTCTTGTGATTAAGTTTATTTATTTATCATAACAGGACACATAGAGCAGGTCTAGACTGCACTAAACGCATCAAGCTCCTCTTTTTTTGTAAAACTAGAGAAGCAGTGTACAAGAACACATTTCAGACCTAACCTTGATACTCATTTCTTTCTTTCTCACTTTGGTTTTATAACACACAGTCTTATAAAGAGGCCTGGAGGCAATGTAGGCACAGGCAACACATACACACCCAGCAGCAGCAACAACAGTCATAACAATAAGATATTGTACACAAACAGACAAGAGGAAGGCAACGGGCAAGAGAAGAAGTCTAAACACTAACCATTGCGGAGTGCTTGCTGCAGGTAGGAGAAAGGGGGAGGCTCATTTGGGGAACGAGGTCAAAGGAATTCTGTCTTTGTGCCAAATTCTACGAGGGAAAATGACAAAAAAAAATTTAGCACAATCTGTGATACTGTTGCCGCAGACAGGCGGACACATGCAAACATTGTTTACGCTGACCTTTGAACTGCTCGGCTGGAGTCTGGCAGATGTCTTCTCCGTCCCGATGGACGCAGACTGCCATGATGGTGTGCACGCCTCCGTGTAGGAGTTAGCTGCTGCAGAAGAGACAACAGGTCACCTCTAAACACACTCCGGTATTATCAGTCTGAGGATATGTTCAGTACGATTATAATCACAGTTTTTCTTTGTCAGGTGACGGCTGATCCTGATGTTTGACTCATTTCATGAGTGAGCCTTTAATCTGTCGATCTTTGCTGGTCGTTTTAAAAGTGATACTTCTCTTTTAAAGATCATTTTGGCTGCAGGAATCTTCCCACTGTGGATCTTTTCATAGACACTGTTACACGTGAATAACATGCCCTACTGCCTGATAAGAGGACTGCAGGAAAAACTCCTCTGCAACTTCCAATCCAAGTAAAAAAACAAAAAAAATCTATATTTTTGTTTGCAGTCAATATTCTCCTTCATTGAAAGATAAGGCAGCACCGTCCTCATGCTCTAACATGTTTTATACATGTTAGAGCATAGAAACCTTTTATACAACTTTGTTTCACACGTGCACTCAACACCTTTGTGAAGAAAAGAGAGAAGAACCAAAGAAAAGCATTTCTCCTGTGGTTATCTAACAATACTGCTGATTCACTGTCATTTCACTCTGACTTAAACCCACAGACTGTCTTTCTTTTTTTTCATCTTAGCCGACGCAAATTGAAGAAGCAAAGAAAAATAATCTACTGACACGCTTTTTTATGAATGCTTCTAAAATAATGAAAGTACATAAACAGTGTGCGTGTGTGGGTTAAAGAAAAGACAGCAGCAATGTTTATGAACAGCAGCTGTAATGAATCTGCCACTGTTTGTTGTTCCTAAACAGATGCAGATGGAAGTGAAGTGTTTCAGTACATTAGACGGTGGGCGGAGGCTCAAACAAACATCTTGGAAACATTTCATCATAGAAGCATCGTCACCCAAGTGTATTGAGCTCCAGAGGTTTTACCTCTTCTCATGTTTTATCCTCCGTAATTTTATTCTAAATTAAAAAAATAATCATCCACCGTCTCCTTTTTTTGGGGGGCCAATGAAAGCCTGAGTGCTCCTGCTGCAGGAGTCGCATTATTTGCTGCCTTGCAAAGTGTCAACAAGACAGAAAATCCCATTTTTTCTCTGCGCCTCCTGCAGCCACACAGGTGCAGAGTTTCTGTATGTGCCGACCTGCTGTCGACTGAGTTAGCACTTCAGGGGAACAGAGGATGACTCACATGCAGAGTCCGACAGCGCTGTGTGGGAGGACTTCCGGGAGCTGTGGGAGGATACCGAACGTGCACCGCTGTTTCTGTCCCGCGGAGGGTCCAGCGTGGAGCAGATGTCCAAGTACAGCTCCTGAGCCTGGAACAAGGAGTAAAAGTTCAATGCTGAGGGAAAGATCTGAACAGAAGGACCGACCTTGTAAACGTCGCTCTGAACTGAACGCTTACCTTCACTGAAGAGGGAGCTATCTCCGGTGGAGACAGCTCCTCAAAGCCAAACTCTCTCCTCCTCTCAGCTCGCACTTCAGCATAACTGGAAAAGAAACAGAAAGAATTAACTCAAACAAAATTTAAACAAACACATAACCGTGGACTAACAGATCCTTCCCTTTGCCCTTATCCTCACACGTCACATTTATTTACATACTTCATAGCTTAAATAATCATCTAAACTTTAAAAATAACATTTAGGCTGCATTCAGACAGGATCCGGGGGTCCGGCAAATTGCCTCAGGATTGTGCAACTGTTTGTGGGGGCTGCTGGGGGTGTCTCCATTTGTGCCGCTGTGAAACAATCAGGAAATAACTTTTTATTTCACAGATTAATCGGCTTTATCGATGCCGGCTCTCCCTCACTCTCATTCACTGTCTATGTCTCTTGACCAATGCTCGCTTTCTCAAACCATTGGACACAAACCAAATTAAAACTACTTTGTGTCACTATTTTGCAGCATAAATTGTGAGATTTAGAAGCCGGGTTCATGAAATAAACCAAGCCAGAACACAACAGGTAGAGTATCAGAGTTTAGTCCATGAATCCACCTGGAAAGTCTCAGTTTCAGAGACATTTCAGGCTGACTGTGGAGGTTTGACTAGTCTGAGCATCTAAATTGCCGGCCACAGTGTGTGGTCGGTCTGCGTTTTTTTTTACAAAAGTTGGATCGCACTCAACTTTTCTGCTGCAGGTTGCTGCATGTTTTGGTGGATACCCCTGCGGCCCACACCACTTAAATGAATAGAAAAACCTGTGTTTTCGCCACAGCGCCGGATTCTGTCTCAATGTGCCTAATTCCCAGGTTGGGAATCAGTATGTTACCCAAAGGTACAACAATTAGCTTTACCTGACAACAGTGTGAGTGCAGACGATGAACTCAGGTTTGGAGTTCCACTGGTGGTACGTGATGTAGTAATGAGTCTGCAACCAAATCCACTGCTGACCTTTGGTCAGGAAGCGATAGTAGCAGGATTTACCTTTTCCAAACTGCATTACTGAGGAGAGAAAAAAGATCATTGGTGCTACATTCAGGTGTAACTATGATCTATTTAACAAAGATGGTCTCCTGGATGTGAAGACGACTGATGAGTTACTCACACTGCTTATGACACTGAGCTATATCCTCCAAGTCGTCCACATGATAGTAATCATAGCCAGAAGTTCCAAGAACCTCAAAGGGTAAGTAGCCGATGATCGGCGAAGCTCTGAAACAAAAAAGATGAAAACCAGGTGAGAAATACAAACTCTACACTGCTGACTGATATCCTGAAGGAATCCTGAAAATCTTTTACCTGTGGTCTAAAAACAGGAACTTCCATTCGAGGCTGTGTCTGGATGTGAATTCATCACAAGGATCTTCCACGTTACACAAATCCTAAAGCCAAAGAGCGAGAAAGTCGCATTATTTAGAAACTTTTAGAAGCAAAAATGCCTGACAGTCATATTTGTTTGCATGTTCTGAACATTGTCTGGGAGCTGAAACCTTGAACATTCAAGCATATTGTGAAGATGGAGCTGCAGTCTGTGGGAGACGATGTGAAAAATACAAACAGAGCTCAAAAACTGCAGATTAAAACCAGCATTTGCTCCTGTCTGAGAGAGAAAAACATACTCCATACCATATGGTGCAGACTTTTAGTGTTACAGTCGTCCCATCTGGCAAATCAGTGCAATCAGTGTCTTTTACATTTTGGAATAAGAAGTGGGGGAAGAGTTGAAACACGTCCAATAGATCTGATTCTCTCTGAGCTCCAGCACAATTTTAAGGCTGATCTATAAAACACTTCCCTGAGCCTCTCGTGTCTGTAGAAAAAGGTCACACCCTAACTTGCCAAGTGTCCAGATTTCAAGTCGTAGAGCACCTTTTGGGATCAGAGGAGTCCTAATGATGTAATCAGCTCGAAGGTACGTAGTGTGCCACAAGAAATCTCCAGAGAGTGATCTCTCAGATCACAAAATCCCCCTTCATGTCATGATGCCAAACACACACACATGCAACACAAACGAGTGTTAAGGTGTGTGTTACCTTTAGAAACTGTGGAGTGACTAATCGTACAGTAGCGATGAGGCAGACCTGCTCCTCCAGCGACGACTGCAGGCTTCTTGGTAACGTCAACTCAAGGCCGTTACAAGAAGATGTAGGCACTATGTGGGAAAAGACAAGGTACACAGAGACAACATAATTAATTATCCCCTGAAAAATACTTCCTTTTTTTGTTTTGGTACGTTAAATTAATATTAAATTAAGAAGATTCAAGGACAGTTCATGTGAAAACTCTGAGTTTTATAATGGATTCTTACAGAAAAATAAGAAACTATGTCCTCTCTCCTAATTTCTCTCTTCTAAGAGGAAGCTCAGACCTCAGACCAAGCGGCAACCTCTGTGGCTCTGAAGTGAAGCCAATGCAGAAGCACCAAAAACTGCAGTTCCTCAAACATCCACTTGAGGCTGGCTAAAGAACAAGTCAGTCTCCATAAGTCCCCATGTTAAAATGTCTAACCTCACAGCAGAAATAAACATGTTTACAGCCTGGTACAAAAAACAGTTTTGGTATCTATTGCTAATTTCCCCGTTCATGACAACTGTACTGAGCAGCATGGCTGCTTTAATTGACAGGTGGTTGTTATTACAGATGGCTTGTTTGAGCAGCCAGGCGTCATTCAGCCCGCCTCAGCTCCACCCACGATCCACGTCTTTGCCCATTTTTAGATTAGCAGGAGGTGGCAGAGGCAGGACTGCCAAGATGGCAACAGCCAGAGCCACCACATTCAGAAACCTGTGAGTGACGCCGTGGATACTACATCCATAATTTACTGTCTGCCTCTGATCTCTTTACTGCACATATTACACCAATTTTAAAGTCTCTGCATTGGCTGCCTGTGCGCTTCAGAATCAATTTGAAGACTCCTTTACTGGTTTATAAAACTCTTATTGGTCTAAGTCCCACCTATTTGTATGATCTATCTATCTTTTAACCTATGAACTCTCGAGGACACTCAGGTCTTCTGGGAGTGTCCTTTTAATAATACCAGTCAGAGTCAGAACGAAAACCCACGCTGAGGCATCATTCTCTCACTGTGGTCCACGTCTGTTCAACAGCCTCCCTGAAGACCTGACAATGAATGTTCATATTTTTAAGAGCAAACTTAAGACTTATCTTTTTAATTTGGCTGTTTATTTTATTTTAATCTGTTACACTATTTTCACTTTTATTTATTTGGTTAGTATTTATTTGTCTATTAATATATCGTAACCTTTATTTATAGCTAGCTGTATATTTTAATTATGCCTTACTTTTATTCTATTTTATCTAACTACTAACTATAATGAGTTTTGTTGTTTATTGTCTATTATAAAATGGTAGTAAAAAAATATTTATTACTATTTATTTGTATATTTTTATTTATTTTTTTTATTCATTTTTTAACCTGCCTTCGCTGCTTCCTCACTGCAAGATGATGAGATGGCTCTCCCTCAGTTTGTGTTGTGCTTTGTCTATAATGGAGTGGGGGGAGTTATTGTGTGACACACATTGTGTTACAGTGTTTTGTATGAAAAGTGCTATACAAAAAAAGTCTGATTGATTGATAAATAATCTAATAAATAGGATCAATGATTCTCTGAATACCCCAATCTTTGCAGGTGAGCTGTTGTTGTAAAGTCCCCTTATGCCATCAAGTGACTAGTTTGAGCCCCACAGTAGGTTACTGTTGTTTAAATTAATTATTTAGGTTTGATTACATCACATTAATGTCACAACCTCAACGATGAGCCCCTTATGGATGGCCTTAATTTCAGTCTGAACACGCTGTATCCTAATTAGCAATCCCAGGAATCATGGCTAACTAAACTCAAGATGTTATTTATAAAACAATGTTTACTGAAAGTGTTTTTAAATTAGGAAATCCTTACCATTGTTATGAAACTTGAAATCTCCAACAAACTTGACATATTCGTATACAGGCGGCTCCTTTGGGTCAATGTTACCCCTGGCTAGATGACAGCAAAATTCAATATGTGCCTCACCTGAAAAAGAGAACATTTTAACTGCATACGTGCATCTGCATCACAACAATAGTAACAGATCTGCAATGTGGAAAAGACTCAAAGTGTCAGTTTTACGCTACAGAAACGAGAACAATTGATATGAAACCTTGTATCCACAGTACTTTAACAGATCTAATGTTCGTAGTAGTTCAAGTATTCAAACAGCCGGAGGCAAAAGAAAGAGTTCACATCAACAAAAGGTTATGGCTCTGTGCTTATGTAATATTATAATAGAGTCATTAATACATTTCTTACATCCACTGGGAGGGATGATAAATGCACTTTAAACTTCAGTCACTCTGCAGCGTGAACTATCAGAAGAAGAAACTCTTTGACATCGACAAGACTTTTGAATTTCCTCCAAATTCACTGTGGAAGTGTGAATAATAAGCCGGCGGCTTCACAGAAGTTTTGTGTGGACAGCTCAAGGTAGTCTTGTATTGAAGATTTTAAATCCACACCATGTGAAACATGATTCAGTTATTTTGTGTAAAAGATGACAAAAGATGGATGTCTCTCTTTGAAATGTGCCCGAGACATGACGATCGCTCCAGACATGGCTCTGTGACAGTTTGCTATTTAGGCTAAGGATAGACACTCGAGACTCGCCATCTCTCTTCCTGGGAAAAGCCCAATAGTAACACAGGATTAAGGTCAGTGTCTTGAGCCCCAGATACTACATTGCTTTGGATTACAGCGCTAACAGAACAGTGATTTAAAGTCTTAACTATGATACTAAGCTAGCTCCTATTATTAGCTAAAAGTCTAATCATAGTTACACACTAATCAGCAATCCAATAAACTTTAGGTCCCAATTAAGTAACCTGCTCTATATATATATATAAAGAGTCTCAGTCTGTGGAGATGTTATGTGACATAAACACACTCAGAAAAGAGCCTGACAAAGACTGATATCAGGAGAGATATCAGGTGTAGTTTTTGTATTTCAGCACAGAAGTTTGAGCTCTCTGTGTACTGTACTTCTCCCACATACTGCACCTTTGACCTCCTGATACAGGAGACGCAGACAGAAACAGATCAGCGAGGCCGCCAAGTAGGATACTCACTGTCAAGGAAGTCAGCAGCAATGGGGTCAGTCATCAGCATGTGGGATGATAGCAGCTTATACACCTCTCCGTGTTCCCGCTCCGGGAGGAAATTCAAGATATTTTGGTCCACCATATCTGACTGGTGCAAAAGGATACATGCACGATGGTCAGTCTTTTGAATGTCACACACAGTTATATATTCTGATAACTTTTAAGGCCCAACATGGTCTGGTTATAGAGCCTGTGACTCCTTATGCTTCAAGTCGTAACCTGAGATCCTCTAGTCTGCCAATGCTAGCTGTACCCAGGTCAAGGTTGATGTTTAACAGTGACTGGGCCATCAGGGTCTGGAATCCAGGCTTCAGGATCAAGGCTTCTCAAGGTTTTAAGGTCTTGCCTGACTTGTGGTTACTTTGTTTTGAAACCTTGTTTAGATGAATTACTTTACAAATAAAGTTGGACTTTCCTATGGCAGTTTTGAACCAGGACATACAGTCATTTATTTTGTAAACTAAAATCTCCACGTTACTCTAACTATCTCTTGTAAATGTGTTTTGGCAACAGCAGGTGAATCACAGATATGAAGTCAAATATTGGCCAGTAAACATCTGTAAAAATGTGATAGGTCTGTCTCTAATCAAGCAGCTTTCATACTCAGGTGGCAACATGCTGCGGGCAGATAAAAATGTTTGGACGAGCCCTGAAGCTGAAAAATAAATATAACAAAACAAAGCAGTGTTATCAAGAGGAAAATAAACTGAATGAAGCTTTCTCACTTACCGGTAAATGGCCAATGAGTGAAGACACGCTGTCGGATACGTATATGATGTTGCCGTCTGTAGTTAATGCAATCAAGAAACCATCAAGGGCCTGAAAGGGGAGGGAGAAAGTGTCACATATCGTCATCATCTGTGGTTAAATGCATCACAAAATTATACCGACATGTTGTTCATGTGCTGTTATTTTTTGGTGACTTATGTCACCTTGAGTAAACTGACTAAGTGACATATTGTATGCATATTTCATGTTATATTTAATACATATCAACTGTAGCTGTGCAACTAACGCAAATAGTGAATGCAATAACTGCAGGAAGTTTGTGTCAAGTGAGCGATAAGGAGCTCTTACATTTCCAATAACAGTAAAAGTTCAATTAATTCCCATCATCTTGCCGAGCCTTACCTCCAGCATTAGCTGAGTGAACTCCTCGTTACTGAGGAACGACGGCTTCCAGTCCTGTCTCATGTCGCAAGTTTCATTCTGAGCAGTGATGTCTGAAAAAGACAAGGACGGTTACATGACAGGAACTGTGTGTATTAGTTCATAACAAACTGAGAATAGATGCCTTCCCTACCTTTCTGTTTCTGCAGGAAGTCAATAGTTCTCTGCAGTATGGTGGACTTGTCCATCTTGCGCGGATGTCCCTGACCCTGCAGCATGGTGCATAGCTCCTTGATGAGCACATTGAATTGGTCTCTTCTTTTCTTTTCCGATTTGTTACGGGATGCCCTTCAGCGGTCAACACATGAGAACAATTATAAATCAGTGGAAATACATCTGCGAAGCTCAGCCAATCACCGTCCTGTCCTGCTCACACTGTGTCCAAACAAAAGCAAGCGAAGATTGCATGGACACGCTGAGACTCACAGACTGAAGACTGAAAAGAGTTCACAACAGATGATTCAACAGGGAGACACAAAGAAATAAGAGAGGGGCAACAGCAGGGCCGTCTTCTTGTGTCATTACTAATTAGTTTCTCTCTGCTTATGTTCAACAAACAAACAACAAAACAATATTAAAGGAGCAGTGTGTGGAATTTTAGTGGCATATAGCGGTGTAGTTGTGGACTGCAACTCCCTTGTTTCACCCTCTCCATCCGAGCATGAAGTAGACATGTGGAAATTTCTTGATTCTAAGATGCATCACATAATGTTGATTGTAGATTTTCTGTCCTCAGCTCGACAGAAAAGTTGTAAATTCATGTTGTCACGCTGCAACATCACTCCCTTGCATGGGCTAACAATGAACTTTTTAGGAAACAAATTGAATGAAGAATTGAGGAGGTGCGGTCAACTTTGTTGTCCAACTCTGGGAGAGGAAAGAGAATGACCCCATCTGTGGCACAAGAAGTAACTTTACAGAAACAGTGATACCTGCACAGCAAGTCAGTGAGTAAGGCTGGTTTAGTAGCTACTACATGTGATTTCTGGACTTCTGTCATGATGGACTCTTATGTAAAAACAGCAATAGTATTTAAAGTATTTAAAGGCTCATTTTAAGGTAACAAAAACATAAAGATTCTTATTTTCAGGTGATTATACACTAATGAAAACGTAGTTATGACTATTACATTCAATTCTGTAAATCTGACACACACTGGACCTTTAATGTAATAGTTTCATGTGAAAGGGGTCCAAAAAACCCACAGAGAAATATCGACAAACTCTGCTGTTCAGAGCTTTTTAGCCTCTTCTAGCTCACTGTTTTGGATTTGGTTATATGTCACTGCTCACTGTACACAACCTGCTGCACACCAGACAGCAGACAAGCTAACAAGAGAGTCAAGCCAGCAAGCTACAAGCTATATATTTTTCAAAACGCAACATAAATTAATTCTAACGTTGCTCCATATGCTTAGATGTGCTTAGATAACTCATCATTGTCGGCTCATTTTGGATTTCCTCTAACCAAAAATTTAATTAATGCAACTTAATCAGAGGGAGAAATAATTGAGTTTGTGATTCGAGATGGCTCTTTTAATATCAACAAGTCTGGAATTATAGTAGAACATTTCCATCTCCCGCTTTATTGGATTCAAAGTTTGTGTTATTAGAAACGTATTTCAACAAATTACAATTCTCAGTATTACATGGAATATTTCAGCCGAAAGGAAGCAGGCGCAAAGGGTGACAAAAATAATCATCACTTCATTTTATCTGAATTATGTCAGTCTTTCCAATGACGCCATGCTTCAGATTTCTTTTCAAATGATTAACTACCACCATGGTTTCCATTCTCATGACTGAAGAAGCAGAGAGAGACAAACTCATTTAGTGAAGTTGTGACTAAATCAGTTGTCAGTACCTTTTTGCCCTGTCCTTCTCATCTTCGTCCATTAAATCTTCCACGCAGCTGTTGGTGCTGGAAAACAGAGAGGTGTAACAAGGTAAATGTAGTTCAAACAGAGACAAACTGTGATCCCACTGGATACATCCATGTGCACTTTCCACTGTTAATACCATGATTCAATTCAAATAACCCAGTAACCCAGTTGAAGTGCCTTGTTTTTTCTGCCATATTTAACAGGTCACTGTGGCATATAAACGTCCTACTCCATATTATGTTTTTTTGGTTTATGCTGCACATTCAGGCTCACACAGTTCAGCCAGCAGACTATGTTTTTTACACATTATTGCCAGCATATATTTACAATCTGGAGCCAGAAGTGTGGACTCAGGTTCATTAACGGCAACAGAGATAAGAAGAAAGTTACTACAGCAACAGATAAGACATTTCCAGCAATGACTTCTGCTACCTGAACATGATACGTTGTGTTTCAGGTGGGGTTTAGTCATTTTCTAAAGTGAATTTCTCTCTTCAGAGTCACCGTCTCTAACTGTGCCGACAGCCTGCATCCATGCACACCATGTGTTGCAGGTAGAAGAGAGAGAGATTAGCCTGGTGAGCTAACGCTAAAGTCAAAATATTGTTTCTCAACTTTTCAATTCAGTTACATTTATTTGTCACATACGGTACAGTTATAATTTGAAATGAGCTCCTACAATACATTCCTAATGAAACTAAGTCATAAAAGTTAATAAGTAACAACAACAACAATAGTAATAAGAAGAAATAGTCTTGTGGTTTAGATTTTGGGTTTAAGTCTGTGCAGAACTAGTTTTACATTTACAGATTACGGTTTTGAAGATTTATTTATTTATAAGTCACAATAAGGCAATACTTACATGGTAGTATTGACTAAATATGTACAGTTACCATGTGACTGAGATTTCTTCAAGTATTTTCAAGTTTATGGGTGTTTTTTGGTGAGTTTTTCCTTCCCAGAATCAAAGGTTTTATGATAGAGGGTGTTGTAGGCTGTACAGATTGTACAGCTCTTTGAGGCAAGTTTATAATTTTCGGGGGCAGCTCTCTGAAGTCTGTGCCTCAGGTGTGTAGTTTAAAAAGTGCCTTGAGCATTTGGATGACTAGAAAGGCGCTATATACGTACATTTACCATTTATCGGCAGGAAAAGCACAGGAAGGAAAAGCAGCGCTCGAACATGAAGTGTACTGTATAAAACTCTATAAATCTTAGAGGAGATTAAGTGGAGATATGGTGCTTCATAAAAGCTACAGGTAAATGAAGGAGCAAGCAGAGGAACAGTCAGAAATAAGATGTGTGCATGTATGTACTTGCAAAGCTTAAAAATTGTAGCACACTCCAGATCAAACTGGATGTTATGAGACAGATTTCTTCAATTGTTCAGTCCAAATTTGCTAATGTGTTTATACACTTGTGATTATTTCATATTTTCATGTGTTTCCTGTAGTATTATACTGACAATACTACAAGTTTTGTAAAAATCGGAGTCAGCTGAGTCCTTTTTTCACCCATACACGTATCTGCCATCATCTTATTCCCTAATTAGTCGACCCACATCTTCATTTTCAACACTACCTCTCTGACTGTCCTTTTACATCTGTGCAACACACTGAAACTAACGTTCAGCAGCTATGAAAGGAACATTATGTGAGGACGTTTTTTTTCTTGTTCTGATTTTTTTTGCTCCACTGATGAATGAAAAAAATATGCCAACTGCTGAAATATTAAATAGTGGTAGGAAGTGAGGAAGAGGAATAACTGAGGTCAGGAGAAAATGACAAAAGCTGTATTACTTTTAGTTTTAACATCTTGTCTACATTATCAATGAACCACAAAAAGCCAGCGGTACTATTCAGGATGATAGATGTTGCTTCTTTTAAATAAAAGGACTAATCAATGATTAACCATTTACTTGTTAGTACGTACAATCCATAAAGCTAAGTCGTTTGAGTACAGCATACCCCAGCACAGGATTCTTTAATCCTTTAATGCACTGGTTCTCAAACTCAAGGAGAACCACTTTTCCACCAAATTAGCAAAAACAAAACAGTTGTTTTTACGGTAAAAAACTGGCAGCTGTTTTTGCCAGAACTTTACCATAATAAATATGGTATAACCTTTTCTTTGCACATTATAGAACGTGTATTTACAAAATATTTGAGTAGCAATGCAAAGTAAATTGTTTTAATACTCACTCCCATTCCCTGCAGGTGGATGGACAGGGACCACCGAAGTCAGAAAGGTTGTCCATACTCACTCCCTTTCCCAACCAGGCCCTCTCTGAAGTCTTATAAGTCCCATCCGCGCTGACCTCGTCTGAACACTCTTTTGGAAAAAATCTATCGCGGAACAGCTGTCTGCCGCCTCGTCGAGTCCACCAAAGAAACTCCAAATCCTGTAGAACGCAAAAAAAAAGACCAAAACTGATGATAACATACTGAAAGGAGACATTTTGTTGAGGATGAATCATGTTAGCGTACGCAGGTGTTTTCTTTTGTACCTTCATTTATACCTTCGTCGTACATTCATGCGTGAAGACTAAATGTGATTTTTTTTTCTGCTGGATAACCATTAGTAATACAATGTAAGGTGCATTAACAGTCAGTTACTACCTGGGTACAGTACTTCATCACTAAAGACATGTTTTTGCACAGGAGGAGCTCCCCTGACCTAGAAAAACGTCTTTTGATAACCAGGCATAAAAACACTCCACCTCCTTCACATCCTCTGTAAAGAGAAGTTTAAACAACATGGAGCAGACACCTCTATTATAAACCAAACTCACTGGCACAGACTCGAGCCTGGCCAGCTGCAATGACACAACATACAGCTATATTCATGTACAGATATTAATAAAAACGTCTGCATATGTTATCCACTTCAAAACCTATGTTTGTCTTCATGTGGTTAACAAAACACACATCATGTGAGTCTGAAATAGTCACAATAACAATGACTAATTATTTTCCAGCACTAAAAAAATAAACACTTTCCTTTAACCTTCACTGAATTACTTTGTGGTTTTGTGGTCTGGAAATGTTTTACATTATACAACAATTATATCCAAGTTATTAATGTTCAGAGTTCAGGCAGCCATCTGTGTTTTTGTTTTTGTGGGTTTGTCTTTATTCCATGTGTACGCAGAGTGATGCGCATATGAAGCCTCAAGGGGAAACTACCAGTGATTGCATTTTCCATCATTTTCAATTAAAAGGAGACTCGTTTGTCAAAGGGGGGGTATTTTCATGGAAATTTAAAGAGCGGTGTGGTGAAACCCTGAATAATTAACTCCTCAAAAACAAAATAAAATGGAAATATTTCATTGCAGGAATCATTTTTGATCATAGGTGCTTGCTCTAATTAGTTTTAGTCTAATAGTTTTAAAGAATAGAAGATGACATTATCAGCAGATATTTAAATATAACAGGGGTAAGACATGGCTAAGACAAATAATGTTGCAAGGATGAATAGCAACAAAATTGTGCACTAACATGTTGGGAGATAATCCATTATGATATCTAAATTTACAAGGAAAAAGAAATAATTACAGTAAATATAGTTAGTTGCAGTAAACTAATAATTGAAGCAGGTATGAAAAAGACAAAATGACAACAGTAAACAAACCAAAGAAAAGCTCTATTCTTTAAATTATGGCTGTGACTGTCATCCATCCATCTTCTGTAACCACTTATCAGGGTTGTCTGAGCCCAGCTGGCATTGGGCGAAACCCATTTTGACCATAACTTAATGAATCTGTCCTTTTGTAGATGAAGTGAAAAAGTATTTATTTCCATTATGTATACATTAACTCTTGTTTTTTACAAGATGTACATACAGCGCTGTGTAGCTGGTCGATAAAGCGCCACTTCAGTTGATAATCACCAACAACCAACCAACTTATAAAAATGTAAAATGGTTGTTGTACCCTGCCTTTTCCCCCCAATGTCAGCTGGGACTGGCCCCTGTGTGACCCTCAAATGGGATAAATGGGTATAGCTGATGGATGGATGGATGCCTGAACAGTCATGACCTATTATATTTAGATACTTAGATAATGTCTACAGATCAATCTCAGCCAATATATATTTTATTTTAAAGAACAAACAACATCTTTAATATCACATTTTTGTCTCAATACACATTTTCATCGTCACTGAAATGCAAGCTCTCATATCAGGTGATATAATCGGATTGAAAATTTGTGTAGGATTTCAAAACTGTGACAAATGTGTCTCTCAAACTATGCAATCAGTTGATATGACAAAAAATAAACCACTGTTAAGCTAAAAGCATTTTAAAGGATTGATCTGAGGCTAAAACCAGACGGAAGCATTACTGTTTTCTGATGTGCTCCCTTTGTTTCATTCACAAAAAATTAAACAAAAGCACTGCTCAGCCATGTCCTCAGTAAATCACATTCATATACACTACATTTAATTTGAAGCAGTGATTTACTTTTGAATGACAGCATTCAGTTCCAGTGCAGGAAGCAGCGTGGACATGTACAGGAGGCCCAGTTTCACATCCCATCTCTGAACCTTCACCTCATTTTAAACCAGTATTTCAGCACAGTCTTTAACTTATCTTTACTTCTGTTTTTCCTTAAATATATTGTTGGGCAAACAATTTTGTTTTTGGTCAACATTAACTCTCCATGTTCCCTCTTTAATCTCACACTCCCTCTTTGATGCCACCTCAACATTCAGGTTTAGATCATTCAAATGTCAAGAATGGGTCATTAAAATCTGAATGATTCACAAACAAAACAAACATTTGCTATCACTGTATAATATAGTATATAATAATGCTTAATCAGAAACAAAACTTCTGCATTTACTCGACACTTACTGCCAAACTACATGAAAAAAAGTTCCTGAAATGTCAACAAACAAACAAAAATCTGAAACTCAACGAGAAAAGTCTAAATTCATATATAAGCAACATAAAGCAAATTAAATAATTAATAATGATAATCAGAACTATTGTAAAAATTTGGAAAATTAACTAAAAATTGACAATTTCCAGAGCATTAAGAATCTCTTTGTGCAGCTTTAACTTATATGCGTTCACTCTGTTAAGCCGTGTAAACTGACACCTCACATATCAGCCTGCATTCTTTCAATGTATCGAGGTTAAACCACACCTTGCGAGGTTAACAGCTAAAAAACAGCAGCGTCTAGTTACACTTGTGCCATTGGGTATTTAAAGCCTTTGACAAGCAACCTGAACTCATGACAGTCGAGTCAGTACACTGAAGTTCAAGTTCATGACCAAACTGCAGGTAAACAGGCTGTAAAAAAGAGGGGACGGAGACTCTCTTGCTTATTGCAGACAGCCTCCCAAAGAGGAAACTCAATATGAGAATAACAGTGTTTTTTCTTTAAAGAGTTTAGGTTTCATTTTAAAGTTTAATGGAGGAAAATCAACCTGCTGCTGCCACACCTGAACCTCACACCTCACCCTATAGCTTCATATGTTCATTTCACTGTACTTACTGTACTGTTTTTGCACCCAGTGTTGAGTTCACAAACATCCAGGAGATTGAACACAGTAGCTGTTTCTCCTCTTGTGCACCCAAATTAAAATGATCTGAGATACTACAACCCAAACATTATCGGATTATCGAAAACTGAGCTACCCATGACTGATTACGGATTATCGAAAACCTGCGTGTGGCTCTTTGTTAATGACAGATCATAGCTCTCGAACAAACAGGTTGTGTTTGATGCCATCGGTACTTTGACAGTAATAACTGCTTGTCGATGAGTACACATGAGAGAGGTCGACAGCAGATATTTCCCTCTAGCTGTCAAAGACAAATTACCTGTTTGACATCAGTGATTTAGGTGTGTCAGCATGGGAAGATTGCAGCTGCAATGTTTTTCTGACACATTTGATTGATCATAAACGTTATGAAACTTTTTCTTCCATACTGGTGACGTGCACACGATGTATTTGATGTGGAGTGTTACATTAGGATTTGGCACACATGCAGATTAAGACATAATTGTCTTAAAAGTTATTTTGTCTTAACCAAGCGGCAACATCTGTGGCTGTGAAGTGAAGCCAATGCGGAAGTGCCTAAAACTACGATTCCTCGAAGGGCTGCTTGAAGCTGGCTACAGAACAAGTCAGTCTCCATAAGCCTCCATATTAAAACAGCAGAAATAAACATGTTTACACCCTGGTACAAAAAATATTTTGGTCTCTATAGCTAATTTCACCGTTCATGACAACTGTACTGAGGGCAAATTTTTATATAACTCACCTGTTCTAATTATATTAAGGCTTAAAGTTATGCATATTTAACAGCGTGGCCGCTTTGATTGACAGGTGGGTGCCGTTACAGATATCTTGTTAGAGCACCAAGGTGTCATTTAGCCCACTTCAGGTTCACAGATGATTTTTAGATTAGCCTGAAGGAGGAAGAGGCAGGACCGCCAAGATGGCGGCGGCCAGAGCCACCACACATTGAGCTTCAAAACAGCTCTTCAGAAACCTGCACGCTTACGCTGTCCATTCTTTATACTGTCAGTGATTTTAACAGAGATGGTGTTCACTACTACTATACTGTCAGGCCAAATATAAACAAAATCCTACTTTGTTGTTTCGTATCTTAAAGGACAGAAACAATGTGATTATGATGCATTTAATTTTGTTCTACAGCTCATAAATTAGAATTAAGACTTGCACATAAACCTTCCATGTTTACTTCATAAATAATTCAGCCGGCCATGTTAGGCTGTTATGAGCAAATGAAGTAGCAAGACTGGATTTGTTGGTTTTTAATCTGCTGGATCAGGCAGACTATAAACAGCTGATTTCCCTGATCTTTATCACAAAATATATCAATATAAAATCCATATCGATCGCACCTATACCTGGTTTATAATCATCAAAGCAAGGGTCAGTTTAGGTGACTCATACCACTGATAGATCATTACTAAAAGAAAAGTTAAAACCCAGCTGATATCACCAGCTCAGCTTTTCAAAACAGAAACTTTAAAGTGAGCTACATGCCGTGTCTGATTTTCGAAACCATAAAAACACACAAAACCACTTCAGAGCAAAAGAAAAACTCTACACTGCACTGGTGCACAAGTATGACACGTACACATCCTATGCAAAGATCTGCACAATAAAGTCATCCCTACTTTAATGTTGTTGACTGTATTTCTACCACATCCCCCCATGATCAATTAAAGAGCAAAAAATCTGCTTATTTAAAAGTTTTAAATCCACCGCAGAAAAGACCAGTGCGTAGGATTTATTGGCATATAGCGGTGTAGTTACTGATTGCAAAGACATCTAAGAAATCATTTTCCAGGATCAATCCAGGACATTTTCCAGGAATTTTTCTTGTGAATACAGAACAGCACTTGCTCCCAAATGGTCAGATAATTTATCGGAAAGTGTGTTTTTCCGCTCTGTGTAGCTTATCGCACCAACAGTCGAGTTTAAAACAAAATATAAACCTTTGTTTATGTAGACATTATGAATGAGTGGTCATTTTAATCATTTTCCAGGTGCTTCCATGACTGAAAAACTAGTCTCTAAATTTCAAGGTTTTCCAGCAATGTGTGGGAACCTGGAAAGAAAATATAATGACTGAAAAACATGCAAGAGTTCAACATGGTGGTCTCTGTCTGTACATATAAAAGGCCTTATTCACAGGTGATTATACACTAATCAAAACACAGTTATGAATATCATATCCCATTTGCACCATATTCTGTGAATAGAGCTCATTAAACTTGACACACTGGACCTTTAAGAGCTGCTGATCATTATGATGAAAGGACTTTTTCACTAGGTTTATTGTGCTTGTGCATCGCACCAAAAATACTGTTATTATTCCAGCCGGAGAGCTGCTCCTGTGCTGATGGATGAATTTAAGCTACTTGCTAATCCAGAGAGTCTTGGGGGTAGTGACTGCTGCTGTCTGCTGCTTGTGTAAAGGTTTACAGACCAGACCAGACCATCTCCACCTGCATCTGGTTTTGAGCTGCAAGCTGTCAGGTAAACATTAACTGGGTCCTGGACAGGCTTTAGCTTTCAGTCAATCTGGGAAGGTTTGTTTTAACATGTATCTGGGTCTGTGCAGAAGTAGCCAGCTTTATTCCACCAAAATATAGCTGCTATGATTAAACTGATGATCCGACAAACATTTGGCATCTATGTGATCACAAATATACAAGTAACACATTAAGACAGTAGGTTAATCTCAGTGGAGTGATAAGAAAACAGGAAGCGAGTGTATTGGATACACACCTACAAATGAAAACCAATGGGAGGTCCAATGAGTGCACTCAGTGACCCTTTTTATTCCAGCATGTACACACGGTAAATAACTAATTCTGTCTTCATAGCAGAGTCAAATAGAAACCTAAAATAAAGGTCCTTGAGAAGCAGAAAAGGAGCTGGTGAACTCCAGCAGACTTAAATCCACCAGGTTAGGTAACATCAACCTGACCTGAGGTCTGCTCACTAATGATTTCATCTCTTTCCACCTCCTCACATCCCCTCATGACATTTAGCATTTTGCTATCTGACGTTTGAAGGAGGTGTTTTGCCATGAAATGTCATCAGCTGGACAGAAATGGGTTATTTCAACCTTCCTTCTAACCAGGGCACTGGGAAACATGTAAGCAGCATTCAAGAGCGCTACGTTTATTAAAGAGGCGTTGCAAATGTTATAAATAAAATCTTAAACCTGAGGTTTGGTGTCAAATATGAAGTAGGTCTTGAAAAATGAGGGGCTAAACATGCGGTCGATCACCTCTAGTTGTGAACTTTGACGCTATGGAGAGTGTTGGCAGCGATTTGTCAACATTTTTATGCGCTTAAATTATTTTTTTTTACATACCTTGACAGCGGATTTCCAGCAGAAATAAACATCCACGCGTAACTTTAATGAATCCAGTCATTTTTTTAAAAAACTACAGCATAGCAGCTGAGCTCAAACTAGGAGGCAGCAATGAACGCGTTAAATTGCATAACAACGCCTTAAGTTAATAACGTGCTGTTGTTATTAATCGCCCGGTTTTTTGCAGCTTCTGACAGTCCTTTAAATCACTACAAACAAACTCCCCCCTATTCGTGGTGTTTCTTTTTTTTTTTTTTCTTCAGTTGCGGGGCTGTGTCCGTCTATTTTCCAGGCACTGTACTCCACATCCTCCGCTGGCGGTGGCTTGTAAACAGGGACCGAGTGGCTGAGAGAAAAGTAGGTCAGCTGGTAGCTCAATACTCGGCAGCAGCAGCAGCAGCATAAGCAGGCGGCTGTGCAACACAAGCGAAAGAAACCTGTAGTGGCTGGGAGGAGGAGGTGGAGGAGTAGGAGGAGAGCAGATTGTAATCTTTAACACGTGCTCAATGCATAATAGCACCTCGGTTTAATGTCAATTTGAGTCCAGACAGGGAGAATGATTTATGGGGATGTGTGTTTGGGGTGTGGAGCCTCATTTATCCAGCATTAAGTAACAATATGTACATGTAGAGGAGGTGAGTCTCTCCTTAGGATGACACTTGAAGCTGTGAGCAAAACAAGAAGCTGCAGGCAGCTTTTGTTTTTCCCCTCAAGTGCTTCCCCACTTCCTATGTTTGTTAGATTTTTTTTTTTTTTTTTTTACTACTTCCCGGTTGCCTTTTCCCTTCAGCTGAAGTGGGTCAGCAGTCTGCATGACTAATTTCAAGGGCTTCACAATGGACCGGGCTCCACATGTTTTGCTTCTTTCACATGCATACTCAAGATTAACCAGGTGGACAGAAAGTGAACGTTCAAGACTGTTTACTTTAAGATGAGGTGAAACTTTAGACTCCAAAACAACCCTATCAGTGTTTGATTGTCATAATCACCCGGATGTTAATCATTCCACAGTTAATCTAATTGTGCAGTCTCCACAGAGTCTGCAGACAGGTCCTGTATTTGATTAACACACTTATGTTTTGAGTGGCTCCAGAGAGGAAACAACTACTGCTGATTATAGCCCCAATTTAGCTGTAATAACTGATTTTCAATAGGTAAACGATTGATGTTAAAAGTTATTTTGATAACAAACGTGTGTCTTTGCTGATTAAAGAACAAAATCTGAACAGAGGCTGTAATCTCTAAAATAGGCACTTTCACACCGATTGACACTAGTAAGCCGCTGTGTAATGTCTGTTCATAAACAAATAGTATTTAAACTTTGTTAAAGGTCCAGTGTGTATGATTTAGTGGCACCTAGCGGTGAAGTTGCAGATTGCAACCAACTGAATACTCTCTCACGCCTCACCATCTCCTTCAAAGCATGTAGGAAAAACTGTGGCTGCAAAATTCACATAAAAAATTTAATTTCTAGATTAGTGTTTGTTTTTTTGTCTCTTGCGGGCTACCGTACAAATATGGCGGACTCCATGGAAGAGGACCCACTCTCACTGTAGATATAAAGGGCTCATTTTAAGACAACGAAAGCACAACTATTCTTATTTTCAGGTGATTATACACAAGGAAAACATACTAATGAATATTGTATTCCCTCCAATAAATACTCAATAAATCTTACACACTGGACCTTTAATATTACATAAAAATCATATTTTTAAGAAGGAAATAAACTTTGATTTGTATCAGCTAGCTTCTATTTTTAACTACCTTTTCCATTCTCTTATTTTTTAGTAAATATTACAGTAGAATAACACTAAGCATCTCTGTGAGGTTAAATGCTAATGTTAGCGTGGCTGGTAGCGCAACTTCAAGACCAGGTGTTTCACTCAAAAGCACGAATGTGACCCTCGAGGTGGTGCACAAGCATTCAGATTCTCTGGGGACAATTAATGTCAAATGCTCTTTTGAGTACATACATGCATTCACACTGTCAATTATATCATAATGCAGTGTTAAAAAAGCGTTAAAATGTTATGGATCATGTTGCGATCATCGTTTATGGTACGTGCACAACAGCAGTACTCACATTAAGACAACACTACAATGCTAAAATTAGAGCACCACAGTAGGAAGTACACAGTGTACTACATAGAAGTGTACTACACTGAATTTCTGAACTGGAATGTGGATTGTGCACCAGTATGACTACCAGAAAGCATCTTTCTTAAAGAAATTTCAACCTAAACTTTATTAAAAAAATATTTACATGTTAAAAATCATCAGCCACTTCTAGTTGACACTGCTGAGAGCTGCTTCTTCTCACTCTGTTCAGCCACATTATTGTAAATCAGAGTTCTCTCTGCTGGATAGACTCCTAGTATCTTACCACAAACATTTTCTTCTGCATCATATACCAGATATAATACTATAATATCAGCACATATCAGATAACATACGCCGAAACTGATATGTATATAGGCAGATATCAGCCAGTTACATCAACATATCCGTCTGGCAATCCCGTCTATTAACAGTTGTTCAGATATTTCAGTCTGGATCAAAGTGGTGGGCAGACTGTCAGACCGACTTTACAATCTGCAGAATCACTCCCCTCACTTGGGGGGTGATCAGTCCAGAGAAGAAACAGCAGGAGGGAGATGGATAACATCCTCTAGTAGCACTTTCCTGATTTCCACACTTCATCAGCTTCACAACAACCACACTTCCTTGCTCTGACTCACATGTGACTCAACTAACCAATCAGAACGAGGACTTAGACTGAGGTAAATGTGATGAAGTAGAACTGTTTTAAAGATGCAGATGTAAAGATTTAAACGTAAATAATAAATGTGTAACATAAATAGTTAACTGTGTAACCATTGTATATATGTTTTTAGTAAATTAAGCCTTACATCTTCTCTCAAATATATGAATTAACTTCATTTCTGCATCACTGTACATGTTACCACTCTCATGACACTGATCCACCAGGACACGAGCTGATAAACTGTTTGTCACGCTAATCACACTAAAGGTTTTTTTTCTCCTCTGGCATGTATTGATTTATTGATGTCTGACCGACTTCTGATAAGAAATGTGTACTTCTGTCAGGGTCTTTGATTGGAGACAAGACCTCAGCACTTTGTGTTTCAATATTGTAGTTCCTACTTCAATGCCGCCGTGTCTTATATAATCTCACACCACCCTTTCCTTTTAATAATGGACGTCTCTCTTGTAAACAAAAGTTTCTCTAACGATAGTCGGTCTTGTGATTAAGGTCAGTGGTCATGTGACTGAAGAGTACAGAGCACATGAGAATCGACTGCTTTGACAAGTCAGTCTGTGACCTCAGAAAATCTTAAGTGAATGTTCCCAATTAGACAAATGGAGCTTGTCGTAATGAAGTGTTGGCCTGTAAGTCTAGCTGCCTCTTTGAACATTTTGTGCAAATCATTTTAAAGGAGCAATTTGTGAGAGATGCCCAGAATTAAAGTTTATGAATGTTTAAACGTTCAAAAAATGAATTGAAAAGGTTGTGACTATATGTCGCACAGATTCATGCAAATAAACGTGAATGCTCCTGTGGTCATAATGTAATCATTTGCCATTACTGTTCTAAGAATTTGTTTATACATTTATATGTTTAACTATAAACAATCTTAAACAGTGTTGTTGCATTGAGAGTGGGAGGAGGTGAAATGATGCCCCCTATTTTTTGAAGCATGTGGCCAGCTTCTTTCAAGATGTATGCCCTTCAAGCACATAAAATAAAATATCAATAACAAGTTGTAAGAGTAGTATAACTCAAGTATGTGTTTAATAGCTTTTTCCAAAGAGAAAATGCTCTGTGGGTACATGATTTAGAAGTCCAAGGCCAACCAAATGCCATCCTTTTTATTGCCTTTTTATTCCATATTTTATGATTACAATTTCTCTCACGACCTCCACGAGCTTGAGACAGAGTTGTAGCAAAGCTACATTTGTGGACTAGTCTTCTCAATGGCGATCTCTATATTATGAGCAACATTTTCCCACGACTGATTCAGACTGCAGCTGTTGTAGTATCCAGATTTTGATGACTGATCCGGCTTAAATGTGGTACCAGTATGATGCCATTCTAACCAGCCTGTGAGACAGCCAGTCTCTCTGGTCCTCCACTGACTTAAGCTCCGTCATCAACTGAATAACTGCATCATTTTGCGCTCTTTCATTGTCTATCGACTCCTTTCCTCACCGTGGCTGCTCCAAAACAGATTCAGAGTTTGAGGCATAATTTGTGGAGTACGCCCAGACCTGCACTCAATATAGATGAAATGATGCCTGATTAAGTAAGGTGTCTGCTGAACAGCCATCAACCTAAATATGCTTCTTGAATGGAAATAAAAGTAAACTAATTATGTTGGAGCTTATCAACAAAATAACAATGAATCATCTAGTGAAACACCAGGGGCCACCACTGAGGTAGCCGCACTACATCGGCCACATTCAGTTCCCAACATTGGCCCTTTCTGTGTGGCACTCCAAGTGTGTGAACTGGTTGTTCCAGTTACTGTCATGTCCAAAAGACAAGAGATGGATGGCAGAAACAGTGCTGTTAGGTGGGGCTGTGCAAAGCAATATTTTCTTCAGTATCCATGGTTAACTTATGTGTTGGAGCACACATCAGCGCAGCCAACCACCAGTAAACACATAGTGACCACCAACTGGGCTGAAAAATCAGCGGGTAGAACACAACACAACAGGAATGATGAACTATTGTTACTGAACCCTCCCAGAATTGTTGGTGAAACATCAATTATACAGTTAGGGTGACTCAACCCAGACAAAGATACAAAGACGGCATTGTGTAAAATAAGACCGGAAACAAAACTATTCCATTCAAACACCTGCAACAGTGTTGCTGCCCGGGTGAGTACACAAAGAGCATGAAACAACTGCCCATGCATGTGTAAGTGAGTCTGCAACTAGTGTCTTTTCCTACTGTCAGCAGCAACTCTTGATCCAGACACAAAATACAGATTTAAAGATATATATATGCATAGTTTAATCTAATCTAATCTAAATAATGAGTAGGACTTAAATATTCTCAAACTCTAGAAGCAAGAAAACTCTTGTACATATTGTACTCAGCCCATATGCATTAAGTAGATAACAAGATGTGACTTCAGCTCTTGAAAAACCAAAAGCTGAAATGAAAGTACTGAAGTTTAGAAGAAAGATAAATGTAATATATCCAAACTCCAATACTGCATACATGTCGCTTGGCCTTGGAGATAATTAATGTTCTTCAATGATCTGAGGATTTCTAAAGCTCTTACGTGACCATTTTACAGTACAAAGACATAAAGAAGTGTCTGTGTCTGACAAATAACTTCCTTTGGGCCAATAGAGCAAATCTAAAGACCATTATTTCTCAAGTATGAGGAGCTCTGCTCTACATCAGCCACACTTTGTGGTTTACAATGATAAGACTAGTGTATTGTAGCCACAATAGTGGCCTGGCTCTAAAGATGGCAGTGTTAGTCTGTCTGATAGGTCAGTCCACCACTCAGACTTTGATGACCTCCTGAATTTTCTTCTATTGTCACCTTGAGGTTCACAACTATACTGAATGGATTGTCAGGAAATTGAGTACAGACATTCACGCCCCTCTGAGGATAAATGGTAATAGTTATTAATACACAGTGAAATGTGCAAAACATAGTTTAGTATAGCAGATATGACTTACCATTCACAGTAACCAGTGTGCTTTACACCCCCACAGCTAAGCAGCTAGTGTTATGAGCTAATGTCGTCATCTACCTTCCAGTGAAGACAGTCAGACCTTGGGTCGAACACAACCGCCGAAACCAATGGTGGACAGCTGGATAGGGAATACAGTAGCCTATTTAAGTGGGGTTTCAGTCTAGGGGCCTAACGATAGATGCATGTAGCAAAATTAGTAAATCAATTCATTTGAATTCTTTATCAATCGTTTTCAAGGAAATGGCAAACTCTGAAGTACCACTGAGATTACCAAGAAATGATCCAGATAATGCCGTATAGGTGACATAAAGCACAAAATATATGTGATCAAAAAACACTTTGACTTCATGCGGAGCGCAGATGTTATGTTGAGTAGAATTTGTATATACATTTATATGTTTAACTGTAAACAACCTCAAACAATGTTGTTGCATTGAGAGTGGGAGGAGGTGAAATGCTGGATTGTTATGTTGAGTATGTGAGCATGCTGACATTAGCATATAGTTCACAGTTTTAGGGTTAAAGTTAATATTATTACATAAATATCTCACCTAAGGTGCTTTAACTCTAACACGATATCTTTGAATAACAATTAATCCTCTTGACCCCAGTAGAATTGTAAAATGTTGCTGCAGCTCTCTGAGAACTCTCACAAATTAACATTTTTCCCATTCAATCAACAAACAGCTCTATTATGAAGAGGACGGTCTAGACCTACTTTGTATGGGAAGGGTCATGAGATAACTTTTGTTATGATTTGGTACTGTATAAATAAAATTAAATTCAATTGAATTCAATTGAATCTCAAAAACAGCTACACGAGTGTTGACATCTTACAGCATCTAGCATTGTGTTTACACAAGAACCAGGTGGAAACCCGCGAAAAAAACCCATAGATATCAACGCAATGATGTCTGTTTCCAGTTTGGTTATTATTGACAACTTAACGTATTGATGACAAGATACACTGGAAATGATTTTAAAATGACAGGCACTCCCAGGTGCAATGGGGTCCAGACGGTTAAAGCAAGAACAGCTGCCACGTATTACTGTTCTAATTAAAGGATGTTCGTCTTCTCAGTCATACGGTAGCTTACACATTTTATAAACCAGAGTGATGATATTGAATCCTTCTGAACTAAATTGTTGCTCTGTCAGTGAACAACAAGTGTGAGACATCTAAGATTTATAAAGATCTCCCACATTTCAATGTATTATTCACCATCCGCCTACATAGAGATTAGTTCCGCTCTTTTATGTAGGTCATGTTAGTGGATAATGAGATGACATTTAGTGCTCATAAGCAGGCCTCACTACATAATAAATATACATACATATTCCCTGTAGCTACATCTGTGATACTGGTATTGGTGATGTCATCCAGGCTGAAGCACTGACTGTCATTAATTAGACTGTGGCACTGCTGTTCGCTCTGTGTTCCCATGGTAACAATGTGTGGTGTCTACTTCCCCCCTAACCAAGGCAGCTATGTCCATAAAGCCACTGGTTTCCATTTTCTTCAGGTCGAGAAGGTTTTTCATACACACATACTGCAGATACACATTTATTAGAATATTAATAAAGTGGAAGGTGACCTTTCTCATCTCTGATTCCTTATTATGATAACCTAAAGCTTCTCAACACAAGACATGCTTTAGTGTTGCAGTTTTAATAATTCTCTGTGTTTCTTTTAATCATAAATAATATGTAAATAATGTTTGAAATGACATTAATAAAAGAAGAAACCCTAAGACATGAAATGCCACAGATAGGGTCCGAATGGAGGAATAAGTACTGTAATTCACAGCTGGTGAGGCTGTTATTATTTTAGATAATCTGCAATAATATATACACAATAAAACCTAAAATTAATCTGGAAAGACTCCTGAGAGCTCCAGAAAGATAAGAGCCTCACATCAGCAGCAACTGAAGAAAATCACCTTATTATAGACAGATTTTTACATAATCATTCTTCAGTCTATTCTCACTGTTGGCTGGGTTGAAGTTACACAATGTTCAGGTCAAGAACATTTTGCACAATGTAATTCGGTATAGATGGAGCAGCACTGGCTACAACTTCAGACCTTACCTAACACACACCCGAGCGAGGACACTGGAAAAAAGAATCGCAGAAAAGGACTATTTGGGACATTCTCGCCCATAACAGCATTTTCTTCCATCGAACACCCAATGGAAAAAGGCACTGGTCGGTGAAGAAATCATCATGCCCCTCCTCAGCAGTGCTTTCCCACGAGCGTTGTCCGTCTCAACCAAACAGCAGCTTCACACTAATCCTCCCCCGGGCAACAGCTGAACCCTTGCACTCACTGAGCTCTACCCGCTGGACAGTCCTGTCAAAGGAAAGAACACATGTCCTTTTCCACATGCGCTTCATAACTGCACCTAAATGACCTGAATGATGTACTTGAATCATACTTTTTGTGGCAAAATCATAATAACTTGTTCATTTGAAATTAAATCATTTTTCCAACTTAGTTCATGTCTCATTTATGGTCTGATAAACATAAAATTCATCAGATTCAGTGCCCATAAGCACTCATAAGCACTGAGTCTGTTTGAATTTTCATTATGAAAGGATAAAAATCAAATAATTTATAACTATCGTCTTAGAAAATACATTTTTCTTTGTTTTTACCAGCTTTACCGGAGCCTGGTAGTAGGCACACAGCTGTTTGTTGGGCACTCTCTCGGAGTGGTAACGCCCGACAAGGCAAAGTGCTACCCGTTGCAGGGCACACCCCTCAAAACTGCCAGACAGTGATCTTTCAAAGTGGACCAGCAAGATTACGCTGTACGTGAAGCAGAGAGTAATGAAAGAAATCTAACACTCTCCCAAAATCAGTGTCATCACAACATTAAAAACAAACCACGATCTCACCAGGAAAGGTAATACATGGCGAAATATCAACAGTCAGATGGGGCAACTACCAACTTTGTGAATGGGCACATAGTTTACAAACTTAGCTTGCTAAATCTAATGCTAAATGCTCCGTGCCCTACCTTGGGGTGAGTAAAGAGCAAATCTCTTATCACGTAAAGGCTTCATTAGAAGGCTGTGTAATGTGTGTAAAATTCCCGTTTGTATGCCTCCACAATGCCTTGTTACCATCCTCCACCAGCAGAGTGGGCTGGACCGCTACGGCTAGTTACCAGCTACGTACGTTCCATAGACAGAATAAAACATGAATGTCGAATCTGTGACGTCACCCACAGGTTTCTGAAGAGCCATTAAGCTCAGAGTGTGGTGGCTCTGGCCAGTGCCATGTTGGCACTTGGTACTTTACTACTCTCTCAAGCACTTAAATGAAGTGTGGCCGTGCAAAACTACCAGCAGCACTCCTAGTACAAAATTCTGGAAAAGGTAACACAGGTAAAGATGGCATATCGTAAGTGTACAAACAGTATTTTTGCTTGAAATGCCCATTCCTAGTAGAGAATAAGTGCAGGATATAGAGCAGGAAATTAGCATAATAGGTCCCCTTTTAGTGTGCAGTAGCTCAATCCTGTTCAGCCCTATCTGTAGGTTTCTTTCACATATTCTGTGTTTATTTTTTGTGCTTAAATACAATATTTGTCAGTGACTTTGGTGATACTTCACCCAAAGTGCCTTGTAATTACACGTTCACCACACAGCGCAGGCTCACTGTGGGTGGCCACAAACCCTTTCATTCTATAATACAAACATCCTTTCACCAGGTAGATCTACTCTCAAATTTTCCTCATAATTATATTCTTTCAACATTTCTAAATGAATCACCAAATTATTCCAGGCCTGTTGTCTGCTGCTGCTGCTGCTGCTGCTGCTCAGGAAAAGATGCAATTACCTAAGGCAGTGTGTGAGCAAATATGTGGGTCACGATTCTAGGGCATGGGTGGAAAGGGCAATGCAGCTCTTTCTTTGTGCCCGTGTCTCGAGCTCAGATCATAGGGTCTATCTTTGATTAAATTCCTGGCTTAGGAAGGGTACTGATTCTTTCAGCGTATGAGCTGATAATCAGAACAATATCATCCGCGAATGTTTATAAAATCACAACCAGGCACTCTTTTTACGCACAGACTCTGAACTGAAGTAGCCTTTCACAAGCAGTCCATGGAAAAAATGACCTTATGTCTCCATTCCTATCTATTGCTATTTCATTTTCCCTGTTACGAAACACTGCCGTCCATGTTTCCAAAGTGTCCTTGTGAAAGCACATAAATCTCTCTTGTTAGATTCAGGTTTCAAAGCAGAGCAGTTTGTAATAAGAAGCATTCATCTCTTTCAGGAAACAGGTAAACAAACAGCTGAATATTGAATTACTCTAATGTTTAATCCACAGAAACCAAAAGTGCAGGCCTATAGATATTCATCATTCCCAAATTGACAGCTATGCATGTCATTTTTCATACATTTTTAAGGTAATCAACATTTTGATTGAGCTATAGGACACAAAATCAGCTGTATGTGGCATATTTTGTCACCTGAGGGTGTGTTAACAGGAAAAAAAAAAGAGTTATGAGTCACATATAATCACAATAGATGCCCGACTATGAAAGTGGGTTAATAACATCTACATTTTTAATGATAAGGCCAGATCATTACTGGTCTGGGAAAAAACCAAATCACACTCGGTTTATGCCTCATGCCTGATTAAAGTAGAGTGAAATGCAGCTAATTTAGATGCTTAAAAAGACAACAATCTCTGTGAGTGCGCACATTATTCAGGATAACAGCTCGCACTAACAGGGGAAGCAGATTTGGTGTTGTGAGTGTAGAAATCATGTGTCACTGTGATAATCATTCGTGAGTTATTCACCCTGCTGAAGTGTCCTTGAGCAAATACCACATATCTCTTCCAGCTCTGTAAAACACCCTGACCTCTGACCCCGTTCTGTGGACGGAGGAACAGAATTAAGCAAGAAATTTCCAAAAAGTATCACGGAAAATAACCTAAACACTGTGATAGAAGCTAAATATAAATGACAGAAATGCCCAGGCACAGGTTGTATGATCATGAGAGGTTATAATTCAGGTTTTTCTTGATGATTTCTGGACCCAACCTGAAAATAAACCCAAGCTCTGACATCTGATAATCAGTTTTGGCCTCTTGACATCACAGATTGCAGATGACCTACTGAACCTCAAAAGAAACGAGTAATCCATCTTGGAGTGCTCTTTTCATTTTTCATCATCAGACCTGACTCCGCTTGTTTACGTTCTTCTTGCTTGTATGTATTTTAACTCCAACAAAACAAAACCGCATTGTGATGCACATGCAGCCAACACCCTGAGCTAAAGATGTGAATCACATCTAGGTCACATACACTCAGGGGCCAGGCCCACACGTATTGTGAAACTGAAATACAAAGTGTGGCCACACCCGTTTCTTAAAAGTGACCCTTTGAAAAGGTTGAAAAGCTCGACCTGTTTATGAATCAGCTTTATGAAACAGAAAGAAATGACTGTGCAGCAGTGGAGCGCTCAGAAAGTGGCTGAATTAAACTGATTTATAGATGAGATCTTAAAAGCCACTCAGAAAATTTCAGGTCACATTTAGTAGAGATCCTAGTGTAGTACTGCAGCAACTTTAAAAAGGCTTAATCTCATTTCCTCCCACAAATAAAAAGAGAGAGAACACAGTAAATGTCTTACAGCCAGAAGAAGGGATTTTTTTCTCTTCAAAAAGCAGCTAAATGTCTTAATCATGCCCCGGTGGATCTGAGCCTGAAGCTACCGAGGACAATGACTGTGTGCTCTGGAGCAAGAGATCAGCGGCAGCAGCAAGGGCGATGACGTCTGTAGAGGCAGTTATATAACCGGAGCTGAACATTTTGTCTGTCATAGTTACAAGGTTAAGGAGGGTGACATGAATACCAGTCATAGTCTCTGGAGTCATGTGCAACATACTGAAGTTCCCCTGGACAAATCGTGCCTCAAGTTCATCAAGTTCAACGTCAGTATGGAGCAAATTAGTGTCCATGTTTGATTTGTCTTTTAAAAAGGCACATATGCTATTACTGGAGATTCATCAACTATTCAAAAAATGTTTAACAAAGGCACATCAAGCATTTCAAAACGTTCAAACTACAGTAAGGATGACGGAGCATGTTGTGAAGTAAGATGTTATTTGCTTTGGTTTGACTCAACAAAAGTGATCAACATTTCTTATCCACACAGTGTCGTCTCCTTTGTACTGTAACTGCTCTGGTGTCACAGTTTTAACATAGCATACAGATAGATGTAAAAAAAAATAAAACAATAAATATAGACAGAAACCAATTTTTTCTTACAGTTTATGAGCATTATAAACCATTTACAGCCCCCCTCAACTCAGAAATATGTTTTTCTTATGATTACTTCACTTGTCTGAGCTTCACTGTGCAGAATAATGCTAACCTTAAAGGTCCAGTGTGTCAGATTTAGGAGGCTTTATTTAGAGATTATATAATATTCATAACTATGTTTTCATTAGTGTATAATCATTAGGCTGTGAGAATCATTATGTTTTTGTTACCTTAGAATGAGCCTTTTAGATCTACAGACAGTCCTCTTTAACAGAGTCCACCATGTTGAACTGACATGTTTCTACAGTAACCCAGAAAGGACAAACTAAACACTGGCTGTACGTAGGGCGTATTGTTCAAACCTGGAAATTTAGAGACTAGCTCTCCAGTCATGGGACACCTTGAAAGAGATTAAAATAACCAAATATCCTGGAAATAATCTATGTTGTCCTGGATAATTTTAATTGTATTTTAGTCCCTCACTCAGATCGCCTATATAAACCAAGGTTTATATTTTGTTTGAGAGTGATGCAAGGCGATTACAATCAGCAACTACACCAACAGATGCCGCTAAATCCTACACACTGGACCTTTAAATGTGAGTTTAAGACAGGTGTGATTTATTATGAATACATGAATTGAGAATTGACTTTTAAAAGCATTTGCATATCTTTAGATATCATTTTTAGAATTTAAAAAAACTACTATATAACATTGTATTCCTATATAAGCCAAACTACGTTGTGCACTGTGTTACGCCTCAGATCAGCTGTTTGGATCAGAGTTACAGCAGCATAACCAGAAAAGCACAAGCACAGACCATCTTTGAAATCTTTAGTTTGATTTCAGTCTGATATCATAATTTTATGACCCAAACTCAACTCAGCTCAACTCAAACTTTATTTATAAAGCACATTTAAAACAACCAAGGTTGACCAAAGTGCTGTACAGGTTAATACATATAATATACATATAAAACATAAAGTGCCATAGTTACAAGAAGTTAAGATAAATGCTAAGATACTTAAACTTGGTTAAAAGCCAGGGAGAAAAAGTGTGTTTTAAGGGAGGATTTAAAAACCTCAAATGATCCGGCAGATCGGATGTGCCAGGGCAAGTTATTCCATAGCCTAGGGGCCGCCGCCACAAAGGCTCGATCACCTTTGGTTTTTAGTTTTGTTTTAGGGGCGGCCAGTAGCAGCTGATCTAAAAGCAAAACAGCTGATTTGCAACTTAGCATAGCATACACATAAACTGATTTTGATTGTTTGAAAGCTTGAGGGTTTTTCTGCTGACCCTGTCCACACCAGCTCTGTTTCTAGATCCCTGTCTGCTTCTCCAAACTGGGGGCACACTGACCGCCGTCTTTTGTAGGAAATAAAATGACTATGGACGAGCCTTTCATACAGCCCCACTTGAAACAATCCTTTTAAGAATTGAATATTTCTATTTCATTTCAAGAGGTACATAGAGCATTCCTCTCTCTCTTCTTAAAAGTTATTCTTTGCCACCATGGCCAAGTGCTTGCTCATGGTGGGAACTGTTGGGTCAGAAAATAATATTATAAAGATTACACTAATAAGATGACTTCCATTATGATTTGGCTGTGATATCAATAAAACTGAATTGAAACTGTATATATCTTGTAATAAGTGGAAAGTGGAATTGTTCACCCACTCATGAAGGTTCTCGTTATAAATCCAAATGTAGCCCAATAAGGGTTGTAAGAGCATCAAACATAATGGGATAATACCAAATGTTTTGTTCTGTGGGGTGGCCTTTATATTGTGGACAAATGGTTCTACTTTAAAGTAAATTGCTGCTAGTCTTGCATTAGTGAAATGGGCCCTGAAAATGGTATTAAACTGTATGAGACCAAGGCTATTTTGATCAAAAAATCATTTGAAAAGAACAAAAATGAAAAAATAAAAGTATATCTTGGGTTTATTCATACTGATCAGACAAAACAAGCAAGATGAAGATGTCTCCTTGGTTCAAGGAAATTCTAAATAGCATTTTTCACTATTTTCTGACATTTTTAGACTAAACTAATAATAAAAAAAAAGGAAAGATGAATTGATATTGTTAGTTGCAGTCCTTCCAATCACACTCACATAGATTCTCAAAGTTCAATTGAAATGACAGCCTTGGACTCACAGAGTATGTGTCAGTAGTTTTTTCAGCCTCCATATTTAATTTATCGTATTTAACCTCATTATTACTCTTCTCTTACAAAATCTTACCGCTGCATCATTGCTATGACGAGTCTATTGAAGGGGCCAGTGTCAAGTGCCTTGAGTAAATAACGTTTCCACTGGTGCATTCAGCCTTCTGTAACACATCCAGACGTTAATGAACCAGATACAAGTCTGGTCAGGACTTCCTGTATGAAATGGTCACAGATTTACAATAAAATGTTCAATTACATTTTTCTTCAGTCATCAAATTGTTTGTGTGTTTTGATGTGGGTGTTTCTTTTTTTAATTTGTGGTACTGTAATTTTGGATGTCAGGGTTTTATTGTTTAGTTTTATGTTGTATGTCTTGTGTTTTGTCTTTTAACATCTCGTTGTAAATGAGTGTTTTCACTTTGACATGTTATCCCTCGGATTTCTTTATGTCTTAGGTTACATTCAGACAGTATCAGGCACTGTGGTGAATTACCACAGGGCTGTGCGGCGGTTGTGAGGGGGGTGAGATGGGAGTGTCTGTTTGTGCTGAACGTAACCGCTGTGAAACAATCAGGAAATAACTTTTTATTTGGCAGATTAATACTAGTAGTACAGAAACCAAAACGCTTCCAATGCCAAAATCTTGGTCCCTTGACTACAGATTCTGCATTCATATGCAGATATCTGTTTCTAGAGGTCAGTTTCCATATTATACTAAACTAACCTGCAGTTGAACTTTTTAGAAAAACAAAACAAAGTTTATTTCTTAATTTCTGCCTTTAGCCACATGCAAAGTAACTTTTTTCTTCAGTAACTGTCCCAAACATACTGTATATATCTATAGCATGCTACTGTCTATACTATATATACATATCTGACCTATAATGTATTCATATCTAGCTGTTTATTCTGTATATAATGTCGACCAATTTAATTACTTGTAGTTACACCCACACTATAAAATTACTATCATTATTGTTTGCACTGTACACATGTTAGCTTAATTAACCCACACTGTATAATTACATCTATAATTACACTTATAATTGCAATAGCAAATGTTGTTGCTGCTGCTGCTGCACAAGCTATATATATCTTAGTGTATTCATTTCACTCTGTTCATACTGTATCTTGCTAACATATTTATATACAGTATATATATATGCACTGTTATTTATATATCCCTTTACATATGTACATGACTCTGCACTTTACAGCTTTTTGCATTATATATACATATATACATACATAATATAATATATCCATCCATCCATCTTCTGCCGCTTATCCGGAAATATAATATAATATAATACACTGTTGCCCATAAAGTTGTAATAATTTTGTTTTCTATTTATACACATCAGGTTAATTGTGGTTTAATTTTCACTGTGATATGTTTGGAAGAGATTGATCAATAAAGTTTTGAGATTATACACTTTATCTATCAAGAATAAATCAAATTATCACAATCATTTCATGAGAAGAGGTAAAAATATTTTATTACAACTTTATGGGCAACAATGTATAATGATAGATAGATAGATAGATAGATAGATAGATAGATAGATAGATAGATAGATAGATAGATAGATAGATAGATAGATAGATAATGATGAATTTCCTCGGTGTGGGATCACTAAAGTCTATCTTATCTTATCTAATTAATTCCATAATTGTCCCAGACCTTGATTTTTCTGAGTCTCAGGTGCTATTTCTGCTTTTAATTCTCATTTCTAAAAGAAAAATAAAATGTGAATATTAATAAAACATGACCATAACCACACACTAATGGATAAGACCACTGATTTTAAAGTTAAGTAGGGCTTAGTCATTTGCAACCCTCTGATGTTAGTCAACCTGTTGTCAGATTTCGCTGCATTTCATGTGTGTTTGAGATGAATCAACACGGGTTGTACATTCAACAACAGTCATTCTATGTGGAGGGCTGCTCTGTTTTCTTAAAGAGACAGAAGGTAGGAATGATCCCTCTCACTGTTGCACAGCCCTACACCATTTGTGCATGCCCAGTCACACTAAGCAGCTCTAGCAACATTCAGACTAGTGTTCAGTTTAAGCTTGCAGGACATGGCCCAGTAACCTACTTTCCCCACAACATGCTCTGTAACATCAGAGACGAGGATGTGTGTCATCAGTTAACTAACCTTCAACACCGAAATAGTTTGAGGAAAAGAGACGCAAAAAAGACAGATATGAAGCTGCTAAAGCAAAAACAGAATACTAATGATCATAGTTATGTCTCACAAAAGAAAATCTCTTTCTCAGTTTAGTTTTACGGGTGGGAAAAAAAGCTAAAAAGATAATTGAGGCACAAAGATGAAGAGATGAGGGTAGAAGTAGATACCAGTGAGTGTGGGGCAAGCTAATTATGAGAATATTCATAATTGTGAAATGCTGAGTCATAGTAATAATAATAATCATCATAATTTAAACAATGATTACAACAACTACAACAACAATTACAATTGCTGAGTGGCACTAGGACAATGCTTTGGGTTTCCCCCGCTTCCCACCCCGTGACAGTCCATGAATCAGGTGAACTGTTACACCCTCGAACCAGATACCCTCAAACCATTCTTCAGAGTTTCTAGGTTAACTCCCTTGGTGCATGCTTACTTTGCATAACAGATGTAATGACGACACTGGTGTGACCACATAAGAGATTGTGGACTTCTGGACCTGGCTGTGGGTTGATTGATTTTTTTTTGGTTGTGTGAGTTTATTTATGGCATTGAGACAATTTATTAATAGAAAATTGCAGCATGAGTATGGATTGGTAAAGACTGACGATAGGTTTGGTTTATCGTCCATCCTTATTTTGTACCCCTTAATTATCCATCCATGAAGTGATTGAGATAGCTGTCAGTGGGAGGCAGCCATAGACAGGACCTTTAAAGGGATGGTTTGGCTATTTTAAAGGGGGGTTGTAAGAAGTACTTATCTATTAGACTATTAATCATAGTATTACCTACATCTGCTGTGGACAGGGTCAGCAGAAAAAACATATTTTAGCGACATAAAAAAGACCCACCTCAAAAAAACTGATATCAGACTAAGTGTATGCTATATCAAGAATATTTTCACTGCTTTACGTTGCCGTCATACAGCCTTTTTCCTTGGCACTAACTGCAGAACTTCCAACTACATCGCGCTCTGTATTTTGACATAACTGAGCTGTTTGGGTCAGAAAGTTCAGACTGAAATCAAACTTTTCTAAAAATTTCAAAGGCAGTGCATGCTCTTGTCTTTCTGTAGGAATACATTAGTTCTACTTCTGTACTTACATCTACTATCTATCTACATCTACATCTCCTACTGCACTGAAAAGTCCATTCTCAGTGTATGTGCACTGGAGGTTTCCCTATCAAACCTATCGTCGTACATACACATCTTGATTTAAAGGTCCAGTTTCTAGAATTTAGTGGCATCTAGCGGTGTAGTTGCTGGTTGCAGCCAACTCGCCTCACCCTATAGGGCCAGTGTTAAGTGTATGTAGGATTTAGTGGCATCTAGCGACTGATCTGCGGCGTAATACAGTGCACAGCGCAGTTGGAAGATCTACGGTTAGTGCCAAAGAAAAAGACGGCAATGTAAAGCAGAGTTGTACATTTTTCTGCTGACCCTGTCATAGCACATTCACGCCGCTTCTGTGTCAAGATCCTTATGTCCTTGCATCTACCTCATACAACTCAACTTCAAAATAACCAAACTTTAATTGACTCCTGACCTGTTTCCATAGGGGCAGACCTTACGCCAAAATGAGAATGACCAATTTATCTAGCCCACAATGTAAAGTCAGATTGTTGGATTTCTTGACAAAAAAAATTAGCTGAAGGGACATGGCATGAGTCACAACGCTGGCCCAAATGTTTAGCAGCATGAGCACATGGTGCAGTGAACACCCCGGTTCATTCAGTCATGGAACAGCCCATCCTGTCCCACTCAGCTGTCAGCACACATCCTCATCACTATTCATGTCTGCTGGGCCAACCTCAGCACTGACGCAGCAAGATGGCTCAAGCCTCAACATGAGTCTACGCGGATAAAGACGCAGAATTAATCATTTGACAACTGAACTCTGAAATGATTTACAAGAGCCTAACAATATTTTCTGCATCAGATCTGTCAGGCATCTTCAATCACATAATCCAGCGCCTCACTAAATGTTTATATACACCTCTGCATTGCCCTTTCACATTCACGCCACAGTCATTTAGGCTTATATTTAATTTTCCTCCACTCATACAAATGTGTTTAAATTTTCCAGATGCAGCAATGTGCCTGTGCTGGTTTCCAGGTAGCCATGTCAACACACACAAAAACTTCATTAGTTATAGCTCAACAGCACTTCATTCGCCAACTCTGGTTGGACAGTTAATCAATATCACAAAAATTATATGTGCATATAATTAACAGTCATTTAAACTTTCTCCATATTATTAAAAATATGTTTTGTCTTTTTTTGTACAGCAAAGCCTTGAAGACAGAAAAATAGGGTAACTTTAACACAACTTAATTTTTTTATTTCATTTAACTTAATTTATATACACTTCTTATAACATTTACGCCACAGTCATTTAGTCTTATATTTTATTTATATATTTCTCCACTCATATAAATGTGTTTAATTTAATAAATTAGAGATGCTTATAACTTTAACTGACAAAATGATACATGGTACATGTAGTTAACAGTCATGTAGACTTTATTTTGATTTTGTTAATCACTGCGTCCGTCGTATTAGCTGTGTTAAATAAATAATTAAATATGTTTTGTCTATTTTTGTACAGCAGATTAAGCTATGTGATGCCTTGAAGACAGAGAAGAGGGTAACTTTAACACACGTTATATATTTTTTTAAATTTCAACCGTTGGTCAACTGTTAGCTTTGCTACATTTTAAACAACCGTAACGGTTAGACGTTACGGACCGAACCGTTAACCGTTACGCTGTAAACTTACCGTATTCTGTGGAATAAAGCTCAGACGAGTCCAAACGGAAACATATGGAGGAGGAAAAAAATGGCTTTAACCGACCAAAAAAAAAAACGTCTGTCCTATATTCCAAAAAAAAAAAAGTTGCCCAGAGACAGAAACAGCACCGCCGACTCAGTCTGGAGATGATGAACGCCGGTGTGTTGTTGGTGTTACAGCCCTGTTGAGGTGGTGGTGGTGGTGAGAGGGAGATCCGGATCCAACACTCACCTCACAATTAACATTAGCCCGCAGATCACACCGTGTCCTCCGGTCCACACACACTCAGACAGACGGAGGCTGAATGAAGACTTTTCTGCAGCCAGAGTGCGTCCACACTCAGAGTCCCGCCCACTGGACTATATACTAAATAAAGTTATGTCAGCATGGTGTGTGTGTGTGTGTGGAGCTTTAAATACTCTAAACTAAATATGACCAGTACACGCAGGATATTTAACGCACCATCTAATGGACTGATATTATGTATCAACAGGTTATAATAATGATAATGCTCCATTCATGTACAGTACACCGATTTGCTGTGATTTTGTGTGACTCATGCTCTGAGTCATGCTTTCAGAGGCAATTATAGCAGATCCCCACATGCTGGTCTACGTGGACTTGTGCCGATCAGCTTGTGCAAACGCACAAAAGACAAATGCATTGGTGACATGCACCAGATTTACATCGTCCAACTAATCAGCACACACGCTGTAGCGCCATCCTTAGGTCAATCAGTGCAATGCAGAGTGCTCAGACCCTCAACTTAATTATATTATGCACTCAAAATTTACTATAAAGGACCCATGTGAATATTATATTATGATTTTGGGACTTGTGGCCTAAAGGTTAAAGGAGCGAGTGGAGGGTCGTCGGTTCGATCCCCGGACCGGCAGGATAAATCTGGGTGAAGCAATAGCAGCACTTGCCCCTCCTTCGTTACATTAACTGGCCATATGTCCAGGGTGTACCCCGCCTATCATCACCCAATGTCAGCTGGGATCCAGACCCCCGCAACTCCAGATAAATAAGCAGTTATGGATATTATATTACTGGATTGTTAATACGAAAAGGACTTTATAGGTCTCATATTTTACATTTTTCCAGTGTTTTATTTGAAGTGTTCATATAATTTTACATTTGCTCCTTTATACGTCTCCTTGGAGCTCTAGCAAGAACCACTGACAGTATAAAGAATAGAAGGTGTATCCGTGTTCTGGCCGCCGTCATGTTGGATGTTCTGCCTCTTCCACCTCCTGGTAGAATCTAAATATCGGCAAAGATGTGGGTCATTGGCAGACCTGTGGCAGGCTCAATGAAGGATGGGTGCTCAAACAAGCCATCTATAATGACACCCACTTGTCAATCAAAGCAGCCACACTGTTAATTATGCATAACTTTGAACTTTGAACGGAGAAATTAGCTACAGAGACCAAAACTGTTTCTTGTACCAGGCTGTAAACATGTTTATTTCTGCTGTGAAGTTGGACATTTTAACATGGGGGCTTATGGAGATTGGCTTGTTCTGTAGCCAGCCTAAAGTGGATGTTTGAGGACTTTGTCTCATTAATAATTAATGAGACTATTTTGGCGGCAACCACAGGTAACGGATTGTACCCTACATGACGAACCGTGGGTCCAGGTGGGCCATAATAGAGGGTGGTGACTGTATACTTGTGACATCACAAGGTTACAAAGTCCTGACGTCTCGTTTAAAGGCACAGTTTCTGAATATGAGCTGTGCCATTTCTCTGTGGATTGACACTTTAACAGTATTTATAAAGCACCTAGACCTTTATATGATGGATATATTTGGTAGTTTCATGTATAATTATGCCTCATATTATATTATAAACAAAGTAAATAACCTGTAAAATATGAAATAAATGTAAAAATGTCATATTTCTTCTGATATATAATGCATGTAATGTGGCATAAAATGGTTATATTGAAGCAAAGTAAGTAAAAAAAATCTCACAAAGCTTTCAGCGACGAGATGCCTCATTCCATTAACATGCTGTTATATACTGAACCAGAATTGAAAGAGCAGAGCCAATCTTTGGAGCACATCTCTCAGGATGAACACTTGTAGATCATTCAGGAAGGAAAAAAGCTGCTGCCAATTACCACTTCAAATAAATTGTTCCATACTCCTCAAGCTGAAAGAGTCGTGTCTCACCTTGATTTCTCCATAGCTATTGCCAAGTCTGTCAGTCAGAGATGAACAACGTTTGGCCCTGATTGTTAATACTGGCTGCCATACATACCTTATGCTGTAGCAACTCTGACATGCTGTCATTTAAGAGAACATATTGTGATTTTTGTGGTGAAGTGAAATGTTTTGTTGTGTAAGTGAAGGCTTCAAATGAACCACGAGGCTTCTGATTGCTCTTATATGATGAGCGACGACTATTATGTAATCAAAATGTTCTTGTCCTCTATTGACTTCAATATCTGGTAGAGATTAATGTAATAGAACGATAAGATAAGATAGACTTTATTGAGCTCTTGACCAGTTTGTCAAGTCTTTTTCTATCCCCCTCCCCAGCAGATGACTGCATAGAAAAATCCAGATGCCGCCACAGTGTCATAGAAAGTTTTTAATCTGCACACTCCAAAGGACGTCAGTCTCTTCAGCAAGTGGAGACGACTTTATAAGTATCTCTTAGAAATGTATAGATTAGATATAACAAAGATGCAGCAGAGGCCAAGTTATTCTGACTTTTTTGTGTGCATCAAAAATCTCCAAAAACAATGGATCCTACATTTCCCACAATGCAACTTCATAGCATTTTAGTATTTTCACCACTTTGGTTGCATCTTTTCTGTTAAATGTAATCAACCAAAACCAATCTGAGATTACGCGCTTTATATTTTTATACATTATATTTTCTGAATCGTTTTTTTTTCAGGCCCAAATGGTTGGGGATAACGTCTACCTTTTCTACGTACTGATGTACAAACTTTACCTTTACAAAAGAGATAATAACATGCAGGGTGAAAACTAGGTGATGTTGCATAAGACAAAATACGTTTGTTACATCACGTTCACACCCCTGGCAGCTGCTTGGTTTATTGATTACACTCTACATTTCTGCATTGTTTGGATGCTTTCTCGTGTTGTATCATTAGAGCAGCTCACATAACCTCTCAAAGCTTGGCAGACAAGCAGAGGAACATCATATTAAACCTGTGCTTCCAGGCCTTCCAGGAGGTTTGATGGCTGCGCTGAAGTGACAAATCAGAGAGACTCGCACCAAAATGCCTCGCACTCATTTGAGTTTGAAATATGAGCGTGTGAGTGTAACTGCAAAAGTAAAGGAGAGCAGCTCTGAGACTGAAGATATTTCAGTTGAGTCTACTGGCACATCTGTGGGGTTCAATCAACAAAACATCTGTGTGACAGACCAAGTTACCATGCAGTCAAATAACTCCACCACCTCTCTTTAACAGTTTCTGCAGAGACACTACTGGTACAAGAGCTCAGACACAAACATCATAATTAAAGAGTTAAATATAAAACACCCAAGCTATGATGCCAAATCCTTATGCTAAATATGGCAGAAAAGATAAAGCATGGCTGCTCCAATTTCACGATACGTTAAGCGTTATCATGGCGTCAACACATGCACACACAAAGTGAACATAATATGCACCGCCTATGTTGAATGAGTGTGTGCACCACGACTCCTCAAAACTAACAACAGGCAATCTGCCAGTCACGCATTTCCTTTGTGGACCACAGTAATACAAGTTCAAAATAGGTTACAAGAAGATAATTCAGTTTCTCTGGGTTCTTTTTTTTGATCAAATACGTAACAAAAAAATCATGAATCATATGAATCATAGGACGTTTACTTTCAGTTTTCCAAATGTGACATCACCTTAGTTGTATGTGGAGACTCAGACGTGTTGTCAAGATTTCCATGACTGTTTTTTTTAAGCAAATGAATGCCTACGAAAAACAGCTAATGTAGCTCGTTCAGTTGTTTTCACTTGATCTGCCAGGCTGCAATTTTCAAAGGAACTGCCTCCACTTCACTGCAGTATCACACTGACACAATTCATTTGTTATTTTGTTGTCAAAGCTACATCTAAATGTACTGAAATTTCTACTTTGACAGTGTGCAAAAATAAGGTTTGTAATGTTGTAAAGACAGAAAAACAAAAACAGCAAAACCGTTCTTCTTAAGTGCAGTGTAACATTTTTATTATTAATTAATCACATGTCAAACTAAAATCCATGGTATTCAGTTCCCATTATGTCATCATGACAACGGCTCGCTCTTTCAGAGAACACCTGGTTCCCGTTGTTAAGCGTAGAAATGATTTGTCACTTTACACTATAACCTGCAGCTTTTCTTTGTTAGCACTGAGGTCAAGGAGGCCTCTTCCAAAATGAAACCCAGATGCTCTCCTTAGAGTGACAGTCTCCAAATACTGCCCTAGTATCAAACAGGGCTGTGCTTTTTGTATAATGTGTGTATAATAGAAATAAAGAGACAAAAAAACTAAACTAAAAACCAAATATCTTCTTCGGTTTCCAGAAAATTTGGCACATTGGGTAAAATAATTTAAAAAAAGATTTATTTAGACATTTTCTCTATCTATCTATCTATCTATCTATCTATCTATCTATCTATCTATCTATCTATCTATCTATCTATCTATCTACAGCGGGTAAAATAAGTATTAAACACGTCACCATTTTTCTCAGTAAACATATTTCTAAAGGTGCTATTGACATGAAATTTTCACCAGGTGTTGGTAACAACCCAAGTAATCCATACATAGAAAGAAACCAAAACAAATAAGTTCAGAAAAATAAGTTATGTGTAATAATGTGAAATGACACAGGGAAAAAGTATTGAACACATGAAGAAAGGGAAGGTGCAAAAAGGCATGGAAGATGTCTCATTACCAAGGTGTCACACGAGGAACATCTCATGATGGGTAAAAGCAAAGAGCTCGCTCAAGACCTTTGCAACCTTATTGTTGCAAAACATACTGATGGCATTGGTTACAGAAGGATTTCTAAACTTCTGAATGTTCCAGTGAGCACTGTTGGGGCCATAATCCGGAAGTGGAAAGAACATCATTTGACCATAAACTGACCATGACCAGGTGCTCCTCGCAAGATTTCTGACAGAGGAGTGAGAAGAATTATCAGAAGAGTTGTCCAAGAGTCAAGGACAACTTGTGGAGAGCTTCAGAAAGACCTGGAATTAACAGGTACAATTGTTTCAAAGAAAACAATAATGCACTCAACCGCCATGGCCTGTATGCATGCTCACCATGCAAGACTCCATTGCTGAAGAAAAAGCATGTTGAAGCTTGTTTAAAGTTTGCTGCACAACATTTGGACAAGCCTGTGAAATACTGAGAGAACATAGTCTGGTCAGATGGGAGTAAAATTGAACTCTTTGGATGCCATAATACACACCATGTTTGGAGGACAGAATGCACTGCACATCACCCCAAAAACACCATACCAACAGTGTAGTTTGGAGGTAGGAACATCATGGTGTGGGGCTATTTTTCAGCATACGGGATGAATGGAAAAATGTACCAAGACATTCTTGATAAAAAAATCTACTGCCATCTACCAGGATGATGAAGATGAAACGAGGGTGGACATTTCAACAAGACAATGATCCCAAACACAGAGCCAAGGAAACTCTCAATTGGTTTCAGAGAAAGAAAATAAAGCTGCTAGAATGGCCCAGCCACTTGAATCCAATTGAAAATCTATGGAAAGAACTAAAGATCAGAGTTCATAGAAGAGGCCCACAGAACCTTCAAGATTTGAAGGCTGTTTGTGTGGAAGAATGGGCCAAAATCACACCTGAGCAATGCATGCGACTAGTTTCTCCATACAGGAGGCGTCTTGAAGCTGTCATTACATTACATTACATTCATGTCAATAGCACCTTTAGAAATATGTTTACTGAGAAAAATGGTGACGTGTTCAATACTTATTTTACCCGCTGTATCTATCTTGGCCCCTTTACCTTTAGTACTCACTGCACTGTACGTCTGTACACTTGTTTGTTGTTTTGTTTTTTGTTTCTTGAATAGGCTGAAGGACACTTCTGTCTGAGCGTTGTGTTTGCCCTTTTTATTTTATTTATATAAAATATATTACACATTTTCTGCTGCTGTTACGGGTGAATTTCCCAGTTGGGGGATAAATAAAGTATAATCTAATCTGTCTATCTATCTATCTATCTATCTATCTATCTATCTATCTATCTATCTATCTAAAGAAATTAGTGAACTGTAAATATGTGTCTGATCGTTTAATACTGAAAATATTTGGACTACAAGTTTACATTTGAATATTTTATCATATTCATTCTCCTTAAACAAAAACAAACCCAGTCCAGTGCGGCATTGTTTCACTGGAGGGCGCTAACACAAAGCACCAGGTGGTCTGAGGGAAACAACTCGAGAGAGGAGGAGGCCATTCACTAGCCTGTTTTAGCTTCACACACCTAGCTACACTGTTAGCTACCCGGCGGCTAACGAGCATCGGCTAAAGCATCAGTTTGTCTTAATGTCGCCTGTCTCATCAAGTGATGGCAAGAGAACAGCGTTCGCAAACCGAAGCTGGTGAGTGCAGACTGTCCCTTTTATCCACGATGACACATTTAGCCTTTAATATAAGTTAGCAGCGAGCTAAGTAACCGAAAAAAGCTAGTTAACGTTAGCTCGGCTCAGTAGCAGTTGGGCTAACACACCTCTCTTCTCCTTGCAGAGCTGTATTACCTCATTGCCAGATTCCTGCAGTCTGGACCTTGTAAAAAAGCAGCACAGGTAACACCCTGAAAATAAACAATATATTAAATTAAACTGGTTATAAATCGTCTGTATATAAGTAGCAGGTGTTAGCCGCTAATGCTAAGTGTGTGTGTCTGTTGTTAGATCCTGGTGGAGGAGCTGGAGGAGTATGAGGTAAGGATCAGCTGGACCTTTGCTGTGTTTATATTCTCACATGTGTGTCTGCCTACTTTGTTGGGTTGCTATATTTGGGGGTGCAACTTTTGAATAATTGTCGCTCAAAATGTGCGGCGTTGCCGAGCCCGGCAATGAAACTAGCAATTTGTGTTGCCATCTCGCTAAACGCGGCTTGTGTGTGTGTGTTTTTTAAACTTTTAGTTGGTTCCTGAACGATGGAGCTGGGACGGGAAGAAATACAAGCGGACCTTCCAAGACTGGGTGAGTGTGGATGTCATAATTAACTTTTTTTAAATTAAAATGACGCTTATAAGTTATATTTTAATCGACATAAACATCTGATTGGGTGTGTGTGTTTTTAATTTATTTAACAGTCCTCAACATGCGCGGTGAAAATGCGTTTATATCAATTTAAACGCGTTAAAACATTTATATTAGGTCGGGCCTATTGGTAAATAACCATGTAGAGGCTTAGCTATTGTGTGGGCGAATAGAGACGAGGGCGAGCAGCGATTGGCTGAACCGCTGTCAGTCTTCTGTTGGAGCCAATCAAATCGCAGCTAGGTTTGCGAGCGAACCGGAAGAATAGCAAGAGAGTGTTTTGATTGGCTGAGAGCTTCTTTTGCCCCCGCCTCTCTTCGTTCCCTCTCCCGCCCCCTCGCTCGCTCGATTGTTTTTCAGCTGGCTGCGGTATAAAAACCCAGAGAGAAATCATGAGTATTAAACAAACAAAGGAAGATAAACATGAGTTTATTTACTTTGGAATAAGTAGATAGTTATGTGCTTGTGTGTAACTCGCACAGCTGTTTGAATTTTATCATGTGAAACTGTAAAAAATTAACACTAATTATTATTATGATGTTTAAATAGCTTCTATGAGAAAGTTTAGATGCAGACTTTCACACTAATCGAGTCCTGCATAAAGATAAGAAACAACCACAGTGCTGTGAAAATAGATTTGCGGTTTTCTATCATCATGCATCCTGTTTTATATCTTTAAAAGAAGTTTATTAGATTAGATTAGATTCAACTTTATTGTCATTGCTCAAAGTAACAAATACAGTTTAGTATCTAACCAGAAGTGCAGAGTATGTACAAATGAACAGGATATATAAATATAAATAAAGTGCAGGTATAAATATGAATATGCTATGGGATGTATACAGTATACAAATGTTATAGAATATATATACAGTATTGGCAGCATGGACAAGTAGAGATGAATATACTAACATATATATTTATGTATATATACAGTTTGGTAGTAGTAGCAATAGCAGGTAGAGGGGAAAAAGTAATTATGTGTATTATGTACAGTATGAACAGTTATTATTATTATATAGTGCGTGTGAAAGACTTATTAAATTGGTCAGCATTATATAAAAATAAACAGATCTGAAGTAAATATAGGCATGAATGTACAGTATAAATGGTGGCATAGGATACACTATACATACATGATATATACAGTACGACAGTATAAATAGTTATTGGTATAAGTATTAAGTATATAAGTATATATTGCTGTTATATTGGTACCGGTGTGTGTGTGTGTGTGTGTGTGTGTGCTGATGGATAACAAGAAAATGCAGTACAAAAGTGTCTCAGAGTGTGTCTCTATTTGTACACATCAGTTCACAAGTCTAATTTATTATCATAATTTATTTACAGTGTTGACAGTAATATTGCTTCTCTTTACAGTGGCTTTACAATGGGGAATTAATTAAATTAAATGATCATCTAAATTTATTTTGCTCAAAAAATAACTTTTAAATATAAAAACATGGAATCAGCTTGCATCCTACACGTGTATCTAAAATGTCAAGGATAGCAGCCAAATATATTCCTATATATGCCAAATATTATATAAATATGAAAACAACCTGTTTGATCAGCTAAAGTTTCCCAACGCACAGTAGTCTAAATAATAAAAGTCCAAATGATGTCTTATGCATTAGAAAGTGCTGTGAAAATGTTATCTGTATCTGTTATCTGATAAAATAAAACTACTAAAAAATACTTGCAGAATCTCAAAAATATTTGTCTACAACGTCTCTCAGCTGATGTATCACTGTCAGATTTTGAAATCTTTAAATGATTATGGTGCTGGCTGTTTAATGTTAGACAAAACTGGCGTTCCTTTAATTTCTTTTTAGTTTTTTGTTCAATCAGTTTTTGAGAATGTATCTGAGATGATAATGTTTTGATGTTTTGTTTATAAATGCTATTATTCAAATTTGTCTGTGTTTCCTTGCAGATGATTTTGAACCAGCACATTCCTGCAGACTATCTGCTCCGTGTTTGCCAGCGGATCGGCCCACTTATAGAGAAGGAGATCCCACCTAGTGTTCCTGGAGTCCAGACACTCGTGGGGCTGGGAAGACAGTCTTTACTGCGTACCACCAAAAGTGAGCCCTTCTCTCACATCCACCACAGCTCTTATTTATTTTACAGACAGTGCTGTTGTAATTTTTAGATTTATTGAGTTTGTGTGGTTAATTCACTGTCTGTGTAATTTAGGTTGTAGCCACAAAGTATGCAGTGGCTCAGCTGTGGCTGCACTCCACCGAGGACGTCCACCAGAACCACCAGTCAGCAATGGAGATCCTCCCAATGTTGGTGTGTTTAGCTTTTAATATCCATTAAAAGGAACCAAAGTCCAATTAAATTAACTCTGCTTTAACTTCCAGTAATTGTTCTTGTGTGTCTTTTTATCAAGTGTCCATCATGGGTGCCCGTCAGACCATAGGCACGGCACGATTCAGCCAGGCCATGCCGTCTTCCTCCTACCAACACATGAAGATACACAAACGTATCCTCGGCCACCTTTCCTCGGTCTACTGTGTAGCCTTTGACCGCACCGGCCGTCGGATATTTACGGTGAGTGATGATTTCTGTGCGTGCTGATTATTGCAGCATGAAGTATGTAGCCGTGTTTCCTTCTGTCGAGTCCCAGTTAGACAAAATATTCAAATGTTGTAAGAGATAAAATGTAAATTGGTTATCTGTACAGTGGCCTTGTTGAAGTACAGCACATGAATAAATACTTCCAGATCATTGTATGAAGTTCTATGGAGAAACATTTATTTTAGTTTTGTTTAATCTTTTTAATGAATACTTTTCAGGATTTTTTTTTTTGGATTAATGGACAAGTACAAAGTATAAAATATGCAAATGTACTAGAATGCAACATCCTTTCTGACCTATATTTAACTGAATACAAACACAACATATTTAAGGTTCAAGCTGAGCTGAGATAGCTGGGTTTTTGAAGTATACATTCAGTCTGAATTTGATCCCTGCGACACGTCACAATAAAGTTGGTACAGGGGCAACAAAAGTTGTGTAATGCTCAACCCTCTACAGGTACACAGATTAATTGGAAACAGGTGATAGTGTCATGATTTGGTATGAAGGGGGAATCCTCGAAAGGCTCAGTCGTTCACAAACAGGGATGGGACGAGGTTCAACACTCCAGTGTGTAACATTTAATGGGAGCTATGGGCAGAAATGGAATATAATATGCATAAGTATGTTTTCAGTAGTGTATATCAACCTAAAAATAAAAATCATTTTGTTTTCATAAACTTAGAATGAGCATTTTACATCCACAGAGGAGCGGCTCCTCTTTCACAGTCATGTTGAACCACCGTGTTTGTACAGGAGCCCAGAACAGACAAACCAAACACCGACTGTAGATGGGACCTTTTTGGCGATTGTTGCAAGTTTCACGTCCACTGTAGTTTCCCCTTCATGCTTAGAACAGGAACAGCAGGGTGAGGCGAGCAGCGTTCAGTTGGTTGCAATCTGCAACTTCGCCACTAGATACCACTAAATTGTACACACTGCACCGTTTCAGTGAATTTACGGATTTCACCGTCTACAATCCAAAATTATCCAAAAGATTCAGAGACAAGACCAACATTGAATGTTGTTGACATGGAGGAAGATCAAATGTAGCTCCAAATCCAAAAATCTTATTTATTTGTTCCATCTTCAGGGTTCTGATGACTGCCTGATAAAAATCTGGGCCACAGATGACGGACGGCTCCTGGCAACACTCCGTGGCCACTCAGCAGAGATCTGTGACATGGCCGTCTGCTACGAGAATACACTCCTTGCCTCAGCGAGCTGTGACAAAACCATCAGAGTGTGGTGTCTACGCACCTGTGCACCCATCACTGTCCTGCAGGCTCACGGTGCCTCCATCACATCCATACAGGTGAGACTGATGCAAGCTTTATTTAGAAATGGAAGAAGAAGAAGTGCTTCATTAATCCTTCTGTTATTTTATTTTATGGTGGACAGGGATCATAAAATTACCCAGATCATACACCATAATGCAAGTTTCACTTCATTTAATCCAGACTTTCTGTCCTTTACTGCACCATGTCAGTGAATTATTTGTTAGTGTAGTATTGTGTTAAATGTTGGTCACTAACCAGCACTGACTTTCTATCCCGCTTGTAGTTTTGTCCTGCTGTCAAAGGGACGACGCGGTACCTGGGCTCCACCGGTGCAGACGGCATGGTGTGTTTCTGGAAGTGGCACTCGATCAGCATGAAATTCAAGTAAGTGGTAAAAACATCTGTTGTAGCATTTTTTTTTATAGCTCTACTGCTTTCAGTAAGTGGGAATAACGGCAGCTTTTATGTTTCCTCAGTGATCAGCCAGTGAAGTTTATCGAGCGGTCACGTCCTGGAGTGCAGGTCTCCACTTCCTCCTTCAGCAGTGGTGAGTGGATAGAGAAGCAAATCCAGACGACTAATGACAAACCTTTTGGATAATGTTGTTTTTTTGTTCTTGCGGTGAATTATTGTGAAGTACTAGCAGCAATAGTTTTTATGCTTCAACATTAGCTCAGGAAATGAACAGGGACTGCTCGAGATGTTCCAATACCCTTTTTTGTTCCTGATACCTGAACGATATCAAGTACTAATCCAATACAAGTGTGTTTAAAAGAATTTATATTTTATTTTTAATCGCCGTATACTACTAACCCCGTATGATTGCTATTGTTGTCGTCTGGCTTAAAACATGAAACAACATGAACAAATACAGAGCTCTGGCTGATGTTAAACTACCAGAAATCAACTCTTCTCTGTTGCCCAGTTGCAGCACAACGCACATGATCCACTCTACCCTGTCCGATTGGCTTGTTCTCATTGCCTTTTGTTGGTTGGATTGATTATGGTTATGGTGATTATACCAGTATAAGCCAATCAGAGTCAGAGTGTCAGGATAAGCTCGTTATCCCGGGGGAAAAAAGGTGAAAGGGACGCTGCTCTGTTTCTGGGCTAATCAATCACATGGTATCTGCTCTGTGTGCAGACAAGCGTGCTCTCAGATACCTGATTCCACATTTTAGGCACATTTTAGGCATTTCTGATACTTGTATCAGCTCTAATAACTGCCAGCAAATTGTTATGAAATAGGCAGCATATATTATGCAAAGGGAGTGGTCTTGGTGACCTACCTGAATGAATGTATTGGGAACATTCTTTTAACTAACTTTATTGAACTTTTTTTTTTCGTTTTAAAAAAAACAAGTACAAAATAAACAGTATTAAATGAATTATTAATAAAGAGACAGCGAAGGAACGCGTCCTCAATCATGGCCAGCATCACGTTAGATAGAGAGAGAGATAGATACTTTATTTATCCCGAGGGAAATTCAACATTTTGTACGTCACTATAAACAGTACAGAAACACTTTAACACAAACAAATTAAACAGAAGAAGGGGGGAGGCCATGGTACACATAAAAAATAGTCTAAGAAATTATCCATTAAAATGCAGATCCATTGGAGACACCATCTACATCCTATATTTCTATACAGCATCACTATATTGTTGCAGACTGAATGTGTTCTTGTTCTTCTTACGTGTTTACTGTTAATAGGTGGTATGTTCATGGCTACCGGTGGCACTGATCATATGATCCGGGTCTACTACCTTGGTGCTGAAACTCCTATGAAGGTCTCAGAGATGGATGCTCACACGGTAAGAAACAAAGCGCAGTAGCTGCATGTTTAAACGTCATCAAACGAGGTGTCTGTAACCTAAACACGTCTTCGTCTTTTTCTGTTGTTTTTTTTTAGGATAAAGTTGTTGTCGTCCAGTTTAGCAATAACAGTGACAGGTGAGTGTGTTTACACAGACTCCAGACTGTTTTTCTGTGTTTGGTTTTCAAGCCTCTGACAGTTAAATGTGTGTACGTGTTCAGCCTAAGGTTTGTGAGTGGCAGTCGAGACGGCACAGCGAGGATTTGGCATTACCAGCAGCAGGAGTGGAAGAGTGTCACGTTAGACATAGCTGCCAGGCTGCCTGGGTAAGAGAGGAAACGGTATTAGAGTTTCACGGTGCCTTTTCTGTCTTTGTAAGCGGCTTTGGTGTTTCATGTCATGATGGGATGTTTTCCTCCAGGAGTACTGTCGCCAATGGAGACGATAAAACCAAGCTGGTGGTGACCATGGTGGCCTGGGACCGTGCAGACAGCACCATCATCACAGCAGTGTCAAACTACCTGCTCAAAGTGTGGAGCACGACCACCGGACAGCTGCTGCATGTTTTATCTGTGAGTGGATGAAGCTTTTCTACTGCTTCTAGGATAAAACACTCGTTTCTGTCTAACTAACTTAACAAATGTTTGTGCTCTCTCTGTTCAAGGGTCATGATGACGAGGTGTTTGTGTTGGAGGCTCACCCATTTGACTCCCGCATCATGCTATCTGCTGGCCACGATGGCAACATTTACATGTGGGACCTGACCAAAGGAGCCAAGATCCGCAACTTCTTCAACATGGTAACAGATGGAGAATAAAAATCAGTAAATTAACCAAAAGTTTGTTGTTCTTTTGTAACATATTCACATATTTGTTTCCAGATTGAAGGGCAAGGCCACGGTGCTATTTTTGACTGCAAGTTCTCAGCTGATGGGCAACATTTTGCCTGCACTGACTCACACGGCCATGTGCTCATCTTTGGCTTCGGCTGCAGCAGACCATATGAGAAGGTAACGAAACATAACGGTTTGACTAAAACATATTTATAATCGCCCGATCAGTTCCTATGTAACAACATTCAGGATCACAGCAGTTAGGCAGCATGGTGGATTTGTGGTTCTTTAATCATAAGACCTGAAATGATAAGATCATTTAAGGTAGACTTTATTGATCCCACACCGGGGAATTCACTTGTTATAGCAGCTCACAATACACAAGATGGATAAGAATAATATTCATAAATAAGCGCGCCCTGGTCGCTCAACTGGTAGAGTTGGCTCCCCACGTACAAAAGGCTGAGTCCCTCCTGCAGCGACCTAGTTTCAACTCCGGCCGGTGGTCCTTTGCTGTGTGTCATTCCCCCTCTGTCTCCCTGCTTTCCTGTCTGATCTCACAAGTTGAAAGCCATCCAGAGTTAACAGTGAGTTTGAAGTGAGTTCCTTCAGGCACATCTCTGCGATGCTACACTCCCCATACTCCCGCTATAGCCTGGTTAGCGCCGTTAGCTCCTCTATCTTATTGGGGGGAGATCTTACATTCCCCATGATAACAGACGGTACGCATGGTTTGTACCGTCTTTTACGCGCCTGACGCTTAGATCCAGGGATCACCGGTCTTTCCAGTGACTGCGAAACTGCTAAAATACTAAAAACTCAGAAGTGTTCAGATGTTCATGGCAACATCTTTGCCAAATTGCCACAAAGATCCTTCTGAAGTCCCGTAGGAAAGACTATTAACCATCAAGAAGCTCTCTTTTGTATCGTCCTGTGTCCTGGTCTGCCCTGCGGAGAATTTTATTTCATCATCAGCACAAACGTACTCTTTATTCGTTCCAGATTCCCGACCAGATGTTCTTCCACACGGACTACCGGCCTCTTATCCGTGACTCTAATAACTACGTCCTGGACGAGCAGACGCAGCAAGCCCCGCACCTCATGCCTCCACCCTTCCTGGTAGACGTCGACGGGAATCCTCACCCTCCTCACTATCAGCGCCTCGTGCCAGGACGAGAGAACTGCAAGGAGGACCAGCTAGTACCCCAGCTCGGATACATGGCAAACAGTAAAAACCTGCTCCTTCGTTACTTGTACAGACCACATTTTGAAATATACCTGACTTAAGATCTGTTTTGTTGCTCAGGTGATGGAGAGTTGGTTGAGCAGGTACTTGGCCAGCAGACGGCAGAAAACAGAGAAAGCATGTTGGACAATCTCATCAGGCAGCTGCAGAATGAGCAGGACGAGCGTCAGAACGTAGAAGAGGAGGCTGACGGAGCAGAGGGTTTGTTTCACTTTTTATGTTGGCAAATAATTGTAGCTCCATGTTGCCAAAAATGCCAAATTTCCCAAGTCATAAGATGTCAAACAGACTTGTTTCTTCTGTATTTTTAGCTGATGACGCAGCAGGGGTGGTGCCCTCCTCCCCGGCTGCTGGCCCACGTCGAAGTGGACAGGTGGACGGGGTTTGGCAGATGCAGCACAACGCCCTGCGGAGCCAAGTGGCCACCGAGAGGGACCTGCTGGCTTGGAGCCGCAGAGTGTTGGTCAACGAAGTGCCACAAGGGATATTCAGGTGAGGGGAGAGGAGGGAAATTCATTAGATTTAAGGACAAGAAGAGCAGATTTTTGATTATCTGATTGTTTTTTTAATTTAATTAGAGTTTTGGAGGATTGCAGACAAGCCAAAGGCGACATGGAGTGTTCTCTGTATAACGCCGAGAGGAGGAAGAAACCAGTAACCTGCACACCCAAGGTACACTCTTCTTCACTCCACAGCTCAAGTCAAAGATACGATCTATGTCCACCCATTCATGCTCTCCTCATTCACCGCCCTCCTTCTGCGCGTTGCAGAGCGATGCCCTCACTTCGCGCCTCCGCTCCCTGCGGCCCACCAAGAAAAAGCAGCAGCGCCACGCCTATCAGACCCGCTCAGCTCAAGTCCGCCGTCCAGGGACCAGGAGTCGAAATCAAAGCAACCGCCGCAACTCCGACAGCCAAGCGGAGTCGGACAGTGATGGAGAGGTGCGTCTTTCTACTAGACATGTCCAAACACGACCTGCAGAGTCTGCAAAGAGCTTTTTAAAATTAAATATTGGACATTATTTTATTATGTTTTTCTTTTTGTTGACAGGCAGCAGAACAGGCGGAGCAGAGCGAGGCCTCCTCTGATGGTGAAGCTCAGTGGCAGAGCGAAAGCAGCTCCAGGTAAATATCTTTGACCGAGCTGTGTTTTCCAGATTTGCTTCTAATCACTCAACTAACATCACCCCTCTTTTTATTCTCAGTGACGCCTCCAGTGAATATTCAGATTGGACGGCCGATGCTGGGATCAACCTCCAGCCACCGAAGCGATCGACCAGGAGGCCCGTACAGCCTCAAGGCTACAGCAGCTCCGAGGAGGAAGAAGGAGACGACAAGGCAAAGGAGACAAAGAAGAAGGAAAACGAGAGGAGAAAGAAGCCCAAGGAGACCAAACAGGTGAGTTCCTGTACTCACATTAACATTATCTGTTTTAATTACTTGCTGTAGCCTGACCAGCAAATTGTGTATATACCTAGAAACCCACATCCTCTCTGGCTGGACTCGATGCGGAGGAGTGGCTGCCACCATCGTGGATAATGGAGACCATCCCACGGCGCTCTCCTTTTGTTCCACAGATGGGCGATGAGGTAAGGGAGTGTCACTCTTTAATATCAAACAGAAAAATACATTACAGACATTTTAATCACGGTTCTCCTGTCCTCCTACAGCTCATCTACTTCAAGCAGGGCCATCAGGCCTACGTCCGGGCCGTCCGCAGGGCCAAGGCCTACAGCATCAACCCTCAGAAACAGCCCTGGAACAGACTCAACCTCAGGGTGAGGATTCTGTTGGTCTGTCAGTCCACCACACAGACTGAGAGACTTTGCACAATGCCTGATTTGGTCTGAATACAGCTTACGTCTTACCTTTTTGCTGATTTTCTTCTGTCCTCTTCAGGACCAGGAATCTGTGAAGGTGGTTGGAATCAAATATGAAGTGGGACCTCCGACACTCTGCTGCCTAAAACTGGCTTTCTTGGACCCAGTCTCAGGGAAGATGACCAACGACTCTTTCTCCTTAAAGTGAGCATCTGTCTACAGTAAATGCAGTACAAGATAATTAATGTACATTTAAGCAACGTGAATTTCACTCCTTCGTCTCCGCTCTCTAAAGGTACCATGACATGCCTGACGTCATAGATTTTCTGGTGCTGCAGCAGTTTTACAACGAGGCGAAAGAGCACAACTGGCAGCCAGGTTAGTCATCTGAAGTGACATTTTTACGGCTCACATTTATTGTTGCAGGCAGTCATTCACTTACGTTTGATCCCGTCTTCACAGGTATGAGGTTTCGCAGCATCATCGATGACGCCTGGTGGTTCGGCTCTGTGGAGGACCAGGAGCCTCTGCAGCTCGAGTATCCAGACAGCCTGTTTCAGTGCTACGCAGTGAAGTACGTCTGTATGATTTTCTACCAGTTTTACCACAGTCACTGTTCATCTAAGTTGAAATAAGGGATTGTAATCGTACACACATTGTGGTAAAATAACTAAGTAATGCTTTTGTTCTTGTTTCATCAGGTGGGATAATGGTGAACGGGAGAAAATGAGTCCATGGGACATGGAGCCAATTCCTGAAGAAGGTCAGTATTAATGTGAGGACTACCCCTGACTATGAATCTCAGAACAGACCCCTACGCCTGTCCCTGCAGGTTGGGGGCCACAGGGTGGCAGCTCCAATAGAACCGAGCACCATGGATTGAGGCCCGGCCACCAGATGCTTGGTTGGGAGCTCCCCTTCTGGGTCTAGTTCCATTAAGCTCTCATGATTGGATTCGAACTAAGAGATGGTTTTCTTTAGAAAATATAACATCTAGCTGCCTAAATTATTTCAGAAAATGATTTTACCAGGATAGTTTGTCTGCTAATTATCTGTTCCTTATTGTATTGTATTTGTTTTATATATTAATTAACTAAATACGGCTTCGTTTTCTGGCTCCATCAGCTGCGTTGCCGGAGCAGGTTGGAGATGGGGTGGAGGTGGCGGAGGAGGAGCTAAAGGCTCTTCTTTACACGCCTCAGGAAGGAGAGTGGGGGGCTCACACACGAGATGAAGACTGTGAGAGAGTCATCCACGGCATCGATCAGCTTCTTACACTGGGTACGACCCCACAGGGTTCAGACGTTTGTTAGTCTTACCTCTTTTCCCGTGTGCCGTGTTTGATCTCATTCCTGTTCGTCTGCAGAGGTAGCCAAAGCATTCGCGTCACCGGTAAATCTGCGGGACTACCCTCTGTACTGCACTGCGGTGGCTTACCCCACTGACCTCAGCACCATCCGCAAACGACTGGAGAACCGCTTCTACAGGTGGAGCAGCGCACATCGCCTCAGTCACTCACGTTATTCTCCTCCGTAAATTTAAAGTGTTGACACATGAGCTTCATGTGTGGGTGTTCTTCTCTGCTGCAGGCGGATCTCTGCGTTAATGTGGGAGGTGCGCTACATCGAACACAACGCCCGCACTTTCAATGAACCCCAGAGCCCCATTGTAGCAACCGCCAAGGTGGTGACTGACGTTCTCCTGCACTTCATCGGGTAAGACAGGCAAGAGTTACAGCCTCCTCATTGATCAACACTCCTCTACACGAGTCTGAATCCTTGTTCCTGTGTCTCCTTCAGGGACCAGAGCTGCACAGACATCACAGATCTGTACTACAAACTGAGGTGTGAGATCAGCAGCGGAGGAGAAGAAGCTGAAGTGAGTTTTTGTTTCGTACATTCTGCTGCTTGTTCTTTAGATTGTTTTTGCTGCGAGTATTCATTCGCGCTTGTCCGTGTTCGTCTGCAGGCTGAGTTGGATGTCGACTCTGACACTCCAGGAACATCTACAGGACATCGGGTAAGTCCAGTGTACTGCAACAAACCATCTTAAGACCGTTGCAGACTTGATATGATCTGCAGTAGCTCATTTCATTTCCGTCTGCCAGGGATCCAACCTGAAGCGTGGTGTGGTTTTGGATGTGAAAGCATGGCGTGGTCAGTGCCGAGAGCTTCTGCGTCGAATGATCGCCTCGCCGGATTCAGAACCCTTCAGGCAGCCTGTAGATCTCTTCGAGTATCCGGTAAAACAACCTGTAACACTTGAAATAACATCAGAGATTCACGCCACAGCTCTACAAGTACCTGAACTGTTCTCTACATGGTTTATTCAGGACTATCGAGACATCATCGACACTCCCATGGACCTGGGTACGGTGTCAGAGACGCTGGTCGAGGGAAATTATGTAAACCCGATGGAGTTTGCCAAAGACGTGCGACTCATTTTCAGCAACTCCAAAGCGTACACGCCGAACAAGAAGTCACAGGTGAAGGAGAATTAAAAGAAGCTTTTAAGAAAAGTCTGATAAAGTAGTCGCTTCATTAAGACTTTCTTGTTTTTTCCCCGTCCAGATCTACACCATGACCCTCAGCTTGTCGGCCTTTTTTGAAAAAAACATCATCTCCATCATCTCCGACCACAAGTCAGCCATTCAGAATGAACGGCGGGCTCGTCAGAGACTCAGTTACAGGGACAGATTGCACAACGGAGGCAGCTCCCCGCCTAACAGTCCATCCCCCAGGTACTGAGCACCATTCATAAACCTGTCACTCGATGCTCCACATTATCAAATGATCGAATCTCTTTCATTGCCGAGTACACAGGGTGTCTGCAGCGCCTGAAAATATCTCACATATGCTGCATGTTTTACACTTTACGTACAGTTTTAGTCTTTTAGTCCTGGTCTAAAAATGTATTTAAATTTAGGCTCAGACACCCTGCTGTTGTATAAAGTAATTGATTATTCTGAAATGTGTCTTTTTCTCTGTCTCCACATGTCCAGCTCTAAAGGGAAGCACAAGTCAGGGAAGGTGTCGAAGCCAAAAAAATCCCAGACCTCGACCAAGAATCGTTCTCAGAGACCATATCAGGGTATGACTGCAGTGTTGTGGCTTTATTTATTTTACTTGTGTTGGATGCCAGGAAGGTCTCCTTGGTAGAGCATTCACCCCCTTGTACTGAAGCTGCATTGAAAACAACTCAAAGTCAGTTTCTGTTTTAAATTCAGAGTATCCACTACAACTTCATGACGAAGCAGTCGCCTGACGTCACTCACCTCTCTTGTCCTTTTCAGCCCACAAGGGAGAGGTTAGGATGTATTTGTAGACGACAGTATTTGTATTAGATGAGTTAAAAATGAGGTACTTTTCAATTATAAAAGCACCGTAAAATCAGTCTGTTACCTCACACGTCCATATATTCAAGGCTGCACTGGATAGAAAGAAACAACGCAGCACAAGATCGATTTGATACCAACCTTTAGCGTTTTGCTGCACGTCGTCCCCTCTCTCTCATCTCTCTCGTCCCAATTTCCTGTCTGCCGTCAGCTGTCACTTTCAAAATAAAGGGATGAAAAATAAAGTAGTCATTACCCAGTGAGAAAAGTATTCTCTTCACTCTCTAAAAGTCTGACCAGCTCAGCAAAAGTTGAGCCTGGTTCAGCTTTTTTGCTCGACATCCCTGCATTCTTTGATTAATTTTTTTTGCCGAGCGCCTCACATTGTCGCCCCCGCAGGATTGCGGACTGGCCTCCGTTCAAATAAACGAGAGGGCCACCAGTTTTACAGATTTCTTGTAGGTGATCTGCACTTCGTATTATGTCTTTTACTGTTCTGACGGTAGATTTATTTTCCTTTTTATAAAGTTCTGATATGTTTATAATGTATGTATCCATCCTTGTGTCATTGCTTTAGCTCAGCACAGCAGCAGTGTAGCAGAGGAAGAAGACATCCAGCCTTCTTCCCCAGGTTCAGGGACAAGCAGCGAGAGCGAGAAGAGAAATGAAGGGCCCCATCGGGTGACTCGCAGCCAAGCAACTCCGGTGAAGAAGTCAGGTAAGACAGGAAGTACTTTGTTACACCTTACATCTGATTGTGACGCCGCAGAAACTAACCGTCGTCCTCTCGTGTTGCATTCAGGCCGCCACCGTAACGTGCATCTCAGTAACGGCTCCAGGCAGCAGCACAGGCGAGAAGTGCCGCAGTCCGACAAGGAGGAGGAGGCGTCGGGGTCCAACAGCTCCTCGTCAGGGTCTTCCTCCTCTTCATCATCATCCTCTTCCTCGTCATCGTCGGACAGCGAGAACAGCTCTGACTCTGAGATGGAGAAGTACGTGGAGGGGGGCGACCACGACTACAGCAAAGCCCCCTGCTTGTCGGTACGCCTCTCGGGGAAGGGGAAGGTGGCAGCTTCAGGGAAAAGGAGACACAAAGGAGGAGAGGAGGAGGAGGAGGCACAGAGACCTAAAAGAGCACGGGTGCAGCTGCCGATAGTGCCGGTGCTGCAGGTAAAAGTGGAGGAAGAAGAAGGGGATGAGGATGAAGAAGAGGAAGAAGAGGAGGAGGAGGAAGAGGAAGAAGAGGAGGAGGAGGAGGAGGAGGAGGAGGAAGAGGAGGAGGAAGAGGAGCAGCAGCAACCGGTGGATGTAAGACATGAGAAGGAGGAGGGAGAGGTGGAGGGAGAGGAGGATGAAGAGGAAGAGGAAGAGGAGGAGCCGGAGGAAGAGGAGGAACCTGAGGAGGAGGAGGAACCTGAGGAGGAGGAGGAGGAGGAGGAGGAGGAGGAGGCTGCAGCAGCAGCGCCAGCAGCTAGCAGTGCGAGAGGCAGCCATTGCAAATCTCGGCGGGTCAGCACACGAAACCAGGGCCGCAGGACAGTTCTGTACAGGGACGACTCGGAGGACGACGGCCACGGGTCGAAGGAAGACCCCCTCAACCTGGGTAGGTCCCGCTCAGGACGGGTACGACGCATGACAGAGAAAGCCCGTGTCAGCCACCTGATGGGCTGGAGTCACTGACACCTCCTCAAACCTCAATAAAACAAACTGCTAACATGAGTTTAAATACTTCAGGGATTTTTTTCTTTCTTTTTGTACAAGTGTGTATATATAATATATATATATCTATATATATATATGTTTTTTTTTGAGACTGCTTATGACTCTTTAAACTGATAGCTGGTGCTCACGTGACGTGTTGCCAAGGAGTTTCCATCCCTGGTCAACAGAGCTACTGTTCAACACAGACCCTCTCCAACTGGACTAACTCACCTCGGCCTTACTGCTCGCTGGAGGAGCCTTCAAGACACCGCACTGCTCTTCTTCTTCTTCCTCCTCCTCCTTGTCGTCCTGCGTATTTCACATCCACTACTAAAACACTACCCTCTCCTCCTTCTTCCTCCTCCTCTCTCTCTTTCACTCTTGGTCACCAAAGAAGGAACGCGGAGATGCCAAAAAAAAAAAATGGTGCTCATATTTTCTTTCTCTCGTTTTGTTGATTCTTTTTTTTTTTTAAACAAAACTATCCGTGCTAGTGGTCACCAGTTCAGTCACGACCACCGTGAACAACAAAAAGTGTGTGCAGTATCACTTTAAAAGGTTACTGATGTCTTTCCTCACAACCACAAGCCTTAGTTTTTCAGATTTCAGACAGATTTCGTGTGCGATCTGTGGTCAGGACACCGAGCGTAGTTTTGGGCACAAGCAATACGGAGGAGAGTCCAGCACCATGGTGATGTCCCAGCTCCTGCAGAAAACGTCCACGAAGCCTGTGAATGTTAAACGTGTCCCCCCCTCTTTGCTTCCCATTTTGGTGGTGTTGACTGTTTGGTTAGGATTGGGTGCTTCTTTCTTTCTTTCTTTTTTTAAAGGGCAAAAGTGATTTTTCTTTTTTTTTTTATTTCTCGGGTATAAAAGCCACTGCATCCTGTTTCGTAAGTTAATAATAGCGATGAGGAAAAAGGAAATATTTGCACATTTATCTACTCCACGTGGCAGCTGAGTAATAAAGATATTAGAGAAAGAGATATGAGATGAAAGTGCTCCTGATTTTTGTGTTAGAATGTTTAAACTGTGCCAACACACATTAATCTGTCTTTTTATGTTTCAAACCATCTACGAACTGATTTATCTGGGTACATAAACTGCACACGACTACAATCAGAATCACTTTTTCTGCTTTGGTTTGTAGCGAGTGATTCCTGGCTGTGTGTGAAATCATGAAATCCTTTTTAAATCATTTTAACTTTATTTTAAAGCTCGTGCAGGAGAAACCAGTTCAACGCTGGGTGCTCTAAATCAAATCCACACCTCCTCACCCTCTGTACGAGAGAGAGAGAGGCCTTGGAGGTTGTTTTTGTTTTCTCTTTTATGCGTTTGGGCTGAAGAGTTTGGTTAGTGTCGGGTTCTCAGAGGTATAAACACACAAATCAGCATCTAGAGGTGCTCCGAGCGGCAGCATTAAATGGCATCTAGAAATTATTCTGGTTGAGCGTTAAAGAAGATAAAGATTCATATTTTGGGATCTTATTTTCATAAAGTTAGATGGCTCTTAGTCTCGCCTCGGAAGCGTCAGATTAGTCGATGACAAATACAACATTAACATTCTACTGTAGGTGGAATATGTGACTGTCTTTTATACACGATGTTTTGATTGTATGTGTTTTGTTTTTTTAATAAAAAATTGGATTTCTCAACATGAATTTTCCGATCGTGGTTCTTTGATGATTCCTGCCTGTGTTAAAGCTTCCCCAGTTTCCCCAGCACTGCGACTGAGCCATCTGCGGTCTTTATGATCGTGTGGGGTCATAAACATGCAACCGAAGGCAAAGATTCACACGTTACAGAACACCGGGACTGTCTTTATCGATCGTAATACACGGTCGTAAAACCCCCTCGACTGTACTGTTTGCAAGTGCCTAACTGCATTAATGCACTGAAAGCTGAGGGGGGTGAGTCAGACGAGGAACAAACAAGGTTGAGGCTGTGACGCACCGTCCTCTGCCACACCTAGAAACTGCAGAGATGCTGGAGGATCATGGGAATTAAAAGGGATCAATGCATAGAGACATAAAGGTCACTTTAAAAGATGTTAAGGGGCCAATACTGGTGTTGAGAACAAATGAAGATTACTCAAATCTCCAGTGCTGATCATATTGATCTAATATTAAAATGGCTGATTTAGCACGGCAGTGTGCACAGTTTCAGAGACTTTCTGTGTATAAATGTATAAAAAGATAAGTAATGTTGGTGTTTTCATCAGATAATCCAGAAAAGTGTGCATAATCTATATAAAACATTTAAGAATGATGAAATTTAGACTCCAAATAGACAGATCTCTAAATACTGAGGCACAAATAGGTTGAAGCTGAGGATGTATCGCCATCAGGACTTCTTTAAAATCAATATTTCAAGTGTATAAAACACAGGACATTCTCATAGTATGTCCTGATTGAAGGAGGGACAGCAGGAGGGTGGGCGTGCAGGCTGACAAAGCATGTGGGCTTTGCAATAAGTGAAGCTGGAAAAGTGCAAATATTTGTTTTTAACTAAAACTCAGCCGGCTTTTACTGTTTATTACTCGCTTTGTTTTAGAAATAAATGCAATTAACTTGACCAAGTGTATCAAGACTGAGACAAGACCAAGACTTTGAGGGGTTGAGACAAAGGCAAAACCAAGACTAGACAGTATATATCCTAGTTAGAAGGCTAATATGTAACTAATATTAACTAAATCTCTTTGGTTGAGGCCATCTCAGTGCTCATACTGTTGTGTACATACTGTCCAGATGTACAGTAAGTCTTTGGGGCTTCGATAGCCAAATTTTATATCAAAGCAATGACAGCTGTTAAACAGTAACAAACATTTTAGAAATACTGAAATAAGTCAAATTAGGGGTTGCATTTGAAGCAAGAAGTTTTAGCTCCAATCACAGTAATGATGTTAACAAATAAATAAAACAATGCACAAGTAATTTAGTGATATCCCCACAGTTTTGGTCTTTATCAGTCATGAAACAAAATCCTGGGTTCTCTTTGTCTGAGACCGAGACGAGCCTCGAGAGTAAAAATGAGGTCGATTCCAAGACAAGACCTTCAAAAAGTGGAAGATCTAAGCGGTCATACATTGATACATTTTATTTCCTCCGTTTTCTCATGATAACGAGTTAATTTCATTTGTTTTCTCAAGTTATTTATGTCAATAAATAACATACATATGCTAGACAACAACACAATTAATTTGAGATATCAAAAACAAATTAAATTAGCTCGTTATAAGAAGAAGAAAACAGAGGAAATGGCCACTTAGGGCTTCCGTACGAGACCAAGACAGATACTACAACACTGCTCTAAAGTATAATTAATGATAAGTCTTGGCTCTGATTGAAAATAAGCTTGAAGAGCTGCTTTTGTACTTAGATTTAGTATAAATAAAAATGTTTTTGAATGATATTTAACACTCAAATACATGAATAAATAAATAATAATAATTAACAGTTCATTCTTCATCATCTTAGGTCATGCATGTGTATAAAGAGATCACTCTAACACCGTCAAAGATGCCAACAAACCAACATTTGATCAGCTAGATACAATCTAGTAAAAACTTGCTGCTGCTCAAAGTGACCCTGAAAATGTGAATATAATTTACAATTTCACCGAAAAAAGACATTTATACAAGTGAAATGACTCAGACCACCAATGGAAGACTCGAGACAAAGAGCTGGTTGTGTTATATTTATTACCACGATAACACAACAATCGCAGCAACGAGATATCATAACAGGAATATTTGAATTTCTCTACTGGTGACACACTTCCTTAACGATACACAACATACCTCAAAGTCTCAAGATAGGTACATCACTTTAAAGCTACAGAGGGCCACTACTGCACAGATGTCTTCGATATTTAGTCTGAGATTCACAAGCATGTCAGAAACACCTTTATTACTCGACAACAGCTATGTGCATTTACATTGTGCTTCAGTCTCACATGTCCTAACCTGTGCTTAAAACGTTTTTTTTGTAGAAATACTGAGTACATGTATCATAGCTATGCATACACAATGAACACACATACACAGGGACAGAGTGCAATAACTGCTGGCTGCGTCGTCGACTGCTTGAATAATTTAAAAGTGCAGGAACATTTTTTGCTCACAATGGCAGGCGAAAAAATCCCGACAGTACTGACATTCACTACATCCACCACAACAAACTAACTGTCACCACGTTAATACACACAGCCTGCTGCTGGTAGATGGAGATGGAAAAAAACTTAACATGCTCTCCGCGTTTTCGGCTGTTCGCTCGAGATATAACGTAATTTTCTGTCTAAATTCAAAATAGCTGAGGCTTTTTTTCGTCATAGTGCCAGCAGGAGGAAGAAGAAAATCCTTGTGCTGGTTCTACCACGTTGAAGAGGAGAGTTGATGAAATGGAGGGTGAATTCAGGGCCACAATTCCTGGTTTATAACGCCAAGCACTAAAGATGATTACAATGCAAAAGCACGACGAACGCTCCCAGAACAGACCAGAACATCTGTCACTGATCGGGATCAGAGCAGCTCTGGAGCTTGGTTTAATATTAGAGGGACTGTAGGAAAATGATTGGACTGAAGGATCTTATTGTACTGAAGTTAATAGTTGCATAAAATGCTTTTAACATCATCTTCTTTATATGAATGATGGCGTCCGACAAGAACACACATTTTCTCTTCGTATGAGAGATTTCTATACTTCTGTTTAGGTCGTTGTTTTTATTGCTGGAAAGCAGTCATGTCTAGATGGTAAACCTAGATTTGTGAAACTTTTGTGTCGTTGCAGTGAGAAAAGTGGCAATAAGCTGCTATTAGTGTCCTGTGTGAAACCAAAAGTCAACATTGACTTATTTCAGCGGCAAATGGACTTGGTTGTAGATCTGTGAAGGCGTTTCACCTCTCATGAAAGTATTTATCCAAGGCAGGATCGAAGACCTGGCCATAGTTTGCAATTGGTTCGTTACTGCTCAAGTTGTTGCAGGTTGTGGCTGCGTCTACAATCCTGCCTAGAAGAAATACTTGGAGCTTCCCAAAAGCCAGTCAGAACTGAAGAAGCCTCATGGATGAGAGGTGTAACATATTTACGGATCTACAACCACGTCCAGTGGCCCCATATTTAACCCTTGTTGAAGAAAGATGACCTGGACGACTGAGAAACTTCACAGACAAACACTGACTTAATTTAACCTGAACTATGTTTTGTTTCCTTAAACCTAATCAAGTAGTTTTGTTGCTTAAACCTCAACAAACCCTAAACTACAAAAATCATCATCAGCTTTTGACTTTGTCCACTTCCCACATCCTAAAGGCTTCGTCACAACAATTTGTCGCTCTTTATAACAAATTTAGTCTTGTTTTTCTCCTCATACAACTGCAGATCAAACTCAAGAATATTTCCACATCGGCTCCTGGTATATCTGCAATCACAGAGCCAAACTCTACTTTGCTGAATCAAGTGAGCATGTGCAAGGGTTTGCAAATCTAGGGTTACTATCAAGACACAACTCTGGAAAAGAGAGCTGTTAAATTCTTAATAAAAAACAAACCCAACGTGTTAATTTAATTTTTAGAGAAATACTTGATATGTTTTCAGGGCCTTCAGTGTCCGTGACCATCCGAATAATTTTCTTACAGTCCCTAATGGAACTGTAGCTAGCATCTCGTTTCTACCTTTGAAATTAGGTGTTAACATCCACAAATACAGAACTTACGACATCATGGAAATACCACAGCAACTGTTGTCTAATGTATGCCCTCCTATGTCTATACAGTGAATACACAGGTATAACCACGTGCTGAAATTTACTCCACAAGAGACTGATGATTCACAAAACAGTTATACGAGGGTTTTTAACCTCTCAGAAAAGGTACGGATTTATCATTACTTAACCAAATTAAGATGTTTCATAGATTATGTTAGTTTAAATCTTCTAGCCGTAGAGAATTATCACATTACAACATTCTCCTCAACAGGGAAGGGTGACCAGCCAAAGCTGAGCTGAAAAACAGCCTCAAACAAAGTCCCTCCACTTCAATGAAATCCTCTCTACGAGCTCTCTGAAAAGTGGGCTCTCGGCGTTTTCTTTCCTTTTCAAAAGTGTTCGTCTCAGAAAAGGGGGTGACATGCTTTGCCTCCAGACCCCCCTTCAGTTCTGACCTTTCGTCGTCTTTCATGTCATAAGCAGGAGGGATTTCAAAGCGTTACAACAACACTGCGCCCCCGTGGTTGCCTGTTGTTGTTTAAAACTTCCATTTGTGCCTCTGCGTGCAGAGCACCATGCTGAAAGAAGCCTTACATGCCTCCCTGTGGGCATGTCACTGTAGCTACACCAGGCCTGTTTGCATGTGGACATGTAGTGGGTACGGGTGGTAGACAAGTGGAGGCTGGGCCTGGGTGATGAAGTAGCTGCTGTAAATGGGCTCTGTCATGTACGGAGCCGGCTGATAGAAACAGGTGACGTTGGCTGTGTTGGGGATGGCGTTCTGCTCGCCCAGCACCCTCAGCGCCAGGACGGTGATCATGTTGAGCGTCTGTCTCCTTTCGTGTCCCATCAAACACACCGTGCTCTCATCTATGATGCGCCGCAGGGTCATCAGGTAGTCGTACTTGCTGGCCTCCTCGTTGCCAATGAAATGGCACTGCAAGTAGGCCTCGATCTTTCTCTGCTGCTCACTTACGTCAGGGAAGTCGATGAAGAAGCGGGAGCACATGTATCGCTCCAACGACTTGATCTCGGTCTCGCTGGCTGGTCTGAAGTTCCTCACCAGGAGGTCGCTGTATTTCAGCAGCCCCCCACCTCTGATCTCCTCTGGGTTGCGGGTGGCAATGAGGCGGTTGCGGAGGTGGTCCATCGCCTGTTCAAAGTCTCCATACATGCACTCTGCTTCGACGGTGATGGTGGGCTTCTCCGCTACTCCGGCCCATGAACTTGCCCCGCAGTTTTTCGGGACAGCGTCGACCAGCTCAGGCATTTGCTCCCTGATCTGAGGCTGCATGGCTACATGTGCTGCACATGTGTTGCTTTGAGCGTCTGAATCAGGAGGCTTTTTTGAGTGTTTCGGCTTTACACTTTGTTCTACAGTTTCTTTCGAGCCAGTCCCATCTTGAGGTGTACTGGCTGGACTGTATGTGGGAACCGCAGGGGTATCTAAGGTCTCCGGATTGGAGGCTGGAACATTTGGGCAATGAACCTGAGCAGCATCCTGTAAAGGAGACTTCGGCTGAAGTGGTTTGGGTATTTCTATGGGTGGAAACAGCTGTGTTGTAAGATCTGACAGATCATTGAGTAAAGACCATTTCTCAGGCTTGCTGATCAACTTCCGTGACATCTTTCTTTGTAGTTTCGGTGATGGGCAATAATCCGGTACGATGTCCTGTGATGTGCTGCAGGTTTTCTTAGCTGGAGGAGGGAAGGAAAATTCAAGATGTGAATCTTGAAGGCTGGAGGTGTTTTCAGTCATGCAGATTACAGAGTCTTTGACTTTGAACTGAGTTATTTCTTCACAATGTTCTTTCTCCTGCGGTGCTGACTTTTCTGTATGCGTTACAGACACTGGCTGGCTTGAAGCTTGTGACCCAGATAGCTCGTCGTGACTCTGTAGCTTTAAACATGCGTGCGTCATCAGCGGATCCCTGACAACATCTGTAAATAAAGTTTTAGGGGATGAAACTAAAGGATAATCACTGTGAAACTGTCCTTTCTCTTCACTGTTTTCTTCACACAGCTCAAACACAATGTCCTCCTCTGAATGAACATCCCCTATGTCATCCACTTTCTCTTCCTCCTGCTGTATGTTAACGCTCTCAGGTTTTAACACCTCCTGTGTCTCGTGCTTTACATCTACATGCTCAGCCTCTGCACGTGGAAGTTCTTCCTCAAGCGCAGAAACTGCTTGATCCTGACATGGAATCTGTCCGCTCGCTTCCACGTCCCGAGAATTGCTCGATTGCTCTTGCTCTTTGTTTTTATCTTCATTGTCTCTTTTAGGCAAATTCCCAGCATTCAAAGGCAACATTCCTCCTTGTTTCCTTTCAGTCTCCCAGTAAGACTCCAGCATTCGATCTAATATTATCTGGAAGGAATCCACGCTGAACTCAAACTGTCTTCGAAGGGAACTAACAAACCTGAGCCCCACGGTTTTAGCTCTGTTGTTCGACAGTGAGATGAGGCTCCATCGGTCGTGCTCGTTGAAAACTTTCACCATCTTTTGCACGTACGCCTCCTTCATTGTCAGGCAGGTGATCTTGCGTCTGTTAACTCCACAAGGGAGGAGGTCTCGTAGACTTCCCAGCACCACCTCCTTAATCACCTGGAGGTCCTCCTGCCTGGGAAGCTCCACTCCAAAAATGATGTCCAAGTCTCTATAACCGAGGCCATTATCCCTCACCAGGACGTGGCTAGCAGTCGCACCATTAAGTCGTATATCTTTCACCTGGATGTCTCGTTCGACCAGCCGATCCTTCACCACACGAATGATGTCTTTCGCTCTCACCTGCAGTGTTGGGAAATTCCCTCGTCCGTGGATGGGGATCACCTCTGTCAAGACCTTGTCCAAAGCCTGGACTTGCTCAAGGGTCAAGTTGTGGAACCTCTTCTCCGTTTGAAGCTCCATCGTCCTGTGAAACAGAGGTCTGACATATGTATCACAACATGGCTATAGTGGCCAATGAAAAATTGAAGCAGTACAGAATAAATGCAGTTTGTTCTTCACATAATCCACTAACCTTGTCTACAATATTTCTCAGTTATTTGCTTGCTTTAAAGTGTAAGCCTACAAGAAAACTCCAAGGTACTCTCTTTTATTCAACTAAAATACCTTTATTGTCACAGCATGGTCAAGTCAGACACACAAAACCAAGTTTTTGAAACATGTTTTAGGTCGATCTTGACCATGCTGTGACAATAAAGGTATTTTAAATGTTTAAAGGTGAGTTTTCTGTTATTTTTGTGTTCATATGGGTCCAAAAAGCACCTTGAACAAACTCAAACTGAGTCATGGAAGCTTCTTTAAACTTGTTTTTGTGCAAATGCACAACTACAGTCAAACAATTACGAATAACTGCACTGAAGAAAGATGTTTTCAATCTCATTGATTTTTCTGATTGCGCTGTGACATTGTTTATCGGCTAGATTTAAAATACAGTCACTGCTCTGACGTTTAGCACAAAGGGGAACACACAGGTGAGCTCAGAGGAACGAGGAAGTATCAGCGATCGACTACCACCAGGTTTCAACAGCGTCGGGCAAAGTCAGTGCTTGAATAAAAGCTACCATCGATGCACGGTAACTAATTTAATTTTTCCGCATTTAACAAGAATAATGTGCTCTCATATTAATTTCTAGAACAGAGCATGACAGAATATTCTCCACCTAATTCAGAACAACAATGTAAAACTAACCCTCCCACAATGCATTGTCATCGGTTCATTACATTCCTGTTGTCACCAGCTTGTTGGTCACACAAGATAAAGCTTCAGTTGTCGTCACGTTGAAATTCCTCCATGATAATGTGCCTGTGTGCTGGATACAGGTGACTCACCTGTCTGTCATTCACTGGCTGTCAGCTGCACAGACAATCTGGTAGGTAGATCTATAAGAGACAGGCTGGACTTGTCTGTTTCTATTGAACCTGCATGTATAAACTCTAAACCACTGAAGTAGGAGTGCTGAATCTACGCCTGTCACATCAAACAAGGCGAATAATGCTGTGGTCATACACTACACTGCCACTGAACAGCAAGAATATGATTAACGATGCACTTATTCCTGCTGTTATGATGTGAAAACATTGTGTTGGTACGAGGGGAAAAATCTATGTCATCATTAATGAACGCTGACTGACTCACTGCTGAGGCTTTTTTAGATTTTAAGCTGACTGCTGGCAGGTTTTAAAGGACCTTCATCCTCTCAGATACCTTTATGAGAACATTATGTAAAGTTAAAGATCCTGAATGCAATAAAATATATTGAACTTGTTGAAGTTTAATAATCTGCCATCTGATTTTTACATTTCTAAAAATTAAACTTAGATATTTTTCACTAGATTAAGTGTGTGTGCATGTACATTTAAAGGACCAGTGTGTAGGATTTAGTGGTGGTCTAGTTGCTGATTGCAACCCCTTTGCCTCAACCTCTAACTACAGCAGTAAAAGGTGTTGTCTACAGACAGTATAAAACGTGGACATCGTATCCGTGACATCACCCACAGAGTCGTTGTGAAGCTCAGTGTGTGCTGTTTCTGGCCGCCGCCATGTCGGCAGAGCCTTTCGGCTAATCTAAAAATTGGTAAAGACGTTCACAATTCTTATTTCAGGTGATTATAGGCTAATAAAAACATAGTTATACATATTATATTCAACATATTACGACATAACATTATATTCAATTTCTGCCACATTCTGTCATAACAGAGCCCCTGAAATCTCACACACTGGACCTTTAAATGTATATGTAGCTCTTGTATCTACATAGGAAATTTTAGTTTATTACATATTTTGGACTGTGTACACACACGCTGTTTCATTTTCTGCTCCCCCATCATACTAATACTACTTTAAATGTAACCAAAATCATGCCAGTTGCGTATGAATTTGAAGACACTAAATCCTACACTGGTCCTTTAAACAAAATGTTGGTCAAATGTCACATAAATCAGAGATTAAAACTGATATTGTTCTATTCTAATAGTTGTACTATTCAATTTGAGCTTTTTTTTTAGATTAATGATACAGATGAAGATAGAAGATAATGTATTTTTTTTAACTTGCATTTTAATAATTGAAACTATTGGATTGTCTAAAGGTCATATGCTGATCATGGAAACAATCTTTAAAAACAGTGGTAAGAAAGGGAAGTAAGACTTGTTGTGTATTACAGATGATTCCTATAAAATCTTCATGATATACGTAAGCAAAATGCTGGTTAAATGTCATGTCACGTGCTGATATATTTCTATTTTAACAGTTATACTATTTTATTTGTGCATTTTCTGGATTTATAGGTTGGATGAAGATAAAAATGTTGCATTCTAATAAATTAAACTCAACATAGAGCAATTAAAGCTTAAAAAACATGTTATACGGTAAGTAAGGTTGGCTTAAGATGGAAAAGTATCCTTTAAAAACAGCGGTAAGAATGTGAAAATATGAAGAACTTTCATGTCATCAGCTCTATAGTGTGCTTTAAGTATCACTTTATTATTATTTTTATTACTATAATTATACTGACTTATTGTTGTGTATTAAAGGTGATTCCTATAACATCCTCATGATATACTTAAATGTTCTATTTTAATAGTTCTACTATTTAATGTATTTTAATAATTAAAAGCAATATAGAGTAATGTAAATGCTAAACCAACATGTTTTATATCAGTGATAATTTGCATTGTTTTTAAGCTGTCCTGGTTCATGTGATGTGCTGTAAACTTAATCATCTGTTGACTACACCCCCATTTTACACCCCTCATCCTGGAGCACTTAGCGGTCATAGGGGTAAAAAAAAACAAAAAAAAACACAGTCCGTGGCAATAACTCGGGGCACCATGGGGGTAAAGGATGGCCCACAGCAGCCTCTAGTGAATCTCAGGGGTTACATCAGCTCGGTCCTGCAGCAGCAGGGCTGCTCTCCTGCCACTTGGCTTCTTTATAGATAAGACTATATGAGTCATACAGCCCCTGAATGAAGCATCACTCGTTGGCTCTACTGGATTCAGTCCCTGTGCGCACAAACGACGCAAAATGCACCACTTATGGTGCGTTTAGGGTCGTGAAATGCATATAATATAATGTCAACAAGCGTGGGAAATAGATTAAAGCACATTACAGACTATAATACTCAGCCTATAGATTGTCGTGATCTGGATGATACATCTTACACAGGGCTACTTTTGACCATGCATCAACTAAACTAAATCACCAGTTAGTTCAAATCAGTATTTATATAATTATGCTACAAGTTGACAGAGAAAAACAACAACAGTAACTGCGTTTTTTTTTTTTTTATCAGAATGAGACATTTTTCTTTTTTTTGTAAAAACTCACCTTCTTTGTGGACAAATTAAAATGTAAAGTAAAGCCAGAGCAGCAACACAAGAGAGAAAAGAAAAAATACAACAAAAATAAAACACACAGTGAGATATCCAACAGGTTTATCCGACCCCGCTGGAGAGGTTGATGCTCAACTTAACACGGACAGTTTCCTCTCAGCACAGGAGCACTGTTTCCATGGCAATCAGGCGTCACGAAATTTACGGTAAATCACGACGCTCAGTCTCCCTCTCTCTCTCCTAACTACCAAGTGACAGCCAGCCACTCAAGTTTGGGTTACAAACACGGTCATCTCAGCGACAAACCTCTGAACACTTTGATAAACTTTTATTGGTGGAAGCAGAAACAACACATAAACCCGATTTGTCAACCCGATGTGAACGAACCAACAAGGCGGCGGGCGGGCGGGCGGCGGCGGCGGCGTGCCACCGCACTGCCGAGCTGTTGTTGCGGGGTGAACATCACATCAGACGGGGGAGTGAGTCATCCTCTCTCCTCTCGCCGTGATCCAACACCGTAAATCTAATCATCAATCAAACCGGGCTTCACCGCTACCACTACTCGGCCGGTTACAACGCCCGCATTTACACTTTTAACACCGACCGTTGGTTCCCTAACTTTAACGGTAACGGCCGCATTTAACCGTTAAAAGTGACGGTTAGTGTTAACGGTTAGTTGTTTTTTTTTCCTCTTTTCATTCACATTAGTGATGTGTCGGTCGTGAACGAGCAGGTTCAAAGAGCCGGCTCTTTTAAGTGAACCATGGGAGCCGGCTCCGGTACGTGAGAAAAAGAAGAAGCATTTGGACCCATTTTAAAAAATTAATTTAAAAAAAGAATCCAGAATTTTGCAAAAGCCAAACTGTCATATCGAGCAGGATCCACAAACAACCTTCACAGACACATGCATCCAACAGTCAATAGCTGTCCTTTTTTTTTTTATAGGTGTTTCTCTCTGCTTTGTGTAGCAGAGTGGTTCTACAGGCAAGTTAGTGCATTCATTGAGCGGTTTCAGAGAGTTACAAGGGTCTGTAAACGCAATGAAAACAATTGGCTACAGCAATTTATTGATATTAGAAAATGTAATTTTTTTTTTCTTTTCAGTGCAAAGGATGTATTGAATATATACATGATATATGTGTACACATACAAATCAAAACCGTGCTTAATTTGGCTGAATTATTTAAGGTATAAGTGGTAAAATGAAGAGCCGAAAGAGCCGACTCTTCTTGGTGAGCTGAGTCAAATGATCTGACTCCCTAAAAAGAACCGAACTTCCCATCACTAATTCACATTCTGAGAAGAGGCGGGAGGAGCTCGTGCGTAGGGTGCGTGACGTCGTACAGGAATACCGCCACCACGTGACGGGTGACGTCGATCATATTTTGGTAAAGACACCAGGAAGTGAAGGCGAAGACCGAAACCCGATAGAAAAGGTTGAAGTTTTACTCAAGCTTTACCTCGTTTGACGGCGTTTTTGTGCGTGCCGTGCGTGAGGACTTGTCCGTGAGTTTGTTGGATTGTCGAAAGATCGCGTGAAGATGCCGAACATGGAGAGTATCCTTTAAAAAAACAGCCGTGAGAGAGAGGGAGTGCTTTGTAACGTCAATATGAAGCTTTAACACCGAATAGCATGACGGGGAGGGTGAGATTTATGTTATCAATGTTTAAAACGCTGATAATTAGGTGATATATTCAACAAAGACACACCTGTTCATCTATTAAACAACCTGAATATCTCCTAATTAATGCCAGGCGTCATAAAATGGGAGAGAAGTGGGCAGAAGGCCTTAGCAACTTCATTGCTAATGGCTGGGAATTTCCCCTGTTGTCAGCTGATACTCCAGGTAACATGCAAAATAAGTTAAATAAGTGATGTTTTATCAGGTGATTTTGTTTTTAATGTTATAAAGGTAACGTTACCTTCCCTTAAACATACACAAATGAACAGCACAGCTCTAAAAATACCAGTTACACAACCTGTATGTGTCACTGTATGTCCACTTAAGAGTAGAGTCCAGCTGTGTTATTGTGTTCATTGGAAATAGCAGACTAAATGTCATGTATTTCACATTTTTACACCTGTTAAGGTAACAAAATAGGACCCCGGATGACTCCAGGTTAAATATGTGGTGATTATTTTGTGGTTATTTGTTTAATAAATAAGAAAATTTGAGTGTCACAATTCATTTTTGCCTCCAGGAAGAACTAAAACACATTATAATCTTGGTCAAATGTATTTCTGACAGTTATTTACAGGATTTGGGGCATCAAGTTTGTATGTGCAGGTTAACAAGGGCTCAAAAATACAATGAAATGTGTTGACAAGAGCACTAATTGTGTAACAGCATTACACATGAAGGATAAAATAGCTAAAGAAGTAAAATACAATGCCATAAAATGTATATCTAGCTGCTGTTACCTCCTTGTAAGACTTACAGAGTTTCCAGAGTTTTCCCCAGCAATAAAATGAGTCATCCAAGGTTGCTTTTGTTTGGACTTTGTTCTTCTTTAACCTCCATATTACAGAGAATCTCTTCAATTTAAAGTTCGCCGCCAAAGAACTCCAAAGAAATTCAAAGAGATGTGACAAAGAGGAAAAAGCAGAGAAGGTTAAAGTCAAGAAAGTAAGTCGCACCTCTGAAGTCATCATGAGAGAACATCATGAGAGCCAACAGGCCAGAAGAAGATCTGTATTAAACCACTTTGTTTTCATGTCGTCTCCAGGCCATCCAGAAGGGGAACATGGAAGTGGCGAGGATCCACGCAGAGAACGCCATCAGACAGAAGAACCAGTCTGTGAACTTCTTGAGGATGAGCGCTCGGGTCGATGCAGTGGCAGCGAGGGTCCAAACTGCAGTTACGATGAACCAGGTACATTGAATCCTGGGCCGCTGTGTGCTGCTGCAGGCCGAGAAAATCAGTTACAGCTTGTTTGTTGTCATTTTGGTTTCCTTGTTCATAATGGAGTTTTCTTTCTCAGGTCACAAAATCTATGGCTGGAGTGGTGAAAGGCATGGACTCTACTCTGAAGAGTATGAATCTGGAGAAGGTCAGTGTCATTTACATATCCACTCAAAAGTAATTTAGTCATCATGATATTTGGTAACAAATTCCTCTTGTTCTTCAGATTTCAGCTCTCATGGACAAATTTGAACACCAGTTTGAGACTCTGGATGTTCAGACAGCCCATATGGAAGACACCATGAGCAGCACAACAACACTCACGACACCACAGGTACATTTCTCTGCTCCACTCTTGTGCTCTTTCCTTGATAGTCTTGATAGTGTGTTTGAAAGACATTCACCGTGAATCTAATGTGTGTTTCAGAATCAAGTGGACTCGTTGCTGCATGAAATGGCCGACGAAGCAGGGTAATCTTTTAATTTGTTGCATTCTGATCATAAAGGCGTAAACTGAAGCCTAAATATTCGCTGTTATTGAAAAGAATTTGATAGACATTCATTTGTTTTAGATCAGTGTTTCTCAAACTTTTCACACCACGTACCTCATAAAATATTAGGTCTTCCAAGTTCCACCAGACGTCAAGATACAGTAACGTAGGCCAACCCTATTCATCTGCAGAGGCCTGTTAATCCCACTGACAGTATAAAGAATGGACAGCATAAGCGTGACGTTACCCTTAGGTTTCTGAAGAGCTGTTTTGGACCTCAAAATCTGTGGCTCTGGCTGCCACCATGTTGGCTGTCATGACGCTGAATGACTCTTGGGTGAAATTAGCTATAGAGACCAAAACTGTTTTTTGTACCAGGCTGTAAACATGTTTATTTCTGCTGTGAAGTTGAACATTTTAACATGGGGGCTTATGGAGACTGACTCGTTCTGTATCCAGCCTCAAGTGGACGTTGCTGCAGTTTAGCAGTTGACTGTTGTTGAATCCTGAACAGAACCGGTTTCAAACACTAGATCTAATTTGTTTGAAAAGGGGAACTCCTGATCTGCACTTCTCTTCCTACTATTCACCATTTGGAGGACGAGTTTTTGAACCATGTTCATTTTACCTCTGCAAGCTGCATGAACACGACTAAGCAGCAAAAACATAAACACAAAACTTATTTTAAATGACATTCCTGCATCTCATAGTTGATTTTCATTTGAAATTTTGCAGTATTTTGACATTATAATGTGTTTTTTAATTAACTTATTTTAAAATTTCCTCCACACACCACTAGAGGGAGGTACCATAGTTTGAGAGCTAGTGTTTTAGTATAAAGTAAGAAAATAAACTGTTTTTTCATCTAAAAGTTTGTAAATGTTGGTGTGTGCATTGTATTTAGGTTGGACCTGAACATGGAGCTCCCTCAGGGTCAGACAGGATCAGTGGGAACCAGCGTGGCTTCTGCAGAACAGGTACACATGCACAGATTAACTCACATACAAAACCCTGACATAAACCAGATTGCCTTACAGTAGTAGTTTGAGTCACTAATGCCATCTTTGTTCTCTCTCTCTCTCTTGTCTAAAGGATGAACTGTCTCAAAGGCTCGCCAAACTCAGGGATCAAATCTAAAGGACGACTGCAGTGGACTGACGCCATAATCCGGATCTCTAGAACACGCCTACACTACCTGAATATTACTCCCAAACACCTTATATTTACATCAAGTTTTTTCATCTCTTTACTCTTCACATGTCTCTCTGTGGAGGAGGAGCTACTGTATCTCTGTTTTTTTTCACGGATAATGGCCCCTGTTGGTTCCCAGTTTATAAAAATAACCTTTGGATACCTTTATGTAAACTAACAGAGATGCTGGTTGTGGAAAATGTATGTATTTCTCAAATATACATATTTACCAATGAGAGAGAGAAACGTTATTGTTTAATATGTATCCTTCAGAATGTCATACATCTTCAAAAAATATGATGTGTTGCAGTTACTACTCTGTATTTATAGGCTGATTTTGTATACTCAAGGTGAATAAGCGTCAGATTTTGGGGTATAGAATTCAGCTTTTGGTTCGTACATGCATGATTGCAGGAAACGCGTATATGCATTTTGTCTTCTTTGTATCAGAGCGTGAAAGACTCTCCTCACTAATGTTGAGTTGACTTCTTGTGTTGATTTGTTGTATTTTACGTCTGACGAATATTTGGAGAAGATACCAGAGATTCATCTTGTGTGTTTGTCTCGGTTCATCTTCATTACTTTCACTGATCATATGGGAAGGGGTTACAGTGTGGAGATTACATACAGTAAGTAAATAATAAAATTTTATAATACTTTTATCTCTTTGCCTTTTCAATAATTTATCATCTTCAGTCATTACATATAAATCTTTTATTTTAAAAATACAAAACAAACTACAAAACAAAACCACAGACTGTTTATTGTGTGCTTATTATTGGGTTTAAGTGTTCTTATGTTGAAGTAGAAGAAGAACAACCACACAAAGGGCTTATAGACATGCAAATGTAGAGAGATATGTGGACTCTATGGACTGAGCAACTGCTGGACTGCCACTTACAACTGTCACTGTGAACAGGAGATGATGAATCTCATCAACATTCTGTAAGAACCAATATCTAGACAAAATAAATGCCACCTGACTAATAAATATCCTCTGATAAAAACAAAAGAATAATGAGACTAAAGTTCATCCAAGAGCATAAAAAAATGCCAAAAGGTTCTGGGTTTGAATTCTTGTCTGACTGCACAGTCCTGCTCACTGAGCTGGTGCCATCCTGTTTATTTAATTTCTTATTTTTTTTAATTTAATTTCTTATTTTTATGTCTATCATCCCAAAACTATTTGCTATAGCAATGGATCCCGTTACTAAATCTGTGGTGATGCCATTTAAGGGTAAAACCTCCTCTTTTTCCTCATCCTTTATCTTTGAATGACTCCATAGTAGAAAAAATGTGTTTTTTATTCAGAACAGAAGGAGCAGATCTCTCTTTTAGAAAAACATGCTGAACAGTTTAAATATAATTATTACTGGGGAAGAATTGTCTCAACTATGAGGTGGAAAAAGTTTTGTATTCAAGATATTTGATCGACCTCACTCTTTTGTGTTTATGCTGTTATTTTTTTGGAAAGAAAGTATTTGTTGTAATATTTTAATTTTTCGTTACTTTACAAAAAAATGTAATGTTTTTGTAAAGTAATAATCCACTTAAAAGTTTAATATTCTATAAAAAAAAAACAGCAAACATAGCATTTACTCTAAAAATCAATGGGGTGTTGTTTGTTATTGCAGCTATGCAATAAAAAAAATATACAAACAATGACAAGTGAAACACAGAAAAATAGATCTGTGACCTCCATAATCATGAGTGATCAATCCCATCTAGTGGCCATCATGCTGAACTGCAACACTACATTATACTCTCATAGCAGCATTTGGAATAACTGTGAGTAATTGTATTGTATTTTTTTAAAATGTTTTCTTCTTACAGTTTTCTGGTGTGATGTTTTAATGAAGATGATCACATCAGAGTCGTGGTGGCACAATAACATTTGTAGACAGAATAAAGATCTATAGTGCAATAGTGGTGCATTCTATTCAGAGTGCAAAGGATGCTGAAATAAATACAGTTTATGTACATGAGGTAGGTGGATATTGCAGAGTGAGTGATGACGTTTGATGTCTCTGACACTGTTTGTCTGCTTTTCACTGTTTCCTGACTCTGGACCAATGACAGCATGGCATAACGTCATGGGTGATGGAAATCTCAGGCCTATCACGTTTGATTCATTAACTTGAGCTTTAGAACTAATTATGTTGTGATCTCGGGATAACAACATTTGTTATATGAATCATAATCAGAATTAAGTTTATTGCCAAGTAGGTTTGAACGTACAAGGAATTTGACTTGGTGTAGTTGGCGCACAATAAACATTAAGTAAATATAAAAATATATAGGAAGGTATTAAAATAGAAACAATATAAATATATATACAATATCTTCTAAAACGAAAGAGCTGTAGTGCAGGCTGATGTGCAAGTATATGACAGGTAATAAGAGAGTGAGAGTTCACACTATATTCACAGAATGATATAAATGTGCAGATATACAACAGGATGAAGTGGTCCCAAATAAATAAAGACTGTGCGTTAATGTAACGCAGGAGGTCTGAAGATATACGTTATTATTTGGAGATAATGACTTAAATAACTCGAGATCTCGAAATAACAAATTAAATTAACTCATTATCAGGAGAAAATTGTTTGAATTGAATTTATCACCGCTTGGGTCTTGCATAGATTTGTTGTCCACTTGTACATGTTGTTTATAAGTTAAGGTTATTGTGACCTTTAAGTTAAACTAGTTCATGTTAACAGGTACAGCATGAACACCGTAAGAAAGGTGAATTAATACTGAGCAGTGACACATTCTGGATCAAGCTCATAAAATGTCTGAAGACATCTTTGAGTGCGTCTCATGCGACAACAACACGGGCCCGATCATGTGACTCTCTGTCGTAAACAGGAAGCAGCTGATCTTGACTTCACTGCCTGCTTCTTACCAAGTAATGTACACAGCTGTATTCTTCGAAACAAACCAAAACTGTAGTCTGACTTTGAGTTTAAGTAACTGCTTTGACCTGTCGGGGTGAGTCGGCGACACGCTGCTTAATTTTAACCCGGCTAGCTAGCCTTTTAGCTCGGCTAGGCTAGCTGACATTAATCTGGACTGCCTGTCGTGCTAAGCTAATGCTAACTTAGCTGTTTATCCGGAACAGAGAAAAGGAGTTTGAGTAAAGTTTATAAACTTGTTTTATATCCTTATGTATCTAATAAGCTCACGAGTGGTCACACGTGTTTTACGTGTTTGTTTTGTAAGCGTTTGAACGTGTCCCGTGTGGTTTTGTCGTGTTTGTGCTACACAGAGGAGAGCTAAGTGACAGCTAGGTGGTAATATTTGTGTTGCAGCTGAAGGAGAGCAAGAGGAGAAGAGCTGCCCACACTAAAAGTCATCACAGAAATACTCCACATCGTGTCTGCTGAGGGGGATGTCAAGCACAGCGATGAAGAAGAAGGTAAACACTCATACAGCAGCATCACAAGTACATTAACCTCAGTGTTATACTTCATACTGAGGTGCTTGTACTTCAATTTCATGAGTTTATTTTCTTACTATCGCCTTAAAATGATCCTAGAAGTTGAATTCAGACCTGCCGTAATAACATTAAATGCATATTTTGATATGCAGTGTTCAGTATGTTAGATTTGTCCCATAATAAACATAAATAAGATAGACTTTAATGATCCCACACTGGGGAAATTCACTTGTCACAGCAGCTTGTGTACACAAGATGGATATGAAATTACTTATAAATAAGAAATGTGTAGAAAAATCTATAATATACTCTATACCAGGGGTTTTCAACCGGGGGCCCACGACCCCTAGGGGGTCCCCCAATTTTTGTCATAATAATTGACAATTTTCACCAAATTAATGGCGAATGTGAGGCTGCAGATAATTGAGGAACTACAAACAGCGGAGGCATTTGCAATCAAATTGGATGAATCAGTGGACAAAGATGAACAGCTCTCTTTATCAAGCATAAACAGCCAAAAACCCCATTGTATAAATAGGTTAATGAGGTGAAATAAAAGTTGAAATAAAGTAAATATAAAAGTTATTATAGGCCAGGCTTAAAATGTGACACATTTTAAAATATTAATTAGATGTGGGGGGTCCCTGTTCTGTTTGTCTTTCGTCCAAGGGGTTGAAAAAGGTTGAAGACTGCTCTATACTGATAGAAAAAATAAAATAAAAGTTATATACTCTATAAACACCTTTCAAGTATAAGGATTTGCATGTTGGATCATTTGTATCATGCACACATATTTATATATATATATATATATATATATATATATATATATATATATATATATATATATATATATATATATATATATATATATATATATTTATATATATATATATATATATATATATATATATATATATATATATATATATATAACAGTGAATATAATTAACACAGGAAAAAGTAATTGAGTGCTACATGAAGTCATGCTGGTGTTGGAATGAAGGAGCTGTGGCAGAGCTCCTTCTTACATGGTGGGAGTAGCAGTCTGTTGCTGAAGGAGCTGTTTAAGGCCCCTCACAGTCTGCAGGAGGTGAGAGGAGTTGTTCATGATGGATGTCAGCTTTGCTAACATCCTCCTCTCCCCCACTTCCTCTGTGGAGTCCAGGACAGAGCTTGACCTCCTGACCAGTTTGTTGAGTGTTTTTCTGTCCCTCTCTGTCAAAAAAAGTGTGCAACCAAACCATTTATCCCAGACTTAAGGCGTATTCTTATTTATAAATCTGACATATTTTATATTTTTTTGGCAAATGTTGAAAAAAGTAGTTCAATTACATTAAAAAAGAAGAGATTTGAAGAGCATTTCTCTCTTAAAATGGAGAAGTCCATTAAATAATGAGAATATTTCCTCTGGTCCTGAGAGTAGAGGAGATTATAGACATGTTTTTAACTTCACTGATGGTCTGATCTGTTTGTGCTTTCAGGTATTACTGATGGGAAAAAGTGGGTCTGGAAAGACCAGTATGAGATCAATCATCTTTGCCAACTACATAGCTCGAGACACACGCCGCCTTGGAGCTACAAGTAAGATCACTTTAAAGGAAGATGCTACATGAAGATAGATTTTTGATGCTGGACATTAATCTCACTTCTAAAAAATACTCATCCTCTGTTTAATGTAGTTGACGTGGAGCACTCCCATGTTCGGTTTCTGGGCAATCTGGTTCTAAACCTGTGGGACTGTGGAGGGTAAAGTACTTGTTTATAGACTTTGAATCAACTTTGACAGTCCAGCTCGAGTCTTTCTCCTCACTTGAACCCTCTGCTCTTCCTTTACACATCAGACAGGACACATTCATGGAGAACTACTTCACCAGCCAGAGGGACAACATTTTCAGAAATGTAGAGGTTCTTATTTATGTATTCGATGTCGAGAGCCGGGAGCTAGAGAAAGACATGCACTACTACCAGTCGTGTCTGGAGGCCATCCTGCAGAACTCCCCCGATGCTAAAGTGTTCTGCCTCGTTCACAAAATGGATCTGGTGCAGGAAGACCAGAGAGATTTGGTAAGGTTAACTAGTCTTCCTCTCTTGAGTGCACATAAACATGAAAAGACATTTTGACAGCCGAGGGTCACCAGAAACTCTGCTGCTCTCTTTTCTTTCTTTCTCTTTATGGTAGAACTTGAAGTAAGTTTACCAAAGATGTGACGTTGTGCACTGCTCCAAAGTCCAAAAGTCAAAATATATTGAGCAAAGATCGATGTAATCATTTCCATATCCACAACATGTTTTTATCTAATGAAATATTCAGCTTCAGTCCAGATTAGTCGACTTTTAGTCCTTCAAAAACATTTTCTCTGCACTCACTGAACTGTTTGATCTCCAACATGCTGCACACAAACGAGGTACACACCTGTATGAACGAGGCGGTCTAACAGCTCCATAAATTCCAGAATGTTCATTAAAGAAAGTTGAAAGTTGTTCAGATGTATTACTTTATTAAAACTGTTCTTATTTATTTTTATCAACATGTTATAAATATTTTCAGGATGTGACAATGTGGAGATGGCAGAGTAATATTTTTAGAGATGAGTCACGTCTGTCTCATGCTGTCATGCTGATGTGAGCGCTTTGTTAATGTCTAGTTGACCTATCTGATTGCATAGTCGTATCTACTTGTTGTGTAATATATTATTTATAACGATAGGCTGCTTACATCTACACATCTGCGTTTGATGATATTTTAACAACAACAGCAACAGCATGCTTAATTTTTTTTAAGGAACCTGTTCAAAATATTGTTTTTATTTACACGTTTAAAGACAACTTTCTCTATTTGTGTGATCATTTGTTAGTGATGGACTGGAATCTGTCTTCACTGTGTTGACAGATCTTTAAGGAGCGTGAAGAAGATCTGAAGAGACTCTCCAGACCTCTGGCTTGCACGTGCTTCAGGACATCAATCTGGGACGAAACCCTGTATAAGGTCGAGACGTTTGACTGGTTGTGTGTTCGAGATGTCGAGTAACAAAGTTGACGTTGTAAAGAAACCTTCTTTAAAATGTGTTTGCAGGCCTGGTCTAGCATAGTGTACCAGCTCATCCCAAACGTCCAGCAGCTGGAGACGAACCTGAGGAATTTTGCGCAGATCATAGAGGCAGATGAAGTTCTTCTGTTTGAGAGAGCCACCTTCCTGGTGAGAGAAACCACTTCCTTTTGGCACGGCAGCGTACGTGGACTGAGAATCTGGATGTAGTAGTGAAAGTTTATTTTTGTTTTGCAGGTGATCTCCCATTATCAGTGCAAAGAGCAACGTGACGCTCATCGGTTTGAGAAGATCAGTAACATTATCAAACAGTTCAAACTCAGCTGTAGGTGAGTTCAGTGTGCAAAAATCAACTTCACTCCACGCTGTGGAGATTTGAGAACACAATCAGGGGAAGACAATGAAAGATGTGTGTATTATATAGATTACTGCTACATATTACTGTAATCCCCAACACTGTTGGTTACCTTGAGGAGGGAAGTTTCTGTTCTGTAAAACTCCAAAACCTGACTGAAACTAAGATGTTGTTGTGACCAAGTTGCAACTTCCATGGCTCTGAAGTGAAGCCGATGTGGAAGTGCCAAAAACTGCAGTTCCTCAAACTGCCAGGCTGACTACAGAATAAGTCAACCTCCATAAGACCCCATGTTAAAATGTCCAACTCCACAACATAGGCTTAAAGTTACTCACAATTAACAGTGTGGCTGCTTTGATTGACAGGTCGGTGCCGTTACAGATGCCTTTTTTGAGCACCCAGGCATCATTCAGCCCACCTTAGGTTCACCCATGATCCACGTCATTTTTAAATTAGACACGAGGTGGCAGAGGCAGGACTGCCAAGACAGCGGCGGCCAGAGCCACCACACTCTGAGCTTCACAATGGCTCTTCAGAAACCTGTGGGTCACATCACACATATGCTGTCCTTTCTGTATGCTGTCAGTGCTTTGGGAGCAATTTGGGGTTTTATTCTGCTCAAGGACAGTTTGACATGCAACCTAGAGGAACTAGGAAGGAAGGAATATATGTATGATATTTCTTTGTAACTGCTAAAAGTAATGTATTACTGTAACACAGTGTCGGTTACAATTGAGAGGGTGGTTTCTGTTCTGTAAAATTTGGGTTGAATCAGACGGCTTGAAGTGTGATTTCTTTTAAAATTAACCTGCTGATTTTTTTTATGTATCTGATTATTTTTTATTCCAGTAAACTCGCGGCCTCTTTCCAAAGCATGGAAGTGAGAAACTCCAACTTCGCGGCCTTCATTGACGTCTTCACCTCCAACACATACGTCATGGTCATCATGTCCGACCCCTCCATTCGTAAGTAGCGAAGATGACGCTTTTCTACATCTCTAAAAAAAACAAAAACAAAATCAGCATAATAAAAGTCCACATCTCTGTTTGTTTCCAGCGTCTGCAGCCACTCTCATCAACATCCGTAATGCTAGGAAACACTTTGAGAAGTTGGAGCGGGTGGACGGACCCAAGCACAGCCTGCACATGCGAATGCGCTAACCAACCAAGTGCGTTTGTCCCATCGGATACTCTCAGCCAATCAGTCCACAGACCGCAGACGACCTGTTGCGGCCTTCCAGCTCCGATACACATGAGCAGCTCTGCGCTGTTTCCTCTATATCTTCACATTCAATCACAGTTATTACGGGAGAAATCATATTTTCTTTTCCTCTACAGTGATCATCTTGAGCGGCGATACGCTCTGTTGAAATATTTGCCCTAAGTCGACACAGTAAAGTTAAAAATGAATTGGTTTGTTTACTATGAAGGAGGGGAGGGAGGGGTGGGCTGTCTTTGCTGTCACTTTGTCTTATACAGTAGATTCATTTACTCCATGCAGTGAATCCCAGTGATCGGGGTAAGCAGCAGATACTGTTTGATTTTCAAATGCAGTTTGTAAGCTGTTACACTTTGAAAGTACGAACAATATAGTTATATTCAGAAAAATGTCATTTGTAATGTCTTTTTTTATGCTTCGACAACGCACACCACTTCATCAACATTGACAGAAACATTTATGACACGTGTTATGAACAGATTCATTCATGTTCCTGGAAAAACCAGGCGGTTCTTGGTATTCACTGCAGCCTCTCTGACCATAAAGCTTCCTGACACTGCACCAGTTGTCCCGGACACACGACATATGGTGGCAAATGTTTGATGTGGTGGGGGGGGGGTTGCACCTGTTAGGCAAGTTGCATGGAGTCGACAGCAGCGTATGTTTGAAGAACAACACAATCAGTTCATTTAAGGGACAAACAGCTGAGTTTTTGTTTCATTTGTTAGTATCTGAATGAGTTTTTCTTTTTAATCTAGAACATTAATGACTAGATGAGAATTTTTAAAGGTTATAAACCTCTTAAGGTCTTATTTATTTGAAAAACTGGTTTGATCAGATTTGATTGACAATGACCACTGACAGTATAAAGAGTGGACGGCTTATGTATGATGTCAAAATCTGTGGCTTTGGCCGCCGCCATGTTGGCTGTTCTGCCTCTTCTGCCTCCCGCCTTATCTACAAATAGGCAAAGACGTGGATCATCGGCAGACCTGAGGTGGGCCGAATGGTAAATAGTAAATGGACTGAACTTATATAGCACCTTTCTAGTCTTCAACCACTCAAGGCACTTTTACATATCTTATCCACCCATTCATACACTGATTGCATGGCTGCCATGCAAGGTGCCAACTGCTCGTCAGTTTTAGGAGCTAACCATTCATACACATTCAACACACTGATGGCACAGGAGCTATCTGGAGCAGTTTGGAGTTCAGTATCTTGCCGAAGCACACTTCGGCATGCAGACTGGAGGAGCCAGTGATCGAATCGCCGCTCTACCTCCTACCACCCAAGACGCCTGGGTGCTCAAACAAGTTACACTGTTAAATATGTATTTGTTAAATATGTTTTTTGTACCAGGCTGTAAACATGTTTATTTCTGCTGTGAAGTTGGACATTTTAACATGGGGGCTTATGGAGACTGATTTGTTCTGAAGCCAGCCTCAAGTGGCCGTTTGAGGAACTGCAGTTTTGGTACTTCCGCATTGGCTTCACTTCACAGCCAAAGAGGTTGCTGCTTGATTTTAACATCACTGTCACAATGGTGGACTTGGAGAGACTTGAATATTTTCTGAGGTGGTACACAGTGGACTATCGCTTTAAAATATTTGAATACTCGAACTTGAAACAGTGGTTATGAAAATAATTCAGCTCATATCTTGATTTACAAATCTGGTAATTCCCTATCTCATATCCAATCTCATATTTAAGCCAAGACTGATATCTTCATGTCCTCCTGACTAAACTGGTTTGATATTTGAGTCCACAAAGAGCTCTACCTGTCATTTGTTACTCATATTTATCTTTGGCAGTTACAGAAAATGGAGATTTGTCTATCGTACTCGATCCCAACCTGTCCCCTTCAGGGGCTGCACTCATTACCTGCTGCTTCTTTATTATTATAGCCCGCTCTGCTGCAGAGTCATTGTTCCATCAGCTCGGCTTATCGACGCTGCTCATGTGGTTCACTTGTATCCTGGAATGCAGAAGGGCTGAATAACTGGAAAATCCCCCAATCTCTTTGCCTCAGAAAAAAACAACAGAATGTGCATAACAGAAATGGGAGTAACTAAATGTAACCAGAGACAAAGCTGCTTACTCATTTCAATATAAGACTGGCAGAGTTATTTTTATAGCAAATAAAAATCTCAGTAATTTGAAGCCCATTTGAGGTGACTCACTCAAAATCAGCAGCTGAGTCACATCACCGGAGACAGTCGTTCTCAATGCATAGTTATGTCTGGTTTTAAATCTAACAACTGGAACATAAGGACACTGGAAAATAACTGTTTGTGTCTGTGAACTCACCTTCTGCCGTCTCTCCTTGGACTTTTTCCCCAAGCGGAGCAGCAAGAGAGGAGGCATACAGGCCCAGAGCATAATATACTGAATCCCTCTGCTGACGCAACTGAACACAAGATGTTTCCAAATCTATAACACCCAGCAATTTTAATCTATACTCTGATTTTTATTCTCCACACCTTTAAAACCCGTGGTCCTTCACCAACAAACCCTGAGACAGGAAACACAGAGCACAAGTCAGCTCATATTGTGGGATGAAAAACTTGAAGCTGTACTGATCAAAACAATGAATCATAGAGAATTATCACCTGACTCTGCAGTTTCTCTTTTAGCATCTTTCAGCTCATTGTTTTGGTTTTCTGTCCTGCAACTTTTTATTGTTTGGGGTTCTCATTGATCCTGTTTTCAGCAGCAACATGCAGCTGTTTTCAGTGAAAAATCCACTGTACGCTATCTGTCCAGCGAACAATTTCCACATTGGTCGGGTTCCTCCAATCTCTGAATGCTAATGCTTGCTAATGTTTCTGGGCTTCCATCCAGTGGATATCTGGAAAATGGATGACGGATATCCGGGCTAAGACTTCCCCTGCGGTCTGATTAGCAACTTGATGTGAATTTCCCCATTGTGGGACAATAAAGGTCTATCTTATCTTATCTCTTATACGTGAGAATGACAAGAAAGACACATTTCTGCTGACCTCTATAAACAGATAAGTAGCTAATAAAAAGCTAAATCATTGGACGTTAGCCAATGGGTTCCCAAAAACCTTTGCTCTCCACATGGACTGTTGCAACCAAAGCCCGCTCAAACGTTAACGGTCAAACGGTCAACACTACTTGGACTACAAAAAGAAACCAAAATGCTTCCGGTGCCAAATGCAGACATCTGTTCATAGAGATTAGCGGATAGCTGGTGAACACAGTGGAGCAATGAGCAGCTAAAGAGCCAGAAATTTCCCTCAAAAGTTGGTGGAGAACATAAAAAAGCTCTTAACTCTAAATTAATGCTCCATGTCTGCTGGTTGTGTAAAAGTTTTGCTTTCAAGATGATAATAGGTCAGTGTTGTGTTTTAAACCCACGTTCACCTCACTGGTTTTGGCATACACAAGAACTCAAAGACCGCATGGGCATAGCAGTGTTGTCCACTTTGTTTTCATGTTTATTGACATGCAAACATCTCTTTACACTCTGCTTAACTGATAAAAGCATTCTCACAGTGGTAGTTAAAAAGGGCACCATGGCGTAGTTCTATACTATTTCAGGAGACGTGGCTCTCCTCAGTGACACAGTTAATGTTTTGGGCTCTTTATGTCCTTGTTTCGATGTGGAGACCCATCTGTGCTGCCAGCAGGCCCCGTTTCATTGTCCCTCTCTGCATCTGCATCCACGTCATCGCTCGCGTCGGCACCACAGTCCGTTTTATTCAGCTGCCGCTCCAGCAGAGTGATGCGCTGCTTCAGCCTCTGCTGAGTGTGAGTGTATTCGCTGAGCAGACGAGAAAAGCGAGTCTGAAGTGTGTCCAGGGAGGACTCCAGCCTCTCCACCTTCTCCTCTGTGTCCTCCTTCTGCAGCCCACCACTCTCTGCTGCGTTCTCATCCAGCAGACCCTCCTTCATCAGGATCTCCCGGCCTCTCTCCTCTAGCACAGTCTTAGCATCTGGATACTCGGTCACTGCCTCCATCAAGTCATCCTTAGAGAGGCAGAAGAGGTCAGAGTAGCCCAAACTGCGAATGTTTGCTGTTCGACGGTTTCCCATTTTACTTCCTTTTATGTTCAGGATGCTGATTTCCCCGAAGCAGCTGCCAGCAGTGAGGAGAGCGTACTGTGTGACGCCATCATCAGCCACCACTGCCAGCTTCCCCTCTTTGATGATATACATCTCCTTTCCTATGTCGCCTTTTCTGCAGATGTAGTCCCCTGGGCTGAAGACCTGTGGGCGTAGTTTGAGTACAAGCTCCACCAGCAGTCCTGCCTCACAGTCTTGAAAAATGCGTACTTTCTTCAGGGTCTCCAGGTGTACGTTAATGGCGATCTCAGCACGCAGTTTGTTTGGCAAGTTCTTTAGCACCTCCTGCTCGTCAACTGCTTTCTTGTTGGTCCAGAGGTAGTCGAACCATTTAATGACACGGGTCTCCAGTTCTTTGCTGACTTTACGGAAGTGCATGTAGTGTTTGATGGCATCGATCCGAGCTTGAAACTCGGCACGCGTGGCATTCATGTTGGCAATCATGGAGCCAACATTTCCCACAATTGTGGCAAAGATCAGCACTCCAACAAGAAAGTCAAAGACCACAAAGAGGTACTCTTCATCTCGCACGGGTGCAGGCATCTCTCCAATAGTGGTAAGAGTGAGAGTGGACCAGTACAGACAATAGACGTAACTCCGAGTCAAGGAGGAAAACTCAGGTTTGGAGATGTTTGGGAACACCCAAGTGTCTGAGCCCAATCCTAAAGACTTCGATATAGCATAATAGATGCAGGCGTTCCAGTGAATGATGACCAGGATGTAAAGAACCAAGTTACCAATGCGGAAGATGTTGGGGTAGTTGGTTCGCGTCTCAGTGCGGTCAAAGAATTCAAACATGCGCGGGAAGCGCAGCAGGCGGTTAAACCTGAGCTGTGGTGTGTGGATGCCGGTAGAGATGTACGCCAAGTCGGTGGGAAGGATGGACACTACGTCGAGCTTGAACTGTAACGTTCGGACGTAGCTGTCTCTAAGCTTGGCGTGATCCTTCACCAGCAAACCTTGTTCCAGAAACCCTGAGACAGGAAACACAGAGCACAAATCAGCTCATATTGTGGGATGAAAAACTCGAAGCTGCACTGATCAAACATTTATCCTAACGTTGTTAATGCATGTTAGCATCTTTCAGCTCATTGTTTTGGTTTTTTGACCTGCACCATTTGTTTTATTTGTTTGGTTTCCAGCAGCAACACGCAGCTGTTTTCAGTGAAAAATCTCTGATTGATTAAACCTACTGTACGCTAACTGTCCAGCACCAAACAGCAGACAGACAGAGTTAGCGAACAATTCCTGCATTGGCCAGGTTCCCCCAATCTCTGAACTTTGCTAATGTTTCTGGGCTTCCATCCACTGGACATCCGGAAAATGGATTACAGATACGTAATACGGATATTACGGATATGTAAAAAAGAGACTTGTTGCTGCTACATTTTTACCGACATTGGATTATGGGGATCTGTTATATATGCGTGCCCTTGATCGGGCATTGCGTTTGGTCGATACAGCTTACCATGATTCCTTTAGATACATCACTAACTGTAAAGCCTGGACTCATCACTTTGAGCTTTACTCTCAGGTAGGATGGTCTATTTTAGCAACTTGCAGGCACCAAATGTTTGTACAGAAATTAGGAAGATGGCTTGTACTGCAGCTTTATTTTTGGGAAGTTATGTGTTGTAATACTGTTTTGTGTTGTATCTGTTTTAATTTACTTGTTCTTAGTTTGTGCTGCTGCATGTCTTGTCCAGGACTCCCTTAAAATTCCCTTTATTTTTCTATCTCAACAGGACCTTTTCTGGTTAAATAAAGGTTAAATTAAATAATAAAAGTGTCAGGTGTCATATTTTTATACAAACAAAAACATATCCTTGAATCTTTATATAAAAATATACACATAGGGACTTTAAAACTCCGCACTCCTGTTGTGTTTTGAGGCCAGAAGCCGACTTTAAAAAAATAGGTTTACCTGTGCGAAGTCGAACGCAAGTGTCCATTAGATACACAAAGTCAGAGAGGTAGTCCAACACTAGCCAGCAGATGTAATTGCCCACCTGTAACCTGTCGAAGCAAGCCCTGTGAATATAAAATAAAACATGATTTACCGCTCCGCTCTAAGAAATACATCCATCATCCATCTCTGGAGGCCACAGGAGCCGCAAAAGATAACTCTGATTAAATCTATTCTAGCATGCCTCATACGGGGAGTTACACAGGGTCAAGCATATGTCTTGAGGTCACTGCAGGGACAGTGTTAGATTGTTATGGAGACACTGACTTCTTCTTCTTGAGATGCAGAGCAGCTGCATGTTTGTGTTTAGGAAAGCAGGTCCTTTTCTGATCATTACTATGATACCTGACGTCAGAGGACAGGCCTGTCTGATTCACGAGACACAACAGATATGACAGGAAATAACTTAGTGGCTTCTAGAGAATCAGATAACATCAGACTACCACGGGTAAACATATTTCCTTGTTTGTAGACTAGTGAACATATATGGACATAGAGTAGTTCTGTATTTAAGTCAGCATCATTCTCCTTAATCAAGCTTCAATAAACCTTTCAGCATGAGACATCTTTGACTCCTGTGAACTGACTGAACTGACCGTTAATAAACAAAACTCTCCACAAAAATAACTGTAGTGCGATTACCTCGCTACAACAAGGAACCAGTTGTAGAGCACCGCTGTGGCGATAACAAATAACCAGCGGTAGTAGGCGTTATCAGACGGGGAGACCACAAACAAATTCCACTTTTTCCTGAAAGCACAGAGAAATCACAAATAAAACACTGTATGTTTCTGTAAAGTGTATGCAAAGACAGACAGCAAGAGAGAAGCAATGCAAAACAGCTCTGCAACAAATACTATTTCTCACTTTGTCTGCTTGTATATTAACTCATGACCTTATTTCTAAGACTTTGTACTGTATTATATTATTATAACTTAATTAAGGACACTCAAAAGCTTAAAGGTCTAGTAAATACATAGCAACACGTGCAACTTAAGACAGAAATCAAATAACTGTATCCACATACAAACAGCTCAGCTCAGGATTGGTCAACGTCACAGTGATGCCATTTTGTAAAACAGACAGCATGCACATGTGTCTCTACATAATATTTCGTATTATAGCAGAGCAGGTTGGCAATCTGACGTTAACAAACATTTGGTTGGCACAAGACCAGGTGCAGGGGGGGCGGTATATAACGGGGTACAAAAAGCTACCTTCACAAGCCAAAATTACGTGCAAGCATATTAGTTTCTGCGTACAGAATCCGTCTTTATCATCTGATAGATCATTTACTATATAATGGCCGAGATATTTAATCTCATTGCACACACTAAAGGACACGTCAAGGCTTCATTTTTGCCCCTACACATGAACACTGTGTGCGGGAAAGTTTGTCTATCTGCTATCAACAGTGCGTCATACAAAATAGTGTTATTACAGAGCTGTTTTACTGGGTTACATTACACCCAGTGCATGTAATGTACATCAAAGCGCACAGTAATGGTTCAGGCAGGCGGGCGGGCATACCTAAAGATCCCTTTGGCATTGTTGCCATTGGCATCCGGTTGCGTATTGCTGGTGCGGCTGGGGGCCGTTCTCAGCTCAGGGCCACGAAAACGCTCCAGGAAGGAGTCTGGCCGCTCCTCCTCCTCCAACAGACTCCTGTGCGCCCATTCCCTCAGCCTCACCACCAGACTCACCAGTCTGACACACAAAAACAACAACCCGGTCACATTTTAAAGAAACTTTATCAGCATGTATGAAAACAAAGGCACGACAGTGATACACAACAGGCACACATCATAACTCAGATCTTTTAAAATAAAAACATTAGATGGATGGTTGCTGATGTACGACATCGTCAGAGAGAGAGAGAGGACAGGCTTCCTCCTGCACAAACACAACTACAGCTGTCGGTGTCTCTCACAAAACCAGACGGTGGAACAAGTGAATGAAAGGGTGATGGAAAAATCACTGACAACATGTCTTTCCCCTCAGAGAAGGTCAAACAGACACTTTTAGATAAATGTGCAACATCCTTTTTTATTTTGAAACAAAAATAATCAAGTTTATGGGAAACATTGAGAAACAAACGATATATTACTGTTAGAAAAAACAGTTTGATCATAATTTGGTGCTAATTAAAGCATTAATTCTAACTAATGCTGGTGTAACCTGGATGTTTGTCTGCAGGCAAGTAAATTATTTAACATATGTGGAGAATAATTAATGAAAAAATAAAGTTTTTTACTTAAATGGAGCTTAATTTTCTCTATTATTTGTGCCAAATTACATATTTACTTCTCAAGTCCAAATCAATTTAACTTTTTCCAGATTTATGTAACAAGAAATGGTGCATATAAATATGATGTATTGCTCTACAAAAAGCTCATTAAATTGAAAAACTAAACGCTTAGCTGGACTACAGCCTCATTTTATTTGAGACATTTATGTTTCAAATGGAACAAGTAAGATTTAAACATATTAAACTGTCTTTTATCTCGGTTTACTAATTGTTTCATCCACAAATCAAATTAAAGAAGAGGTTTTACACAATGACAAATATAACCTTTGCAGCTTTTTGTGTCTTTGTGAGCTTGAATGTGTACTTTTATCCAGCCTGTGACTTCAGTCAGACTCGAACAAAAACACCTTCTGTCACCATCAGTCATAAAAGCCTTGTGAAGGAGGCTGACGTGTCATGATGTGGGTTGTTGTTAGAGCTTTACCTTGATATAGCTCCGTTCCTTTGAAAAGAGTTTCTGGAGTTGCGTCCATGAGGGTCGAGTGCGGCGACTCTTTGTAGCTCTGAGGATGTGTCATCGCAGACAGATGGCACTCTGGGAGATAAAAACATACACTTTGTTTCTCCCCGTTCAACCCTTCTGAAACAAACACATCCCAACACATGATTTAAGAGTCACCTGCTAAGAATACTCTCGGCTCTCCCGATCTCCTCCTCCAAGGTGGTCTTCACTGACAGATTGTGTGGCGACCGGTCTCTCTCCGGCGCCTGGCCCGTCATCTTAAGACCTGCAGATGTGGGCAAACACAAGTATCCTGCATGACATGTTTTCACTTCCTTCGGTGAGCAAAGTGTTTATAGTTTAGCAGGAGTGTTTATGGTGCGTATGACAGATTATAGTCAGGGGACAAAGGGGGATGGGGGTTGGGGACGACTGGGACTGTCTGCCACAGTCCCTCACCTGGTCCGTCACACAGCAGCTGGTTGCTGTGGTGACTGAAGCATCTACAAGAGAAAATCAGCGACATGATACTGATGCTGAAATACAGTTTTACAGGTTAGAGGTTCACCTGAAAGCGGCCACAAAAAGTAGCACCTCCACCCTTAAACTAAAACACAAAGACACACTTCCACCCCTCTGCAAGCGCAGACAGATGACGAGGTGTTTAGGTGATTGTTACCACTGTGTGACTAATTGGTGGATCATTAACAAAAACACACACACACACACACACACAGTCGGCCCTGAAGCTCTGTGGATCAGCGAGCCAATCAGTCGCTGTCCCTCAGGAGCTGCATCACTTAGGAAACCAGGGTGCTGACTGAAAGTGTAGTGGGTTCACCAAACTGATTATTCAACTGCAAAGAGACAAACTACATATTACTGTTAGTGTGGACTGAAGTAGTAGTAATTATAGGATTAAATGCAGCTAATATTAGTGCAATTTGTATGTTTGTCTGCATGCAAGCAAGGGATTTAACACATATGGAGAATAAAATGCTAATAATTAAAGAGAAATTTGTAATTTCTTTACGTAAAGGGAGCTTTATTTTCTCTATTATTTCTGCAAAGTTACATAGTTACTTCTAGAAAATTACAGACCTGTTAAAGTTTACTTTTTTCCAAGTTTAAGTAACATTAATTGGTGCATATAAATGTTATGTAATGTCGACAGAGCTATGTTTTACTAGCAGTACACAGTGCTTAGATTGCTCTACAAAAAGCCCATTATTTCTTATTCTTATGTGTTCCTTTGTGGTTATTGGTATTGTTATTAACTATGTTTGCCAAGAAGAAAGGGGAAGAAAAAGATGGAAAAATGAATCAGTTCACACACATCTTTAGTCTTACCTTTAGTTTCCTTCAGTTACTCCAATAAAATCCTTATGGTGACTTCACACAGACACACCCAGAGCTGCTCTCTCCCGGCCAATCCATCCTCCTCCTCAGTGCCCACAGTGGATGTTATGACAGGAAAAATAAAACTGAATCCAACATGCCTGAGAAGAAAAAAAACCCACAATCACAAGTCCAATTCTTGCAACATTTTTTTCTGTGAGCCTCGTCTCCTTCTTGAAGTGTGTGTGTGTGTGTGTGTGCTCCCCTCAAGAACATGTGGTCCACCTGATCCTCCTGATGATGGACCGAGCAGGAGGCTGGCAGGATGGGAGGTGCAGGGCGGGGAAATCTTTGAATGGTTAAGAGCAAATGTCAGCCTTAGACCGGAGGAGTCCTCTGGGAAAAACCTCTCGGCTGTTACCTCTGCAGGTCTCTGATAACGGAGGAACTGCACAAAGAACACAGATGATTGAACAGTTTATGTTTAATATTTAGCTTTCTTTATTGACATTATCTTGTGTTTTATTTTGTTAGTTGTGCATTAACATATTGGCCTACTATCATGTATAATAACAGACTATTTACTTGAAATATCGGTCTGCAGTTTTGGCAAGTAACTAAGTACTTTTACTCAAGTTTTATGCCAATTTCAGATGATAACAGTCCCTCTCTAAGTTTCTCACATAGTTATTCACATTATTTCAATGACTGTTCACGGCAGAAACACGTCAAATGATCAAATATCCCACAAAAAAACCCCCAAAACATTTAAGAAAAGTACAATAAATTAATACAAATTAGTGCAGCAGAACATCAATCATCCCCACAGTGTCAGGTACTGTATTCCCTGTGCAATAACTTTGGTCTCAAACATAGAATATACCTGTAATTCATGATCACACTATCAACAAGATAAATCATTTATTAACAAACGGTTGTGAGTGAAGCGTGAACTCTTGTACTTCATCAGTCTGTTGCTGCGTTTTGGGGAAACTTCATACATAACATACAGAACTCGAGATCTCGAGTTATTGCTAGTTATTATCACGAGAAAATAAAATGTATGAATGTATGACCACTTAGGGCCTCCGTATTTAGCTGATAATACTGCTGTAGTTTTACTCAAGTGGGATTTTGAATGCAGGACTTGTTGTATTAATACTTTTACTGACATAAAGGCTCTAAATATATATATTTTGTAAAAAAAAATAAAATAAAATAAACATTAATAAATTTAATGTGTCAGATGTGCTTCAGTTTTTCTTAGTCAATTAAATGTTATAATGATCTTCATAAAGCTCTCTTGTCAACACTACACAGACACTCTGTGATGCAAATGGAGCTTGAAAAATCCAGATGATGAAGGCCACAGGAGACATCTTCCTCATCTACCAGCTCTCTGACAGTCTCAGCTTTAATCAGATCCTCGGAAAAACAGCAGGACTGGAGACTTACTGAGAAACCCTTCAGGGAGGGAAGCCCTGAGGACTTTACATATGACTGAGATTCAGGCCAGTGAACTGTAAACTACAATCTGCCACCGCTATCCCCTGTTGTACTACAAGATAGTTGATGGACTGTAAAGAGAGTTAACAGATCAAACGTGTCAACTGAAGCCATCATTTTATTTCTTTATAACTTTTGTTATGTTTACCATCCATCTAAGTGTTTGTAAAAACTTATATTAGGCTATCGGCCTCAGTGCATTTCCTCTTGGACAGTCACGGGGCGCAGACAAACCATGAACATATATGTATATATTTATGAGGTGCTATTTGAAATATGTACTGTGTTTTACGATGAAAAACAGGGAAGTACATAAAAGCATGTGGTCAGTAGCAGATACAGAGATAAGAGAAAAGAGAAGTGGGCAGCAGTAAAAATGAAATGAGGTGAAAGCTTGGATCATAAAAGTGATGTTAGAGGAGATAATGTCTGCTGTTGTTCGCAAACAAGTTGTTCTAAAGTCCCGTGGTTTTTACAATTTTCTTGGAAGGAGGTGTTCGACATTTATTATTCGCTCTCTTGCCGAGAATTAGATGAAAAGATTGACACCACTCTCGTGTCTGCACGGTAAATATAAAGCTCGTTAGCGTAGCTTAGCATAAAGACTGGAAGCAGTGGGAAACAGTTACACTCAGGTGGTTGCCTAGCAACCTTAAAGTGACAACAAGATTAACCCCGGTCTAGATTTTAACCCACATTGGTGTGGTCTTTGTTAGTGAATCTCCCTTTATTTTACAAGAAAAATCAATAATACAATAATATTTGTATTCACCATTACTACTCACGATAGCAGCGACAGGTTCACGTCCTGAAACTATAAAGATAAAAACACATGGAGTAGTTTTCAAAGACTTATTTATTGTTACACGTAAAGCACTTAAGAGTAGACAAATTGACCAAATACAAGTTGGCCTGTTGCCATAGAATATTGTGAAACTACCTGGAATGAAGTAACTGTTTATATTTGGTAATGTTGAATACAAAACCTAAAAAAAAAAAAAAAAAAAAAAAAAGAAAGAAAAGCGCGAGTACAAGTCGTCTTTGAGACAAAGAGGAAGGCACAGCAGAAGTCAGGAGAGTCCAGTCAGCCTGCTCCTCATCCAACGTAACAGACAAAAAAAAAAAGAAGAAGAAACTGAAACAGAAGCCCGATACAACAAAGACTAAACACCCCCGAAAAAAACAGCATTTTTACCTCACGGAGAATAATCCCAAAAAAACAAACAGATGACGAGTACAATAAAACAGACAGCACATCAGACTGGTCATTAATATAATGTGACCATATGGCTTCTGTATGCAGATATGTAGAAGTTTATGGTGCCAGTTATTAAGACATGCTTCATTTCATGAGCGGGAATGTTTGGGTGTCTTTCGACATGTGCTCCACCGAAACATCTCGCCTCTGACTCTCTCTCTCTCTTTTTTTTCTCTTCCCGCCTTGACAAGCATTTTTTCATAAGTATGGTATTCAGGAATGTGTCTTGCTTAGTCAAGGATATAATTTACTTATCAGTCTGAGTAAAAATATGTAAACAACCTTGCAGCTGGAAATATGCATACTCGCTTTCTTTAAAAAAAAAAAAAAAAAACAGCATTCTTATACATTAATCAAGACGTCTGCATATAGAAAGTAACAAGTTGTCCTGGGTCACGCCGCGAGACCTATCTCTTAAATTTTCTTTTTAGTATGGTCGACTACATAAGAGGACATCTTCAGTAAACACCTCGAAATAGGCAGGGATACATGCAAATTTATGATTTTGTAACTTCATTTCGTCACGTTATTCTCATTCGAAAAACAAAAAATCTTCATTCCTTCAGTTGTGGGAGCTCTTTTGAAAACACTAATGGCTTGTGGGTACGAGTTTAGTTAAGTGTCACAATGATCCCAGCCAGTGTCTCTTAGACTCGCTTCATCCCCCGACCCATCAAGCAGGCAAAGACTGTCATCACCATTTTGGGCTTGACCTCCACGAGGTCTTCTGGGAGAGCGTAGACGCGGGCTCCGATCTTCCTCGCCATAGAGACGGCATACCTGGAAACAACAGAGCGTTAAGACTCGTATATAAAAAACAGAATTGCTACGACAGGCTGCTTCTTGCACAAATAGAAAAATCTTACTTGGCGTTCTCCAGCTTGTCGTCTTCAGAGAGGCTGCCGGTCTTTATCAGCTCGTAGTTGATGCTGCCGGGCTGGATGGCGTCTATCAGTTCCAGTACTGCCAAACTGCTGCTGATCTCCTTGTCCTGATTACCACATGACACACAGATTAAGGATCTCATGCACAGGCTTACTTGACTGAAGACTTTTAGTTTGTCCAACACTGCCTACAGATTTAGCCCATCAATAAATAAGAGCAACTTTCTTCCATTTTAAAACCATCTTGGCAGTATGTGTAACAAAATCATCTAAACTCAAAGGTCTGCTTGGTTTGTCTGAGCTTTCAGTACTCGTTAATCACTGAGGAAGATGTGACATGGCTTGAAATTGAAGTTGAGCGTCTTATTAAGCTTCTACAAACATCTGAAATTAGGCAGATCATGTTCTGATTGACATCTCACTCAGGAGGACCGGCACGGAAACTAAACGATGATCTGCTGTGGACGGGGTGGCAGCAGCAAAATGTATTTCAGCCTCTTGCCGCCAGACAAAACTGAAGCTGTTATCTACGCTCTCTTCAAATCCACCCGACCAGACTCCTTTGTCAAAAACAGTAATTTTACCAGAATATTTTCACGTGCTGATCTGCACATCAAATCTGAGCAAGTTAACAAAGTCTGGTGGGCAAAAGGCTTTTAAAAACGCGCCTGGTGGGGTTTAAAGTCACGAGAACTTTAGATTATTTAACACTTTTTAGTTTCCATATCAAACATTTTAATTGAATCTTCACAGAAATAAAATCAGAAAAAGGAAAAACAGGTTCACCTTAAAGCTTGAAATCTTGGTGGATTTTCCAGCCTCCGCCAACGTTTGGTTCACCCACTTTACAATGATGTCATCGTTCACTTTCTGTCCGTCACCGAGTTCCTCGAGTACATTCAACGTGTATCTGAAAGAGCGGAGAGACACGTTTATGATGCACATGAATTAAAACGCTCAAGTTTAATCAGAAAAAAACACATCAGTGAAGAAACTTTAAAATGCAGCCTCTGTATCGTTGAGATTTTTTGGTTTCACTCAAACATCGCCAACTCTGACACAAAACATATGAAGTATGGGGGGCGGAGGGGGAACTACTAAATATGTCAACAGATATCCTTTGTGACAGGGAGGCAACGGAGTTTATGGAAATGTGGTCTCAATTTGGAGGAACACACACATTAACACACCACTGGCATGAAATGGAGGTTACCAACTCCCTTTGGTTTACAGTAAATATACACAATGAATCTGATGGTGATTGTAGTGTTTCAAAATACCACACAGAGACACGCTGACTGAAAAACAAAATGTTCTTTGGAAGCAGCCGTGTTCATTTACCACCATTGTCATGTACACAAACAACCTAAGTACTCTGATTTGTTGTTTCCCCTCAGAAAAATTCATTATCATCCTCAAAAATGACATAATTTTATGTCTCCTGATTTGTCCTCATTTGTCATTTGTTTTAGTTATTTATATATTTTGATATGTCTTGACTTGTTTTCATTAATTTAAGTGTTAAAGAACATTTAAAAAAGGGTGAAACTGCCGCTGAGACACAACAGAGACATTCTGAAGATGTATTTTCCATTTCGTAAGTTGTTTTTCACCTTCTCATCAGCTGCCACACCAGTGCCAGAGTCAGGGTAGCGTTGCCATCGTTCAGGTCCTGCCCGCCGATGCCAACGAGGGAGAACTTGGCTGTTTTGCCCAGTTCAACTGCATAGTTACAATTCTCTAACTAAAGAGCACAAAATAAAACAGTTAGTAAAGAGACAAACATGTTATTTTTCCTCTGTTTGCTTTGAACGATTAAAAGAAATCTGACTGACCTTTTTCATGTTGGTTCCCAGCTTGGGGTAAGGCGGCTTGTTGACCTTGTTGTTCCAATCAACAGGCACTTTAATCCTCTCATACAGCTGAAGGATGACCATGGCATCCTGTAGGTCCCTGGAAGACAAGATTATGTTTGATAATCATTAATATTAAATGAGAAAAGAACATAGAAGACGGCAGCACAGACGGGAGTGAGATGAACTGTGTTTCAGTGCTTTGTTTGTGGTACGTACCCGTACAGATGATTGACGTGTGGATTCACTCCCAGAGAGTTCATCCAGTTTCGGAAAGTCCTCTCTTCTCGTGTTTCACCTACACGGCAAAGGATCATGGGATTTAGGGGACTTTCAGGTGACATAACCAGCCATAATATTGCTTGTGAGTAACTTATATATTGGGTTTTGTTGTTTACATTAGATAAAAAACAAAAAACAAAAAAACATTTTAGAATCAAATAGCAGAAAGAAAAAAGGCAAAACATCTCAGAAAACTGCTGACTTCATGAGAAAACGGATCATATATCCACACCAACATATCCAGTAGGAGTTAGGGAGTGTCTTACGCCTGCAGGCCAGTTAGTTAGCTAACAAAAACAACTGTTTGTTCAGAGCTGGTTCTTCACAGGCTGTGAAATAAAAACAGACTCAGTCAGTCAGCACCTTACGAGTATCGACGGGATCCTACATGAACCTCAAAGAGTCCTGATGACGCAGACGCAAGTTTTTGACTTTCTTCCATAGTTCTGAACTTGCTCATCTACTCATGCTTATTTAAAGTTCTCATGAAATTGAAAGCAGAGTGCCATTTGGTCCCAGAGGATATGCTCGAACTTGGTCTGGTCCAGCTGCTGAGCTCAGATCTGTTGCCTGCTAACAGCAGATTCAGTTACCAAGCAGGTAATTACCGTTCATCTACTTTAACAAAGTCGTTAGGCTAAAGCCATCTGTCCATCAGGAAACTATAAAAATCACATAAAGTCGAAGCTGAGGACATCTGAGGGAAAACCAGCAAATATAGTCTGTATAAAATATGATTCAAAATCACTGAATAGTTAGTAAGTTGTGCTTTTGTACAGTAATCAGTGAGGCCCGGCCATAGATCACTCATAGACTGTATCAAACTGGTAGTACTCTGCTCCGACGATGTCATAACCGAGACAGCTGTTTAAAATTGGTACACGCCTGGCACAAGATGAGTCATTGATAACTTTTGAATCGTTTATCAGGAATTGACAAACTCTAAAATACCATTAAGGACCTGAAAATACCTGTCGTTGTAGAGGTGACACATAAGTGATAAAAACCCTTCATGGGGACTTGTTACAGAGAAAATACTCATGATTTGACTGATGATTGTTTCGGTGGCTTTAAGACTAAGTCCAGTGGGGCAATGGGGTGTTTGAAAACCACTTAGAAGCAGCAGAGCTCAACAAAGGTCTTCTTCAAGCATCTGTCTGGTTGTTATTTGTGTTTTGAAACCTTATTTCATGATGCTAGCAGACATGGATATCTGGTGATTTGTGAAAAACTACTAAGCTCTTCACACCCACCTTCCAACAGTCCCCAGTCGATGTCTTCACCCTCCGGTTTGGTCAGCGCTGGATATTTGTTGAACAAATTGGCCACGAAGGCAAGGTTGAGTTTGGGGTTTCCACTGACGACGTCAGCTGGGGTGACAAACTGTCGACAGCCGAGTTTGTCGGCCTGCTGCAGCATGGCCTCTGCCCTCTTCATGTCGTCTTTCTCCTGAACAACACACACACACACACACACACAACCTCCTGTCAGACACACTGTACAGCTGTTAGCATGTGGTGAAGACACTCAACTGTGAGTGCCGACTGTCAAGAGTGCTTACGCTGAAGCCGGCCATGTTGATGTCTATGCGTGGCTGATCTTCCTCAGTGCCTTTTGGAGAGATTTGATTCAGGAGGTGGAAGTAGGCCCTCGAGTCCTGGAAAATAATACAAACAAACAAAAATAATTAGATTTCTACCAATGAACGAACACAAAAATGCACTGTGGCATATAACTGTAATTTTTGCTGTACTCCAGTGAGGGACTGAACTTTTACTGTGTACAAAATATTTTGTATTTTCTTACCACCTGCTTGAATAAATTATAATATTTAGGTAGTCTGGGTCTCTCCAAATGTGGTATGCCGTATTTACATTAGATTTTTAATAATAAAAAAAGCTGCATTTGGCATGCAGTATATTCATTTTTTCAGCTTTGCTGCTCAACCCCATTTCCAAAAATGGAAAACAGCACAAAGACGACTTATCAAACTGAAATTTTTTTTTATTGTTTTTGGAAAGTGATATGTCCTTTTTTAATTTATGCCAGCAACATGTTTCACTATGTTGCATCAGCTCTTCTTTTAACAACACCCTGTAAGCGTCTATGAACTGAGGAGACTTTTTAAGTTTTAACCTTAAAAGTTGAATGTTTTCTCATTCTTACTTGATTTAAGATTTCAGCTGCTCAACAGTTCGGGGTCTCCTTTGTCGTATTTTACGTTTATAAAGGTGACAGGTCTGGACTGCAGACAGACCAGTTTAGCACCTGGACTCTTTTACTACAAAGTCATGCTGTTGTAATCAAGCTGAATGTAGTTCAGCATTGTCAGACGTCTATTTGGCAGCTCCAAACCCTGTATACATCGTTTAGGATTAATGGTGCCTTCAAAAATGTGCAGTTTACCCACTTGTGCATTAATGCACCCCCATACCATCCTGGATGGTTGGTTTTTAAACTGTGCATTGATAACAAGCCGGATGGTCCTTCTCCTCTTTAGCCTGAAAGGACACAGCGTCCAACAGAATTTCAAACTCTGACTTGTCAGACCTCAGGACACTTTTCTGTTTCACTCTTAAATGAGCTCGGCCCCCTCTGGTTTATATACATCACATTTATTTTCTATGATATGTTATGTTTGTTTACAATTCTTGTCTGCTAATGTCACTCTATTTGTATATATGTTAAAAAATATATAAATATATATACTGTGTTGCTTTTCAACACCTTGGCAAGGGACTACAGATGAAAAATAGCTTCTTGGCTAATTCTGGCATCTTTTGTACCACGTGTACTTAATTAATTTGCACTGTCACGTCTCTAAATAAACTAAATTAAGAAATAAATACTGAATTTTAAATTTACATTTCAGAGTATTAAATAGCAGAAAGAACTAAAGCATAGTATCTCAGAAAACCTCTGATTTCTGTGTCCAAGATGAAGATAGCATGAGGAAAAAAACATATAAAGATAACCAGACAGGTGCAGCAGCTTGTATAGCTGCCTGGTTGATTTATGAAGTGGCCAGACAGAGTAATGAAATCTTCCACCCAACAAACACTGTATGTCTGACACTGCAATTGCCATTATTTACATGAACTGTTGCCAACAGACTAAAACATTTGTTTACCGGTATAAAACCACAAAATGTGAACAAAATACACGTCTGACAGGTTTTAATGTCAGCCAGAAAGAGACAACCTATTCAATACCAGCGTGGGCAGACATTTGAGTGAGTCTGTGCAAACACAAACACACATTGCCTGGCCCAGTGTGCTGAAAGATACCTGTGTTGGTGGATCTAGTGACCAGAGAAGTGCATGGAAATGAAAAAGTCAATCCTCCTGCCAGTATTATCTCTTAAATTTAGTGGTGTTCCTGCTTTAAAAACACCAGCTGGATTCATTGTTCGCGAGTAGGCCCACCTTGATGTCAGAGCTGAAGTTGTTGATCTTCTGCCAGCCAGCATTTTCCAGGTGAAAGTTTGCCCAGCGCAACAGCAGTTCTTCTGGAGACAGCTTCATCAGGTCCTCCAGGGTTTCCCCGTCTCTCAGCAATGCTGCCAGCGCTGCCGAGGGGTGTTAATGATCAGTTAAGCTACTTGACAACAGACCAGGAAACCCTAGTGATAGGAGCACAGGCTCAAATAGACGTTACGTAATGGACCTGTACCTTCGTTTCTGCTGAGCTCGATGTCGGCAAACAGACCGATCTTAATGATCTGCCACAACAGGCCCAGAACCAGATGAGGCTTCCCCTCTTTAAGGTCCAAAGCGCCGATGTTCACCACATGACAGCCGATAGCAGAAGCCGAGTTCAAGGCCAGGTTCAGATTCTCCTGCAAGGTACAAAACATCAGCTGCTGGAACATTCACATAAAGAGTAAGGAGAAAGAAAGAGCTGAAAGTTTAACTGACCTGTATTGTGAACGGTGTCAGCTTCTTCTTATTTATGGTCCTCTCATCAATAGTGTCTGGCACTGACAGGTTCACCATTTTGCTGTGTGAAACCAAACATTTAAATCAGACGTTTGTATCCACGTTGTAAAACAAGGAAACAACAACACAAACGTTCACTGTTGGCAAATCATGAATGCGTGTGAACTCAATAAGCAACCTGGTGCAGGAAATGTGATTTTCCTGGTGGCCAAGCGGTTTAACATTCGGACTGTGGAGTTGAAAAAAAGGTCCCTAGAGTCCAGCTGGAGACCCTTGTTGCCAAACTGTGGTCGTGAACGCAGCATAAAGTTTGCAGACTTACTAATTACCAATTAGACAAAATGACAAAACTGTAAGAAACGTATACAACTCTGCAGTCTGTTCATCTAAATGCTGACATGATGAACAGCTAATTACTGTTAAGACTTGTTACCTTTTTTATCTGTTAAATGCAAACTAGTGTAACGCTGGTTACTCCAACTATAAACTTGACTTTTAATTAATTAAATTAGCAACTTTAATGTCCGCTTCAAACCCTAGGACAACTCAACACTGGCAACAAACGTGCAACATCACGTCAAGGTTTCACTTCAATCATCATGTTACAGTGAAGGTTTACCCTAAAATATAATAAATAATATAACAAAATACAAATACTTATTATTAATTAAATTATGCCAATTCTCTCGATAAACCTATAAAATAAATAATCATAGCTGATAGTGCTGATAGCTGATAAATGACATGATCTACCTTTGATTATGTTTCTAAGATTTCTTTAGTTTTAAAGTTATTTCCTGATACAAACATTTGTGATCCTTAAACTGGAAAAAGTGACACAGGAGGAGCCAAAATGCGTACAATAATAACACGATGTCCGGATCAATATAATTTCTGGGAGTTGGCACGCGCGTGGTTGTGTGGTTTCACCTTATTTACCTGCTCACTTGGTAGCCGGATTCAAACAAAGAGGGCTCGGATATTCTGTTTACCGTCCCGTTAAGCCAGGTTAAGTTTTGTTGTTATTCTTTCTTTTAATAAACACTATAAAATACACACGTGACTGTGGGATGTTTTGCTTTGAGTCACAATAAAGAGCCTGCTCAGCCTCTTAGCGGCCTTTTTTAATTGATATTAGTCGCAACAACAGACTTTGACTAATACATACAACCATTTTGAATATTTTCCTCATGAATGTAGTAGCTTTGTATTAGCATCAATATCTCCTCTGTAATATGAGGAAGAACACTCATCCCAAAATACAGGCTGCTTTTTTCCGGCTGGACTGTGATCACAACATTAGGTGCATTGCCATGCAGGTATCTGACATTTATTTCAGCAGAGCAGCCAGGTGAGGAAGGGTAGGGAGGGGGAAGTTAAAGTGGAAACAGGAACTCTCACCAGAGGACTATACCATCTCCGACAGACGTGAAGAGAGAGTCTGTGTTGGGATCCATGGGCAGGACATGTTGGCAGTCGGGGTCTTTTTCCAGAGCGGTGTTGATCCAGTTCACAAAGGCGTATCGCTCCTCCTCTGCAACAAACACAACATAACGTGACAGCGTCGCTCGTAATGACTCACTTCAGTTCACTTCATTATGGGTTTTTCTTCAGTGGTAAATGGAGCATCTGTGGCTGAAGCGCAGAGCGCACAAAGTCAACAGCTCATGACAAACATTAGATGTCCGTGTGTGTGTGTGTGTGTGTGTGTGTGTGTGTGTGTGTGTGTGTGTGTGTGTGTGTGTGTGTGTGCGTGTGCGTGTGTGTGTGTGTGTGTGTGCGTGTGTGTGTGTGTGTGTCTTACCAGAGAACGAGTGTTGTGTGCCCTCGCTTGAAAGCTCAGACATCCCTCCGACAGCCAGGATGCCTTCTTTTCTGTTGATGACTTTGCGGAAAGTTTTTGCTACTTCACTGCCCCTCAGGTCCTGGATGATCTGAAACAAGACCGGAGAAATCACCACAAGAATGAGCCACTATTGTTTTAGGGTGCAATTTTTTTTTAACATACACACTCAGTGGCCTCTTTATTTTGTACAGTGTAATGCAACAAAGCTTGTAGTGTTCAGTTTTTTATTTTATTACTCAGGTCATAGTTAAAGCTTCTGGAAATGTGGCATGAAATAGTAAAAATGCAGATATGATATCAAACTTGAGGGTCTCAGTAATCATCCACAAACATCTAAGTGAACATAAACGTTCATAACTATTAAAAACAGCAATTTTTTCTGATTTCTCAGGACTGTGTAGGCGTGATAGATAGATAGATAGATAGATAGGAGCAGTAAAATCAGTTTAAGTGTAGCTATATTTAGAATATTTGCATCGCTTTACTTTGCGGCTCTCTCTGACGGTGAATTGAAGCCGTTATCTATGCTCCCGTCAAAGCCACTAGACCCGACTCCTTTGACAAAAAACCAGAATATTTCCACATCTAACTCTGTGAAATGAGTATTTATATCGACCAAACCAGAGTTTGTGATTGTTTTAACAGTGGAAAGATTAACCAAGACGTTTGGTGAGTTTTATTTTGTTTCTGTCGTGTTTGAATGAAGTGTGTTTTACTGTGAGTTAGCAAGACAGTTAAGGTTCGGTCGATGAGAAAAAACTTGAATTTAGAAGAAGTACAGTTGAATTTTTCTGTTTAATAAATATACATTTAATAAAGAATATTTATTTTTGCTACATAAAACTTTTGAAGCAGACTGAGTGAAAGGACAGATGTTTTGTTTTGTGTTTGCAGAATGTATTGCATAATAAATGTCCGAGCATAACCACGCCCAACAAAATCTGGAAAGTTTACAAAAGCTTAAATTTTAGATGATTATTAGGCCACATTCAGACACAATCAGGCACTGCAGTGAATCTGAAGTGTTTGCGGGTGTGGTCTGCTCGGGGTGTATCTATTTGTGTTTAATGTTCCGCTTTGTAACAATCAGGAAATCACTTTTTATTTCGCTGATTAACCGTCTTTATCGATGCAGGTGCTCCCCTCAGTCTCATTCACTGTCCACGTCACTCTGTCTCCATCGGACACAAATCAAATTAAACGTCTTTGTGTCACTATTTTGCAGTGTAAATTGCGAGTCAGACTCAGATTTTGAAGCTGGGAACACAACAGGTAGAGTATCAGGGTTTAGTCCATGAATCCACCTGGATAGTCTCAGTTTCAGTGACATTTCAGTCTGACTGTGGAGGGTTGGACTGGTTTGATCGTCTGATTAGCAGCCCTAAATTACACAGTTAGAAGGCTGTCTTGGATGGAGGTTTCCAGCAGCTTTAAAAGGTGGGGTCGTACTCAAGTACATTATATAATATTTGTCCTCCCTGTTCACACACACGAGGGGGGCTCCTCTGAACATAATGCAGTCCAGCACAACACAAATTATTAACCATGACCTCAGTGCTAAAGCATAATACCTTTATGGCTGTGTCAACAAAAACTCAACAATGCAGACATTGTAAAAGTTTATAGCAGAACAGTTGTATTGGATTGTATTAGACTGTACATGTGTGTTTAATAAAATGCCCACTGAGTGTGTGTATCTGCAAATTTATTAGAAATCACAACCAGATCGACCACATGTTGATGATTCTGGTGGATTTGAAACAGTTTTCACAGATCATTTTGGTAACTACAAAATCACTTAAGTCCTCAATCCTCATCTCTCATGTTAGCCACCGTGACCGCCCGAGGTTACTCATCAGACACAACACTATCAGCTATCAAGCTCCTCTCCTGTCTGGGTTTGAGAGGCAGACACCCTCTCCACATCTAAGGGTTAGGGCTTATAGTTCAGGCAGGCTCAGGTGAGTCCTGAACCGTCCCTTAGTTATGCTGCTACAGACCTAGACTGAGCTCTTCTTCTCTCTCCATCTGTACACATTCATGTCGCATTAATACATGAAGTTACTAACTTAGCTTCTTCCTCAGAGTTTTTCTGCTTTCCCATCGCGTAGGTTTGCATAGATAATGGCTACATTTAGATCCGGGATCAGTCGAACCTGCTGCTGAGCCGATGTCCACTACAAACACTATTATTACCATCATCATTATCATTTTGATGAGACTGTGGGGGCCTTAAACAGCTCCTCCAGCAACAGACTGCTACTCCCACCATGTAAGAAGCTCTACCACAGCTCCTTCATTCCAACAGCTGTCAGACTCTACAACACCGGCATGACTTCATGACTTCATTCGATACATTTCTTACTTATGAGTCATTTCTTATCAACCTCGTGTATATGAGCTGTTGTGACGGCGTGAGATCATTAAAGTCTATCTTATCTTATGTTATCATTGTTACTACCTTTAATCATATCTCCATTAACATTTATAGTTGTAGTTATCATTATTTTATTGCTGCTGTGCATCTGTGTCTATCTATTTATATAACTTCCTCCGTCTCTTTTTCCCAAGGTTTCTGCCTGTTAAAAGCAAGTTTTTCCTCGCCACTGTCGCCAAGTGCTTTCTCATGGTGGTAATTGTTGGATCTCTGTAAATAATATTATAAAGAGCACAGTCTAGATCTGCTCTATATGGATGGTCATTAGACTGTTGTGATGATTTGGCGCTATATAAATACATTTGAACTGACCTGCCAGCGAAAGAGCTGAGAGCATATGGTGAGCATCGAATATAAATGGGCTGAAAAACATCATTCATTCATATGAAAGGTCCAGGAAGACGTCAGGTCGATGGGCTCATAAAAGCAACTGATGTTATGTTGTGCATTAAAGTACACTGTAGTGATTTAAAGCACTACTGTGTTGAGTGCACGAGTGCCAGTATGTCATTAAGGTCATCAACAGCAGCACTAAACTGGCAGAGCTGCAGCTGTTATCATCCTCCACGCTAACACCGCCCTCAGGCTCGTCCCCACATCCCAACGCTGAATAATTATCTCTAAACATTTAATCAGTCTCAACAACAACTAATGGGACCACAGAGAGCCCTGTGCATTGAGTGAGTTCATGCTGTATGCGGCTTATCAGTAACGCACAGCGTGTCAGAGGCTTCAGACAAAGTGTATTCTGTGGTGATGTGTGCGATATTTCCTGAACCTGAAGTTATCGCTGCTTCATCAGTGACCTCAGCCACACGGGCGTCGAGTGTTGCCACAATGAGCCATTCAGCCGGGCTCTGCGATGCTTGTTTAAAAAGCACAGCAAAAATTCACCACAGGCATACACAAGAGTCACAGGGTGCCCTGTTTGCATTTTATTGTGTGTGCTCTAGGTAAACGAGGGAACCACAACAAGACAATCACGACCTTGGATGAACAATATCAATTCAACAAGTTAGCGAAAAGCTATTTTTGTTAGCTTAACACTCAAATCTAAAAGCAGTATGTTCATATGCAAGAATGCATTTTGTAAAGGGGTGGAGCGCACACACACTCACACACACACACATCTCACTAACACATTTCACTAACACAATGGAACAATGCTGTTTAGCTGCTAACTGGGGAAGTCCCAGATATCCTTCCCTTCCCACCAGCAGCACAGCAGCTTGTTATAAACGGTCAAATATACAGTTTAGCATCACTAAAAAAACTCAACTGATCAATCAATCACTTGATTATCTCCAAAAAATACACACAAAATGAGGCCTGTTACAGTTTGAGGTGGTGCTCAGGGCCCATATCTATCAACCCCTTGTGTGACAAATGTAAGAGAGTGAATACTCGAGATGTTTTCCCAACCGTGTCCCTCATTCTAAATTTTAAACTAAAGCCTAACCCGCTGGTCGTCTTTGTTGGCACCACTGGAGAGGACAACATGCGCTTAACTCCATCCAAAGGCAGCACACTCTCCTTCAACTTTCTAGAGCTAGACGTGCAATATTACTAAAATGGAGGGATGCTGCCCTGCTCACCCACGCTCAGTGGATAAGAGACACTATGTCCTGTCTAGACCTTGAAAAGATCGGTTTGTAACTCAAACAAGTTCCACAAAGTGTGGGGACCTTTCGTGAAATTAAAGAATCTGCTCCTCTCTCCTCTGTTTTGTTTTTTGTTTGTCTTTCTGTCAATTATACAGTCTGTACCAGTCAATTTCTAATCAACTTCTTTTATTTATTTAACTTTATTTATCTGTCATGCTCTTTTTTTATTCATCCTGCAATACAAACCTGACTTTTCCAACAATATCGCACATAGGAACAACATTCTTTTGGACTTATGGGAGGGATGTTTAAGATAAGATGCCATAAGATGCCCCCTTTTCAGAGATACCTAGTCTGTAAAATTTGTTTATTTTATGAACTTTTGTGTATAGTGATTAAAATTCAATAAAAATAGGCTTTCAGAATCAGTGACATCCTTCTTCACATTTTAAAAAGAACCACAGTGATCTGTTTTTTTTTATATCTTGAACATGTCCTATCTCTTTATTTCTCTTTTTTTCTATCCAATATATATATATATATTAATTATGGCCGCTGCCATGTTGGCAGTCCTGCCTCTTCCACCTCCTGACTAGTCTAAAAATTGGACCTGAGGCAGGCACCCCTTGAGGTTGCCGCTCGATTCTGACAAAATAACAGCTGAAATGTGGAAAACTGTCATCATGAAACTATAAAGACTACCTCAAATTTAAGATTCTGAAAGAGCCCATTAGAGTAAGTTCAAGACTGGAGTTACAGTTTTAGGATCAGTTGTAGAAAAACACAGTTACAGTTCATGTCGGCTGAGGCCTCGGACTCCTGTACCAGAAGCTGCACTCCCTGTGAATGAGCTGAAACAAAATACTGGAACTCACACCACTTTGCTGACCTCACTTCCACATTCCTTGAGTATGTATGCGCGTGTGTGGTTTCTAGAGGCTTTTCAACCCTGTCCTGCATGTAGCTGCTAAAAGTTGCTGAGCGTAGCGGGCCCCATCTAGGAGGGCGAGGTGCTTTTTAGGCAGAGGAGGAAACAAAGACCAACTCATAGTAAGAAAATGTCTGAAACTGAGGGGGAAAACTTCTTAACATACCGACAAAAACTCTTCAAAGCTGATCTTGTTGTCCATGTTGCGGTCGAGTTTCTGGATGATCTCTCGAACCATGTATCCAGGTAGGGTATGGCCGGCGTCTTTAAGGAGCTCATGGAGTTCATAATCACAGATATGTCCATCGTTGTCCAGATCTACAGAAAGAAACATAAAAAGAAGCATTAAAGACCAGGAAATGTGGCACAACGAGGGCTGGAGCTGCTGTAATTTTGCTTATGTTATTATTATTAAATGTACTCACCAATCTTCCCAAAGACCTCCCTCATCTCCTCCATCTCCTCTTTCGTTATCTTTCCAGACATTTTTCTGTGATTGACCTGAGCTGGTCAGTCAGAGAAAAGGTGAGACTGTGGAGAAGAAAATGACAGGATCAAGGACAAATCTTTAACCTCTCGAATCGTGTCACAAACTAGTCTCAGGTTTTCTGTTGAGAAGTGCCCTTTCCTCTCTCCATCTTCTGCCAGGTCTGAGAACACTTACAGTACCACATACACCCGACTCCTTGCTGATCCCCACTGATCCCCACCCCTGCTGATCATATCTCACTGTTCTCTTTAGTTTCTCTCCTGAGCTCTTTTCCTTTTCAGGGCACGCCGCTCTCCCCTAATCAAAGTAATTTCCTGTTAGTCCCATTGTAAAGCAACAAGCTTGTGTTGTTAAAAAAACAGGAGAAACCGTGACCGCTACTTTAGTCTTTAGGTCATTTTTTATTTTTGGATGAGCGGCACATCCTTCGAAACCCTCTAAAACTGACCATTTTTACTATAATCTCGTGATTTCTTTGACCTTTATCTGGAATATAATATAATATAAGGCTTCTGTGAGGATCTTGATGCTTGTTTGTGTTGTATTTTTACATTTTAGCAGAGAAATTCAATTTAAATGTGTAAAGACGAAAGCCACACAACAACAACAAGACAACTGCCAGCGAGACTCGAGTTATTTTGAGAGTCCCCGTGTGCGTGAACTCCTCGGAGGCGAAGCAACCATCCGAAAATCACTGAAAATAAGGAGTACCTCCTTCCCCGTCTGTAGTGTCGGAGGAATGCATGAGGCCTGGGCAGATCGAGCTTCGCTTACAGAGAGGTGAGCAGGGCGTACTGCCTCTCGCTCGCTCTCGCTCTCTCTCTGAGGCTAAACTGGTATGGTGGCATTCCTCACGAACACACAAGTGTTCAGAAAACAAAGATGAGGTTTATCCTGCGGTTGACTGAAGATCACAGATTTTTCCAGACAGAAAACTGTTCCCATTTCCTGATTTAAAGTACAGATTGTTGATTTTTTTGCTACGTATTAGTCAGAAATCCTGGGCAAGGCCGGGGCATTTCTGGTTTCCACAGTGTAAAACCATATTAGGGAATAGCTGACCATCCAGTTAGTCAAACGGATTTACAATCCACCTGATTACTGACGATTTGAAGTAATTTTAGCCTGAGTAGGTGAGTTTATTTGAGCAGTATTTCTGCAGCCACAGCAGCCGGACAGATGGGCATTCAAGCTGGCAAACAATGAACAAAAGTCCAGTAACCGTACATCCTCTTTCATGAATGAAACTATTAATAGTATTCATCAAAAGATGATTCAACAGAAGCCATGTGGTCTCCGCAATGTGACTCAGTTCCTGTAGTGTTATTCTTACAAACAAAACAGTGGGATGAAAGGTCATCAACAAAAATCACAAATGAGTTACAAATATAGCAGTAAACAATACTAATAAGGCCATGATTTGTCACTTTATTCAGCACAGAGACACTGTAAATACTCCATGAATCACAGAGGACAGGGTGTTTTTCTTCTACAAAGTAACGCTAAATCAGGGCGAGCACAAAGTCCTGACTAAACGATTAGGAAAATGACGATGCCAGTGTTGCTAAATTTAACTTTCTCTCCAGAAGGATGTGAAATGTGGCTGCTGAAGTCAGCCCCAGCTACAACACAAGGGCCGACAAACATTACGTCCTCCGCCAGGGGTCACACCCCTCGATGGAGGGAAAAGTGGAAACAGAAGAGGGGTTAAGTACACGGAGCGAGGGGCAGATGGCAGCAGACAAATGTGAGATGTATCGCTGGTGGTGCAGAAGAATAGAGGGTTTGTAATCCTCGTTGCAGACCCTGCGGCAATAAATCCTGTGTAACGCTAGAAAATGAGTCCGGAGTGTCAGGCTCCAAGGACAGTTGGTGTCTTTGACAGCTGGACTGTGTGGCTGCGAGATAGGAGGAAAAATTCCTGTACTCGTGCTACAGCAAGCTCCTAAATTGAGTGACCTAATAGCATATTAATACTACTGATAGACCTTATTGAGACGGCTGCAGTATCAGAGTGAAGAAATGTAGCAGTTTTGCTAGTTTTGCTTCAAAACAACCTCCAAAAAGTTCAAATTTAAAGCTTAAAACTAAAAACAACAAACTCAAATCCTAAACGCACACACACACATCTGTTAAAGTTTGGTCACGTGACATCTAGCAGTAGCAAAACAAGAGCAACTGGACTTGCTCTGTAGCCTCTACTTCATTCAAGACGCCCTCTTTTCCCTCCAGATATCGTCCGTGCACAATTATTTCTTCCCGAGCAGCGACCAGTTTTAATTGTCGAGCCAAAAACAGCGCAGTGACGCCGTTTTACAATCGCCTTTGATGGATCTTTCAGTCAATTTAAAAAGGAGGGCTGTTCCCAAATGGCGAGAGTTTAAATGTGTAAGAGTCGACACACCCTCGTTCCTGCCAGTGTTTCATCCACACACACACAGTTACATGGGAAATGTGAGGCACACAAATAGATCGGGCACCCTTCCCAAGTGTGGTCAAGTTCATATGCACACACCCAACGTAGTCTGGGAGAACACGGACATTTTTTGACTCAAGTCACAATCGCCTACAGATGTGAAGCGAACTGAGTCATATACGCCAAACTGTCTGTAACACCAGCCCTTTATTTCCTCTTCGGGCTGTGTGGATAAGATAAGCCACGGCCATACTGACAGGTAAAGAAGGAGGAGGTGACAACAACAAATACTGTATGTGGAGTTTACACAACTCTTACATGGCGTCCAGCTGCTTACCCTGGGATGGGTTTAGGGGTATTATAAAAGCTCACAAAGCTAGGATATAGAGTGAATCATCATGGAAATATTCAAATGAAACGGTCTCCTGACAGCATCCCTAACCGTGGGCAGTTAACCTTTACAGCTTGCTCCCTCTTCTACACTAATTTTCACTTAAATGACAGGATAGCTGGAGTAAAAAGGAGGCTAGCAAACATCCCTACAAACCATCACTTAGGAATGTCATTAGACAGGTTACTGCCGCTGCTGATATCAGTCGGGTTTGGTCGTTTTTACTGCAGGTAAGCAGCCACACCTATGTTACTTAACAAAAGCGCTGCAAAGCATTACCCTTTAAATAGTTCATAATCACAAGTACCACCCTTTACTCGTGTAGGCATGACGTACGCCCTTGAGCAAGACACTCCTTACTCCAAGGACATTTATGTATCTGACACCCAGACAGAGGACGCAAACATGTAGAGAAATTGTTTGTGGAAGTTAAAGATTCATTATACTGTTAATTTTTTACTGTAGTAGCACTCAAACTAAACTTTTCTCTTCACGCTACAGCTGACAAGCTTGTAAAAACAAGCGCACCTGCTTGATCTTGACTTACACTGCGACAAACAACAAGTGAAGCCGCCTGTTTTAAAAATCCTGACAGCGCAGAAAGTGGGACAACCTGTTCATTCGCACAGAATATAAACACCCTCCCTCCCTCCTTCCCTTCCTCCCCCATCCTGACTGTCTGGTTTTGTCTTTACAGAGATATCATCAGACATGTAACGTCTGTATTTAAAACACCTGCGGTAGGTGCTCTCACGTGGTCCTGCAGCGTAAAGAAGAGGAAACTTGACTTCAGCATAGTCCACATACCATACATGCATACGTTCATGGGCAATTTGAGCTCACCAATCAGGTTAATGACAAGCACATTTAGGGTGAATTACAGCTATTTTCTGCTGCTAACATGAGCAATAGTTTGGCTACTGAGTCCTGGTGTCATTAATGGATTTAACATCCCTATAAAAGTTGACTTTCTCGAGCAAAATAAGACTTTAACGAATGCAGAAAGGACACAGTTTTTGCTCCAAATCACAACATTTTTGTAAGCTCTTTCTTGCTCTTCAGCTCTGTCCCAACAGTGGGATCCACAATTGGGATCCCAGATTGTAAGCGTACTGCAGCCCCAGATGGCTCGACAGGAAAAATCTGGTAAATCACTCAAGTGCAATAAACAAGTTTACATAGACCACTGCTTTACATGAGCTCAGAAAACACACAGTAACTAACCGAGGTGTGTCATTTAAACCTTTCATAACATACAATAACACTCATTTAAATACAAGAACAATGACTCATAGTAATTTAAAGAAATGTGGCACAGAGAGGGAGGGTTAGATCTACTTCACACTAAAGTAAATATGCATTATAAATGTTAAAAAAAAAAGTGATGTTACACACAACTAACACTGCAATTTTTTTGCGTGTGTGAGTTTGATTATGAGATGCCAGATTTTAAAAAAATGAGTGCAGACTCCACCTCTGCAGTGAATGGCGGTGTGGTAATTGAACAAACCTAGTTACATACATTTGTCATATTCACAAATATGATGTGACACAGAAAAATACACAAACCTTGTGTTTAATACCACTTAAGTGACAGAAGTTGGCACGTATGCTAAGTTAGGAGTTGTCAAAACAGTAGTTGGTTGTATTAAAAGTTATCTATTCATACATTAAAGGAGTCAGAGGCGACTTTTAGTTCAGTATTTGTCGGGACCGACCCAGCGCCGTGAGGATGAATAGGCTACAGTGAAGGTGTAGCTAAAGCTAACCCGGCTATCGACAGACATGCAAGTTTTATGGGCAGGAAACTCTCCCTGTTTACTCTTGCAAATCCACCCCTTTAAACACGAGATAACGGCGAGCGCGCTGAGGAAATATTAAGACAAGGATGTTATTTTAGTGGACGCCGTTTTAAAGACTCTAACTCTAAGCTCTAAGTAGTTGTTGGTCTAGAAGTTGCCAGGAAATTGGTACTCACTGTCGGTGCGCCTGAAATTCCAGACAGCGTCCAGCTCGCAGTCCTGCCTCCTCCACGTAGAGACAAAAGTACACGGCAGTTGGAATGTTGGCCCCGCCCTGTCGGTGATGTCACCGCCAGACGTTGGGATCCGGTCTATGGAGTGTTACCTGTGCCCAAATTAAAATAGAACAACGAAAAGCATGTAAAATAAAGACAAAGAAACAATACAAGAGTGATTACACTCAGCATTATTATTATTACCTGTGTTTAAAAATAAAATACAATAACTAAAAGGCTGTAAAATAAAAATAGAAACAATAGTACGTAGAATAAAAATAAAAATAGAAATGAAAATATAAACCATATGACATTTTTATTACCTGTGCCAAATATATATATTACGTATATATATAGTTAAAAAACCTAAATGACTATAAGTATGTAAATAAAAATAGAAATAGAAATAAAAAGCGTACCATACGAAATTATTAGTATCTGTGCCAAAAATAAAATACAAAAGTAAATAATAAAAAATACACAAGTAAAATAAAATAAATCACTACAAAAACAAACAAACAAACAAAAAACAGTATTGAAAAGAAACTAAAGGACTAGAAATATGTACAATAAAAATAAGAATAGAAATGAAAATAGAAACCAGACAAAAGCCAAGACAAGTACAGTACTTGGGAGTAACTGTGCAGTATTGTCTCAAGTGAAGGGACATTAGTCAGCAAAGTATGTGAGAGTAACTATTACCTTCTATTATAAAACAGAGCACATCAGAATATCTATCTTCCTAATAATTTAATCTTTAAAAATAACTATTTCATTTAGTCTTTACAAAAATTAATGAAATGCTGAGAGGCCGACCAAAGTTTTCTTACCAAGTTTTCTTACTTAAAATAAAGAAACCTCCCGTGAAACTTTTACGACCCCTAGTGGCGGTCAAGACTATCAGGTTGTGGACAAGTAATCTAAATGATGCACAGAATTCATCTCAGACTGGCGCTAGATGAGTCAGAACAGACTGAAATCAATTTGCAGACAGAATTAGTAGGATAGTGTGCTAATAAATTATTAATATCCATCAGCGCTACTTCTTTGCAGTGTAATATACACGGGTCAATGTCTGCTGCTGACAGAGGCCTATTCAGAAAGAAAGAAATACACTCAGGAAAGAAGAAATGGCACAGTAGATTTGACATCATTTAAAAAACACACAAGGAAAAGCAGTTACTTTTAATTCACATATGATACAGGCATAAATTGATAGTTATACCAGTTATGTCCAGATCTAAACATTTATTGTTATCATCTGAAAATAGGATAAAGGATCAGTCAGAAAACCTCCATGTCTGTGTAGTGAAGCCAGTGTGGAGGTGTGAAAAACTGCAGTTCCAGTGCCACACGAGGTTGGCTACAGAACAAGTCAATCTTCATAGGCCCCCATATGAAAAATGTCCAACTTCACAGCAGAAATAAACATGTTTACAGCCTGGTACAAACAGTACTCAGGCTTCATTCAGTCCACCTCAGCTCTGCCGGTGATGCACGTCTTTGCTGATTTTTAGATTAGGTGAGAGGCGGAAGAGACAGGACTGCCAAGATGGCGGTGGCCAGAGCCACCAAACTCCAACATGACGTCCATATAATTTGATAATTTTTAATTTGATAATTAATACTGCTGAAATGGAAAGAAAGATTTGCTCCGGCTTTCAAGCTATGGATTAGAGAACTTAACCTTAGAAAAAACTTGATATGCTACGAGAGGCCGTACCCTCAACTTTTACACCATCTGGCAACCAGTCTTGGACCATGTGGAAAAGATGGAAGCATCAGACATATGAAATTGACAGATAGATGGATTGACAGATGGATGTTTTGTTTTGTTTCTGTTTTGTTTTTGTTTTTTAGTACCAGGGAATTTATGTTTTGAAAGTTTATAACATAAACCTCTAACAGTGCAATAGGGTAGGGCTCATGGGGTGGGACTTTGTTAAAATATAAATGTATTTTGAATTGTATTTTGTACAACCTGGAAAACTAATAAAAATACTTTGAACAACAAAAAAAAAAAAAAATTATTGTATAACTGCATCACTGTCGTGCCAATATTGACGGTAAATCACGCCCTCTCATGTAATATTGCTTTATACTAGAACTTCACTCCAACGCCAGACCAGGAGGCGGCGGTAACGCACCTCTTGTCTTGTTTCTTCGTAGAAGTAGAAACGGTCCATTCACTGGTTGTTGCTCAGTTTATGAGGGCTGTTGAGCGCAGATTGAGCGCCATGTTCCTCCCAGAATATATCGATATCATGAGATTATAAGGACTTGAACGACTTCGTTGCCCACTTTCTTCGCGATATGTCTGCAGCGATGTTGAGGTAAAAACTACGGACTGAAACGGAGGTTTATAAGAGAGGGTAACGGCCGGTCAGATTAGCCACCAGCTAGCTGTGTGAGCTAACAGCTAACTGAAGCTGGAGTGTTACCACAATGTTAAATACAAATATATCTAATTCAGTGAGCTAAAAACTTAAAAACTAAAAGTGTTGTTAACAGAGCTCACACAGCAGGTTAAGTCATGTTCACTCGATAAACGTGTTTTGTTGACATCTCGTTGGTCATATTAGCTATTTTTTGTTGTTGCTATGACTACATTAAAGATACACGTAACATAAACTAGTTAAAAAATGCACTCAGCTGCTAGTCTGAACAATATGTTCCACCTAGCTGACATAAATACAGTCTAATACAACTGTATTGCATTAAGTCATATCTTAGTAAAGGTTATAATGTCACACTTTCATTTTTAAGCTGTGGTTTGTGGTGTGTTATTCTGAGAGTCCCCATTTATATTAGATTAACCCTGCACTGCAACTTTTTTTTTTTTTTAATTTTTAATTTTAGATACTTTATTAATCACGCTGAACGTGGAATTACTTCGCCGCATTTAACCCATCCAGGCTGGCACCTGTTGGAACACACACATGCACATGCACAGGGTCACACACTCAAATTGACAGATGCCAGATTCACTGGAGCGGTGGGCATCAACTCACAGCGCCCGGGGAGCAGATGTTGGGGGGGGTACGGTGCCTTGCTCAAGGGCACCTCGGCCGTGGCAATCTTTTTTGAGCAGCTAGAGCGGGGATCGAACCTCCAACTTTGGGGTTAGATCCCCTGGTAACTCAACATCCTGATACATACATCCATCCACTTTCTGTAACTGCTTATCCCAGCTGACCTAGGGTGAGAGGCGGGGTACATCCTGGACAAGTCACTAGTTAATCACAGTGCACACAGAGACAAACAAACATTCACACCTATGGCCAATAATAGAGTCGCCAATTAACCTCCAGCATGCCGCTAATCTGAGACAACAGAGGCCGAACCATCCCACCATGCTCTAGTGATCAATGTAGGGCCTGACCATGTTACTAAGTTCACACCTGATTACACTAATTAACTGTATGAAGACTGAGATCAGTTGATTACATGAGTCAGGCCTTTATAAAATAGTTTTGAACCTACCCAGTCTGTGAAAAGTAGAGGAATAACACAGTTTATTAGTTTAGTTGTTTATGCAATAACAGCTTCATTAACAATGTTAAAACAATTTACTAGCATTACCTTAGTAAGTGGATGGATCATCTGAAGCTTGCAGCCCATGTAGGTTGGTCTTTTGGTGCCTTTTCCCCTGCGGAGATGTTGCAGCTACACTACACAATACCAAAGTAATGCCATAGTATGAGTTGAGACGTGAAGATGGAAGTTACTGGCTGATATCTAACATTCACTTCTATTCGCTTATGTTACTAATGTTAAATTCATTAAATGTTCTTTAACTTCTGGCTAGTTTATCATGACCAACCTCTCTTTTTTTTTATTTTTGCTTGACTGTAGCACCCCTACCAACAAGCTGAATGTATTGGTCAGTAAACTCCACGAGTACTTGGCTCATTCCACCGTTGAGGACAGCAACGATACACCGACCTCAGAGGATGCAGACGGTAAGGCTTTTGATTAATCTAATGAGTTGATAATTCTCATCCTATTTGCGTACTTTATAAACATTTCTAACAGATCTTCTGTTCACAGGTCTGCCAAACAGGAGCTGTTCGGTGGGAAACTCAACAGCTCACTCTGCGACAGAGGTAACTGAACACTCTTTGTGTTTTGTCATATCAGTGGTGACACTTATGGTGCCAGTGACCTTTAAACTGGATCCAGCACAAAATTTGGTCCCATTCATAAATTCACATCACTGCCACACTAAAGGCGTTTTTAGCTTTGCTGCCTCTCATTACAGTCGTATTTGGTATGTAGTCACAGCACTTTCAAATAACCATTCGAGCTGCACTAAGTGGAAGCAAAGAGCTTTTTGTGATTAAAAGCCAGATAGGATTGGCTCCAGTCCAGTTTCTGCAAAAGACTCTAGAGATGGCATGTCGTTTAAAGTTGACCTGTAGATGTGATACAGACGTGTGTGACACAATGTGGTTGTACACAATCGTGACCGCTGGTTAGCTTTGCATCCCACCTCATTTCCATGTGTCATGCACCTCGAGCCATGAAAATTATTCTGATTGTTCCCAGTTTAGCCTTAAATTTATTTTTTTAGCTGACAGGACTATAACCCAACATGATCTTCACTTAAAAAATTAGAAAACTAGATGTTTGTGTCAAGATCTCTGTCACTGTTGTATACGCATATACATTTTTTAACTCCCTGTGTGTGTAGTTATGCTTATGTCCTAAACTTTCAGTATTCTGTGAAATGATATTGTTGTATCCTGTGATGCTTTATTTACAAGTCTCCTGTAAATAAATAAATAAATAAATAATATATAATTAAAATTATTTGCATAAGTGAGGTACTGACCTCTGTGGGACATTATTGCGATGTTTCAACACATAAAAAGGACAACTAAACTAATAAACTGTCTTGCTTTGTAGGCAGGACTGGATACCAAATTCTCAAGGAGGTGAGTTGGCATTTTATGTAGAGTGACAGCATAGATAAAGCACCATGGTACAAAACTATCCAGATTTAAAGTGTAAGTTACTGTATGTTAAACTAAAATGAATGCAGTGTATTTCAGTTATAATACACACAATTTGTACTTAATTCAAACTGAAATAATAGTTGTGATAATCAGATGATTTTGCAGTGCCATTAGCTTAGACTTGACCTTAGACCTGCCTCCTTTTTCACTGTCCGAATAGGCTGCCAACCTCAGTGAAATGTTGTTAAACTCTGGGACTTAACATTTTTTTTCTGTTTAACTGAAATTACAGAAAACCTTCTGTTGTCATAAAACACTCTGGACTGGATGAATCTGGGGACTCGAATGGAAGCGAGGACCTGGATTTACCATTCAACGCAAATGGTCACCTTGATATCACCAGATTGCCAAAAGGTAACTCTTGCCTGTTACATTTCCCTTATTTACTCTGCTTCATAACCTGTTCTCTCGATTCCAGAGCAAATGTCTGTTGTCTTTGCTGAGTTCTTAAGTATCTGTATAGACATTCGATGCATTGGTGGTCTGTTTTGTTTACGTAGGCACTGCACTGGTGAGGCCTGAACCTGTTGATAATGGAAGAGATGACTTCAGAGGTCCAGAGTTCCGCAGCCGGAAACCGGGAGTGCTGCGGAAAGAGTTTTCAAGAAGACGTGGAGGTCAGTCACTGCTGGTGGATATTATCATAAAAGCAATCCATGATTATCTCCGGGCAGCCATTTCTTCAGAATAATAAAACCTAATGGTGTTCAAGTTGATCAATTTAGAAACAAAAGGAAGGCACTTGTTGTGGGTGCTCGTTCATTGATTGCTCGAGGTGAAAATCCACTCCAGCTGTCAAAGAGAGCCAAAAATTCACTTCACATTGTGTCTAAATTCAGCTTGATCATTATCATGTGAGAGAGATCACTGATACTCGACTTTGAAAAACGTGCTTCACTCCAACTCTGCACTGCTAACGGCAAGTTTCTGTATCCTAACCAGTGTTCTCGCTCCTGGACGTCTTACGTGGAGGGTGTGATGGGTTTAAGTAGAGATTGAAGTGGGCAGTCTAGTAATTCTAACCATGTTGTTGCTAATGACGGCGCTGTGCTTTTATAGGAGTTGAACACATGGAAATTGTCAGTTGCACCGCGTGTGGCCGACAAGTTAACCACTTCCAGCGAGATTCCTTCTATCGACATCCAGTTCTCAAAGTGCTCATATGCAAGGTGAGTCTGCTTATTTATCAGAAACCATCATTCAGAGTAGAGCTGCAGCGAGTACTCGAGAAATTCGAGTACAAAAAATCCTCGAATCATTTTTTTTGCCTCGAGTATTCGTTTAATCATTAATTTCGTTTAAGTAGTCACTTGAGTTCCGCCCCAGGGATCGTGTTCTACACGGACTGTAAACAGTGACACACGCGACTCAGAGTCAAAAAGTCGGCGCTATGGAAGAGAGCGAAGAGACCGTCCGCAAAAGACAAAAGATGTCCAAAGTTTGGGATCAATTGTTCGGTTTTAACAGGCCTGTCGTTTCTGTCACACATTATGCAATAGTATTGTAGCGAGCCGGAATAATGGAGCTATCTTTATTCCTCAGCTTTAACACAGGCTACTGTGGGCCGTAGCCAACACCAAAACAATAAAACACGCAATCAAACCGGCATATAGCGTTATCTCTCCCTACACACACACACACCCCAGACACACCCCCACAGGTCCTCCGCTTATCCCAGCTGGCTACTTCACCCCCATCGTTGCCATGGCAACTGCCATGACTGACAGGCTTCACACCCTCTGACAACGCCACCCCCCAGATGTCCTGCAACCCCATACACTGCAGTACAACCTAACTGAACACAACCCAAACAGCCGCAGTGTATACACGGTCCGTTACAGTATTGTTGTTTAAAAATGCAAAAAAAAAAAAAAAATCTGATTACTCGATTAATCGCTGAAATATTCGGTAGAATACTCGACTTCAAAAAGAATCAATAGCTGCAGCCCTAATTCAGAGGCTTAACCAGATTCATTTCACCATTTTCTGTGACCATTTTAAGTCAGTATTTATCAACATCATACGTCTCTTCAAAAGTCAGACACCCTGAAAAACATACCTGAATGTGTGCTGATATCAAGATGGAAAAATGTACATGACTGTTTGTAAAAGTTTACATGAAATAGTGAATAAAGTGAGAGTTTGTCATGACTTTACTCTTTCACACCATTTGGTTTGTCCTGTTTACTTTGGGTGGGTGTCATTCCTGTTGTTGGTTACTGATATGAATCATAGGTTAAAGTGCAGACTGGTTTCTGTTGACAGAAATCGGAGACATACGCCTGTATAAAACAGTTTAAAGCAGAAAAAACAAACCTCATCTCTCCCGGTTTTTTGTCTCCAAATGTCACTGAACTTAAACATTATTCTCCCCAGTTGTACAGGATGAATAAGTGTGCTGTACACATGGTTTAGGAGACACCAAAGTTTCAAACTTTAGCGATTCATTGTCATTTCATATTCAGATATCTCGTTTGGAGCCACAATTACAGCATTTTTGAACCCTTCGTTTTCTCTTCTTCGTACCTTTGTTTCTATCTTGTTTTGTAACATTTGAGCTCATAACTAATCATGCATGTATGCACACACTACATGTATGAATGTTGTAGTATTTTTCATGGTATAATATGTTTTTAAATTAATTTATTTCATTAAGAAAGATAAAGATTCCTTTAAGTACCACTACAGGGAGGTTATATACCACAGTTTGAGGACCAGAGCTCTATGTGAAAGAGCCGCATACTTATACATAGCTCTTAAATTTTTTGAAATTTTGTACTTTACTTACATTTGCGTTGTTTCTAAAAATGCATCTTTGTAATATACTTTTTCGTCCAACCTGTCTGTAATTTTTCCATTGAATGTTTTGTTTCTCTCAGTCTTGCTACAAGTATTACTTAAGTGATGACATCAGTAAGGATGGAGATGGAATGGACGAGCAATGCAGGTAGGTTTTTTTAATATTTTAACTTAAATCATTTTAACTTATTTTTCACTAAGCTGTATTTATCATCTCTTATTTTGTCCTCATGCAGATGGTGCGCTGAAGGAGGCAACTTGATCTGTTGTGACTTCTGTAGTAACGCCTTCTGCAAGAAGTGTATTCTAAGAAATCTGGGGAGGAAGGAGCTGTCCGGCATCTTGGAGAGCAAATGGTACTGCTACGTTTGCAGCCCGGAGCCCCTTTTTGACCTGGTCATGGCCTGCGACAATGTTCTTGAGAACATGGGTCTTTGGCATCAGCAGCGCCGGAAGAACCGAGTAGAGCCGGAGAAATCTGAACTTTACGACATGTTGCCACACTTGCCACAAAACGTCCCTTTGGATAAATGGGACCACACTGGTATGGACGGTAACGTGGTGTTCAACTATAACGCACTGCAGATTTCCAAGGAACTCACCAAAAAAGCCAAACATTTAGTGGACTCGACAAACATCTTAAACCGGACTTTTATCAATTTCATTCATTCTGTGACGGCGAAGAAACAAACTCCCGGTGTTCGCAATCTTTATCTGAGCTCTTTTTTGTCTGTAGTTAAAGGCTTGCGGAAATCACTCACAGCATTCGAGGATAGCGTTAAGGAAGAATTCAGTGACTTGGATGTCTTGAACTGTTGGGAAAACTTCCTTTGCGATGACTTTGATACACAACCTGTAACAGAAGCAGACCCGGAGCTGGATATCTCTGATGAAACATGCTTGGGTGAGCTGCAGAAATTGGCAGCTGAACATTTGGTAGATGACGATTCGGACTCTAAGGGCTACACGGATGTGAGAAATGCACGTAACTGCCCTGAGGAAGACATGGATTCAGATTCACGTGAAGCCGGACAGAGGGTGCAAAAGATTGGCCTGAAGCCGTGTGAAAGTGGGGTCAACATGACTAAAAAACTAGTCGTAAAACTTACGCCTGTACCTATGAAGCAGGAGCCATCGTCTGATGCCTCAAAGCAGGAGGAGGACACCCACATGAAGGATAAGAAGACGGAAGGAAAGGATGTATCGGAAGATGAAGAGACGGGTGTCATAGGTGCTAAAGCTGACAGCAAGATGAGCAACGACAACTCTAGTGCGTCTATACACTTAGAAGAGGAGCAAGGAAATAGACGATCTCCTCGCGTGAAGACCACACCTTTGCGCCGACCAAGTGACGTCAAGGCCAAAACATCTCTTTCAGCAGGAGACACTGACAGTGAATCTGATCCCGAGGAAACCTCCAGCACCGTACCGACCAAAAACACTGAAGAGCAAAGTCTGAGCAGGGCAAGGGACGACTCAGACTCGGATGAAGTCCCTGCAGCGCTGCTTGAGCGAGCAGCAATGTCACAAAGCTCTGACGAGGCCCAGAGTGATGAGGATAGTGGAAAAGCATCGACTAAGGTGGCCAAGAAATGTCTCTTCTGGTTAACTAAGAACACCCCGATCTCGCCAGAGAAGATGCGCCGCAAACGCAAGATGCTGGACCGCTCCCCCGAGTTGGACTCAAGCGGCAGAAGAGCAAAGTCTCGGAGAGAAAGTGGGACAGATTCCTCTAGTGACGATCGAGAATCGCAGAAGAAAATACAACACTTGAATACGCTGAGGCCGATAGGGAAGCCTCATCTCGTCAAAAGAGAGGGTGAACGTGTGACGAGAAAGAAAGGCCAGATGCCAGCTAGGAAGTCTAAGGCAAAATCTCATCAGGAAGTGACAGAGTCGTCATCGTCATCAAGCGGAGACGAGAATGATGACGACGACTCTGAGAGCGACGGGAGTGATCAGAAGATGAAGCCTATCACTGAAGATGTGGCTTTACTGGGGGCAGCTGGATTCCACCAATCATCAGGTGAGTGTTAGAATATCTTGTCAATAGTTGGTAGAAATAGATCACTAGTTTGATTGATTACAGGTGGAAAGCTAAATACTAATAACTCCTACTCCTCAAGTGTGAGGCCATGTGATTATCGCGTGACAGGTTTAGTATAATAGTTGAAAACAGGTATCAGGTAACTAATAACGTTAAGCTGCATCTCCACCGCAAGAACTTTCCGCAGGGACTAGCAACTTTTGGAGGTACTTCAGAGGTCTAAATTAAGTTCTGGTGACGTTCTTTTACCTCCCAAAAAGGCCAAATTCCACCAGGCACAGATGCGACATGTTCTGTGCGCCACTGCTGCTGCAGCTGATCAAGCAAAAACAGCCAAAATGAGAAACAATGTAACTACGTAGCATATTTACATATTTAGGAACACATAATCCAGAGAAAAGCGCCTGGAATGAGTTTGAAGTTGCGTCGTGAGCTGACCAAAGCAGCGTCACGGCTGCAACATGACTGAGGCGGTGAGGTTTCCCAGAAATACTTTCCAAAAGTACAGAAATTTCGACATTGGCATTTTTTTTCAGCCAACATTTTAGAAATCTGCAGCCGCAAACCAGCTTGGTTTTTGCTCATTGTGCTTTGACTCATCAACCTGGAGTTACAGAATAAAGCATGCGACAAACAGACTGAGTTTATAGCAGTAAAATGATGTGTAAAAAGCTGTTGCTTATTCATACGTAAGCGGACTAATTTGCCAACTCTTACCTTGTCTTTGGACCACGGTGGAAACACAAACAGTGATGGGGCCCAAGGAACCTTTTAGTTCCTTCAAAAGTACGTCCATGGACTTAAAGTCGGGAAATGCAGTTCACCTGGAGCACTGTAATACAATGATTGCTCTTATACTTCTACCTGAACAGCTACGTCAAAATGTCCGCTGTGAAAAGGGTGTAACAAGAGTGCCATGGGTGTCAAGATTCACGTTTGTAAGATTTATTGAGACGGCAAAGTAAAGTATGAGATGTTATAATGTTATTTTTCTGCAGAAACCACTTGACTTTGTTAATTAAACAATACATTTTTTGTTTCTGTAGGAGATGACGAGCAGTCTGGGCCCTCTTGGGCAGCAGAAGACGATGACGATCCAGAAAATAGGTATGCTTCCAAAAGTCCGAGTGTAGGGTTTGTAAAACACCCTACATGTGGAAGAAGGGCTGCACCCTCGAACCCCACCTTCTGTGCCAAATCACGTGTCATTAAGACTCAGTTGCAGTCGATTCAGACGAGACCAAAACGTAGCTGCAGTCGAGCCTCAGCAATCAAATACACGTTCTAAATCACCGCACTCTGCTTGTCTTTGTTTTATTTTCGTGAAATAGAGATGACGATTTTTATTTTTTATTTCTTAAACCATACTTGTATTTATTCTTTGGCTTACTAAGCTGATTAAAAAGGGAAAAAGTTGAAGAGGACAAATTTGAGCACAAATGCATGAAACTTATTTTGCCTTACAGCTCAACCTGCTAATGTCCGACAGGTTTGTTTTCAGTGACAGTATTCTAACATATTTACAAAGAACTGTTGTCCTCCACTGGGCAGCAATGTTAACTAACTAAATACTAAACTATTATTTAGAGGTGAAGTCTGAAGTTTGAAACAGATTATCTGCTCACGATTACAGTTCAAAAACAAAATACAAATGTGAAATAACTATTACTACTTGTTCAATTATGGTAGTTGTTAGCGTTTACAAAACTTTTATGTTCGCCTTGAGAATCATCTTTTTGATACTCTGCTTTAAATGAGCCTCACGTGATGGGTCACAGTTATGGTGTGACGGTGTGCCCCTGATCCAGATAAAGTAGCAGAAGGATTGTTTGTCAAAATATCTGTGAAATATCTGTACCTGGCTCTGTAAAATGCAAATTAAGCTTTGTGTTTAGCTCTTTTCGGCATATTGCCTCACTGTTACAGCCTTTCTAATTCTTCCTACAAAATATATTTAATAATTCTTCTACCACACATGGCTCAAGCTTCATTTATGGCTGTTTTCATGAACATTATTTCCGTTGTGCGTTAATCCTTTCATCTGTAAATCTCAGGATTTGTTATAGGGCTAAACTCTCTGTCCAACTGACAAAAGATTTGAACATTTTAAACAACATTTTCTGGTAATAAACACACAATGCCTCCACACAGTCCTCACCCCAAAACATTATAAACAATTATTACATTTATTTCTACTGAGGTTGGAGTTTTATCATATGCAAATCATGACAGACGCCAACGTTAACCAAACGCCAATTGCAGTAAATGCGTTGTTTCACATTCCTTATTCAATAGTGAAATGTTAATAGACTTTCAGCCTTATTTTCAAATGTTTTTGTGTCAAAGTGACTAATGGGGGCAACAAATTTTGAAACTGGTCCAGTATTGAGTGAGAGAAACAACCTACAGACACCAAATAAGCTACAATGTAATCCTTGTGGGCAATTGTCCGCTGTCAAAATATGTCCATTAAAAGTGCTTGTTTTTACCACTAACTAGCTCAGATTGACAACATTATGGAAGGACCATAGAGGAAAATGTAATGTTTTCTGTACCTGTTGCTTGATCCTGTCTGAAATCTCCTCAGTGAACAGAGGATCACAGCACCCACAGGAACACCATCAGTCTCCAGGGCTCCGCCACCTTGCAGCAGCTGGTTCACCACCTCTGCCTGTCGCCTCCCTCTCTCTCTCTCTCTCTCTCTCTCTCCATGTCGGCTCTTCAGTTTGTAGTTTTATCCATAAACCTCCGGCTCGAATAAATACAGACAGACATCAAATTCAAAGTCCTCATCCACATTGTCAAAATTGATAATGTTACATAACTCCAAGCTCCAACACAACAAACTCTTCCTGGCCGGTGCACTGTTACACTCACATTTTCACTGTTGACCTTCTGCAACAAGCGAGCTTAGACACGCAGCGGATCAAGTAAAAGGAACAGAAAACATTAAATTTCTCTTGTTGTGAGTCATGTTGTCAGTGGCAAAAACGAGAACTTTTAATGGACTCATTTTGACAGTGCGCAATTGCCTGCAAGGGTTACGTTGTAGCTTGTTTTGTGGCTGCAGGCTGTGGCGCTCTCACTCAGTACTGGACCAACTTCAAAACTTGTTGCCCCCATTAGTTTTTGACACAAAAACATTTGAAAATAAGGTCCAGGTTGAAAAATACCAAAGTTGCCCTTTAAGGCATCAACATTAAGGCTACCATTAAGAATAATACATTGTTTTGGGACATAATACTATAATTTATAATAGTCTGTCTTCTTTTGAAAGTAGTTCACATCCAAGCTACTAGCTCTAAGATCAAGAAACACTGCCTTTCAAACAAGTCTATTACTGCAGTTTGAAGAAGCAGAAACACCGTGCTGGGCCTCAGAGCAGGATTTACAGCATAATGACATTCACTGGATGCCTTGAGTGCTCATTTGTATTCAATTATCTCAGAACGACTGACGCATTCAGTATATTACTGGCTTCATTGATTGAGTCTCAAGTAAATATTATGCACACAAGACAAGGTGCAGTTTCCCCAAATTATCTCAATAACAAGATAATGTTAGTTGGTTTGTAAATATTTGGGATATGATTGGTGAAGCTGTCGTTTACAGCTTTCCTGCTGATCAATATTTATTTTTAATATATTGCTGCTACTATTCCCGCACACACCTATGCAGCACTGACAACACTGGCTTTGGCTCTTATCTGTATGTTTTTAGTGTTGCAATATTTGAAATACAGATACACCAGGTCATAATGTTGTTGGAGCTCGGGAGCATGCACTTTAGCATATATTCAGTATGCTACAGCAGATTAGAGGGCTGGCATGGTTTGTTTGTTTGAGTGCTGTCGACTACCAAAAGAAAGTGTTATTGTAGATTTCAGAGACGTGCTGCTTTCACAGAGATTCTCTGAAAGGGTCGACTCACTCAAATTATAAAAAGATCTTTTCCCACCACTGTACCTCTCGTAATCTCTGTTTTATCTGCTGAGGTTGAGAAATATCTCAGACACCACTTCAGTACAATGGAGGTGGACAAAATTCTAGAAAACAATGAAGAAAACCTGCTGTTACACAATTATTAGTTAGTGCCAAAAAAAAGTCACGAAAAGCTGCATTAACGTGTTGTTTTTCCTGCCATTCGTCTGTGTGCAGTTTAACCGCTCAGCCAGGGAAAGCCTCAGTTGTTTATGTGCGATACTTGCCCAGTGAGCAGCTTTAATTGGTAATAATGGGCACCATCATGGAGCTCTGTATCCAGTTCTTATAATGCATCCATGCCCAAAGCACAGAGGAATTACAGAAGCTCTTAGTGGCAGTGCATTCATACATTTTATTTCCTCTCTTTCTCTTGATAACGAGTTAATATCATTTGTTTTCTCGAGTTCGCAAGTTATTTATGTCATTACTTTAAAATAACAAAAGTTAACCCGAGATAGAGGGCCGATTTTCTCAAGATCTTGAGATAACGAAACTTTGTTTTCGCGATGTAACACATAATTAATGCAACATCTCGAGAAAACAATTACTACTATTACTATTACTTACTAGTGCATTAAGTCGTGGCAGGTGTGATGGAAATCTATCAATTTTGATTCATTTTCTTGAGATCGCAAATTTATTTTGTCGTTATCTCGCGGAAAATAAAGTCTCGATATCTCAAGATCTCTGGAAAATTATTCCGTTATCTCAGGATAACAACATTCCCTCTGGATCAATAAAATATTTATCTATCTATTTGATATTTCGAGATAATAACATAAATAACTCGAGATATTAGGAAAACGAAATTAACTTATCACGAGAAAACTTGGGAAATAAAATGTATGAATGTTTGACCACTTAGGGCTCCCGTAGAGGAATGATCCTGATTAATTAAATAAGTAATTTACAGAATCATTCTGGAACCGTAGCAGTGTTTTTTGTATGTTTTACCCCACTTTCTCTACACAGAGTATACGTTACTGCTGACCATTTTTTAAAGCATACCAGCGATTTTACCATATTCAAACCTGCTCGACTTGTGAACCAGCCGTCGTCTTTTTTTCCGATTTAATGCAGATAAAAACAATTTGTGTTTAAAAAAAATTTAAAAAGCCTTCCAGGTCAGTGCTTTCAAACGTGACTGAGAAGGTTGTATATCTGAGAATTGAGAGTGGGCTGTGAAACAACAACCATTAGAATGAGCGACCAAGTTCACACCGTGCCTCTTATAATGACATCCATGTTTGTTTCTCGTGTTTTTTTTCCCCCTCCAGGTCGGATTTTCTGACTGCACGGCAGTGAATGCAGTGCTGTTAGGCACTTAAATCTGGGATATTGTAACCTCCTATCGGCACCAAGTCGTTCTTTTTCTTTTTCTTCTAACGTCTGTCTTCAGCTGTAGTCATAGCACACTTTATCTTTAGAAAAAAATGGTCAGCAGAAATGTAAAGTTTACATTGTTTGTAGTTAGTGGGCTAAAACATAAAAAAACTGCTGTTATATAACTTTTGACACATGCATGCGATTAGCAGTGTTTTATTTTCTTCAGTGCTTTTTTTTTTTTTTTTGTCCAGTTGAAGGATGCGATCCAAGCCTCCGGTCTGTTACAGCTGCTGTTGTCTGTAAATCCGTCTTTTACAATAAACTGTCATTATCAGTGAAAATGGCTTTTATCCTATGTCCAGTGATCTGCATTGACAAAACACTCTGAGATCAGGATTATTGGACTTTGGGGGCGCAGTGCAGGAAAACGTTAACGCAGGACGAACAATTGACCGGAGAGTAGACAAACTCGAGCCAGACCCATGGCACGCTTTGAGGCTTGGTTGTCATGGGCGATGCATGTTGAACACTGGTAGATCTCGAAGGGAAACCAAGTGTGCGGTGGTGAAAATACGAAAATACGTGTTTATCATGAAATGTCTTCATTTTTTAAAAAACGTTATGCTCCACTGGAGTATAACGGGGTTAATAACCGTCCCGAGTAAATATTTATGTACAGACGTTGTTAGTAATTTCCTGTTTTTGTGTCCCACATGTTTGCAAATGCTAATTGGCTGGGAGTGTGGCACCGTCCGGTCAGCTCTCAGTTTGTGTTCATAAAGTAGCTCTTTAACTGTGAGCTCAGAGATCAATGTCATTTTTATTTTCATATGAAAAAAAGAGACTCAAGCAAGCAAGCAAAAAAAAAAGATGAAAGTATCCCTGCCCATTCCCCAAAAAGAGAATAAACTCTCATATGTCTTCTTTTCTGTGAAGAATATTTGTTTGTTGTAATAAATTCTTACTCTTAAAAAAACGTCTGTGTCTCATTTTTATCTTGTTGTGTGACTTCACTGGCAGAGCTTCATATTGGCACATATGACCAGAAGTGACTCACTAAAGATGATCAGATTTATAATGTTAACGTCAAACAGCACAAAGACTATTGGTTCTGCTGTTACACTGTGATTATAACAATATCTAGTTGGAGACAATGTTGCTGCTCATGAAATGAACTTCAGGCACCTTTTTCCTTCTTTTCTACTTTTTGAAAGAATCGCTAAGAAAATACTGTTGGCCCAAATCAAAGCCAACTACTCTTCAGGCGATGAGATATCTTCGGACGAGGAGACGCAGGAGGATGAGTCTGAGTCGGAGGGCGAGAAGGCGGTCAGACAAACCAATGGGGATATTGGAACAGATGAGAATGGTGAGTGATTTTTATTTAAAGTAGCACATTTGTAGCTTTCCTCTTGTGCATCTTCTCATAAGCACAAGTGTTTTCCACTTTCAGTCCTATGAATCAAAAAAATAGAAACTAGAAAGCTTCCCATCTGTCCCTTTTATGAGTTATAAAAAGGAAATAATGACCGCATGTATCTCTGCTGCAGAGGAAGACTTGGCTTCAGAGCCATCTGACACCATGTCTGACGGGCCCAACACCAGGCACCACCTTCTCCGCCACAAACTAACCTTAGATGAGGGACCGTCAAGTGACAAGGCAGCTGCAGAGAGCAAAGCAGGAAAGCAACTAACCAGCAACGAACGCCTGAGCAGTAAGGACACCTCTGACATTTAGACACTGATCTGTCTGAACAGGTCGTGCTTTCTTTGCTCTAATGTCTGATTTTGATTTGTGTCGAGCAGATAGCGAAAGCGATGGTGGTGATGACGACAGTGATGAGTCAGAGGCGGAAGATCTGAGTGAGGAGCTGAGTCAGTCAGAGGATGAGACCGGTGAAGATGGAAACAAAAGGTACATTTAATTTCAGCAGCCACTGAGAACATCAAAAACAAAAAAGGTCATTGTCTGATTTTAAAATTCAGATTGTGTTAAACTTTTAAAATGTATGTATTTATTTATTTATCTAACATTTTTGTCCTTTATTTGGAATTACAAAAAATACTTTACACAGTACAGAACAAAACATGGAGTGTTTCCATTTAACACAAATAATAAGACAACTTAAGAAGACAAACAAAAGAACAGAGTTTAGTGGTGATATACACTGCTCAACAAATTTATTAGACCACCACCAAATGTAAAGTTTAGGCCACAGCTGCCCTAAATGAACAGCATTGGTAACTGTTTCTGTAATAGTTAATACACCAGTATGTAGAAGCTCTTTTACCAAAATGCTAAAATATAATTATTATTGTTATTCATGAATTTTACTGTTTCACAAAAAAACTGAAAAAATAGTTAAGCACATAATTATTTCTTGATTAAGATGTCAAATTATAGTTATTTGCTTCTTGAGCAGAATAATTAGTTTTAGTGGCTGAATGTTGTGCTTGATTAATTTCTGACTTCTGACTCAAATTTGGGTATAAAAAGCTGAATTCAGTTTGAAATGGTAAAACGTCGAGAGCTCACTGAAGCACTTCATGAAGCTGGATGGTCTCTGACAGGTGGTCCAATAAATTTGTTAAGCACTGTACATTTTCCACTTTCCTCAAATTTTGTTTCCTGTAGTCTCAGTGAGAAAGATTTTAGAAATACTATTATACCCTTCCGCTATAGACGGGCTACACTCAGAATACCAGACGAGTGTTTTAATATTTGTAGATGTTAAATATAGAAACCCAAAGAGTAGTTCATCCCAATTGAAAGCATCTTTGGCACAAATATCGTCGCTAATTCTGTGTTGAACAGGTGATAACGGTTCATTTTCTTGGGAGCCACATTTTCTGGAGGATCCTGAATGATAACCGTTTAGTACTGAGAATAGAAAACATATAAATAATAATCGTTATTATGAAAGTAATGTGAGTAAATAAGCAAGTAAAAACTAATTTGAATGGAACTCAGTAAACTACAATAACAATATAATAACAATGAGTAAAATAAGTAAGAAAAGTATTTTAAGGTGCAGCGTCCTCATTCAGAGCCTCTCAGTGCTGATATGGTGTATCTAGAACCTAATGATATGGAAGAACACATGTACAGTAATACAAGTAGTACAATAAACAGTGTTGTTTGCCTTCACTCACAGTACAGGACATGCACCCACTTCCCTAACACCTCGATACTAAACATTCAATCCAGTCATTCAATCAAAAAATACTTAGAGCTTCTAATTTTTTACCCCAATAATGTCAATTTTTATAGAGACCGTCAGAAAAAGGCTCAAATCTGATTTGTGGTATAACATTTACTTTTGTATCTGATTGTTGTACAAATGTTCACCCCTGTAATAGAAGCAAAGAGCATTACCAGTCAATCAAATGATGAAACAGGCAGCACAGATGAAGCATTTTTACCTCACTAATATTTTACTTCTCTCGTCTTTTTAGCTCCAGATCGCTCACCAAAGAGAAGAAGACACCACATAGTTCCGAACAGAAGAAGCAAGTGTATGACTGTATCTGGCTGTCGGACAGCAGTGAAAAGGTAACAGCTGAAGTCTTTATCTGCTCATCTCTGATAGCTTTGGCTCCGGTGTCTAACGGATCTTTCTGTATTCGAACAGAGCGATAAAGAAGATGCCGATGAGAGGATGAGCGACAATAAAGGCACCCCCAAAGGACGCAAGAAGATCCGCAAAATCATTGAAGACGGGAATCTCCGAGCAGAGACTCAGGAAGCTCTCAGAGAGGAGGAGGAGAGGTGCAAACGTCTGGCAGATAGGCAACAACAGATGGAGGACAGAAGAGTGGTACTGCATTAAACTTGACCAGTGGATGTTTACAGTACTCTTGCTATATCCCTGTTGATAAATTACAGTAGACTGTCCGCCAATGTTTTTCTAGATAATTATAAATGACGACGAGCTGTCTCAAGTGACGTGTCCCGTCACCACCAAGCTGGTACTGGATCAGGACGAGGAGACCAAGGAGCCTCTTCTTCAGGTGCACAGTAACCTGGTGACGAAACTGAAGCCTCACCAGGTGGACGGTTAGTTTCTGCTCTCTTTTTACTTACACTAAGGAGGACATTGCTTCAAAATAAGGCACAATAACAGCATGAGATAACACAGTTCTTGTTTACAAGATGAGTCTGAGCAATATATCTCCCAGAACAGTTGGAGATGATGAAATGTGAGTTACCGATCAAGCCAAAAATATCCAGACTGATCTTCCTGGTTTCACTGATGTCTGTTCTGTCCTATAAAAACAGTTTTTAAGCAGTAATCTTTGCTGCAAATTCTCACAGTTGAGTCCCAGTTTGGTGTTCAAAAGTTACTCACAGTGTCCTCTTTATTCCCACACAGGTGTCCAGTTTATTTGGGACAGTTGTTGTGAGTCTGTGAAGAAGGCCAACTCCTCTCCTGGATCAGGCTGTATACTGGCACACTGCATGGGCCTGGGAAAGACTCTGCAGGTGAAGACATCCACATATCAACCTCCAGTATTCCTAGTTGCACAACTTCACCTTTTCTAAATGATGCGTTATTGTCTGTGGTCGGTTTTCTATGCTTTGACATTCATAGCTGTGTTATTCTATAGGTGGTGACGTTCCTCCACACGGTGCTGCTGTCAGCGAACCTGAAATTCAGAACAGCTCTGGTCGTGTGTCCGCTGAATACCATCCTCAACTGGGTCAACGAGTTCAGGAAATGGCAACGCGACATCTGGCCGGATAAAGTTAAAGTATGCACAGTGATCAAAACTTGCTGTACAAACACGTGTGTGTATATACTGTATGTGGTTATTGTTAATGCACACATACACTGTATGTTACAGGTTACAGAGCTGGCTACCGTTAAGCATCCTACAGAACGCCTCAGAGCTCTGCAGGGGTGGCAAAGAGACGGAGGTGTTATGATTATAGGATATGAGATGTACCGCAACCTGTCCCTAGCCAAGAAAGTCAGCGATGAGGCGTGGAAGAAAGAGATTAAGAGCATACTGGTGGATCCAGGTACGGTTCATTTGTAATTAAAATGTTTTATGTGTGATTGATTCAGTAAAATGTTGTTGAAAGCTGTTTTTTTTTGTTTTGTTTTCAGGTCCAGACTTTGTGGTTTGTGACGAGGGGCACATCCTGCGCAATGAAGCGTCCAGCATCTCCAAAGTGATGAGTGCCATCAAGACCCAAAGACGAGTTGTGCTGACCGGTACACCGCTGCAAAACAACCTGGAAGAGTGTAAGTCTGCACCGCTGCAACATACTGAATGTTGCCATGATGTCTAAGTGAACTGTTGAAGTCATCGTTCACAAAACATCGAACCTGATAAATGATATTTAAAAAAAACACAAAAAACAAGATCGACTAAACTAAGTGTGAAGGTGTTTTTTAATTTATGTATATTTCATTTTGAAGTGAAACTCATACACTGTATTTACATACTGAATACTGACACAGCACATTTTGTTCCCACAGATCACTGCATGGTCAACTTCATCAAGAAGAATCTTCTCGGCTCGCTCGGTGAATTCCGAAACCGCTTCATCAACCCGATCCAGAACGGCCAGTGTGCCGACTCCACGCCGAAAGACGTCCGAATCATGAAGAAGCGAGCGCATGTTCTTCACGCTATGTTGGCCGGATGTGTGCAGGTAAAACAAAATCCTGTCAGCTGCAGGAGGCGGTCTGTACACATACAGTTTGGTTTGATATTTCATCTCTTACAACACTGTTTTGTCTTTTTTATTCTCAGAGAAAGGATTATTCAGAGTTGGCTCAGTTTCTGCCTCCCAAACACGAGTACGTGCTGGCAGTGAGGATCTCTCCACTTCAGTATAAGTTGTACCGCTACTACCTTGATCACATCACAGGTAAGAATCTGTAAGAAATGTAGATATAAAGATTATAGTACAGCAGATGTGTTAAAGAGACAATCAAACCCAGAATCAAAGTTTTGCTCTTGTAGGTCACGACAGATTTGTCACTGAATATTTTCCAGAGCTCTAGTTCAGCCTCACACTGATGTGTGTGTTAAATTAACATTTTAAATTGTGACATAGTTTCTTTTCATAGTGTATTCATACATAATACAACATTGGACTCCTGCACACACTGTGCTATACTTGTAGCAATTGTAGATTTAAGTCAGGTTCAGCCTGCAGATGTGTGACTTTTATTCATCCAACTCACTAAATCATCAAAGGGTGAGATATGATCATCATCCACCGATGAGAAAAGGAAGTAAAAGTCAGTAATATGATGTTGTACCCTAAACATTTTCTAAAAGAGATTTCATTAAATGTTCGGGGTCTCACAGGTGTTGGACCATCTGATGTGTGTTTGTTTTTCCAGGTTCTATAACTAACAGAGTAAAGATGAGGACCGGAGCGAACCTGTTCAAGGACTTTCAGGTGCTCGGCCGAATTTGGACCCATCCCTGGTGCCTTCAGCTCAGCTACATCAGCCGAGGAAACAAGGTACAGCACAAAGAAAAAAAATCACCTTGAGTGCACGTTGATTTCTTATTTGTGTGACAGAATGTTTTTAACATTTATTTTCTGTATTTTTTTTTTTTAAAAGAAGGGTCAAGGTAAAGCTGCAGCTCTGCTCAGAAACGAAGAAGCAGCTTTGGCTGCGAGGTAAGAGCTGCTCTGACTCAACAAATGATTTTCAATAGTGACTGCACATCGAATGACTTATGAAAATATACAGACGTCAGGGACCTTTTATGTGCCTTTGAAATCCATGTTTAAATCAATTAGTCACCGTGCAAATATGAGAGCCGTCTCGTGTACGATTAAAAGAAGCAGGATGCATCGAAGAACATTTACAAAACAAGTTATATATTCCTGTAATTCCAGATTCAAGCAACAACAAAATGTGGAAGAAATACAAGAATATGAGAATTTTCTGAAGCCATTTAATTTTTATTAGAGCCCGACTGATACTGGATTTTTGGTGATGATGCCAAAATGAGGTAGTAAAACAATTTTATAATAAATTAGCCACGGTGATTAATTGATTACTGGAATAGGGAATAAATTCATGTTCAGTTCATTCTGACCTCCTAATCTTTGCTTTTTTTTGTTATTATGTTAAATACTGAGAAGTTGAGAGGGACGATCACTCTTTACTGCTGCTGTTAGATGTTTATGTGCCTCATATTAAGGGGTCACGTATGAAAAAGATTGGAAACTACTGCTTTAAATTCTGTAGGATATGTTGGGACTGAATGTTAAGAATATAAAGATAAAAAAGACTGAAGACTTGAGGCACTAATGAAAGACTTTTTAGAGTAAAGTCTGCATAAATAGGCAGAAAATTTCAAATGAGGATCCTAAATTTTTTCAGGATCAATAAAATTGTATTTCTACTGAAATTTAAAAAAGGTCCAATGTGTCAGATTTGGGGGGCGCTGCTTACAGAATATGGCAGAAATTGAATATATATATATATATATATATATATATATTCTTTACATATGAATAAATAAACATTTTTTGCAAATGTGGTAATCAAACACAAAGACAAAGGATATTTTACACCTTAACAATTAACTTGACTGTTCAAAATGACAGTGGTGCATTGAAAAAAACAATAATAAATCAATAAAGTTCTTCTTCTTCTTCTGAAACAGTAAAGATCACTGGGAATTTAAAGATTATAAATGACTGTACATAAAGAACAGAAATGGAACATAATTAATAGATCTAAAAGCATCTTTTGATATGCTGATATCGATATATCTGTGATAGATTGGTTAAATCTCCACTTTTTCTACCTGATGTAGTGGACTGACAACAAACGAAAGACTTGAAGGGAACAACCATGAGAGCAGCGCAGCGGTTACTGTTGATGTGTCCGAAGGAGCTCCAGCTGCAGACGGTATTAAAGCTCCACGTATCACTAATACTACGACACACCATCGCTCACACACTGATACAGTTTGTCCTGTGTTGTATTCATCAGCCATCAGCTCGAGGTCTCAGAGTCTAGACGAGGGCTGGTTCAAGAATCAGCTGTCTGAACAGGACGCCGAAATCCTGGAGCACTCGGGGAAGCTGGTGCTGTTACTGGAGATCCTCAAAATGGCCGAAGACCTCAATGATAAAGTGTATGTTTATTATCTGAGCTGAAACACGTTTAAACACAGACACACGGCATCACATCTAATCAAATCATTTTTCTTGCATGTTTAGGCTTGTGTTCAGTCAGTCCCTGATCTCATTAAATCTAATCGAGGAGTTCCTGAAGGCTTCTCACAGTGCCAGAGACCCGTCATCACACAAAGGTATTCTGTTCACAGCAGAGTTAATATGAATTTATTTTAAATGTCTTCTTCTTTGGGACTTCACTTTTGATTTTTGTGCTTCTCACAGAAGGCAGCTGGATTAAAAACGTTGATTACTATCGTCTTGACGGCGCTGTCAAAGCTTCGTTAAGGAAGAAATGGGCAGATGAGTTCAATAATTCGTTCAATGTCCGGTACAGATTATCTTTCTATGTACAGATTATTCTGGAATAAGATTAAGGCTGACAGGATTGTCTGACTGGATTTTATCTTTATCTTCATTCTAGCGGCAGATTGTTTCTCATCTCAACGAGAGCCGGCTCACTCGGCATCAACCTCGTCGCCGCCAACAGGGTCATCATATTTGACGCCTCGTGGAATCCCTCATTTGACATACAGAGCATATACAGGGTGTACCGCTTCGGTCAGCTCAAACAAGTGTTTGTGTACCGCTTCCTGGCTCAGGTAAGCTCACCGGTCTTCATTAATATCAGCCGAGGAATTGTGTTCATTCTAGTAATCAACTAATGTTGCGAGCTGATGAGTGCTTCTTTACTGTTTGTAGCCCAAAGTGACAGGAACAGTTGCCAAATTTGTTATATTTAAATAAGAATTTTACCAGTTGAAAGAACTTCATAGAAGCTTTGTGTGTTTTTTTGGACAAAATGAGGTGCTATGTACTTCAAGTCAAATACTGTCCTACCTACAAATCTTACTTGTTTTGGCGCCTTCGGTTGATTAAAGAAGCACAGATGCTCGGCTTCAATTCAAACCCCGTTGCCAAGCCAAGAGAGAGAGAGAGAGAGAGAGAGAGAGAGGCAAGAGACGATGTGAAGACAGGGTAGCGCAGCATGTTTATTCTTGTAGAACAATACACCAAGAAAACCAAGAAAAAGATCGCAGATATGTGGAAACATACATTTATACTCAACCAACCTCTACCAGTTGGATGCACGCCAACTAGCTCAAGTAACTTCTGGTTAATTGGTTATTTCAACACTCTTTGGCTCGGCGTACTTGTTTTCAACATCACTTGGCTTTTGGATTTTGGAAAACACCGAAGAACACCAAGATCTAGACCTGGCATTGCTTGAGGGGGATTTCCGTGGAGACCAACAACCTGAACTGTTCCTGAGAAGAGTTAACAGATGTTCACATTTAGTCGAGATCAGGACAGGACAGGGCAGTGAGGCCAGGAAGTGATAAACTTATTCTCCAACAGATCCTAAGTGCTTCATTTTAAGGGGCCACAAAAAAGGTTGTAAAGTGCTTTAAGTTCTGTAGGATGCGTTAGGTCTGAATATTAAGAATATAAAGATGAAAAAGACTAAAAGTTTAAGACTGGACAGATTGCTGTTGAAAGACTTTTTGGATTAAATTCCTTATTGTGACTATTTTCATGTGCAGGGCACCATGGAGGAGAAGATCTATGATCGTCAGGTGACCAAGCAGTCTTTGTCCTATCGAGTGGTGGATCAGCAACAGATCGAGAGGCACTTCACCCTTTTTGAACTGACTGAACTTTACACATTTGAGCCAGACCTGCTGGACGACCCAAACTCCAAGAAAAGCAAAAGAAGCACATCTGTGGTACCAAAGGTGACGTCAGCGTCTTTATTTCCTGCTTTGATAACACAGAGTTTGCAGTATTGAGTGACTTTCTGTGTCTGTTTCTCAGGATACAGTCCTGGCGCAGCTATTACAAACCTGCAAAGACCACATAGTGTCTTTCCACGAGCACGAATCTCTGCTGGACCACAAACAAGAGGAAGAGCTCAGTGAGGCTGATCGCAAAGCCGCCTGGGCCGAGTACGAGGCCGAGGTAAAGAGTTGTACACAGCAGAGCGTGAATGATCACGAGCGGGGACTCGTCTAATGAAACTACATGACCTACATGACCTTCCTACACGCTGTTTTCCATTAGAGCTCAATGAGCTTACTGTATGTAAATATGTGTCTTTGTGTTTTGTCCTCAGTCAAACACAGCCACTCCGCCCATCAGCTCCAGCATGGAAACCTTGGAAATGAAGACCAATGAGCAGCTACTGGTATGAATAAACATGATCTGAAGACATCAAAAATATGAAATAACACATATGGAAAAAAGTGTTAAAGCAAAATATGTTGCCATCTTTTGCCATGGATCACAGCTCTCTTGTTATTAGTGGGATTACTAGTGAGACCGTCAGTTGAGACCACTGTTGTTCAGAGGTAGTGTTGGCTATTCGGCTACTCTAGTAGTCCATATTTTGGCAAGAGCCTCTCAACCACCTAAAGAGAAATGACAGTCCATCATTACTTTAAGACATTAAAGTCAGTCAGAAACTTTGAATGTGTCTTCAAGTGCAAAAACCATCAAACAGTCTTGTGAAACTGGCTCTCATGAGGACCACCCCAGGAAAGGAAGACTAAGAGTTAGCTCTGCTGCAGAGGAGAAGTTCATTGCAGTTACCAGCATCACCGTTGTGTTTTTCTGAGAAGGTGAATGGATTGTATCTACGTGTGTGGTTCCCACCGTGAAAAGCATGGAGGAAGAGGTGATGGTGTGATTTATCCAAAATTCAAGGCAAATTTAACCAGCATGGCTACCATAGTATTCTTAATCAACATGCCATCCATGGTTTGAGCTTCAACAAGATAATGATTCCAGACACACCTCCAGGCTATGTAAGATGTAAGACTTAGAAGAGAGGAGAGTGATGGAGTGCATTTGATCTAAAAGCTGAGATGGTTTGGGATGAGTCAGACTGCAGAGGAAAAGCAGCCAACAGTGTTCAGCATATAAGACTGTTGGACATTTCAGGTGACCTCATGAAGATGATTGAGAGAATACCAAAGAGTGTGCAAAGCTGTCATCAAAGCAAAATGAGGCTACTTTGAGGAATCTAAAATATATAAAAAAACATATTTTGATGCCTTCAGTGTTCATCTACAATGCAGAAAGTGTTAAAGAAAAACCACTGAATGAGTTGAAGGTTTCCAGACGTTTGACTGTCAATAAAACACGTCTTTACAGGAACTGCTTAACAAGAGCAGAGCGAACGTATCGCTGGCCTTCCTGTCACTGCAGAAGATGAGATCTCACCCCATCGAGGACTACATGATACGTGTGGTGAGTGAGCTCAAGGTCTCATATGTTGTTACATTTCATTTACATTTAGTCATTCGGCTGACTCTTTTATCCAAAGCAGCTTACACTAAAGGGAAACAATCAAGGTACAGAGCAACAAGGACATGTTATTACTACTCACATAAAATCAAGTGACATTTCTAAAAGGGGGATAAATTTAGCATGTCCAGTTGTTGGTAGTGTTGGAGAGGAGGTGCTCTCTGAAGAGCTGCAGGTCTTCAGGAGGTTTTTGAAGGTAGAGAGGGACGACCCTGATCTGGTAGGAACTGGTAGGATGTTCCACCAACGAGGAACAACAGACGAGAAAAGTTTGGCTTGTCCTGAGCAAACGGGTGGCAGAGCCAGGCGTCATTCATTTAGGAGGTAACATATGACTGTATGAGGGCATTCAAGTAAGTGGGTGCAGAACCGGAGACTACGTTGTAGGCAAGCATTAGCCACCAGTGAAGCTCGCTGAGCAGCGGGGGTAACGTGCCCTTTTGAGTTGATTGACCAGGCGCGCCGCCGCATTCTGGATCATCTGAAAGAGTTTCACTGTGCAGGCTGGGAGGCCTGTCAGGAGGGCGTTACAGTAATCTAGTCGCATCGTGATGTTGATGTTGGTGATGTGGTAAATTTGAGGATTAGGGGGATTTGCCTCTTTATGACCCAACTCTCCAGCGGTGGACAAATTCAGTAAGGCCCAAGTAGATCACTGCTTCCATAGTATCTGTGTAGCATCTCTGTGTCACACACAAACCTCCATCCATCCCAGACATACAGTAAATTGGGAGTTGGGAATGTTTGAGGTTTGAGGAAGAAGGTTCTTTGTACTGCATGTGCGTAAACATTTATTTATTCACGGTACAGCGAGAGCAGTACCCTCAGCTGCCTGAGGACGAGGTCAAGGCCAAAGTTGATACCTGGAGAGAGTGTGACGAGAAGGAGCAGAAGCGCAGACAGGCCTTTTATCGAGACGTTCTCACACAGCAACAATCGGTGAGTAGTTTTTACACACCCGTGTGCATGTGTGTCTGCACATACATGTACGATTCTCATGTTTCAATCGTATCCCTCCACAGCTCACACTCAGAATTCAGGCCTTACTGAACAGTCGGAGAAATCAAGTGGGTCAGACGGCGGTGATGGCCTTGAACCAACCCGGACAGACGTGAACAAGAGAAGCGTGTTTTTGTTTTTCCTCATCACACTTTGGTCCTTATTTCATCTCACCTGTGAACTGGAAGTATGTTTGACCAGTATGAGAGGAGTGCACTAAAAGTAAAACAGTAGCATATTATCAGATATTATAGCATCATGTTACGTTGCATTTCAAACCTTTTCCATTATGTGTTCTGACTCTTGTTCTTTTGAAACACTGAGCACTTTAACTTCTGGAGATATGATGTGTAGTTAAGTTGTACAAACGTCCAAGAAATTCCCAAAAAAATCTGGTAGTTGTTTGGCTGCTTTATCGTGTGGAGTAGGAACACTGAACAGATGGTTTCCACACTGAATGTTTACTGTACTGTACTATGCCTTAATATTTTTTGCTATTGTTCTCTATTTTATAAGTTTGGTACTAGTTCTTACTATGCTATAATAAATTAACAATACAGACATGAGCTCTTGTGTTATTTTTGTCCAAGTTTGTGAGGAATCAACAAGATTCAGGGAACTCAGTGAAAGTTTGTGAATGTTTAAACTGGTGTTTTTAATCTGGTAGAAGAGATGTAAGTGTTAATGGAGGTAATATCTAATGTATGACACAAAAAATGTTTCCCTTGTGAAGGAGTTATGCAGGACAACTTTCTTTCACAGGAAAATATCTTTTCCAGAATATCATCGTCTGAAATCTGCATTTTTTGCCTAAATGTAGCTCAAATAAATAATAAATAAACATAAGAAGTTCATATCGTGCGTATCCCAGTACAAACAGAGCAGCTGTTCAGACACAGACAGTTGGGCTGGTCGTCCACTAATCAGATGATCCCCGTCTCCTCCAGTCTGCATGTTGTGTCCTTTGGCAAGATACTGAACCCCAAATCACTCCTGAAGGCTGCCATCGGCGTGTGAAATGGTTAGCCAGTGTGTGGGTGGATGAGATATGTAGTGTAAAAGCTCTTCGAGTGGTCAGAAGACTAGAAAGGCGTTATGTAACTACAGTCTATTTACCATTTGTTCCCCTGAGACGAAGGCTTTCTGCTCAGAAGGTTATTTGTTAACTAATGAAAGCAAACTGCAGTGATGAAGTTTTCCCTCAGGATCCAATTCAACTTTAACTGGTCCAAAGGAAACCACAAACTGTTCAAGCCTGGAAAGGATCATAAAAAAAAGGTCTTTACACAGAGGATGTTTCTTATAAATTATATTTTTAGGTGGTATAAAAAACATCACAGGGGAAAAATAGAGTAACAGTCTTTGGGCACACACACAGAGCAATTTCATACAAAATTTGGCAGGTTCACCATCATAAAGTGATGGATGGATGAGTGTACACATAAATACCAACATCCACAGTCTGTCCAAAACGATTTATCTTTGACGAGGAGTGTCGTTCCCGTAACAAAATGGTCTCTAAGATTAAAGTTATGATTGAGTTTGGGGTTTAACCTCAAAGGGAAAGTGGGTCCATTTAAGTTCAAACAGTAGAAAACTTTTACATTTTAATGCAAATGAAGTGATATGTTGAGTTCAGGGTCGAGCAGGAAAGGGAACATACATCACAACATACAGACTTTGACTGGGATGACATTTACTACTATCACAAACACATTCACACCCACGGACACGTTAGAATAAATTGACTTTTGAAAGGTAGAAATCGGAGAGAAAAGTCCCCAACACAGATGTGTCATCACAGACGAAGGTGCTGCCAAATTTGACATCAGTGTAAGATGTTTAGTTTGTTTGTTGTAAAAAAAAAAAAAAAACCCTACCACACTCAGACAGTCATATTAAGTTAATTAATAAAAACATGTTAAAAAAAATTTCAGTCCACGAAAAGTAGTCCTTCACAGTGATGGCTGTAGTTTCCTGAAGTCCTGGAGGTCTGACCGTCCAGAAGGAGTTTAAGTCTCTTACATGACGTACACAGTTGAACCCATCGCTCATGTTTAAAAGCTTCATTTCTTCCTCAGTCTGAGCCGTGCACTCGTCAGGGATCATATCCACGAGTGTTGTGTCGTTAGTGTCCTGTATCCAGGTCCCTCATGTATTCCTGAAGCGCCTGCAGCCTGGCATCGATCTCCGACAGCTCAGCACCCGTATCCACGGAGCTGTCTGAGGGTTCAGAGATGTAAAATGAAGATGTGTAGTGGCTAGATTTTTTTTTTTTTATTGCAGCCAAAATAATAAGAGTCGTGATGAATTACCTTTGTCTTTCATTCTGTGTGACGGAGTACTGCATAATGGCTTCCTGGTCAAAAGGCCTCCTCTAGACTAGAAACACATAAATCACACATTGAAAAGGAAAAACCTGATGATACTTTAGATTTTATTACTGCCAACGAGTCTTGTGAAAAGACGAAAACACCAAAGAGTCAGTGTTTCACCTGTTGACCTGTTCTTTCACTATGATGAACATGGACACTGTTGTTTACTTTAACTTATACCATCCTGCTGCCTTAATTAGTCACTTGGTGTCTCTGTCATTCCCACTCCGCACCCTGTACACCTGTTCTTGTACTTTATGTAATTTTGTGCTCCGGGTACAATCACCTCCAAGAAATACTGTGAGCTCAGAGCACAGTGGGAGTGTTAATGTTTGTACCACAGATGTTTTGAACCACCGGGAAGAGGAGGGTTTTCAGGCTGAGGGTGTGGGCCGACACTGATAGGGAGTATATGAATGGAGTGGGCAATGTAAACTCGGCTAATCAAACAAATAGCAGAAGATATTTTGGAACGACCATTTAGTTGCATCATGTGTCCGGTCTTCTGATTGTGTTTAATTTTTTGACCGTAGCGTTCTTTAACAAGTGACCTCAAGGACTCAGACGAGACCACAACCTCAGATGTGACGAGACACCGACTATTGTTAGTTTTGTGATTTCCGTTTGTTCACTGTAAGAAAAAAAACAGGCCTGATAGAGCAGCAATAAAGAGTTAATGTTACTCACCACACTGGGTCCATTATAAGTCTGTTTCCTTCCTCTGTAAAAACAGAAAAACAGAAGTTAAAATAACACTAAGAGAACAGAGACTTCACAGAAACTAACCGAGGTAATCCATCACCTGAACAGAGTTTTGGCCATTTCCTCCATATCCACTAACGAGCTCTCCGAGGAGTTCCTGCTCCCTCTCCGCTCCATGGATAAACTCCTGCCTCTGCTGCCAGTCCGGGCCATCTGAGGATAGGCCTCTCTGGAACGTGAACGTCCCCTCTCAGGGACAACGGGTGAGTTCAGGTCCCGCCGTACCTTCCTCTGTCTGTCACACAAAACAGGGTTCAAACTTTATTGTTTCTTCAGCATCAAACATCAACGTATCATCACAGGAAATATAACTCAAACCAACTTTTTGAGTTCTGCCTCTTTCTGCCTACGCTGTCTGTCCTGGATGTAAGCAGTCGGGTCAAAGCGAGGCCCCCTTGATCCTGTAACACAGCAGGTGGGAGTATTAATTAATTTTGAATATTAAAAATAATTGGACAAACTACGGCAGCATCACGAGCAGACTTAGTACCGGTGGGAGAGGGTGACGGCCTGCGAATGCGAGCACGCGATCCCGAGGAGTCCGCTCTTCTTCCTCCTTTCCTCCGACCTCTGACCTCTGTCCTCCATCCGTTCTCTGGATCCCGAGCGAGCCCTGACGGTGCCGTACCCCGTCCTCCTCTCGCGGGAGAGCGAACGATAGATTTCCCCGTCGACTCGAGAGCTGACGTGAGCAGACACGGGAGTCACTCGGCTGCAGACACACACAGAGTTTACGCCAAGTCGGTAAATATGATTCAGATTTCAGTGAATTTAAAGAGAATGAATGAAAGAGAGAGGGAAAGTGAAGATATAGTACACGCTTAGATTGTCTAACCCTCGCCGTAGTAACGCCAACTCATTGGTGAGACTCTTGACACGAACCCGGAGAGCACACTCTGACGCTCTCAGCTCCTCCAACTGGACAGGACAGGAGAGAAAATGTTAAAACCAGCTGAGAGATAAACGACGGACTACTTTGAGAAGGAGAAGAGCTTCACCTGCTCAATTAGGAGTCGCTGCTCCTGGCACCTCTTGCTCGCCGAGCGTTGACTTTTGGCTCTCTCCTTTACAAGCTGCTCCTCCAGCGTCCTCACGACATCTCTGACCCTCCAGTCGTCTCGTCCAGGCGTGGAACCACCTCCGCTGATCTGCAGCCGCTCCAGAAGCTTAGCCATGGCCTCCTTCTCTTCTTTCATCAGAGCCAGCCTTGAATATATTAGAAGACATCAAAAAAAGTCCAGCATCTTTTTGTATCAGCGATGGAGATAAAATGCAACCTACTCTGCTCGTAGCCGTTGTATCTCTAGCTCTGCAGACTTGTTAACTCCATGAACGGTGACCGTGCTGAGCTCAGCTCTCAGAGCTCTCACTTCCTTCTGCAGGGCGGCCGGGTCCGGTTTACCCACGTAGGGCAGAGGTAAAGGGTAGTGTATCCTATAAATAGAAACAGTTATTAATACTTATAATCAGATACTGATAGAACTATGTGTAAACTTCGAGGCACACACCTGTCAAACTCCACAGTGTATATGAGGATGAGATATCTTTTGGCAGTGAGCGCAGACGACTGCTGATGGCCGCGAGGACGACTGACCACTCCTGCTTTCCTGTTACGTAGCAGCTCCAGGTCAGCGTAGGTCAGGAGGTCCAGTGTAACGGAGTCACTCGCCTGCAGAAGACGCTCAGGTTAAGTGTGAAATATGAGACTTTGTGAATATCAACAAAAAAAAACAGACTAAAATCACACATCATAAATATTAGAGCCCGACTGATATGATTTTAGAGGGGAAGAAATTTCAGTGACTACCGATGGACTTTTTCTGTGGATTGTGCACCGATGTGACTTTGCAAAGGTACTCAGAAGACTGCTTTATTAATCAAATTATTCTTTATTTAACTAAATATTCTTTAATCATTTACATGTTAAATAATTTAACATTGTCAAAACAATTCTAGTTGACGTTGCTATCAGACATCGTCTGATGACAATTTATCTTTTTATTAGCTTGTTTTTGAGTTATCTGATTGTAAAGATGAGCAGAAATGTGTCTTTCTCATCATATCACATTGCTGACCTGACTGCAGAGGAAGTCTTGGCTCAGATATCCATTATGCATTTTTCCAGATATCTGCTGGCTACACCGGAAGCCCAGAAACATTGGCTGTTGCCCTCAGAGGATAAATCGTTGTCAGACATTAGTTGATGGGTTCAGAGACTGACCAATTTCTAAATGTTCAAATAGTTTCTCTCGTTTCGGCCCGGTTCCTGCGCATTTATAAAAAGGAGAGGAGGAATAACTGTGCACTTTACGCTCAAGCGGAAACATCAAATTCAAATGAACGAGTCTCGCCTCAGCTCACACCGCCTCGAGCAAATCTGTGTCGGCTCACATCATTCTCTGACTTTGTGCCACCTCTACATCCCCCTGCCTCCCTTTCTATCTATCTTCAAACTTACCTTTCTAACAGCCGACTCCAACATACTACAGAAAATGGGAAACTGCTTGAAGTTGCCAGTTTTGCGGGTTAGATCCTCGATGTCTGAAAAAAAAGAAAAGAAGAAGAACAGTGTGAGTGAGACATATTGAGCCGCTGATGATCCATCTATGATAAATGCCACTCACATGCTGGATCGAAGTCGCCCCTCCACTGATCTGCCGTCGCAGAGTCGGAGATTTCCACAATCAGCAGACCCTTGTCCACCTCGATCTTCACGGAGAACTCCACTCCTCGAAAGACAATATCCTCCATCACCTCAGAGCCCTCCTCCATCGCTCTGGGTCTGTGGGAGGAGAGGCGAATCATTCCTGAGATGCCAGCAACAAACTACGAGGTCTAAAGTCTGATCTGAACCTCATCTAAGAAAAATCATTTTCTCACAAAGACAGAAGAGCTCAGCGTTCATCAAGATCAAGTCTGATTCATTATAGTTTAACATCTTCCACTCCACCGTTACGGTCTTTCGGAGGCTGTAGTGGTGTCACTGAAGTCTAATAACATTCCAGTTAGGCTGCCACCATCTCTCCACATTTGCATGTCAATGAGCCCTTTGAGTGTGTGTGTGTGTGGTTGTATTTCGGGTAAAATGCATGTAAAAACTTGAGTGAAAAAATAATGTCCCCTCGTGGGATCAATAAAGTATCTATTCTATTCTATTCATTGCAATAAAATGCAGTTCTTACAGAAATATCAACATTTCTGTAAGAAAATTTGATAGTGGCTGTAAAAGTTGGAGTGGTCACAGCTGCTTGAACGATGCTCAGATTATGAAAAAGTACATTCGCTCCAGATGTTTAAAAATGGATGGAGGGGATGTCAGAAACTGCGTCATATGAACACATGTTGGGACCGAATTTTTAGTACAGAGGATCTCTGGGACACTTTGAAGATCTGGATTGTTTCAGAGATGTTAATTTATCACAGGCCTTTGTAAATATTGTTGTATTATATGTTGGATATACTGTCAGTAGATGATTATGTTTATTCTTATGATTAAGTTTCATTTTATGTTTATGTATGTATGTATAAATGAATAAAAACTATATTATACATAACAGAACATGGGAGTGTCCATCATATACTTTAATCATAATGTGCTAAGACCTTAAACACTCTAAACTTTAAATATTTTTTAAAAAGCACATTAATAAAAACATGTTTATTACAGATTTATGACAAGAAAAACTTGACACATAGTACTGAGCTGTATCTCAAATTTCAGATGATGTGTGTCACTTTATGTGGTTTATATGGTTACATGTGGTTTCCTACTAAAATCCCACCTGACCCTATAAAAAAGACAAAGATGTTTATTATAAGGGAGGTGGAGTGGAGGAAGTTAAACTGAAGTTAACAAGGGAAGTGTGATTAGAGACACATTATCAGTGAAGGAGGAAGTCTCATATTTCATGTGTACGTGCTGTTTTCTCCTCATGTGATCGATTTTATTCATCTTTGATAGCTGTAAAGACGATAAAACATGACGGTTTATCCACTTTACATAAGGACACGTCTATTATCTGTCAGCTAACTCCCACAGTCATTACCGCCCTGTCACTGTGCCTCTCCCTGCGGTTTTCACCTGTCTCACCTGACACCACACCGGCTGTCTTCACCCAAACGCCCCGCTGGGGGCGGTAGTGAGCGGGCAGAGTCCATTTCAAAAGGTGTCATCATTTTTATTGGAAAAAGTTCTGCTTGGTGGCTCAGATCATATGTCGACAACACGGCAAATATTTTAAATCATGTTTTACGAGGTAAGTTTACTAACTGTATCGTTTTCCCCCGCCGCTAAGTTAAGAAGCTGCTTTTGTTGTATTTCGCGCTTGACTTCACTTTCTCCCGTGCAGAGAGAAATCAGCGTTATCATCTATGAGCGCTTAAAAACATCACACACACGGTGGTTGTTTGGTTTATTTAGCTCCTTCACAACTTTTACATAAAGTTTGAGGCTCTTTTTAATTAACAATCGCTGCTTTTTGTATTAAAACTAACGCTACGTGATCAGACTTTAGTCCAAATATCAGCTAGCGAGAGTTAACATCAGCCAACTGACGAGCTACGGTTAGCTAGCACGCGCAGTATCGTAAGTTAGCGCTAGTTAACCGAGCTACCTGCTCAATGTTAGTGTAATGTTCGTGTAACGTTGAATAAACGTTAAAGAAACGTTACCTTTGGTTGCAGTTGGTTTATCCTAAATGAGGTATGTTGTCAACACATAGCCGCCCGTTGGAGAAACATAGCGGCGCGTTAGCTCGCGGTGGAGTAACTGAAATAGCTTCCAGGCTGCCGTCAGCCGCTCGGTACGAACAGTCCCAAAACAAACGCTCCGGTCACCGGCACCGTGCAGACCTGAGGCGGGTCAACGACCGGGAACCGTTAAATTCTTCTTCTTTACTTTGAGCAGCTTCTGCTGGCTCTTCTTCTGCGGAGATACAACGAAGGCTTCGACGGCTCTTGGGGTGAGTCGCTGCCCCCTACAGGTGGAGGTGATGGACGGGTATTACACTCAGTGAGCTTCAAGCCAAGTGGCTGCGAGATGATGCTGAAAATTAATACTGGAGGAGAAACATCAGATATTTTATTTATTTATTGTATTTTATTTTATTTTATTTATTTGTAAGTAAAAAGTAGCAACATAACAATGATTTGATTCATAAAAATACAGAAGTATGATCGCTGGTAATATTGATGCAGAAAAATGCAAATAAGATAAGACACACTGCTGAAATTCACTTGTTACAGCAGCTCACAATACACAAATATATATGAAAATATAATATAATATAATATAATATAAAGATATACTAGAAATATAAAAAAAAAAAAAATTGAAAAAAGTTATATACACCTTTCAAGTATACAAGTTTCAAGTTCAAGACAGTAAACAATGTAACAGCACTACACATAAGAATAAAAATAAGCTAAAGAGTAAAATACAATACTATAAATTTAAGTTAAAAAAACACTATAGAAATACAAAATAAAATATAGTAAAAATAGAATATGAAAAAAATATATGTAAGTGTTCTAATAAATAAATAGGATTGTACTAAGATGCACATATTTATCTATGTATAACAGGAAGTATTGTCACAAAAAGGTGGTAGAGATTTTCAAGAATACAGCAGGAGGTAATTGTACAGTGAAGATAAATAAATATAATTGCACAACAAGGTAAAGAAAAGAATAATTGTGCAGCATAGTAAATATAATCAACACAAAAATATTAATAAGTAACACCTCTCTGACAGTATCAACAAAAACAGAAACATTATAAGCTTTTTAAAAGTTGAATTTATGGCAGAGATATTGCACTGGATCACCTAATGAAGTGGCAGTGTATGTGTGGCAAATGTAAGAAATGACATTCTAACTCACCTTGAATATGTTTTTGTTGTACGATGAGTAATCTGTAAGATCAAAACAAACTGCTCGGACACAAACAAGCATCTTTTTATTTTTGTGTTTCTGTTTCCAGTTTATTATTTTATTTATTAGAAAATATTCAACCAAATCAACTTGATTTTAACATGATTTTAATCTTGGAACCAGCTTCCATGTTATCTGTGTGTTCAGCCTTCCTCTGTTTGGTTTTCAGTAGAAAACAAGAGCCTTCTGTAAATGTTTGATAAACCTGTTGCATAAGATCAGAGCCGACCCTCCTCTGCATGTCTTCGCTCGGTCTGGGTTTAAGCACTGTTTCCACGGAGACGTCGTTCACCCATTAGGCCAAAAAGTCTGAAGTCTGAGGTCCTCGCTGCCTGTTTGTGAAAACACAGAGGAGTGTGTGTGCGCTGAAGAATGACTCACTGAGGTTGTTTTTTGGTCTTCCGATGCAGAACTCCACATGGACCACACACAAAAGTTGCGGGACTTCATCTCTCCTTCCTATGACTCCCAAGAAACCTCAGCAGTGGCTGCAAGTGGTCGGACATGCAGGTTTGTTTGTCTAGTCTTTCATTTTGCTCCTTTTAAAATGAATCCATAATAACTAACAAATGTTTTTCACAGGGAGTTTTCATGTTGGGGATTACGGCACACTGCTGAAGAGGTTTTGTAAGGGAGAGCAACAATGCTACCTCAGGCTGATGGAGGACGCTTTGAGGCCCTTTGTTCCAGCCTATCACGGTGTGGTGCAGCGGGACGAGCAGGATTACAACATGATGGATAACTTGCTGACACATTTCAACACACCTGCCATCATGGATTGCAAGATGGGCAGTCGGTAAGCTTAAACTGGGCAGATATTTGCCACTGAGAGCAGCTGAATGAGATGTTTTTGAGTGGGGAAATATATATTGCAGGACTTATTCTGAATATCAAAACCTACGTCACCGAAACATAATAATTTAGTAATAAAATCAGGAAATGAGGGTTTCTTCTAAGAAATAATAGTTTAAGTAGTCCAGTAACTTTCACAAATGCCCTCCATACATTAATTTGCTGCCGCTTATCCGGGGTCGGGTTATGGTCGCATCAGGTTAACCAGGGTGTCCTAAACATCCTTCTCCCCAGCAACGCATTTAGTCCCTCCTGGGGGATCCCGAGGCGTTCCCATTCTATATGGGCGCCCAGGGGGCATCCTAATCAGATACCCAAACCTCCTCAGCTGGCTCCTTTCAACGTGAAGGAGCAGCAGCTCTACTCCGAGTTCCTCACCCTATCTCTAAGGTTGAGCCCGGTCTCCCGATGGAGGAAGCTCATTTCAGCCGCTTGTATCCGCAATCTCATTCTTTTGGTCACTACCCAAAGTTCATGACCATAGGTGAGGGTTGGAACGTAGATGGACTGGAAAATCGAGAGCTTTGCCTTCCAGCTCAGCTCCCTCTTCCCCACAACAGACACCGCACTAAACTGCCAGTCCATCTCACACTCCATTTTCCCATTAATGGTGAACAAGACCCTGAGATACTTGAACTCCTTCACTTGGGGCAACAACTCACTCCCAACCAGGAAGGAGCATTCCACCATTTTCCGGCAGAGAACCATGTCCTCAGCCTTAGACTCTCGTCCCGGCTGCTTCGCACTCGGCTGCAAATCATCCCAGTGTGTACTGAAGGTCACGGTCTGATGAAGCCAACAGAACCACATCATCTGCAAAAAGCAGAGATGTTCCCAATCCTGAGGAACTTCAGGACTGCATAAATGCTCGGTTAGGGCTCAAATACAAACATGATTAATACAACTTATAGTATTAGATCTAAAGTTGAAGCAAGCTTTGTTTTTTCACAGTTACAATAAACTTTTAATACAATTAATATGCCCCAGTCACGATAAAAACGCTTTCCTTCACAGCACTTACCTTGAGGAGGAGCTGCTGCTGGCTCGAGAGCGGCCTCAGCCTCGTAAGGACATGTATGAGAAGATGGTGGCCGTGGACCCAGAGGCCCCGACGGTCCAGGAACAAGCCCAGCAGGCAGTGCTGAAAACCAGGTACATGCAGTGGAGGGAGACGCTGAGTTCCACAACAACTCTGGGTTTCCGTATTGAAGGATTCAAGGTAAGCTCCAAAGATCGATTCATCTTGACGTATGAGGAATGCTGCCAATTATATTTTGCATTATACTCTGTATGTTTCTTGCGCAGAAGCCAAACGAAGAATGTCACACAAACTTCAAAAGGACCAAAAGCAGAGATCAAGTGATGGAAGCACTTGACAACTTTGTTGAATCCAATACCCACATTGTGGTGAGTGTGACCTTCACTGGCTTCCATTTACTGGCAGCTTGCCAGTTATTGTTTATTTTTCTTTCCTCTCTTCTCTCTAAATGTTGTATCTTTCCCTTCAGTGGGGTTATCTGAGACGGCTGAAACAGTTGCGGCAGGTCTTGGAGGCATCAGACTTCTTCAGAACACACGAGGTTAGACGTGCAACAGTTTGGTTGAACATTGTAGTTGATGTTTTGAATTTGTTCCTTGGTAGTTTTCTGACAGCTGTATCTCTGCAGGTCGTGGGCAGTTCCTTACTGTTTGTACACGACTGGACAGGCAGGACAGGAGTGTGGATGATTGACTTTGGAAAGACTGTGGTCTTGCCATCACACATCACCTTGGACCACCGTACTCCCTGGGTAGAAGGCAACCGAGAAGATGGCTACCTTTGGGGTCTGGACAACCTCATTGATATACTGGCCAACATGCTGCCACTGACCTGAACACCACTCTAAACATGTGTGGAAATTTACTCTCAGTCCTTCCTTCGCCACTCTTAAGTGAACGACTGCAGATGCACTGGCTTCTGAAATTGGTTGTGTTGAATTGTGGGAATGAACTTTATTGGAAAAATACAGCGCGAGGGTGTAAAAAATGGAGGATGTGATTGATTACAATAACAACACATTTTTAACAATGTGTTACAAAGTAAATACTTTCCAGGACAGATTTATTTTTACTGAATGTCCACAATATGGGTCAAAAGGTTGTTTGTGATTTATAGAAACAACCTGAGCTTAAAGTTTGAACACTAAATAAACCTACAACTCTGAGCAGGAGACGTCTGACAGTCCTGAGATGACCCGCTCATTATTTCAGGAAACACATTTATAAGCCAGACATGGCTGCCCTCTCTGGATTGGGATAATCATAGTTAAACTTCCACTGTGTCATTAAAATGGTGCTAAAACTACTGATACTGAAAAGTGGACTCATTTCTTTGTTTCACTATTATTAAATATTTTATTCAAATGCATCATAATGTGCATAAATATGTTGAAATGATGAAAACACTACATACTTTGAGACTTTGAGATCTACAGATGATGTTGGTAGTTGAGACCAGTATTAGTGTGTTCCTTGTGGTCCAACAACATCAGACCTTTACAATGATTAATGGAGTTAATGGTTTGATTTCTACATTAAAACATTGGATTTTACATTATTTTCACTCTTGTCTTTGCACTTATTTGGGGGAAATGTTTGTTGCTATGCTAGCAATGTGACACCAACTTAAATGTACAATACAAACAGAGAATTATATAAAAAGTTTAGAAAAATATCAGGAAAACTTGTTTCACACAAACTTCCTGCAGTTAATGTGTTCACTGTTTGGGTTAATTGTACAGTTTATCAGTTGTTCTATTACATATAATATGAAATATACATTCAATTTGTCATTTAGTCAGTTTATTCAAAGATAAAAAAAGGTTGCAGACGGAAAAAGCTTGGGAACCACTTTTAGCACCACCATTCTTGAATTTCCTTCGGGATCAATAAAGTATCTATCTATCTATCTATCTATCTATCTATCTATCTATCTATGAGGTTGATATTTGACTGAAATGCCATGACGTTGGGTTTCATTCAAGTATCAGCCTGTGTGACTGAAGTCAGCGGCTGGGGGGTCAGGAGGTAGAGCGGGTCATCCACCAACCAGATGATCAGCGGTTCGATCCCCAGCTCCTCCAGTCTGCATGTCGAAGTGTCCTTGGGAAAGATACTGAACCCCAAATTGCTCCTAAAGGCTGCGCCATCGGTGTGTGAATGTGTATGATTCCCTTCTCTGTAAGTCGCTTTGGATAAAAGCGTCAGCTAAATAAATAAATGAACTGTAAGTGAAGTGAAGCCAATACAGAAGTGCCAAAAACTGCATTTCCTCACACGTCCACTTGAGGCTGGCTACAAAACGAGTCTCCATAAGCCCCCATGTTAAAATGTCCAACTCCAAATAAACATTTTTACATTCATATTCAGATTCAGATTCAAAATGGAAACCTGTGGGTTAACACACCTGTGGGTTTGTGTGTTAAATATAGTTTGCACATGGGAAACAAGGTTTTTGTGGGCTAATGTGTGAGGCCCATATCCATTCTCATTCTCATCGTACACACTGATGCACTTACATGTACAGTCATTTAAAAATGTTGTGATAGATATGCAGTACTGTAAACCTGGACAGATCACAGTATTAATCAAACACTAAAGTTCAACAACTGATTCAGGGTTGCCTGGTGAGATGAAGGCAGATGTTGTCTCCCTGTCTTCCACACCTGTCCACTCGTGTCACTCAGCCTTCAGACGGCAGGCAGAGGGAACCCCTGCCCTTACGTCCAGCGGCAGCAGACGAGATTAAAGGAATGAACAGACACAGAAACTGAGAGTCATGCTCGACAAATCCTCCCACACAGTCTGCAGCAACAACAAAAAGCCCTCTGAGAGGAGCTGGAAGCTGCACACTACAACCACAGTCTCCCTCAGAGGTGGTGAAGATAGAGGGGCAAACTCTGCTCTTTTATTCCCCCTCCACTTAAATGTATCCTGCTAAACTGGCAAGATGAAAATCAAGGTTGATGCTGCACCTCAATCAGGACTTGAAACTCATAACTCCACACTTTGCAGACGTAACTGAGTGATTAAAATATATAAAACAAACCTTCTGTCCATTGTGGCTTTTTAAGATTTAGTGAAACTGAGGTGTGATGAAAAGAGGCTTTTGAAATGACTGCAACCACAGAGGGTGTGCTCAAAGATGGAGGGGGTGGGCTAAAGGACGATGATGTCAGTGTGTGACAGATGAAACATCAGACAGCCTTTCAGTTTGCACACACACACACACGCACAAAAACTCAAGAGGCTTCCTCTCGCTGGTCATTGTTCAGCAGATCCATGGAAAGAGCAGCGGCGCTCAGGGGAAACGGACGCTGCTTCAAAGAGGACAGGTACTATGTGTTTGTTTCTTACTTTAAACTTTGACTAGTTGGTCTAGTGTGTGGCTTAGATCTCATAAACTGCTACTGACTTAAATGTTTGCATGAATTTAGTGTTTTCTTATGATGAATGTCTTCATGATATACTGGTTTAACTAAAGATAAACATGTTGTCAGTCAGTTTTTTGTAGTTGTAATCAAAAAATAAAGCTTATACAATCATGCAAAATAAAGCAATAATTAAATATTTACATTGTAGTAAAGTTATGACTGAAATACATTTTTGTGTTCTTACAGGCTGTATCTGATCAAAGCAGCTCTCACTAACCTCCATTTAAAGCCAAATGCATTGCTGTGCATGTAAACCAAAAGTGCTCTATAAAGCCAGCGCATATATGTTAGGTGGTGGGTGATACCGTGAGCGTGTGTCCTGGCAGCACAGGTGGAAGGTGGTGCATGTTGTTGCTTCTGTGCTCATGGCTCAGAGGAGGGCTGCCGGTGGCTGCTGCTGCTGCCCCAGGGCGCCCATGAACGAAGACAATGCCCGTTTCTGCCTGCTGGCAGGGCTCATCCTGCTCTACTTACTGTGCGGGGCGGCCATCTTCTCAGCCCTGGAACATCCCTTTGAGTTGCGCGCCCGTCGCCTTTGGAAGCAGCAGCTGGACAACTTCACCCAGCGATACAGGGTCAACCTGGGTGCCCTGCACACTCTGCTGCGTCAGTACGAAGAGGCAAACGGAGCCGGGATCAGGGTGGACACGTTGAGGCCTCGCTGGGATTTTTCTGGAGCTTTCTACTTTGTGGGCACGGTGGTCTCCACTATTGGTAAGTCATGAAGCTTTCTGAGATGCTAACTCAAAAGTTTGCAGATGATACCTGCTTTTATTTTGTGTTTCTTGTCTCCAGGTTTTGGCATGACCACCCCAGCGACCATAGCTGGGAAAATATTCCTAATCTTCTACGGCCTCATCGGCTGTGCTGCCACCATCCTCTTCTTCAACCTCTTCCTGGAGAGGATCATCACGATGCTAGCTTACATCATGCGTTGGTGTCATGAGCGTCGGTTGCGGTGTGCTGGAGTTGGGGTGGTGTCGAGCAGGGAGGAGACGTCCGGTGAGGAGGACAGTCTGGAAGGTTGGAAACCTTCAGTCTATTACGTGATGCTGATCTTAGGTGTGGCATCGATTGTGATTGCGTGCAGTGCCTCCACCCTGTACAGCTCCATGGAGAACTGGAGCTACGTGGACTCCCTTTACTTCTGTTTCGTGGCCTTCAGCACCATCGGCTTCGGGGACTTGGTGAGCAGTCAGAGACAGCACTATGAGTCTCAGGAGGCCTACCGGCTCGGGAACTGCCTTTTCATTTTAATGGGGGTGTGTTGTATCTACTCACTTTTCAATGTCATTTCTATCATCATCAAGCAAACTCTCAACTGGATCGTGGGTAAGCTGGTTTGTTCAGGGCGCCATCGGTCCTGTTCCTGCTCTACGCCTGGTTGCTGGTGGCTTTGCTGCCCCTGCCTCCAGAACAAAAACCACAAACAGAGGCGCCTGCCTGCGCACCTCAGGCAAAAACGCTTAAAACGCAACACCGTGCAGCCCATCTCATCCCACTGCCCCACAGGGAGACACCGCTACACGGAGGGGTCGGTGGAGACGGTGTGCGACAGCGAGACGGATGGAGGCACGGTGGCTGACGGGGTGTATGTGGGTCGTCGTCTATCCGGTGAGATGATCTCCGTCAATGAGTTCATGGTGTCCAATAAGGTGTCTCTGGCACTGCTGCAGAAGCAGTTGAGCGAAACAGCTCACCAGGGTCCACGGCAGAGCCATCAAAATGGATTCTCTGGTGGCGTGGGGGCCTTGGCCATTATGAATAATCGTCTACAGGAGACGAGCGTGGATAGGTAGCACCGCTAAAATGTTCTGGACTTGTGCTTTGGGTTATATTGGAGCCCTAATCCAACCGATTTCAAGATTTGTCCTCTAATTAAACATCTGTTCAGCACCTCTCTGAGCAATTTCAGCAGAAGTCTATGCAGATAATAGCAGACCTCCAGCTGTCTGCACCACAAATAATTGTTCACATTTTGTTCTGCGTAGAGAAACAGAGCGAGAAAAGATGAATGCAATTTAAAGAATTCAGCATCGCTGCGAAGAGGGGTCTGATGTCCTGAAGTGATTGGCTCATACAAAAGCAATCAGATGAAAGAAGCAGTGAAGGACCACTTAAAGAGGGGACTGCTGATTTGAGAGTGCTGCACATGTCCCCGGAGCTCCTCGATAAATATATGTGAGGTGGTAGTCGGTACTAGTGAACACGCAGACATAAACACCTCCTTTTAGGTAACTAGCTGCATATATAAAATTGTGATTTGTGTTTAAACGGAGCTTCTCGAACCCACTAGAGGAGCTCACGAGCGCTGAGAGAGAGACGTTTTAATTTGCTGATTGCTCACAAGTCGCCCATCTTGTTCCATCAATGCTCGTCATTGAAATTCATAGTAATCATGAAAGAGCGCTGAGATCCAGGGGTTTTTCAATCGAGCACATCTAATCAAACGTGGCCCCCGTAGAGGACGTCCTCATGACCAATAAGTGCTGTACAAATAGTCGCAGGATCACATCAACAGAGCAGTGAGCAAGATTCAAGCTGAAGGAGATCCTTTACTATGCAAGAAGAGACATTTTTAATCCATCTTGTATGATCCGCATGTGCAGACGAGATAAAATCATCCATTCTCCTCTAGTGGTCACGCTTCACTGTCAAACCAATGATGAAAATAGTAGTTTAGTGAGTTACTGTGTGCACGTCGTCAGTCAAATAATCTTTATTTAGGTTTAAAACAATCATGACTCTTAACATGTAACGTCTATACACAGAAAATTACTCACTGAAATGATATAACAATGCAGTATGATGCAGATCCAATCCTGAAGCTGACCTGTCCTGATGCTGTTTGTTTTATCGACTATATAAAAGAAGAATAAGGCAGCACAGTATTCAACTTACGGCGGAAAAAACATATTTCACACAGACTGTATTGAAGAACGAGTTTAGAAAAAATGTTAATATAAAGAGAGAGCTGCAAAATAAACTTAAAATATAATTTGCTTGGTTGTTGAATGAAGATTTCAGGGCATTTGGCTTTGAGCTCATGCTGTATATTCAATTATTTGAACCAATAACTCTTTTTAAACGTCTCTCCAGCCGAATGGATTTCGTCCTACATGTTTAAAATAAAGCAAACGCCTCGTTAAGAGTTTAAACGATGTGTGAAATGTATTTTTTCTTGTGTGCGTGTCGAGTTTTTATTAGTAAATATTTAATCACTGTTTATTTGCCTGTCACTTCTCAACCACGAGGGATAAAGATGTATTTGTGCTTTCACCACCAGCTGGCCAGCTGTTAGCACTGTTAGCACTCCCTGTTGAAACAGATGGATATATGTTAGCTGTTTGCTAGCTTTTAACTAGCGCTGACAATGTTCCAGACATTTTTCCTTCCTATAGAGGCAAACATTTTAAATTATTCTTATTTATATATTATATTATCTATCTATATATTAAAACATCGCTTTAAATATAACTCTACATATACCTGTTCCTTCTTTTATCCAATGAAAATGTACAGTTTCACAGTTGGCTGTTGTTCGTTTTATCTTCTCTTCACTGAATAATGAGGCAGAGGTTTTTGTTGCTGGGTCAGTGTCTCTGAGTTAAGTTTTACAAAATGTCCTTCTTGTATAAATATAAAACATATCAGGCTTTATTAGACCTATTTTTGCATTGTTATCTGCTATGACAAGACGCTCCTTTGCTGGCACGACGACGTAAACAAACATCCCTGTCTGTTAATCATCTCTCTTTTTTTTTTTTTTGTCAAATTGCACACATGAAGAAAACAGTTTTAATATTGACATTAATTACAGTCCCTCCATGGATCCGTGGAGACCAGCTGGACTCCTCAGGAGTCTTCCAGGCCCTGGACAGACAAGTAAAGGAGAAAATAATGAATACATTGTGGACAGTGACGAAAACAACATGTGTTTTAATGGCGAGAAGAGATGTGTACTTACATTTGGCAGTGTGGGCTTGTGTGTCTCTCTCTGCTGATAATAAGCAGAAATAATGCAGTTCCTTCTGCAGCACACAGAAATAAACATGGCGTCATTTCCCAGTAGATAGATAGATACACAACATATACCACAAAATTTCCACTCAGATCTCACACATATAGTGACACAGAGATAACAATTACCGGGGTGTTTTGTAAAGTTCTGCGAAAAGTATTGTACAGGGTGAAGATGTACACACACACACACACATTCATAAATAAACACTCATTTTGTGTCTCTTACTTGCTCTGAATGCCTCCACCTGGTGGTAATCCAGGGATGACAGTGGATGCGAGGACCGTGAGGACAGACAACAGGTCGGGCTCTTCGCCTCTGGCACACAGTTCGTCATAAATCTCTGCCAGATATTAAAACAAAAACACATTTGGAAAGTTCCTGGTAAGTTTTACATGCAACTTATTTATTCTACAATTTCTCAATAAATTCAGCCTCGTGTGGAACATTTCATTTGTAAAAAAAAAAAAGGGGGGGTAAATACTGCACTGATGGGCACTGTTTTCAGCTGCTAGGGAGTATTCGCCACATTAGGACGGTATACATAAAGTACACAGTGCCTGTGTCATGGTAAAGAAGGAATCCAGTGCAACAGTACTGATGTGTTGTAACACTTTCTACACAATGATCGAGCTGTACGGCACAGAGGAAGCTTTGGCTACACAGAGAATACTTGTTATTGTCAGTAAAGTCATTGTTGGTTTTGGGCTTTTCATGAGATTTATTGAGAATAAAAACATCACACAGTTATACTACTGATGAGGAAAAAACACATATAGCCTAGTCGAACTTGCTCAAGCCTTTAGCCTCTACTGGTTTGGTCCCTTGATCGACGAAATACACATTGGGGGCAGTGCAGACTTGCTAATTGAGAGATGTCTAGAAACAACGACCTTGATCTTGTGACATGCTGCCAAATATGAGTCCTTCCTGCTTCCTGTCCTTTTGTTTGGTTCACTTGACCTTCAGGTCTTCATGCAAACACCCCCCTCCTCCTCACCGTTTTTTTCTTCAAAAAAAGGTTAAATCTGGGGCAACTGGACTTGTTTGTAGTCCAGTCGTCCCAAACTTAACCTTTTTTTGAAGGAAGATGACCTGGATGACTGAGAACCTTCACAGACCCCCCCCTCCTCCTGCCTTTCGTTACCTACTATAAAAGTGCTCCATTTCATTTGCTCTGGGTCAACTCACAGGCTCAGATGCGCTCTGTGGTATGCTTCTCTGAACTAGACTCAAATGATTTCCTCAACACTATAACGGATAAAAATGGATAATAAAAGAGAGTCTGATGCGTGCAGGCTGCCTGTCAGTCCTCATAAACCAGGACAAACACACTGCAAACCTCAAGAAAACATAAAAATTTCAGGATTACTGCATGAAACCAGGGCTAATAAGACAGTAGACAGCCCACAGCGTCCCTTGTGTATCATTTACACCCACACACCTGCTACTTTGGACTCCAGCAGGTCCTCCAACTCGGCCTCCTGGTGTAACGCCTCCGCTGACAGCTGGGGGGCTCCAGGGAAGCACAGCAGGATGATGCTGATGTTGTCCAAGCTGCCCTGTGGAGAGAAGTGGCGTGAAATAGAGGTGAGTAACACAACAGGCTGACCTCATATCAAATAATCAAATAGATGATTTTCACCTCAAGGTGTGTGTGTGTGTGTGTGTGTGTGTGTGTGTGTGCAGCAGAGCAGGAAAATGTAAATGGAGTGTGGAAAAAGCTGTGACATTTTCAGGTCATTGTGTATTACCAAAGCTGAGGCCATGTTACATAACAGAGTGATATGATGGACAAAACAGGATGTTAGCGTGTGCACATGTGGCTCATGTTTAAACTGATGTGTCTCTTTGACTCTAAAGACATTAATTGCTTTACTGCAGAGTAAAAATGTCCTTCACTAAGCAGCTGTAATATGAGTGGAGCTGGCTGTAGTGAAATAATTATCCTCCCTCAGCGGTCTGAAATTATTCTTGCATGTATAAGGACGCTACGATGAGCAATTCCCTGTTCTTGAACATCAACCTTCACCCGTGTGACACTCTCAGAGTGAGAGCAGCTGAAATGAGTCCTCACAGGCAGCCAGATTCATCCCATATAACCCGTTCTGACACTTGTGCGGCCTATTTTAAGGCGGTTTGTCACACTGTTACGCCAATGAACAGCAGCCGCTGACTAAATGAGACTCAAACAGACCTGGAGGAGAAGACACAGATGATTTTTCCAGCCTGAAGATGCTGTTATCTGGTTCACTTTTACATCTTTTGCTTCATGTGGACACAAAAGTGGCTATAATTGATGTTTGTATCGTAAAAATAGGGACAAACCAGCAGAATATTATCACCTATTTCACACATTTTAGTGCCTTTCATCCCATTGTTTAACCTTTACTGTTTATGTTGTAAGAAGAAGAAGTGTGAAGTCATTAATTAGGTGTGTTTACTATCAATTAAATAGAGCTAGCTTCATAAAGATGCGCTCTTTTCCTTCAGATTAAACCAAACCAACTCCACACAGTCACACTTTAAGGGATTATGTGATTACATAAAATCCACAACCCATTAAAAATGATGTAACACTGAAATTGTGCTTTCTGTTTGCATGAGGTGCAGGGTGACTTTGTAAAAAAGGGTTAAGATGGTTGTGAGCAGCAGGCTCTGACCTTATACAGGCAGAGGTCAATGACTTGAGTGCAGACGTCCCTCAGGTCAGTGCAGACTCGCAGCCGGTTGTGGATGAAGGCACACAGCTCCTCGTTGCTGATGGTGTCCCACACCCCGTCGCAGGCCAGCACCAGGAACTCATCTGCCGGCGAGCGCTCCACCACAACCACCTCTGGCTCTGGAGACACCATCTGCTGGCTGGGTGTCCGGTTCTCCGCCCCCTTGTAGCTGAAGTCCCCCAGGGCACGGGACACCGCCAAGGAGCCATTGATCCTTTGGATGGTCACGGTGCCGCCTGCGTTCTCAATACGTTCTTTCTCCAGAGGGCTGTAAGGTTTGTGGTCCTCAGTGGAGAAGCAAACCTGGCCAGATCGGCACAGCATGGCCCTTGAGTCGCCACAATTGGCGAAGTAGATGTAGTACGGTGAGATGAGGGTGGCCACCACAGTGGTACCTCCTCTCTCCCAGCCTTCTCGACGGGCCACAGAGTGCAGGTGCTTGTCTGTTTGCAGGAAGCCCTCGATGATGGCTCCTTTCACCTTTTCAGGGTCGTCCGTTGGTTCCAGTCCACCTGTGTGCACAAAGATGTTTACAGAATACAATGAGAAATGATCAGTCACAAAAATCACATCACTCCACATCTTTTTAAAAAACTTTTCATTCATGCATCTTTCACCTGTGGCCAGGATGTGACCCAGAAGATGCTGGGAGCAGTGCTGTGCCACCGTGCTGCCTGCATGACCGTCGAACACGGCGAAGAAGCTCCAGTCGGCCAGCTCTCCACCCAGCTGTGGCACACAGTTGTGGAAGTCCTCCATGTTGGCCCTCCAGCCCTGCATGCTTCCCAGGGCGTAGGTGAGCCCCCAGCGGGCACAACCTTCCTCTGTTAGCTTGTCCAGGACGGGCCGGTCCAGATAAGGGCTTGGGATGACCTCCTCCTTCTCCTCCTCCCCTCCTGGCTGCTCTCCCTCTGCTGCTCCTCCTCGGCCCCCCTTGAAGAAAGAGCTGACCCTCTTCTCGGTCTCTTTCACCAGCTGCCGCATAAACGCAGGCATCTCCACGCTTCCCTTCCTGGCCGTCCTCATGGCTCTTGTACACGGCTGATGTTGTGATGGGAATCTTCTTTTATCCCTGCCTCTGTGTTTGTGGCTGGGATGGAGGGCTGTGATAGGCCTGATGGTGGGCCTGTGCAGTGTCTGCGTAGCCCTGCTGCTCCAGGGCTCAGAGCATGGCCGCCTGAGCTAAAGGATGTTCCCGGTGCTGGCTGCTCACCCTCCTCTCCCTGCTCATCTCCTTCCTCTCCTCTCTCCTCTCTGGAGACCTCACTGATCAGCGGCTCGCTGCTCCACTCATCCTTCCTCTCCTCCTTGTTTAGTCTCTCCTCAGTGCTGGTGTGATTTCACCTTCTCCCTCGCTTTTTCATCGCTCTTCCCTCTTTCACCAGCTCTCCCCTTGCCTTGTTATTCCCCCCCCCCCCACTGCCTCCGCTGTGATTGGCTGGCTATTTCTGTGCGCCAATCCCCGCCTCGCTTGCATCGACATGGCTGAGCTCACCCTCTATCAGCTTCCTCCTATCTGCAGCTCTGCCCCTCCCATAGCTTTGGTAATCTCAACCTTTTATCGGTTGGGATTATGAGCTGCCACTCCTCTGGATTACAGGACTGTCTGCCATTTAGCACACAGTGTGTGACTGAAGGTGGGGAGGAGGAACACGGGAGGGGGGAGAAAGCTTATTTTTATTAAAAACACAGGTTAAACATTAAACATGATGACATCCTCAGGGAGTCACATTAATCATCCATCAATTTAAACCTGACGTCAGAGCTGCATTTATTCTTTACTGATGAGGTTTATGAGTCAGATTCGACTCTACGATGTCTGAAATGTAAGAAAATATTATGTTCTGTGTTGTGCTGATATTATTTAGGACAACATGAAGGTTTTGGAGTTTGTTACAGATCTTAAACAATAATCTGTTACAGGCTGTGAAATGATCGTTAAAATGCAAAGAAAACAATATTTTTATGTTATGTTATATTGTAACGAATCAATAGAGATAGAGAAGAAAGATGCTGCAAGTCTGAACTGTTTATTTTATTCTGAACAAGCAGATGTTGATTTTGGATGACGATGCATGTAACCACAACATGACTTACAGCTGTTTTGTTTGGCACCACTCACATCACCGCTCTCTATAATTCTTCAAATACTTTTTTTTTGTGGCCGTAAAGCCTGAGTACTGACAAATACCAGACCGAGAGCACACACAACTTCTATTTTAAAGTCACTTCATTAGTTTTATTAGTTCTTAAATGATTAAATGACCTCGCACCAACTCATCTCTCAGACATGCTTCTTACCCAGCAGGTCCCTCAGATCGTCTGCAGCTGGACTCCTGGTTGTACCAAGGACCTCGACAAAACCAAGCAGAGTCCGCCTTCAGTCACTGTGGACCTCTGTGGTCTCTGAATCAGTCCCCCTGTGGATCTGAGGGACTCAGACCTCTGTGGACATTTTTAAAATAAACCTTAAGACAGATGTTTTTAGCCTGGCTTTTACTTAAGGTCAGAGTGGTGCAGAGTTTTTCTCTCATTTTCTCTGATGCTTCTCATCCCTTCCGTTTATTCCCCCTAATACATTTTATTATTTTTATTGCTGCAGTTTTTAGGTCTTGCCTATTACTTTTTCCTCGTGAAGCACGTTGGGCTGCAGCTTTATATGAAAGGTGCCATATAAATAAATTAATTAATAAAGTGAAGCAGACTAAGTTACTGTGAGGTGGGGAAGGATGGAGAAACTGTTTTAAATGTCATGATGGTGCCCACAGGTGCACAAAAGTTTTATTCTGAAAGGACAAAATAAGAAGATTAACATCTTCACTCACAGCTGAGTCATGCTGAGGCAAAAATCAGTGATTCAGCAAATCAATGTGAAGACCATGGTGTAACAGTACACTTTGTATCCTGTAAAGCAGCGTGTACTGCAGTATCAGTTGTACCTGTAATAATAATCTGGATATTATTGTTATGTAGCTATCTGTCCGACTGAAAAGTGTCATCAGTACATTGAAATTAATACTCACATAATGAACCTGCAGAGAATCAACCTGCCTGCATTAAAAATTATGTAATGTTTCTCTTGGAGTATAGTTGTGATTCATAAATTCATTAGTTTCTCTCATGAATGCTGCAGTATACAGCTGGAGGAGAAAGCGCCCTGCTGACATGGACTGTGTTCTTATTAATCCCGATCCCGGTGATGAATTTGACATTAAAAATCTGTTTCTAATAGTCTCTCCCAGCCCTCTATGTGTCATATTTGGAGTTATACCAGAATCTTGTCCCATTAAAGACTCGAGACGTTTTCGCCTTCACATATTGAATTACTAGAAGGATCATCCCGCTCTGCTAGAAGCAGCACTCTTCACCTTGCTTTACAAGGTGGATAAGAGACACTATGTATATGCATCCATTTCCTATAAGCGCTTATCCTCATCAGGGTCACAGAGGCTGGAGTTTATCCCAGGTGACATTGGGCAAGAGGCGGAGCACACCCTGGAGAAGTCAGTAGTTTGTCACATTCACACCTACGGGCAATTTAGAGTCACCAATTAACCTGTTAAGTTCATGTTTGAACTGTGGGAGGAAGCCGGAGTTCCCGGAGAGAACCCACACAGACACGGGGAGAACATGCAAACTCCACACAGAAAGGCCCCAGCCGAGGTTTTAAACACACTGAGAGGGACCACATGATGATTCATGAAGACCTGGACACATTTAACAGCACTACGAGGGCTTACACACACCTCTTAATGCAGAAGACAAAGAGGATAATGATGGTGTACGGCCCCTTCTGTAATCCAACCCTAACCCCATTCATTAGTCTGTACAGTTTGTTTTCAGTGTATGATATTACCGTTTGTCCTCAGTATGACAAGCTCGTTGTAATGTAAACAACATCTGCTGCTCTACATGCAGAGTTGAGAACCCCCTTAATCCATAAAGACTGGTTATGATCAAACGGCAACCTCTGTAGCTGCAAACTGCAGTTCCTCAAATGACCACTTGAGGCTGGCTACAGAAGTGAGACAGTCTCCATAAGACCCCATGTTAAAATGTTGAACTTCACAGCAGAAATAAACATGTTTACAGCCTGGTACAAAAAACAGTTTTGGTCTCTATAGCTAATTTACCCGTATGCGGCTAGTATCTTAGGGGTGTACTGTATGCATTTGTATATCCTGCTGACATTTTGTAATGTAAAGAACTTGCTGTTTCTCACACTCTCACTACTGGCTGTATACGAAGGCCTTTGGGAGCAGGTCGGCCACCAACTGGCTGAAAGAGTCTCTGAAAGCTGAGGGACATGTACATGCTGATGTCTCAGGTTCCCAATTTGAGTTTGTGTGTGTGTGTGTGTGTGTGTGTGTGTGTGTGTGTGTGCATGTGTGTGTGTGTGTGTGTGAATCCAAACAGGGGGTATCCAATACAGGATAAAATTAGGCCAGCCAGGCCTTATATTGCTGACGGAGCTGGGGTGGCCAAAAAAAGCCTGGGGTGCAAGCCAACAGTGGAAGCGCAAGGAAGAGGGGAGACGAGCAGGATCGCAGCTGAAATGGCCACCAAACGTAAGGAAATAAACGGCGACGGCTTTGAGTAAAGTGAATCAGAGCAGACGGGCTGGTGTAGGGTCCAGCTGTCAGGTGGAAGAGGGACAGAGAATTTGAGTTTTTACCCGTCTGCCGGGCAGGTGTGAATACAGACAGGATGACCAGTCAAATACTGAGCGCAGCATGTCTTTCATTTGGTGGACAGATGGACGGACCGACTAAATGAGACACTACTGCTGACTGAGTGTTGTTTCATTCTTAAAGGTCCAAATTGTCTCATAAGAAAAGAAGATTGATGTTTTCTTCGAGGGATTGTCAGAGTTTGTTATTGTGATTAGAAGAGTTGCTTCATAGGTGTAGCAGCACAAGTATGAGTGTCTCTGTCCAGTCCAAATGTGACATTAAATAAGAAAACCAGATTTCGTGTATTGCTTTAAACCTGATTACGAAAGCAGGTTTTGCTGTGTGTGTAAACAAACTGTATGTTTAAAGACCAGCTGTTGTTGTTGTTGTGTGTACATGTAAGTGTTTGTTTTAATCTGATAATTACCTTGAGATTAATGGAGTTAGGAAACTCATTTAATGTTTTAGTGGAGCGAAGATCTAATATCATGCTGTGACTCATGGTGTAATTATTCCTTTATTTATTATTCATTCAGAGACATCTTGAAATAGCTTCTAACAAAAAAGATGCTTCTGCTGAGGATGGCCTTGATTTGAATATAATGCAAGATTTTCCCATGAACTGTATGCTAAACAGTGAATTTTTTCTCCTTATCAGATATTTTTGAAATAGAAAAAGGCGGTTTCTTTCTTGAAACATACAGCCAAATAAACAACCTCACATGTTTAGTGGTTTAGTAGCTGTTCAAACAGACAATATGATCGTCACAAAACTGTCAAATCCTTGTTTTTAAATGCCTTACAGTCCATTTTCAGTCTTGTATAACTAATACGGCTCGGGGCACAGAGGGAGCGCGATGTGTGTCACATTTCCGTCAGCACCAGCAGGTTTGTTTGTAATAAACAGAGGCTGTTTAGAAGATGATCTGGGTCATTTAAATGAGGTGTCACTTTCACAGAGTTTTTGGAAAACCGATATGAGGCTAAAACAAAGTTTGAGCTTCTTTAAATCCTGATCAAGCATTGAAATACAAAGAAAATGTGACTGCCGTGAAGCAGAACAGTTAAGATACATTATCTCAGCTTGTTTAAATCAAGTTTAAAACACAAAGGAAGATTTTTTATACTGTATATTTTATCTTGTGCATGGTATTTAAACTAGAAAGGTGTTTTATAACTCAAAGTAAGATGCCTCTCCGGTCCCTGTCAGTGCTTTTCTTACTACCAGGCCTCTTTACGGTCACTTCTCTTCACCCATCAGTCATCCAGAGATGAATCTGTCATTGGGAGATCATCTTCTGTTTCTAACACGTGTGTGTATTCTTGTGCAGTTATGGATCTGGTGTATTGGCGGAACATGAGGAGGACCGGTGTGGTCTTCACAGGGCTCGTAATCGGTCTGGCCAGTGTGTTCCAGCTCAGTGCCATCACCGTGCTCTCCCACATATGTCTGGGTGCCATGTGTGTCACCTTCCCCCTCCGTCTCTACTATAAACTGCTGGAGCTGCTGGGCTGGAACACCGGGGTCCACCCCTTCCAGTGAGTTGTTTTTCCACCAAACTTCAAACCCACTCTTAGTGCTGCTAACTACTCTGCACAGGGTTGGAACAAGGCATGTATGTGTGTCTCTGTCCACAGGTCGTATCTGGACAATGACGGCTCTCTGACAGACAAGGATACAGTGATGCTGGTGGAGGAAGTGGTGCTGCTGGTCGCATTTGCTGTCACGGAGTTCAAACGCCTGCTTTTCATTGACAGCCTGATCGACTCTATTAAGGTCTGTTCATGATGATAAAATGATAGCAATAATATATGAACACCAACTTATTCATAAAACCTGAAAGCTGAATGATGAACGCTCATAAATCAGGAGTCACAAAACTAAAAGGAAAGTTAGTGAGCTGACAGAAATGCTCTATCTGCTACCACAACACTGGGTAGGTAGTGTCAGCTTGTATGAGCATGTGAGCACAGTTTTAAATCAACTGATATGTTTTGTTCGGTGTGGACCAGCCAACCTAAACATTGTTTAGAGACCTGAAATAGCTGCAGAGTGGAGGTGTTAATTCACAGTGGGATCGACAGTACAAGCATCCCCTTAACATCACAGGGACTCACTGGTGGTTAATATCATAATTATTGCATAATTAAACTTAACAATTAATTAATTTCTTTCTCTCAGTTTGTTGTCCTCCTGTATCTGTTGACCTATGTCGGCGTCCAGACCAACGGACTGACTCTGGTGATAACTGGTGAGTTCTTCATCCACAACTGGTCTCAGCCTTTGGCATGTGAGAACAAGGCAGGTACAGGAAAGTCTGATCTATAAGTGTTTCTGAGCTGTGAACTGGTTTAGTTTGGTTTAGGTAACCGAAACAAACAATCAGGGTCATGGTTCAAAGAAAGTTTCAGTGTCCAAACATCCACCATTTATACAGTGACATGTTGCTTAGATGAATGGTTTTGTACACCATGTATTTCAATGGAAGAATATAATTTATAAATTAAAATGAACCTGTATCAGAGTACTGAAGTAACAGAAATTGTTTCTTTCTTGTTTTGAACAGCTGTGATCGTCGTTTTCTCCATTCCTCTTTTGTACAAAAAGCAGCAGGTGAGAGTTTAAATGTTTTTTGATAATGTCGTAAAACTGCAACACAAAACTATAAACTATTAATAATCTAAAATAATATGAATATGAAATAATATAAATAGCACAAAGACAACTTGTCAAATGTTGAAACGGAGAAATTTGATTGTTTTTGGAAAATGATATGCCCATTTTGAATTTGAAGCTATCAACATGTTTGAAAAAAGTTGGACAGGGTCATGTCTACCACTCTGTTCATCACCTCTTCTTTTAACAACACTCTGTGAACTGAGCAGCTGCCCAACAGTTCGGGGTCTCTTTTGTTGTATTTTACGTTTCCAGACTCTTACTACGAAGCCACACTGTTGGAATACATGCTGAATGTGGTTTGATATTGTCTTGCTAAAATAAGAAAGGCTGTCCCTGAAAAAGACGTCATCTACTCGGCAGCATATGATGCTCCAAAACCTGTTTATATCGCTCAGCATTAATGTTGCCTTCACAAATGTGCAGGTTACCCATCATGCCATGTGTACTAACGCACCTCCACACCATCATGGATGGTTGGTTTTTGAAATGCGGCCATTTCCAAACAGAATTTCTCATTTTGACTCATGTCCATCTTTAATGAGCACGGGCCCACAGAAGGCGGTGACGTTTCTGGTTCTGGTTTATATTCTGGTGTTCTCTTTGCATGGTCGAGTTTCAACTTGCATTTGTGAATGCAGCGACAAACTGTGTGCACAGACGATGGCTTTTGGAAGTGTTCCTCAGCACATGCAGTGATGTCCACGACAGAATCGTGTCTGTGTTTGATGCAGTGTCGTCTGCAGGGCCTGAACATCACGGCCATCCATCGTGGTTTTCAGCCTTGTCCCTCTCGTACAGAGATTTCTTCTAATTCTCTGAATCTTTTAATGATATTATGAACTGTAGACGATGAAATCGTATCGTATATAATCGTAATTTTTGAGAAAACATTATTCTTAAACTGTTGCACTATTTGTCAGCGCCTATCTTTACTTCAGAAAGACTCAGCCTCTCTGGGATGATCTTTTTACACCCATTCATGTCACTAACCTGTTGCAGGTTAACCTCATAAATTGTGAGCTGTTCAACCACGTGTTTCCTTTTAACATTTTCAGTTTCAACATTCGATAAGTCGTCCTTGTGCTATTTTCAGTTAAATATGGAGTTTGAATTTTGCACGTCATTGAATTTTGTTACACAGCGTGTTGTAGATACAGAAATTCTTTGAATGCACTGACTCATATGTGTTGTTTTGGTGACAGGTGCGGATAAGGAAGGTGGTTAGAGCCGTCAAAGCTTTTGTAAAGAAAATGAATTCCCTGTAAGTAACCTGCACTTTGTATAATATTCTTTTATGTACAAAATATGAACATCATTTTGTTCATTTCTACATTGTTTCGTGTTTTCTTGCAGGTGCCTTAGTCTTTATGAGTCAGTGAGACCCCCTCCTGCCCCTGAACCCACCTCAAAACCTGCACCTGTAGCTGCACCTGCCCCCAAACAGAAGGCCAAGTCCAAGTAACATGTTGGTCGCACGTTGAAAAGCACCAAGGGATTTGGGATTTGGAAAATGTTGGAATGGTACCATCCTCTGTGGGGGCCGCCGGAGGGGTGGCTCATTTCCATTTCTCCACCACGATGTTGTTGTTTATGGGAGCGCGACTTAATCGATCCTGACAGCTGAAACAAAGCTGCCATTCACTCAAGGAGAGCGAGTGGAAGTGCACGAGGAGAAGAATTTTATTTACTGAGATGCTTTATGTGGGCAGTGTTTAACATAATCAGTTCACACAATCATCGACTCCAAGCAGGGACAGAACAAAATATCATCACACAATTTTTTCCCTTTGATAACAGATCTATTTTTACACAACTAGCGAGCACTGTGTTCCTGTTGAGCTGCAGAATTACTCATAACGAAGCATTATTGCTGCTATCTTTATTTAGCATCGTTCATTGTTAGCTGGACAGAATAAATCTGACATGAACATCGCCTGCCGTTAATTTACATTAATGATTTTGTGTTCACCACAAAGTAACCGAAGCATTAGCAAAAAGCTTTCTAAGCACTAAACTCCCTAAAACTTTCATGGGACTCTCTTCATGAGAAATAATGAGAGCATTGTCCTCTGCTCTTCATGCTAATTACAGTTAATCAGGTACTGACTTCCCGCTGCTCTTAGGGCAGTGCAGTGATTAAAGGTACAGTGTGGTGAGGTAAGGACAATCTCAGCTGTCCTGGAGTAACTCCAACAGAGTTTTAAATTAATTAATGTCACAAAAAAAAGCAGCGATTTTTACTTCACAGATCAATTTTGGTCTCGTATTTTAACTGTCTGGCTGCGAGGAAACAGGCTGGAAACACACTGTCAACTTTAAACAGCAAACAGCTACACATCCAACAGACTCAGAGCAACATTAGCATTAATTTGGAGTCACGTTTGTGCCCACCTGATGAATATAAGTCCAACTTCACTCCTTTTTTAGCACCAACTTTAGCTGCTAAATGCTCCACCGTGTTCACCTGCCAGTCGCTAACTTTGTTTGTCTGTTGTTTGGTGGTGGGCAGTGTGTTTAAAGCCAAAAAAACAAAGGCTTTGAGAGTGGTGAGAGTGAACTAAAACTGTAACGTTGCGTGCCAAATAACCAAAACCAGGAGCTGAAAGCAGATAAAACGCTCTGTAGAGGTGTGATGTGGGTTTGTCACTACAAATGACCCTTTACACATGCATGTTATTTGATCTATTGTTAGAAAAATATTGATTATAGCTGCTTTAAGCTTTCCAGGATGCATTTGTCTCTCTTCAGTTACTCTTTCAAACACTCAGGTTATTGTTGTTTGTATCAGAGTTAACTACAACTAACTACATAACTATACACCCTGTTTCAGTTGCATAATTGTGTGAACTAGCTGCGCCATAACCGTCTTCAGAGGGCATTTCAGTAGATAAAGCTCGAAATCTACAGATTTTATATATTAGACGAAAATCCAGTAACTTAAAAAAAAGAAGTGAGACACAAAAATCGGTCAGTGGATCTTGCGAGAAAACAAACCAACAGATGCAGCAGCATCCCAACATGCTGTTGACAGCTTGTGCAGAGGAAAAGTGTTTGAGGGGCAGTTTAACAAGGATGAGGAGGTCACTGGAAAATCCAAAAATATCCACTTTTAGGCAGCCGTTCAATTCAATAGTTAGACTATTCTGTCTCCTGTGCACTTTCGGGAATTTCACGGAAACACCCTGAAGGCAGAACGATGGAGATCACTCCTGTAGCATGACTCAAGAACTTTTGTTTAGTCCATAATACAACAGTTTAACAGTAACAGCGAGGAAGTTATGATGTTTGCATGTCGATACAGATGGTTGCTGGCACAACTCCATGTCAACATTTTCCAAATTCAAAATCAAGAATGTCGTCATTGTTTGCTTCCAAAAAAAAACCCACCATAAAATTACACAAAACACCTCTTGAAGAGTTTCCTCATTGTTAGATTAGCAAAACTTTGAACCAACGAGCGCTGCAGAACACTTGAAAGGTGCTGCATGACTTAACTGGACTAAATTTTTGTCTTTAATGTCACCCCCGCTTCTTGTTGATAAAGTGTCACTCCAACATAAACAGATTAGGGTTGGGTGTGCACCACTATTAGCTTTAACTGACATGTAGATAACAGTTTAAAGTTCTGGGTGAACTATTCCTTTATTCTGACTAACTGTGTGTGGTTTTAGCTGCCAAACCTGAGCCAGTAAACTGCAAGCGGTTACTTCAATGCAGCTGTGAGCCACTGTTAGCGTTAACAGATGAATGGTTTGGTGACCATGTGGTGCTCTCTAGTGGTCTGTGTTTGAGAATTTAAAAATACAGCTGCACTCATACTAACATGTCTTAATGAACTGAAGTGATTTACTGTGATTTCAACATTACGATCCCAAATTGAAGCAGCCTGCTGACGGGCCGGGCAAAGAGGGATTCGGAAATTAGAATAAAAAGGGTCAGCACCTCACAAAACAAATATTATTTCTTACTTTTAGTGGTATTTACAGCATTTACACTGTTTTCATGAGGACTATTTCTTTACAAGCTCTCTACAGCTGACAGTTTCTGATGAAGATTTTGTTTGAAGAACACTCAGGACACATAAAACCAAAACTATCGGAATAACCACTAAAATTAAGTGAGAAAATACGTCTTTTTGTAATTTTGGGTGAACTGACCCTTCAAAGGTGACAACAGCTTGCCGCAGTGACCGCTGATATCACTTTAAAGAAATATTTACATGAATACAGTATCAGTTTTACTGTTGATGTGATCGTTTTTTCAAGGTGTACAACTGTAAAATGTAGAACAAAATAAAAGTGTGATCACGACCCCGAGAAAAACGCTTAAAGTGAGGCACGACAGGGCTTAACCGACTTTGTTTTTGCTGTTCTGGTTGACACTTTGACTTGTTTCTAAAGGTATTTATAATTTTTTATTGTTATTTCCTATTGTTATGTTGCTCCCCAATAAAAGGTTATTTACTACAAACGAAGGTGAGTTTGCTTGAGTAGATCTTAATAACTTTTGTCATCCGTTAATCCTTCTTCACAGCAGACGTTTCGACTCTTCACAGCGGGGTCAGTAATAACATTAATAATGCATCTGTTGTATTCAAATGTCCCAGTAAGTCAGCCAAGTTTTCACTGACAGCAGCAGTCAGGGGTCACATATGCTTTCCATATATTCTGGAATACACTCCCCCACAGCAGGGGCTGCACCGCCCTGTTTGACCACTAGGTGTTGCTCTTGGAAAGTGGCAGCTACGCTCCTTCAGGAGAGGATGGAGGAACCCAGAGCCCTGACTGATGTAAAGAAATAAATGAATCCTGACAAACCTTTTAACCCACGAACGTGGCGTCAACACAACGTCAGTTTCGACTCCCTCAAACACATCTGCACAAAATGTCCCTGCTCATACAAACAAGCTTTTCTCTCTTTGTTGTGAGAATCACAGTGGATGCAATGTGACTGTGACCTTGAGATGAATTTCCCTCAAACACGTCAAACTCTCTCACAGACCTTCAAGGACTTTCCTCTCTTGTTTCCACGAGCGGTGACTCAGAGCTTCCATCTCTTAGACTTTGAGAAGGTCGTCGAGCTGCTTCGCACACCGTGGAGCCGTCTGAGTGAAAACTGGAGATGATATTTGAATCTACAGCATCATGTCACAGGTACAAATTTGGCAATGACATTATTTTTAATACATAATTCAAACAAGACAACAGTTCATGACCATCTAGTCTAGAAACGTAAACACTACAGTGTACATACTCAGAGGGAATACCCCCAAAATGTCAATATGGCACTTCAAACTGTTAGTTCTCCAGATCATGACGTATGTAACCCACTTAAACTGTGAACATCCTGCAGCTCTGACTTAACTGCATTTTTCTACAGTATATATATATATATATAAAAAAAAATACTGACATCAGTAATGTCTCAGCTTACTGTTTCCCTGATTAGTTACCACTCTACATAATTACACTGGCACACACAGCGAGGCTACATTTACACATATACAAATCTACAGTTTCTGCTGCCAAACAGCATTGTGTCATAACAGTACACGACAGCAAATCACAGAACTGGGGCAGAAACACCTTAATTAATCCCTTCATGGTCTGTGTTGCAGTTGGTACATTTGGTCTCGGTGGACCTAAGTGGTTCGGATCTGACGTGGTTTGGTCTAGTGATATTTTCTGAGAATAGAGTCTCAGATGTACGCTTTGTGAAACTCTCTCTGACAAGAGGGAAAAGGGGGGAAAAGTGTTGCAGATAACTATTGTACGACCGTCAGCTGTTTTCTGTTTGTATCTACTCATGTAGTGTACGATGATTCAGAGGCGGATAAAGTGAGTTTTTCTCTCTAAATACTGATAAATACAGATTATTTGCAAGGCAGAAATAAGAACTAAAGGATGAGTTTCACATACTACTCTCATGTCTGCACAGTAAATTATCTTAGCTTAGCATAAAGATTGGAAGCTGGATTAAAGTGTGAAAAACTGCAGTTCATCAAACGTCCACTTGAGGTTGGCTACAGAACGAGTCAATCTCCATAAGCCCCCATGTTAAAATGTCCAACTTCACAGCAGAAATAAACATGTTTACAGCCTGGTACAAAAAAAAATGTTGGTCTCTATAACTAATTTCCCCGTTTGTGACAACTGTACTGAGGGTGAATTTACATACAATTCACCTGTTCAAATTATATTAAGGCTTAAAGTTATGCAGAATGCAGAACAGTGTGGCCGCTTTGACTGATGCATATGCTTTCCATTCTTTATACTGTGATTGTCTTCTGGACAAAGATTTTAAAAACATCCATCACCTCTAAAGCTCATCGCTCAAAGTAAATTGCAGTTTATGATATGAAAATTTTGTTATCTTTGTACAGAGCCAGGCTGCTGTTTCCCTCTGTTTCCAGTCTTTGTGCTAAACTAAGCTGTTGCATCACATTTGACACCAGGGTGGTCCTGAATGAACTCTCAGCAAGAAAGTGAATGAGGTGTATTTCCCAGAATACTGAACAACTCTTTTAAGACAAACAACACTGTGATGTAAAAGGTAATGTAAGTGTCTGAAAACTGCCTGCAAAGAAAGAAGTCGCCCTTGACTGCTGCCAGCTGACTCCTCCTCTGGACTGATGGCTGTATGCTCCACATTCCTCCGGCGTTCAGGATGTCTGTTACACATAGTGTTCCCGGTGGTTGATGTACACCTGGTCTGTCCCGCTCTGATGACACACCCACTCCAGGCGGGACAGCTGCTGCGTGGAGCTTTGTGTTGCTGGTGGTCCTGGCCTTGTTGTGGAAGGGCGCTGCCCGTCAGTCAGCTCATACCTGCGCTCTGCCCGGCGATTCTGCAGGTTGGAAATCACCAAAGATTGTCTTTCATGCCACTAAACTGTTGTACCTTCTTATATGATTTCTCATGTAGGACTGTCAGAAAGTTATGTTAAGGGTGCTTACTATTAGCCAATAGCAATGCAAGGCAGGGAACAACCAAGCGGCTGTGAAGTGAAGCCAATGTGGAAGTACCAAAAACTGCAGTTCCTCATACGTCCACTTGAGGCTGGCTGCAGAATGTGTCAGTCTCCATAAGCCCCCGTGTTAAAATGTCCAACTTCACAGCAGAAATAAACATGTTTACAGCCTGGTACAAAAAACAGTTTTGGCCTCTATGGTTAATTTCCCTGTTCATGAAAACTGTACTGAGGGTGATTTTTTATAGAACTCACCTGTTCAAATTATATTAAGGTTTAAAGTTATGCAGAATTAAGAGCTGGCCGCTTTAATTGACAGGTGGGTGCCGGTACAGATGGCTTGTTTGAGCAACCTGGCGTTATTCAGCCTGCCTCACCTCCACCAACGCTACACGTCTTTGCCCATTTTTAGATTAGCCGGGAGGCAGAAGAGGCAGGACTGCCAGAGCCCCGACAGTGAAGCGTGTTGGTGACGTCATGGATATGACGTCCATTCTTTATACTGTCAATAAGGACGACTAGCTAACTGTAACTGAAGCTAAGCTGGGGTAGGTTGTTTCATGGCTGATTTGCAAACAACAAGCTAGTTAATATCATGGAGCCGATCGTCCTAATAAATATCGGAACATTACAGACAGTACGGACAATTTAGAGTCACCAATTAACCCGTTAGGTGCATGTCTTTGAACTGTGGAAAGAAGCCGGAGTACCCGGAGAGGATGCAACCTCCACACAGAAAGGCTGCAGTTTTGTTTTGCCCAGGATGACGGTGCGAGAGCCTTTGGAACGCAATGTTGACTGCAGTTCACTTTACTGCCAAAGGTGTCACTGTTCACAAGGATTTTCTGAATGTGACCTCTCGGTGTGATTAGAGATGGGAACAGACCTCTTTCTGGATGATACTAAAAAAAGTACAAGCTTATGAAAGCTTGAGTTGAGCTGAGAGCACAAATTAAAATTTAACCTACCCTACATATTAAATGAGTACAGCCATTAAGGCCTCCTGCTTAATAAACACAGATGATGATCCGTCAGCATCATCCAGGTTGTTATTACTTCCTGTTGTGACTCATCATTAGCTAACCAAATGTTAGTCTTTGCGTTGTAGTGATGAGTATGTGATGATTCAGAGACACCCTTGATGTGATATGAAAAGAAAAGGGGGGGTTTACCTGACAGAGCCAGGCCACTTGCGATGCGTGGACACCCAGAGGAACAGCCGGTGCTCTCCCGCTGTAAGGAGGGGGAGGCTTGTGTGTCGGAGGAAGGTCAATCCTTCAGAGACAAAGAAGAGGAAGACTTTAGTTTTGCAGAACAGACACCTGAAAGAGGAAACAGTTTGTCTCTGTTGTATTCAAATCAAGTCTGTTTAAAGGAACACTATTTGCTTAAAGGCTTGTAGATTATAAATCTATAACAGAGAGTCTGTGAAACAACCTGGAGGTTTTAAAAACAAGGGCAATTACCAAGAAGATGCTTATCGAGCTGCATTAAAGGAAATGTAGGATCCATACACTCGAGGGAATAAAAGTCAGGATATTTCAGCCTCTGCTGCATCAATTTTGACCATTATTTTGTAAATCCGCCTCTTGAAAGTGCAACTTTATTGAAGTACTATACTAGTACTATCCCTTAGTATCCCTTTAAGTGGTGGAAGCCAGTGATACTAAAGACATTATGCTTAAATCAGCAGGGTTGATGGACTTTCACACATCATAGTAAATCGGAAGCTGCTCCGAGTTCCTCTAAACCACGGTAAGACGCTTCAGTCAGTTTTCTCATTTGTCGAAATCCCCCTCCACTACTAAACTTAAACCCCGAAACTGACCTTGACCATTCATAAAATGGTGTCATGACAGGCATTGATTTTCCAGCACTGTAAATCAGTCTCTGCTGCTCTTCTCTTTCATACTTGAGATGAGGAGAGATTACAGTTAGTGCTCTCGGTGACACGCTGTCCTACGCTCACATCCGTGTGTGATGAAGGAGAGGCCTGTGTTCACCCCACCCCCACCCCCCTTCCTGTCGTCCCACTGGGACTTCCAGCCACGGTCACACTTAAGATGCTAAGTTTGTCGTGGCATTGACCACAGGGCGACACGCGGCCAGGTACACCGTCCTGTGGTGTCAGCGTAGTGATGCGGGGGACTGCACACGTGCACAAGTGTTGAGTATTTTCCCCTCAGTGCTGTTTTCTGCTGCTGTTCAGACAGTTTTTGTTTGTTTAAAGGATCTCCAGCTAATCTTCGTCCAAACATGACACTTATATAATAAACACTGATTGCATTAATAAACAGAAAAATGATATCGAAGCTTACATTCCTATACAAAGCCAATCAACACTCTACATAACCAAGCAGCAACCTCCGTGGCTGTGAAATTTATTTCCGGGAAAGAGTTACACACCTCATATGAAGGGAAACGATGTCTGGAGGTGAGCTGTTATCACTGTAATTCAGTCTGAGGCATGCACAGTAAAAAGCTTTCAATTTTCATAAAAGGAATGCCAAAAACTGAAGTTCCTCAATCGTCCACTTGAGGCTGGTTACAGAACGAGTGAATCTCCATAAGTCCCCATATTAAAATGTCTGTTCAAATTATATTCAGGCTTAAAGTTATGCAGAATTAACAGCACGGTTGCTTCGATTGACATGTTGGTGCCGTTACAAATGGCTTATTAGAGCACCCAGGCATCATTTGGCCTGCCTCAGGTCCGTCTTTTCTGTCTGTCTCCAGATCCACGTCTTTGCCGATTTTTAGATTAGCTGGGAGGTAGAAGAGGCAGGACAGCCAACATGGCAGTGGCCAGCGCCACAGATTTTGAGCTTCAAAGCGATCTCACACATATGTCCATTCTTTATACTGTCAGTGGTACATGCATGTAGATATATTTCTAAAAATAGTAGATGGTGCACTCATTAAAAAGAAATGTTGTTTAAAAAGAAAGAGTTACGCTGCTATGACTGTAACTCAGGCATGCATAGTAAATGTCTTTCAATTTTCCTAAAAGGAGACTGCCACTGAAATTAGGATGCAAAATTATACAAAGGACAAGATGAGAAGAAAAAAAACAAGATTTCATAAAGAGCGTACAAAAGCCGAGAAAGGGAGAAAGGTGAAGTAACCCAAATAATTTATATAGAACAATAATAATCCATAACCTGCCAATAGTTTCACTCCCTTTTTCTTACATCACTAACTGACATGAATTTGTATTTTGGCAGGATTTAGGACAGGAACAACATTTTTTCAGCAGTTTATCTGCCTTCCTTAAGACGTACTTGATGCATGCAACTCTGTTCCCTGGAGTGAGCATGCTCAATGACGCACTAACAGGGATGGATGAGGGGGATCAACCTGCAACCTTGCAGATATGGTCCACAGGTTCATAATAATGATTTGCACGTCGGGGGTAGAGGGGTTGATCAGCAGCAACGGCTACATAAAGCACACCTTTGTGTTGCTATTAGGACTTAAATGTTAAATAGAGGCAGGATTAATTGAAACGAACCCACAAGGTCTCATCCTAGAGAGACTATGTGTGCACGAGAACACATAAAAGATCCCGTTCAGGTCTGTAATTTACCATCTGTCAGAGTTACAGACAGAACAAAGAGTGCACACACACACACAAAGCATTTAGTATTAGTCAGACCACTCTGGCAGAGTGTGACCCAGCTCCTGCTGTATATAATTTACCCTCAAAGTTATTCTTCTTTGCTGTAACATTAAAATGAGTGCTGGTGTACTATAGGAACAAAATAGGACAAGGGCTTGCTGCCAAGACAGCAATTATCTGCCACCCCTCAACCTTGTCCTGAAGCCTTCCTGCTCCAGGGCGTGCACCGCTGCAGAATTCTCCACAGGGGTAAGAAGCGACTCCCTGAACCCACCGATGGGCTTCAGTCAACCTCACATCGGTATCATGTCATTAATTAACCAGCCGAGCATGTTCCGCGCCATGAATTATTTGTCTGGACTTACACTTTGTCGGTGAAGGCTGGCGCCGGGGCCTTGCGAGCGGTGAGGATCACGATGAGGAAGATGGCGATGAGGAAGAGAGCGAGGACTGCGCCCATCACGGCTCCGGCCACAGCGATGGCGTTTGACCTCTCTGCTTGAGACTGGTCTGAGACAGAGTGAGAGAGGCTTTCAGTACAAACACATCAACATGAGTAAGTAGAAAGGACAGAGTCAAAGGCAGGCTGTAATTGAGGTGAAGCTCACCATGTTCAGGTGTTCATTCATGGGATATTTGTTTAGTTTCAGCACAACCTGTGCCCCCTAGAGGCAACGAGACTAACAGCAACATCACTTTAGGCCAGCAGATGACAGGACGTACTACATCAATGTCACCATCTACAGGCAAGCAAAGTGAAACACTTGCACTAAACAGCAGACGAAGCATGTTAATTTTGTAGCTGTGAATTGGGAGGGTGTGTGTGTGTGTGTGTGTGTGTGTGTCTGTGTGTTATTGTGGTTTGACATTTTACATTTTAAACCTGCAAGATGTAAGAGTTTCTTTAACTGGAGCACAGTTTGTTCTGAAGAGGACAAACTGAGTGTCATCATGTGTCTTCTGTCCTCTTTGTTACTCTGCAGAGGGAAGGAGGGGGATCTTAGTCACGTCTGAAAATACTTAAAGGAGATAGAGGGATGCAGAAGGAACCACACAAGCCTCTTAATGTTTCAACTATAAACGTTGGTGTTAAATTTATTTACTGATACATAAAGTTGTCTGATTAGCAGGTACCTGAAAACAATCATATGTTTACATCATATTAAGTGTTAAAGCAGCAGTCTGTTACGTTACTTGCCTATAGGAGGAAACATTGATCTAAGTACAGGTCTTAAAGGTCCAGCATGTAGGATTTAGTGACATTTAGCAGTGGAGTTGCTGACTGCAACCCCTCACCTCACCCTCTCCTTTCTAATGTGAAGACTACTGTGGCAAAAAACACTCTCCCTATCCCTAAAACTTCCTATCTAGAGCCAGTGTTGAGTTTGTCTGCTCTGGGCAAAACATGGTGGGTCAACATGGCGGACTCAATGAATAAGGACCCCTGTATATATGAAAGGTTCATTCTAAAGTAATAAAAACATAATAATTCTTATTTTCAGGTGATTTTACATTAATGAAAACAAAGTTATGAAGATTATATTCTGTAAATTGAGCCTCCTGAATATGACACACTGGACCTTTAACTGCTGAGAGCATTTTCCTTTCCTATAGGTGGCGCAGGATTAAACACGAAATTACAGTCAGTAGTTGGTTAGTTTAGCCAGAGACGGTTAATAAAAGAGAGACAAATGAACGTGAGCTTAGATTATGAGCGATTGTTTCTCCTCAGAAATACTGAAGTAAACATTGGATTAATTTTTCATCTTCTCAACATTCTGACATTAAATGACGTTTTTCGGGCCGATAAATCTGGAGAAAATTAACCTTGTTTCAAGACCTGTCTCTGTCTTAGCAGCAAAAACTCTCGTGAGATCTGGCAACACAGATATCTTCTTTCAGTCGGTGCTGAACCGTTTCACCAGAGATGATCTGTAACTTAACTAAAACTTGAAGAACTTTCTGAACCATCTCTGATTCAACACATCAATCTGCTTTCATCCATCTACGTGATGTTGCGATGCACAACACGAGATTTGAAGATCAAGGGCAAGGAGACCACATCCACTTAGGAGACAGGAAGTGTATACCATTTCATATCACTGGCAATTGGCGATCATTGGCTTAGCTTAGTCTCCAACTCCAGGAAATAGCTTTTTACACTTCCATTTTGTGCGGATTAAACAAACAAGAAGCTCAGAGGTTGATTTTGTCGCCTCTTGGACCGAGCCAGGCTAGCTGCCTCACCCTGCTTTCAGTGTTTATGCTAAGCTAAGCTGTAGCTTCATATTTATTATAGAGTGATGAAAGTGGCACTTTTTGTCATCTAAATCTCAACAAGAAAGTGAATAAGTTTGTTTCTGTAAATCAGTCATTTTAAACAAACTGCCACCACAACCTTCACGTTGCATTGCAAAGTCTGTATTGGATAATATGCATGTTCAGCTATCACTAAGTTGTATAATAGGGGTAGGGTGGCTGCTGTTTAACTTTGTTAAATTGGAGGTCCTGCAAACTCTATTAGTCACCTCCATCCATCCCGGTGTTCATATTTGTCCTTCCTCTGTCTTTTGTGTGTCACGTTCTAGATGCTGTTGTCTGCAGAATTAGCTTTGTTTGACCATATGCTTGCATACGCTCCATGTTGTCCACCGAGGGGATTAGGATTAATTGTGATTAAGATGCATTAAACTGCACAGAACAGCCAGCTTTGGCCAATCAGCAGTGTAATGTGTAAAACTGTGATTGTGGGACACTGAAGGGAGCTGGAGGACAAAAGGTGACAGAGGGGTGGGAGAAAGAAAAAAAAAAGTGTGAGATGGTCAATTCCAGTTGATTTAGCTGCTGAGGTGGGAAAGAAAAATCAATAACGTGCTGAGATGAGAATCCTAAATAACAGTTCAATTATGATGCAGATTGAACAAGCCGGGACTTCTGAGCTCGCCTCTGAAAGCCACTTCTTCTTCCTCCTTTTTCACCCTCCCCCCTCTTCCCGCCTCTCCCTTCATGCTGTCCTCCACCGGCTAATAACCGTTCGATTACCTTTGATGGCTGCTGAACTATGACAAGAGCCTCTCGAGTTGATCAAAATGCCTTTAAAAATGCAGTTCATCAAACGGACGGCTTTAACGTCTGCTGACAGACATTCATAATGTGATGAGACTATAAAAACTGCTTTAAACACACAGAGAACCTCGAGGTTTACAGGAGTAACGATGTGCTCATTAAATATTTTTCAGCATTTATATATTTATTTAGCGTCTATTCTGGTGTGTTTTCCTCCCATTTAAACATCTCATTGGTCCAAATATCATCCATTCTGGAGGGGCTTGGATTAGTGGTGTTAGTGGTGGATCAACTGTCCCCAAACTGGGATCTGGCTCCAGTGCCAGGCTGTTTCTGTCTTTGTTACTCCAGGACTTTATCTCGCTCTCACACACTCACACAAAGTGACACAATTGTCGCAACGCCAGGAAAAGTGCATGCCAATGCTTGACAAGGGTCATCCTGAATTAAACACAGCACACCTTGGTGGCATGGGAAGTGAGTGGAGGGAGTGAGTGAGGGATGGCAAGACAACCCCCGCCACCTCCCCAATCCCAAAAACCTCAATAGCAGGGTCAAGGGTCATGCTACTTCCCAGACAACAGAGGAGCCTTCAGGGAGCAGATGCGGGTGCAATAGCAGAGGAGGAGGAAGGGGGTGGAGGAAGATTAGAGCGGTAGGTGGTCTGTCATCTATTTCAATATTTTCAGCTCATTCATGGTGACAGTTTGATCTCACCTCTACTGGGGCGAGTTCATATCAAAGTCTCTGTTAGATGTTTACTCACTGCTTTTGTGCGTTGTGAAAAGTATCCTTGGAAACTGTTGTGTTGCAGGCGAAAAAAAACCCCCCGCTGATCTCCTACACGAGTGTCTCTGTGGCTGACATCATTACTACTACTGAGCCGGCTCTTTTTTTTTTTTTTTTTCCCCAGACTGAGCATGCCCCGATTCAAGGTCAGAACTGCCGTGACCACGATGAGATCTGGAGAAGACGGAGAGGTCAGCTGAAATGAAGACTTTTAGAGGAAGTGTGTCTTGAGGACCTGGAGTCCCGAGCTAAACAGTGTCAAGGTCACGTCAGCGTGTTGTGTCCTTACAGCCCGAGCAGCGGGGGCATAATGGGCCGTTTTCAATTCCACCAGCTAATTCTCCTCTCGCCGCTCCGCCTTTCACAGCAGCACAGTTTAAACTCTCAGCAGCCCTCCCCTCCACCTCCCTGCATCCCCCCTCTCCCTCCGCTCTCTCTGTGGCCAGGTAGAGGCTTGTAGGAAAAGACAGCCTCCATCAGCAGCTCCAGATGAGCTTGTTGCCATGGGGACAGTCAATGGGCTGGAGAGTGGGGACTTTGGGCCAGACATAAACACTCAGCGTTTAATTTTACCAGCTGGTAGACAGTAGACAGGAGAAAGACCTGGAGGAGGGGGGAGGTGGGTAGGTGGAGGGGTGAACTCACAAAGGAGATGAGCTGTAGGGGAGAGCGAGGGCCTTTCTGTCCTGAAAACAAAAGCAAACTAGGACCCGTGAAGAGGAGGTGCTGGATCCCCCACCCCAACCCCCCAACGACTGGGTGGAGAGGAGCAGCATTCTTGGAAAAACTAATGAAGATAAGGTGAAGTGAGGAAACATGAATTACATCATGTGCGACGTCCCACATGTGCGCACTGGATCGGGTGGTGGTGGTGGTGGTGGTGGTGGGGGAGGTGGGGTGGGTATGCAGCATTATGCGTTAGGGAGCTAGAGATGATGTCATTTATAGAAGCACAAAGAGGAGCAGAGACTGAGGAGTCTGAGTAACGGCAAAGCTTAAAAAGACCTCCAGAGAAAATAACTCACAGGTGCGAAGGTGCTTTATTGAACTAAAGTATCTCAAAAAAGATTGACAAAATGATGCTCCACTGTTGTCACACACATAAATATTTTTTTCCCCTCCGTCCAGAAACATTTTCTTCAGTATATACAAAAAAAACATGACCACAAGGTGCTTTTTCCATTAACAACGTGAGAGTTTCACTCCTTTGAACAACAGTGATTCTACAGAAACCAAAAGCCCTGACAGATACCTGTGAAGTAGAGAGGATTTAACTCGTTTTTACATCAAAATTCATTCAAGCTTCGTTTTTTTATGTGTGTGTTTTAATGCCTCTAGGTTTGCAAATATACTGCGTCATTAACCGTCGTGTTGACAAGGGCAGAAAAGTGAATATGGCACTACAGAGTGAGAAAAACACAAAACAAACGGGCAACAAAACATCCAGGTGTAAACCATAATAAGAAAACATTTCTTCTTCTAGGTATCTAAGGCACTAGTCGTATTTCTCAACCCAAAGTGAAGGACACGTCTCAAGGTAAAGATATCGATGACTGATCTCTATACAAAATGTCACAGTACAAAAAGAACTTCATTAATCCAGGTGCAGGGCTGCGAACCGACGAGTCAGGCAAAAATAGTGTATCGATTAGAGGAATTTCCATCTTAGTGCATAGAAGCAAACACATGAAGAAAGATTTACGGTGCTACTTCCTGTTATTCTCTGCATTTATGTGAAATAAATAGGTGTCAGCAGCACGCACATCCTCAAAACCTGACTTCTAATTCGACTATCTAAATGGAGGTTTTGTGGCTCCCTACACTTCATTTAGGACACTCCCATTAAAGGGTCAGTTCACACAAATTACACAAATTCTCACATGCGTGTGTAGTGGCATCTAACAGTGCAGATAGTTTTGGATTTATTATCCCAGATTTTCAGATATCTGCGATGTTGTATGTATGACGTCACCCACAGGTTTCTGAAGTGCCGTTTAAGTGTGGTGGCTCTGGCAGCCGCCATGTTGGCAGTCCTGCCTCTTCAGGCCTCCTGACTAATCTAAATTTCGGTGAAGATGAGATGTGGGTGAACCTGAGGCAGGCTGAATGAAGCCTGAGTGCTCAAAAAAAGCCATCTGGAACTGCACTCACCTGTCAATCAAAGTGGCCACACTGTTAATTATGCATAACTTTAAGCCTTATTATAATTTGAACAGGTGAGTTCTATAAAAATTCAGACTCAGTACAGTTTTCATGAACGGGGAAAGTAGCTATAGAGACCAAAACTGTTCTTTTTCTGGCTGTAAATGTATTTATTTATACTGTGAAGTTGGACATTTTAACATGGGGCTTTATAGAGACTCTTTCTGCAGCCAGCCTCAAGTGGACGTTTGAGGAACTGCAGTTTTTGGCACATCTGCATTGGCTTCACTTCACAGCTATGGAGATTGCCGCTTGATACCAACACAATAAAAATGGATCAAAGTTTGTTTCTGGAGCTTGCATTAAAAGAAACTTTACAGTAACTTCTGTTTACAGAAACACTGCTCCGGTTACTTTCACAACTTTCTTCTAAAGAAACAGAAATCTCAAAACCTGGGCACATTAAACCACAACTTTCTGCACACCACTTTTACGGCACATTATGACGGTGTAACTTGAGTGAACTTGAACTTAAAAGGTAAGCTTCTGTCTGTGCAGATAAGTTACTTCTAGTACAGTGCACAGTGTTGAAACAACTACATGAATTGCAGTATCGGGGTCATCTTCTGTGGCACATTATCAAATCTCACTATGAGAACTGCAGCCTATTCACTGCACGAAATTCACACCCTGACAAATAATTAGCAAGGGTTAATAACAATATAACTAATCCCCATTTGGACGACTGTTACTATATTAAAGTGGCCTAAAGCATCTTTTCACTTCTAATTCAGGCTACAAAGACCCTGTATACAACAGTGATACGTTAGTCATTTATATAAGCTTATAATCAGCTGTTAGCTAGTCAGCAATACTTATGTGAGACACTGTCATCATCATATTTATACAAGTTTCGACAAATATTTGGCATCCGGCAGCAAATATTGTATAGGTGACCATACTACTAAAGGCATGTATTCACAAACATGAGTGTAACACATGAGAGAAAACTGGTGGATCTCCTCCATGCTGTCTGGTAGATCGGTGTAAAATACTTGTGGTTTGATCTGTGTGTACCTGATCACGTACAAAATACTGAAATGTATATTTAAATCTATAATAGAAATTGATGTGTGTGTTTATAAATGAATACAGATTTCATTGTAAATCACAAATCATTTTATAGTGACTGAAAAGAATTGAAAATCTGAGTGGAGGTTTTGATAACCACAGATGAGTGACGGCACATCAGTCACTTCATGTATATTTTACTGTGGTGGTAATAATAAACTCTATATGTTTAAAAAAAAAACACTTGAACATGATTAGAGCCTGCAGTTTTACGCGGATAAGCGTCAATAAGCCTATTAATGCCTCAGATTGTAACTGTGACCCAATCATGTCCTGTTTCTACATCGTGAAATGAGTCCATCAGTTTTTTTTTTTTTTTTGTGGTACCGCCTCAATGATTTCTTTGTGTAACAAAATACTTTGTGACTAGGAGGCCAGCATATGGTGGCTGCCATACCGTAGCCTACTTTAAACAATGCCCCTGCTGACGGCTCTCTTGAACTTCCAAAAGAGCCCTGGTTCGGTGCCAGAGTGCAAATTCTCAAACGCATCCTTTATAAGCTGTTAGACGACAGGAGGATGTGTTTGTGGTGAACTGAAGAGGACGACTAACCTGAAAACAAGTCACACAAAAAGGTTAAACTGAATAAACTCGCAGAATTTGCATATGAAGGCTCGACTGTTTTGATGGACTCGGTCTGTTACGGTGGACTGCGCCTCCCTGCTTTTCCGCTCGCCAGCCCTCCCTCCTGGGAATAAAAAGATGAGCCGGGGACATACAGTAGAAATGCTCTTAAGGTTTCCACTCTAGGCCATCACTTTTAAAGAGGACATTGCTGCGACATCAGTGGTCAAGTCCTCAAGCTCACAAGTCTCCTGTCACAGCGAGTTACATAAAGGGTGGACGTTTTAGTAGAAAACAAGAGAAAAGGTGTGGTCAGTTAGAAAGTTTTGCAAAAGGCAGTGCGGCACGTTTTACGACCGTGAATCATCATGAAGGAATTTTGATTTCTCAGTGAGATCAATCCTTTTTTTTTTCTTTTTTTTTAAATTATGCCTTTGCTGGACCTGAAGTCATATTCAGATGATATCTACACATACAAATGAGCGAGTGACGCGTCGCCTGAGAAGGCTGATTTTAGAGAAACAAACAAACAAAACAAAAAAAACTTTCTTCTATGGCGACCATACATGATCTGTGAGCCCCCAGGGCCTCCACTCGGCTGAAAAAGATAAGCAACGCTGAATAAACTGGCAGTCCATGTAGTAAGGCAGAGACAGCACATACATCATGATCTTTAGTTCGTCTCTACACACACAAATTAGTGACATGTCCACTTCTGTAGGCATGTAGACGGTCAAAGTGGCTGTGCAGTCCACAGTCTGTCCACATCAAGAACAGAAACATCACATCTCAAGTGTCGACCAGGACGCTTGGACAAAACAAGGGAGCTACAGGACTAAGGTTAGTAGGTGTGTGTGTGTGTGTGTGCGTGCAGAAGAGAAATAATGTGTTTCTTCCTAATTTAATAAATGAAACTTCCTCCTCCTCCAGGATCAGGTATCTCGTCAAACGTACCACTCCCTACGTGAGATGACAGACCCGTCTGTGTGAGAGACATAGTCACCCTCGGGTCCGCTATCATAGCAGTCGTCTGACATGTAGGGGGAGCCGTTTCCCTGTGGTTTCGGTGTGTGAGGGTATCTGGCACTTCTGGCCTGCCGTGGACTACAATACTGTGTGTGTTCACGGTGGTGACTCTGCTGGTGGCTCTGTTGACTGCTTTCCCTCATCGCCCTGGTGTAGCCGTTAGAGGGATACCCCTCTCCGTTGTAGTTGCTATGGTGACAGCGGTCGCGCTCGTGTTTGTGCTGGGGGTCGCCCCACTCCTCTCTGTCGTGGTCCTGATGGTGGGAGCTGCTGCCAGCTTTGGTGGGGTGGAGCTCGTGCTGCGTGGGCGCTTTCTGGAGGTCGTTGGGGCCCAGGTACTGCTTGGTGTAGTAGTTCCCGTGGAACGTCTGCTGTTTCCGCAGGTAACACACACCGACCAGAGACAGCAGAAGGAGCAGGAACAACGCCCCACCCACAGCTCCACCCACTATGGAGCCAAGATTACTCTCAGGGAGGGCTTCTAGTGTGGGGGAGCTCAGGAGGACATGCCCCTTTTCATCCACTAAGGTGGAGGAGGCAGAGCCAGTTAGGAGAGGAGCAGTAATGGTGGAAGGCATGGTGGGAGGATCTAATGGAGGGAAGGAGGGTGAGAGGGGAGTAGAGGGTGGAAGGGAGAGATGAACAAGACAGAAGCAGAGAATGTCAATGCTAACTACATCAGCATTTTTACTACTTAAGTAGGGAAAGGTCGACAAACACATCAATTAAACTACCACACAAACTAAACTGTGAGCACACACTCGCAGCAGCCTCAGGTTTGCACCGCCAGTTCTTCAGAGCTTGTGGATGTTCGGTTATTAAACGATTATTAGTAAATGCAGCAAATGGTCAGTAGGAATGATGGACAAAAGAGAAAGTTTTTCACCAGCTGGGCTTAATATTTTCAAATTTTCACTAATAAGTTGGTGTTTAATATCTCCCAACACAAACCAGCTAGTCACAGTAATCAGATCTGAAATGGTGTTAACTTAAAGGAACACCTCAGCCTCTGGAGGCTATTGAGGTTATTTTAGATACATATATTTGTATTGATCTAGATATTCTGTAAAACTATAGGTCATAGAGAATGTGGCGCAAGATAGCGGATACTGTGTAAAGTGATTAGTGGTATATGTAGCTAAAAAGGCTAATTCTAAGGTAATAAAAACAACTTGTTTTATAAGGCCTTTGTATATTAATGAAAACATAGTTATGCATATTATATTCCATTTCTGCCAAAAGATCACCCTAAAAGTTACACACTGAACCTTTAAATCTTTATTTGATCAAAGCAGGCCTTGTTCTCATCAGTTCTTAATAAATCTTTACTAATTCTTCCTGACTTAGCAATTTTGTACATTTAAGTGCAGTTCTTGAGTATTTAAGAGAAGAACTATTTTACTGTCAGTTTTCTTTATTTTATTTGCATGATTTGAAAGATGAAGATTCAAGGCGAAGCGAGTGCAAACCAAAGGCTGAAGAGATCAAAAAAGTACTGAAAAGAGTTTGTTATACACGAGTAATAAAAACATAAAAGTTGAGTGAATGAATTTGGGTTCAGCTACATGGGGAAGCTAACATGGACAACAAAACTCTGAAACTCTGCTGTATTTCTTCTGGCAGCCGGAGGCAGTGCTTTAAATCAGCAAACACTTGTAACCTAGGCGACGTACGGCAAAGTTTCTCCAACGTTTCATCTCCATCTTGTCACGATTACTCAAGCAGATCGTATTCCCTTGTTGAGATGCCATATTTTACAATTACTTTGCCTAACCCAGTTAGTCTGCCAATTCAGTTTCATCGATTGTTTTGTAGGAAAGGCTCGGGATGTTTTTAACCACTTCTGGCATTTTTTTAGGTTGAACACATCAGCCTCAAAAATGACCAAAGGGCTGAATAAAAAGTGTAAACTGTTTGCAAATGTTGAAAATACATCATTGTATTACATGTAGCGACCAAACATGGTGCTGAGATTACTTCATGACAGGACTTTTCATCAGAGGCTGGTGTTACCAACTTTAAAAAAATGCATAACTAAATTATTTCACCTGCTTAAATTGCATGAGAAACTAAAAGATGTTTTGTCGCCATTTCACGACACAACTATTAGAGCAAGAACCTTAAAATGAACCGGATTAGGGGTAATGCCCACAAAACAGAAAAGCAAAAAGCCACAATGAGAAGGAGGCTGAAGTAACGGAAAGAATCCGAGCCTAAAAGCTTTAATGGTGCTGCAAAATTACTGCCACTTTAACCTCGGTGCCGAGCCAGATGTGAGGGAAAGATTCACATCTGAGAGATGACAAACGTGAAACCTCCGAGGATTGTGAGTATACGAATCGTACAACTCCATGCAGAGGCAGTGAACTGACATGTGAGCACAGCACACACACACGCGACAAAAACGGCACATCAACACGTGTAAGCTTGCACACATCCGCACAGGTCTTCTCAAAGGAAAATGAAATATGGATGATAAATAATAAATAGAAGTTGAAAAGAACTAGTTAATGTTTTATGAATCTGGGACATCATCTCACAGTCAGGCTGCAGGCTTTTGCCTCTTACTGCATGACACATGCAGAAATAAAAGAAACACACAGAAAAGGAAGAGAGAGAGAGAGAGAGAGAGAGAGAGAGAGAGAGAGAGAGAGAGAGAGAGAGAGAGAGAGAGAGAGAGAGAGAGAGAGATGTAAAAGAAAATCACATCATAATCAGAAGTTCATTCAGGAAGAGAGCCTCCACAGACAAAACAGATTTTGTGAAACCAGAGGAACATGCTCCTCAAACACAACAGAGACATGACACACTTAGATGCCAAGAGGACAGAGCACTGTGGTCTAAAGAGGCCGTTAAATATCTGCAGCTGTTTGGCCCAGGAACTCCCCTTTTGAACATCTGGAGACCTAATGTTAATCAACGCTAATCAGAATGCAATTAAGTCTAAATTAAAGGGTCAAATACCGCCAGTGCCGACACACTGCATCATGGGTGAATGCTTGATAGACTGTCAGTATGTACAGAACGTACGAGAGTGATCCAGTGTCACATTTCAGCTTGAAGGACAATGTCACAGGCAGTGATACCCTCTGTGACGCGCCTGCTTCCTCTGGGAAGAACAGGCGATAGGAGTCAGCTGTGTTCCGGTGTGTCTGCTCCGCTCACCTTGTATGAGAATGCGCACATCCCGACTGCGGAGGTTGATGTCATTGGCGACCTCACACCTGTAAACTCCAGAGTCATTCCGCTGGAGGGGACGCAGGAAGAGCAAAGTGCTGTTCACGATTTCCACCCCTCCTGGCATTTCACTGTCCAATCTGTGATGCACAGGAGACGCAAACATTACGACAGGCACACCTGCAACAAGCATCCTGTTATGTAATCATGCATGCAGCGTTTTAAATTCACTAATCTGACCTCTCAAGCTACAACTCAGTGTTTTGGCCTGGTGTAAGAAGGGAAAGGACACACACCTGATCCATCTGAAGTGATGAGCGGGTGGGTTTGCGTTGGCTTTGCACGTCATTTGAACATTTTCCCGCCCCACGTGCCAGTCTCCATCGTAGCCTACAACTGAGATATCAGGAGCAACTACAGAGAGGAAGAAAACAAACAAACAAACAAAGAGATATATTACAAATACTGTATTACAAACTGGCCTGAAAGCTGACAAACAACCTTTGAATATAGTGTTCAAAACATTTTCACAGCCTGGCTTTGTTCAGAGTGAAGGCAGTCAGATGTGTCGGACACACTGTTATGAACAAGGACTTATTCGCATTTGTGAATTAGTCCACACATTTTTGTTTTTTCGTTCCACATCAGTGGCAGCCATCTTGTTTGTTTGCGAAAAGGCCTCAAGAGCAAATAAGATCACACTCCTCTGTGCAGTCATTGTATTAAACCCGCCCAATATGGGATAAACGGCTGTGATTGGCCCGACCAGATCCAGGACGGGTGGAAATCAAGTGGCAACCTCCCAGAAGCTGGAATACCAACATGGCGGCGGCCAGAGCCAAAGATTTTGAGCTTCAAAGTGGCTCTTCAGAAACCTGTGGGTGACATCACAGATACGACGTCCATTCTTTATACTGTCAGTGGGTCAAACGCATCTGCTGAATAAAACATGAGCTTGCAGATTCACTACAAAAAAATTCATATTCTAAAAATATTGTATCGATAGTTCTGGCAGCTGCTCTGTGCTTTACATCAGCAAACACATGCAAAATGACCGTTTGCTTAGTTTGTGTGCAGCATTATATTATGTATAATCCATATACTGTATATATATATAGAGAGAGAAAGAGTCTGAGGTCAGTCGTGGCCTAGAGGCATAAGCCAGTGTCCTCCAAATATGCACTAAGGTGTAAAAAACAGTACAGCATAGAAAGAAACAGTCATGATATGATGTTTTCACAAGTTTTAACCAACTCATCAACACATACCCCGATTGTGAGCTCACTTATCACGAGGTTTGACAGTATTTTGACAGGCATCTCTACTAAACTAGCTCCTCCTTTCACAGAAAAATAATTATACTACAGAGTGTTGTTCCATACTTTGTTTTTTCACTGTGCCATACATTGAATAAGCATGAAATCCTTATAGTCTGTCACAAAACTGTAAGTCAAACCAAAGTTAAATGCACCTCTCAAACAAAAGAGCATTTGAAGGAGGTAATTTTACCCCTTTCACTGGTCTATTTGCAGCTGGTACGCAGTGAGCCATTCGTGCCCCACAAGGAATAGATACGTACATGTATGGAGGTTTACTGACAGAAATCATTTTCACTTTTAACAGTGTTGGAGCACACAGGGGCATGTAGTGACACAGAAAAACCTACAGAACAGCAAGGACAGCCTTTCTTACACCATAATTAACACCCGTAAAAGGAGCTGGCATGGATTGTCCTTGATTTCATCTCTGTCAGTTCAGCAGTTTTCAAAAGTGAATTGTTGTTGAAGTGCTTCAAATAAATCAAACATCAACACTGACAAGGCCAAACATAATCAACTGACTGCTGCTGAAATCAAATACCTTCAGTACCTGTACTTTCTGCTAAATACCACATTTAAATGTTCAAGCAAAATACAGGAAGGCAGCAAGGTAATGGCTGCTTTGTTTGCCCCCGTCAGGTGACAGCTGGAGGTCTTTTGGACCTAAAAAACTACATCCATTTAGAATAGACTTCGGTACACTCTGATCTACTCATTTCAAGTTTATTCTGTATTGATCAGTCTTAAAAACATGTTTTTGCCAGTGGTTGTGTCAAAAATACCTAATGAAAGTCTTACACTGCACGTTGAGCTGGTAGGGGATCCTGAAGTCACTCAGCAGAGCTGGGTGGCGGACCACACAGGTGAGCGTGTGGCCCTGAATGTGGCGTGTGGGCTGCCAGAGGTAGCGCACTTGCGTGCTGGTCGTGCCGTTTACTTCGTCGAATAGCTGCACTTCCGACTGACCGAAAAGGTTGGACTCCCAGGATACCTCAGCGGGGGGCCGGGCCCGCTCGGCGATGCAGGTGGCCACCACGGTGTCGTTGCCACCATCGATCAGGGCGGTTGAACCCGCGGACACGTAGACCTTCGGCTCCACTGTGATTCAGAGTGAGCAAAGAAAAAAAAGAGTTCATACATTAGAAATTCAAGACTCGTCTGAGGATGTTTTATGGAGTTAATTGCAGTGTTTGAAAGGTTTTCAATCTTATCAATACCACTTAACTTTTACTGCCTTCTCTCCACTTTTATATTATTCCACTGCAACCCAATATTATCAGCTCTGACCACCACTGTTCTGTGACAAAGCATTGAGTGAGCACACACACTGAATTTGTGTACCAGCAGTGACAACACACAACAAGAGGGCAAATCGTTTAAGCAAAATTCAAAACAGGACTGGAATGTGCTACAGCTTACAGACTAAATAAATGTTTCTGCTGCTGTAAAGTTTCAATAAAAAACTTGCAAACTGAGTTTGCATGTGTTGTATGATGTAATTCATTCCAGTGGAACAAAATTCATTGTGAGGATTTCAGCCATATATCGTCCAGCTGAAGGAGGCAACGATCATAGTGTTTGATGGTACGATTATAGTGAGAGGAAAATTAACCTTTAAAAAAAATAAATAAAAAATGATTATAATGTTTTAACAAATCAGTTAATTTGTTGATTCTTTGAAAACGGATAACGGATATCAGAGCTAAGATTTCTTATGAGTTTGACAAGAAGGGACATTTCTGCTAATCCCTATAAACAGATATCTGCATATAAAGGCAGATAACGTAAAATTTGTCATCAGACAAGATGGGTTCCTAGACTGCATTTCAGCCAACAGGTTCCACCTCTTTTGCGACCACAGCCTGCAACAGGTCAGGACACGTCAATACTACTCAGACTAGAAACAGAAACCACAACCTCTGGTGCCAAAATTTCGGTCCCTCGCCTACAGATTCTACATCCATTTGCAGATATCTGTTTACAGAGATTTATGAAAGCCCAACTCTTATCTTACTGCTACTTTGTTGATTGTAAGTGACTGAAACACTTTGTGCAGCTGAGCCTTCACGGCTACAAAACCATGACATTTTGAACCATGGTTCATAGCGAAAATTTGTTAATCACCGCATTCCTAGTCTAGTAAAATGTATTGTGTCGATATTCACATTTTGAATTATTATTGAATTGAAATGATCAAAAATCAGACAGTTTTTCTGTCAATCATTTGATCTATAAAATATTAAAATTAAGTGAAAAATGCCTACTTACTTTCAAAGAATCAAATAATTAATTGACAAATTGTTTCAGCTGTACTTGACTTTACCTACAGGAACAGTTGTTGGACTTGTTAGCACATATAGTATTCGTGTACACACACACAGACACACTTACCTAGCACATTAACAGTAGTTGTGGCTTGTGTGTTTCCCAGTGGAAATGTGGCAACCTTGCAGGTGTAGATTCCGACGTCAGAAAAGCCCACGTTTTCAAGTACGATGGTGGCATCGTGAGAGGAGGGCGAGCGAAAGTACAAGCGGTGGATGAACTCTGGGGGGATGGAGATGCCAAACAATGGGTTGTAGACGGCCACTGTGACGGAGCCTGAAGGCAAACGGCGCTCCCAGGAACTCTGAGTAAGAGTTAGGTTGGCGCCCACCTCCACCCTGCACTCTAACGTCACATTCTTCCCCAGCACGGCGTTCACCCTCTGAGGTACCACCACCTGACTGCCCCACACACCTGCCAAAGAACAAAAACAAGACTTTAACCACATACAAATTATTTAACACCAGTAATAAAAACAGTTGCATTGCAGTTGATTCTCTCATATTTTATAACGAGCACTCCTCCTTTGCCAAGATAATCATAACAAGATGTTGATGAAACAGCACGACTATGACACAGGTGAGCCTCTGGCTGGTCACTCTAAAATGTGCCATTTTATCTAAATTCAGTGTGACGCATCTCCTTTGCATAGAGTTGATGAGATTCTCGATTGTGGCCTTTGGGATGTTGGCCCACTTCTTTTCAACGGATGTATAAAGTTGCTGATATTGGCAGGAAGTGGAAGACGCTGTTGTACACACCGATCCGTAGCGCACTAACCATGAGCACTCGCGGAGATGTTTCCAGGAATTGTGCACAGATCCTTGCATTATCATGCTGCAACATGAGGTGGCGGTGGTGAAAGGTATCACGGGCCTTAGGGACTCATCGTGGTACCCTTGTGAATTCAAATTTCCATCTATAAAATTCACCTGTGTTCTTTATCTGCAGCTCACGCATGTGTGCAAAAAAAAGTCTTCAATATTTTACTTCAACTCATGAAAATAGAAGCAAAAACAAAAAAGTGTTGCATTTTATTTGAGTGTAATTATCCAGATCACACCCAGAGTGAGAAACTCACTACAGGCAAAGAACAAAACTTACTGTTGATTGTTACAGAGGTCGTTTTCAGTCCTAAAGTTTGTTTGCTTTGCTCAGATTCAGGAACTAATTTCATAAAATTATTGCCCTAGGCTCGTTTGTGTTCACATTATGAATCACTGTGAAGATTCACCTCGAAACACTTCCTCCTCTTTCTTTTTGTTCTTCTTTATTATTGAGCATCAGCAGTGTATGTGCAGCTAATTGTTCTCATTGCATTTACGTGGTTAATATACCAGCATTCATTAAATTAACTAAATATCCAGTTCCAGAGAGCATCTGGACTGCCACTATGAAACAATGTCCTGACGCATCTTATTAGAAGTCATGCCGCCTCAAGAGTTCGCCATCAGAGATCTAAATGGGTGCATACCACCACACGCTTGCACGACAATTGTTCTTGAGACGGCGCAGTGCATCAGCTGAACTTGATTAGATAGCTGTGCCAACGTAAAAGAGCGTCCCATCAGGCAGCACACGAGTTTTGGATGGTAGGGTTGATTGCATTCTGGCTGCAAACAAACCGCTACAGAGTTCAAGTGGAGGTGAGGTGGAGAGACCTCCCGCTCTAGGACATCTTGTCACGCTTGTTTTTACCCAAATGAAGAGAAAACGCTCCAAGTTTAGAAATAACTGGTCCAAATGAACATTATCAGCCATCCTGAGACCTTAAAAAACAAAAATAGAACTGAGATTTGAATGGCTAGTCTTCCATTAAATATGTCTCTTGAAACCAAAACCACTACTTTTAAAAGTAAATTCAAGTTCCTCCTCATATGGATATGAACTAAAACATTTAGTTAACTGGTAGAAAATTGATTGAATATAAATCTGATAATCGATTAATAGTTGCAGCTGGTAAAATTGTCAAACACACTCTGGTTCAAGCTGAGCTGCAACTAACAATTCTTTTCTCAATTAACTGAATAATTGTGTCTTTAAAATATCTTTAATATTCAGTTTACTGTCAGAAAATCGGAATATATTCACATTTGTGAAGATGGAATCGGAGAATCTTTGACATTTTTGATTAAAAAAATGACTTAAGACGATAAATCAATCATCAAAATATTGGCAGATTATTTTCTGTTGATCGACTAAATGATTAATTGATGTTGCAGCTTTAGTTTAAGCTTCTCAAAGGTTAAGATTTGCTGCTTTCCTGTGTTTTATGATTTAAATCTTTCAGGTTTTGGACTGACTGGTTGGACTAAAGACATCTTAAAAAGATGTCACTTTGGGGCTCCCAGAATTTTCATAATAGACTTAACGATCAATTGATTGATCTAAAACGTATCGACAGATTAATCTATGATGAAAAGCATTTGCTTCGATCAATCGAATACTGCCTGACAAATCAAGAATAACATGATTGCGTCAGTGAGTGGAGAGTATTTTTGGTGTTGCCTCTGACGTCAGTCGTTAAAAAAAAAAAAAAAATCATCTCTGTACAAGTTCAGTACCATCTGACATCTGTGAGTATCAGATGGGAATCAAAGCTTGATACCACCACAGCCGGCGCTGGGCTTTTCAACAAATAAAAACACAGCTGACTGAATGATCCATTGATGAATTTGTTTTGTCTCTACAGCTTTCCTCCTCCTGACCTGAATTCAGGAATTAAAATCAGGCTCTCTGTAAGTCCTTTGTCCAAATATAACCAACCCATGGACTCTGTCACCTGCACTTGTCAGAAATGTGACACATCTCTAAAAGCAGAAAGCTCAACGTCGAGTTAAGGAGAGTCAAAGGGACGTGACGAGAGCAGGCTGAGACGATGGGAAGAGATATGCTAACATGAGGGTGACATCATCGCTGAGGGAAGAGAAAGAGGGCTGAGGGTGAGGAGAGGCGAGAGAAAAGTCACGCATTGAACATGAGTGAGTGGAAACGGATCACCAGGATCCCGAGGAATTACGTTAGTGATTTAGAAAAGACAACATAATGCTGCAAGGCTGCTGAAGCCCTCAACCACATCACTAATTGCAACAAGCTGCCAGCAGGAAGACATCATCATAAATCAAAATCTGCTGCGCTGCTTGGCAACTGACTGAAAATATTCTATTGTTGTTTTGCCAAAAGCCGCTCTTTCGCTGGCCGAGCTCCCTCGAAAAGGCCATGTCCTCAAACATAAGTACTGTAGAAGTTTCCCTTCCCCTAAAGTCTAAAGTACAAAGGTCTATATTTATATATCTTTCTTTCCTGACAGTCAGTTTAAGAGTTACTGCACGCTTAAACATTTTTTTGAGATGTGAACTTTAATATATGGCCGTGCTATGATCAAACACGTCACTGCTGGTGTTAAAAGTAAATAAAAATCTGCATTTCATGGACTGAAAGCAGTTCAACACGGCGTCTACAGTTTTAAATCACCCTGAACGTTTCAAGGCCAGCGCTGACAGAGTCAACTGAGTCAATCTTGTGCTGTTGACAGCTGTCGGAGGACCACCACAGCAGAATTCGAGGATGCAGTTACACTTTTTAATTTTAACAGTTTCCATTGTTAATGTTTAATTTTCATGTTACAGCTTCAAAGGTTAATTACAAGGTTAATTATTAGTGGTTCCAGATAATGACAAAAACAAACAAAATAAAAACCCATTTGTTTAACCAATTATAGTGTGACTCAATTTGTTCAATTTGTCAAATTGAGGAATAAATTATATTATTTGTAATATTGTAAATATTCATTAATTCGCTTGAGAAAATCAACGAATGACACAGCAAACCTTAAACACTTTATATGTTAGCCCAAGTGAAGCTTGAATAAATAAGCTGGATGTTCAGTTGTGAACTGTGGACTTGTCCAGGGTGTACTGTCCAGCTGCAAAAAAAAAAATGCAGCGACCTGTGGTGGAGAAGCTGAGCCAGATCCAACTTTTGGAAAAATGCATCTTGATATCACGCTGTGGCCGCCAATCAGACTGGTCAAACCCTCCAAGGCCAGCCTGAAATGTCTCTGAAACTGAGACTATCCAGGTGGATTCATGGACTAAACGCTGATACTCTACCTGTTGTGTTCGGGCTTTGTTTATTTCATGAACCCAGGCTCTAAATCGCAATTTACACTGCAAAATAATGACACGAAGTTTAATTTGGTTTGGTGTCTGATGGTTTGAGAGAAAGTGAGCATTGGTCGAGAAACAGTTAATGAGGGTGAGGGAGCGCGGGCATCGATAAAGCTGGTTAATCAGCGAAATAAAAAGTTTTACAACGCTTATGTTCAGCACAAATAAACACACCCCCAATAGCCCCTCTCAACACCACACACTGCTGGTCAAACCTGCAGTGATTCGCCGCAGAGCCCGAACCTGTTTGAATGTACCCATCAGTTCTAGCACTCCACGACCCTGATGAGGATAAACGGTTACAGAAATTGGACGCATAGATGGATATTCAGTCGTGACTATCAAATCATGACTGCACATTTTTTTGCAGGGTGTCATGAGTCATCGTACTCAGCAGATATCAGTGCAACAGTGGGGAGATGTTCAGTATATCTAAATTTATGTGCCATTTAGGGCTACGCACACACAAAAAAGAGAGAAATACTATTCACAGATCTGTAAATCAGCTAAAATAATTAACTGATAACAAAAACTCATAAGCATAAAGTTCAAAGTTTAAACCACTCCATATGGTCACTCTGGATCATGTTCATGTGTGTCGGCTGCACATTAGTTTTCACTTGCTGTAATAATTCCTCCTGTTCACGTTGGCCGGTGATCCCCTCCTTATGTGCTTCCAATAGAAGTGATGACAAACCCACAGACTTTGTTCTGTGTAAAAATAAATATACTAACATGAAACATCGGTTTCTGAGTTTGCCAAATGAAGTGGATACGATCCAAAGTTTTCAGTGCAGACTTTCCTCTTTGTTTCTCACAGTGTCACTGTGGTAACACAAACAGGGAATTCTGCACTAAAAAACACACCAGATGATACCCACTTGAAGCCTAATATTAGCTTCAAACACACTTTGGAGTTTATTTCTGCACAGAACAAGGACTGTGGAGTTTGTCCCCCCATCACTTCTATTGGAAACATGTAAAGAAAGGCTCTTTTAACGTGCAGTATGAGCAGCTTACAGGAAGCAAAAACTGTTTCAATGTGGGCACCTAGCTGTTGTTTTAAGACAAAATGTTGCTTAGCAAAAGATTACTTTCATTCCTACTACCGAATCCAACACAGTACACTAAGCTAATCTGAAACACATGAAGAATTACTCTTTTATGACAGATTGAAACAATTAAATATGAATTATTTGGTTTAAAAAAAAAACAACCTCTGCAAAGTCTGATTCTGTTGGAAAAATGTTCATACTCTTGTATCTCTTTAATATGTCTCTTCAAAGTATTTGGTCACATGAATTAGTTATTGTCTGCACTACAAAACAACATCGCTGCTGTTAAGCTGCAGGGAGAGCTGTGCTAGCTGCCAACTGAGGCGAGTGTCTCTGTCAAAGCAAACCGAGAGGAGGCTACACTTTGTGGTGGAGGACCAATCTGGATCTACTTTAAATGATTAATCAGAAGTATAATTGCATGTGTATTCTTTCCCCCTAACACACTGTTAGCTTACAATATTGAATATACAATTTAATCACTAAAATTGAAGGCACACAGATGATTCATATTATGGATAGCGCTGTAATACAAGGTTAGGTGGAGAAAATGTTTCCTTTCGTCTGTCAAAGACTCTGATTACTTCAGGAAACAACAGATGACATCAGAGCTCCACAAACACATGGCGCGACATAAAAGCGCTAACGCATGAGGTCAGTGGTGTTCAGCCATTTATAATTTTGAGAAACCAAAACATACAAATCACAGACAGACTGGATGGATTGTGTGAATGAGCCACTAGCTGAAGAGCCAAAGACAAAAAGAGGCGACACAACTTCCCCCAAGGAGGAATGTAAAGGGGTGGTCCAGAGCTAAGGTTGGCTCCATGGGGATCCTCCATACAAGCACTTAAGGCAGAAAGAAGGGTTGGGCTGATGTAAATATTTTCAAAACAGTTCCAAATTAAGCAAGTAATACTGAATTTTACCACTGGGTATCACAGGTGACTCAGCTGCTTCTGAGTGAAACATAAAGGTCAAATTTCACTGGGTACGGATGCGATTTGTTCAGTGTGTGCTGCAACCGCCTGCTAATCGCTGTCGTTCTAGTCAATATTTCAAACACCACCAGAAAGGGTAGAGAAAACGAAGCTGTTCCATTTTTTAAACGGATGCCGCGAGCAGCCAGCGATTTTCAAAACAAAACACCCTGTGCAGGGGCGGCTGTAGCTCAGGAGGTAGCGCGGGTCGTCCACTAATCAGATGATCGGTGGTTCAATCCCCGGCTCCTCCAGATTGCATGTCGACGTGTCCTTGGGAAAGATACCGAACCCCAAAAATTGCTCCCTGTAAGTCGCTTTGGATTTTTACTTAAAGGTAAAATGCAAACATCCAATCGTAAAAACAGCCAAAAGGCTAACAAATCAACTACGTGAAAACAAAGGAAAATCACCAAATCTGAACAAGTAAACAAAGTCTGGCGGGCAAACCGTTTCTGATTTCCACCGTAACACATTCTTGCAAAGGTTTAGCAATAAATGAAGGATTTGCTACTAAAGGGCTTTTAATTTGAAACAGATACAGGAAGTTTTGAGTTTGCATTAACAATATAATACAGTAACTTAACCAGAGCAAACAGGAGCAGGTAAAACAAAACACTTCGTACCTCTGATACGTTACTACTACTACTACTACTACTACTACTACTACTACTACTACTAGTGGCTAGCATGATAAGCATGAGTGACAGAATGGTAGTCAGGGAGTCAAGGGTTATTTTAAAACATTTTTCATATTTATTAACTTTCCAGCAATATATTCCACAAACTAGTTATCAACTTACCGTGAAGACAACCCCAAAACCACTTCTCACAGTGATGCTAACTCTGCTAATGCTACATTTGCTGCAGTTAACACTGAGTCTCTTCAAATGCCAGTTCAGTCGGTTTGCACAAAATCGGTTTAAACTCGTACTCTGATCCAGACAAATCAGAAACAGACCCAACCCTAGCAGAGAGCCAACAACGCGTTTAAATAAACTGGTATTTAATTGCACACACTGTGCGTCTTAACACAAATGCCTCAAAGCACGGTACTTAAAACAAAGCACATAAGTAGAAACACAGTCCATAAAAGATTTAAACTTTCTGAATTAAAGAAAAATCCAAAGTATTTGTACTTCTACTTAAACAAAAAGTAGTGTTAAATATGTGAAATGCCAAAACTAAATCCACTGCTCGAGGCAGACTACTCCTCTGCCTCGAACAGAACTTACTTCATGACTTGCTGTATTTGTCATGCTAAGGCTAGAGATGGCAAGAATAACAGCTGAGTAAGAGGAAAGAAAGCACTGAATATGTAATGGAGGAGGTATAGCGACCATATTAAATTTTTATTGGTGACACAACGACCTTACATAAGCGTGCCCTCGTTTTTCTCCAACTCAGAGTAAAAAAAAAAAAGTGACGAGAATAAGGGCAAAGTCTCTGATCTTATATGCAGAATGAAGAATGAAACTGCTTTAAGTTATATCCTCAAAGAGAGCAGCTGCTGTCGACACTTTCGGTTTGGTTTGCAAACGCAACACAATGTCTCATTCACACACACACACACACACACACAGTAGAAAACAGATTATAGATATCCTGGCATCAAGGACACATTGCTCCCCGGGGACACTGCTGCTCGTTCTCACTTTAGTCAATATTACCTTCACATGCACCACTTATGTGGCAGCAAGTGTATTAATATGTGTGTCTTGCCAGAGGGCAGCGCGTCTTGTTAAAAGTGGAAATCAGAACATAAACGGTGACGGTGTTAGGGTGGAAGTGGCAGAGCCGGCTGTGCAGAGCAGCGGGACGGGGGAGGATTGAATGGTCAGTTGACAATGTGGCTTATTAGACCTTCAAATTAACTTTTTTTTTTTTTTGCACATCAAACACGTTTTTCTGTCCGACTGCAGAGGGCAGTGATGGAGAAGTGAAGGAACGCTAATCATTTTTACTACAGGAAAAGGTCGAGATCAGCTGGAGCATCTACAAAACACCACAAATCAACCTGTAGGAGGTGGCCAGTAAAGGAGGAGGCAGGTCTGAAAACTTTTAAATAAATTATTCTAAAAAAAAAACTGACTTTGCACATGTTTTACAGGGGTGTTTGTTGGGCATTAAACCTGCATTTTTTTTTATATTACCATCAAATTAAATAAGTGAATTGTGAAGAGATTGCACATATTTTCAGCCTGTGCTTAGATGCACATTTATGTTTAAATCTTGGCTGCTCATCAAACCCTGAGAGAAATCTCTGTGTGTCTGGATGTGTAAGCCCACATAACTTAAGCTATTGTGTGGTTCTATATCAGTAGACTTGCTTTATATTTAAGATTAGATTGGACACTGTTAGTCTCATGCTGTGCAATGAAGATTTAATCTGTTAAACATCTTGTGTGGTTAATAACAATAAAGTTTACTTATATATCTGAATATAACCTACAGATGAATCTAACAGGATTCTGTTACTTCCTGTATATTATTTGAAGGCTGCTGGAAAATGTCAGACTTGACGGCAGCTTTTTGTCACCTCCTCCTGCGACTGCTGCCTGATCTCTTGCACTTTCCAAACGAGTCTATCGACTGTATAAAAGATGGATGACATGACAGCTCCCTAAAAGTGAAGCCAAATCATCTGGACTGACCCCTGGTGGCTGGCTACAGTATAGGTCATAAACCCCGCCCCCTCCATGTTAGCAGACAAACTAAAAAAGTACACATTTTCCAAAGATGGTCTCAGTCATATTATATCATTCTTATCACACTGATGTTCATTTTTCTGATAACTTTGGTTTTGTGATTTGATGCTATATAAAGGGGGTTCATGCCATGACTGACAGCTGAGCCCTGCTCTAACTGAGTCGGTGGATGTAGGAACGGGACCTCAACACCGTGACGAATGCTCTGGGTCCAAATGACGCCACCAGTCCAAGACGGCAGCCGCCGTATCCAGGTCATTTTAAATTTTGATGAGTCGTCCATCTTTAAATAAAGTCTTCTGTGCTCTGTCAACCCTATTTGCGCTTTAATAAAACGCCATGCATGCTGTGGTGTTTGTTCCCCTTTAAGACGTGGACATTCATAGCTGTGAGGGCGTGTACATCTATTTTGCATAAAAAAAAAAAAAAAAAAAAGGCACAAGGTCAAACTCCTCATTGAAATGTACAGCAGACTTTAAGTGAAGCCAGATGAATGGGCACCTGTCTGCTCCTTAACCTGAGCTCTCTGAAGGAAAAGTCCGTTAAGGAATGGACTTTGGGTTCCCAGCAATAACATGACAGAACATGGCAGTACATAAATAATGTGGTAGAGGGTCTCTGGGTCGGGTCAAGTCTTTAACAGAAGAGTTACGGATCCGTTTATGGGTTCAGCCTGAGTGTAGTATCTCCTTTTGTCTGCACACTGACATGTGCAATATAACCACTTCTTTTTCACAGAGGGGCAGAGCTACTGATGTATATGATGCTCTTAAGTATGAATCCCATTTTAGCCATCCTATATATATTACACGTTAGTTTTATGGCTAAAACATAACCATTACTGAGTTAGAAAACTGCGAATGAGCTCCAACAAATAGGTCTACTAACTTCATCTTTATTTTATTATCTCTTTATTTATTCTGTTACACTTTAAGATGTTCAGTAATCCTATAAAGGGGTAATTTTCCTTTAGACAGAATAACAAAAACAGTGTGGGGGATATACACATAATCTGTGTTGTCTGATTCACTCATTGGTCAGTGAGGGTACATTAAACTATTGATTGTCCCAGAGCTCAGCAAAGTTTTAAATTGTTGTGATTTTTATTTTCGTAGACAAGATATTTTGTTCAGCGAGTCTCTAGTCTGGTTTTGTGCATCACACAAGCTTTTCATTATCTATACACTGTATGACCTGCCTGAGGAGATCAGGGCCGCAAAGTCACTTTAAAAAAAAAGGATGTTTTTGTTGAATCCATTTGTGTTTTAGTTCATTTTACTTTCTTTGTGTTTTATAACTGTGTTTATTTATTATGTCTTTTAATTCATGGTTATCTCTGTTTTAAAAAGGACCAGTGTGTAGGATTTAGTGGCATCTAGCTTGTGTAGTTGCTGATTGCAACCTCCTCGTTTTACCCTCTCCTTCCTTGCATGAAGGAGAAACTACGATGGTCATGCAATAACAAAAACGTGAAACATCTTATCTAGAGTCAACGTTTAGTTTGTCCACTTTGGGCTACTGTAGAAACATGGTGGTTCAACATGGTGCACTCTGTGGTGGCAACCTCTGTGGCTGTGACGTGAAGCCAATGCGGCAGTGCCAAAAACTGCAGTTCCTCAAGCAGCCACTTGAGGCTGGCTCCAGAAATGAGTCAGTCTCCATAAGCCCCCATGTTAAAATGTCCAACTTCACAGCAGAAATAAACATGTTTACAGCCTGGTACAAAAAACAGTTTTGGTCTCTACAGCCAATTTCCCCGTTCATGGGAACTATACAGAGGGTGAATTTTTATAGAAGTCACCTATTCAAATTATTTTAAGGCTTAAAGTTATGCATAATTAACAGCGTGGCTGCTCTGACTGACAGGTAAGTGCCATTACATTTTTGAGAACATAGGCGTCATTCGGCCCACCTCAGGTCTACTGATGATCCACATCTTTGCCCATTTTTATATTAGCTCGGCGACTGCACCTGTAGGTGACGTCAGGGATACAACGTCTATGTTTTATACTGTCTATGAAGAGGACTTCTGGCTGCTAGAGTTCCCTAAATCTGACACACTGGACCTTTAAATGTGTTGAGCACTTTGTAACTTTGTTTTTAAAAACGTGCTATATTCATAAACTTTTATTTTTATATCAAACAAGTTTCTTAATCATCAACATGTAACTTGTTTTGATCTTTTTGTAGAAAAGCTGCCTGTAACATTGCAGCATTCAGCCACACATTTTCACTCATTCCCTTTGACCACAAAATGTTCAGACTTTAGAGCAGATATGAGGACAGTTTGGACACTTGGGGACAAAGTTGGCGTGTTTGAGGGTGGAGTTAGTCAATTACCCATCACTTGATTAAACCATAATGAGCTCGGGCTGCACTGAACTGCACACACATGCTGGCTGACCCTCACTCAGCCGCTTGACATTTAGCATCGTCTTCCCTCCAAGTTCCCCTGAACATTTTTTTTTTCTTACAAAAGGCAGCACACACACACAGAAACACAAAGCATAGCACCATGTTACTTTAATAGAAAGAGCTAATATGGCTGCCAGTGAATCTGCAACGACCTAAGTGTAGGTTGGGTAACGGTATATCACTGGATATAACCGCCCGAGCTGCTCGGCGGTTTCTATGGACTGTTTCTATGGCAGCCTCGGGTCGCACCATCAGCCGAGGTGGTGGTAGTGGTGGCGGCGGCGCTGGGCTTAGCTTAACCACTCCGAGGCGTTCAAGTGAACTTGTAACCAAGTTTCCTTTGGTGTTTAAATGACACCTGCTACACTTAACTACAACTTACAACTTCACATATTTAAAATAAAATTAAAAAAACACACGGTGCTAGCTAGTTTTTAAACCGACTCCCTCGCTCTCGTGCAATGATGCGCGAGACGGTCACAAAACTTCTGTTAGTAGAACAAACGGAAAAAAAAACTAACGGTTACGTACAATAAAAACAACACACTCACCTGTAATACTGCACAAAAGGTGGATTAATGTGACCCTGGCCTGTCGTCCGAGGTAACTCCGGTGAGATGGTAACATTTTTTCAAAAGCAGTGCGGTCTCCTGCTACAGGACCAGACCGTAGGCTGCATGCCAATTTAACGGTATGTGCCGAACAGAGGAACCTCCTCAGCAACAACTCCGGAGCTGCATGTGGACCGTACCATCCAGCCGGCACGGAGCGGGGAGACCCGGTGCTCACCTGACGATACACGGGAACGGTCATGTGTCGTGATCCAACAGTAACACCCCCCCTCCGTAGGAGTGATCCATTAGTATACACATTACGTCATCTCTGTTGATAACCCGACATTTATTGATCAATCTAATCACTTTATTCTTCGCTGGCCTCGCCGGTTATTATCACTGTAAATTATTGTTTGTTTTACAGGGAAATATATATTCAATTTATTTAGATTAGCAGCATATTATTTGTTTAGCAGTATGTTCTTAAATTATTTCACATATTTCAGTAAAAATTGGTGGAAAGTTTGGACAGTTAATCAAGAAGAGCTGATTAATTTAGGTGCAAATAAGAACAAACACAAAATAGCATTTTCTTTTACAATTTTTGAACTTTATAGGAGCATCTATTTGCAGGAATTGGATATAAAATTAATTAGTATGTTTTCATTAGTGTATAATCACCTGAAATTAAGAATCATTGTGTTTTCATTGTCTTATAATGAACCCTTTATATCTACAGCAACAGCGGGTCCTCTTCCGTGGAGTCAGTCATGTTGAACTGCCTTTTTTTTTAGCTGTATACCAAACAAAACACTCACTGTAGATATGACATTTTGCTTTTTATCTGAATTTCGAGTTTTTCTTACATTCTTGGAAGGAGAGGATGAGGCATGAGAGAGTATTCATTTGGCTGCAGTCTGCAACTTCGCTGCTATGTGACACTAAATCCTACACACTGGACCTTTAAAGTGTAGAAACGGTTTGATCCAACCATGTGTCATATAGGCCACGCCCATTCCCACCTACACATTAGCAGCCATTTTGAATTTTTGGCAAAAATATGTATTTCTTCATCATTTTAACATTCATGTTGGCTGGTGGAAATCTCTAGTTCATTTGGATGACACAATCTGGAAACATATGCAGAAGATTCGGGTCATTTTATGCCTCCTAAATCCATTTTTTGACTTTGACATGTGGCACTGAGTACTTTCCCTCGGGATGAATGGAGCACTGCATCCAATGCTGTATCCGGTTCTCTTAATACATCCACAACAGCCAATGTTTTTGGGCTTAATCATCGTCAAAAAGGATAGCTGATGTGATCCTAGATTGCATTTCAGCCAATGTGTTACACCTCTTTTGCTCTCCACACAAACTGCAACCAAAGCCTGCTCATATATATCAGATATCTGTTTATATGCGTCTTGCAACTGCAACTATATTTCAATTTAAAAAATCATCAACTTTTACTGTAGGTGGCGCTATAACGACAAACGTTATTGGCATAATTGGCCACGTGGCTTACAATAGTCCCTTTTTACAGGTCAGTCATTGATTGATACACAGTAGCAGGAATCCTATTTAGTTTAGCCAGTTTCAGGACCTCGGTCGGCTACATTCATGGTTCAGTAGTTCAACCTCTTGAACCATAATTAATGTTATTACTTCCACCTGTGTTCATCCTGCTAAGACAAGTTGAAACGACAGCAGTAAAAAAGATCGACAATGTTCATCCAGATAGAGTTTATGGTGATATCACTAAATTATCTCATAGGTGGTCAGAGTTTTGCATGGATTGCATGTGAATATTAACTGGTAATACCAAACTAGCGGTCAGTCATGGTTGCATGGGTCTGTTACATGCAGACATGAGCTGCTGCTGCTCACAGTCAGTCAACAAGTTAATCTTTGCAAAGTAAACGTGGGTGGGAAGGGATGGGGGTTGGGGTTTGGGTTTGGTGAGGGAGGGGGGTGCACCCCCTACTGCTAACAGAAACCTAACCAGGTCAGTGCTTTAATTTGAGTCTCAGTGCTGTCCTCTGGAGAGCCACAAGGGATACAATTACTCTCCCACCATCCCATTCATCTGCAAACGCAAACGTTTGTAAGAGTGCACGTGAGCGTGCCTTTTCTTTAATCTCTCTCGAAAGTGGGTAAAATGAACACATTGAATATTCCCATTGTTCTAAAGTTCGGTCTGAAAATCTCGCCTTGAGTGCAACAACATGAAAGCTGCATGTTGCTGTGTGACAAAGAATCTGTGATGAGAGGGAGAGAGAAGTGCACACTAAAAGACTATAATTCAATTTAAGGGCTTCTTCTGAAATTACAGCCATATTAGAATTTGTACATTATAAAGTTTCCCGTTGATTTTTCCACAGCCCCTCCTCTTGGACTGGTAGACCTTTCCATTAAACATGACGTAGACATGATGAATCCCATTATTATATCTTTCGCTTGCCGTTTCATATTTCCTTTCTTCTTTCCATTTCCATTTCTTTCCAATATTCCCGAACCTTGCCAAAACAACAAACACAGTCGACCACTATAAGGCTTTAAGCTAATGAATTTAAGGAGGGTAGTGGACAAAACAGCAACACACATGCAATCCATTACAAAAGCACTGTAATAAATACTGCATTTGTGGTGGAGCAGTGAGGTCTTCATTCAACTATTTCTTCCACGTCTTAGGCTGTGGTGTTATTCTACAGGGATGCATCATATTGTAAGGTGTACGAGTCAATCCCCTGTGTGTGTAGCATGAGCAACAGAACAGAAACTCACACAATTCCCCTCTGACACATTCAAAACACAGTAAATACTTCTTTCATAACAGTATTTTATGCAGGCTGCTGCACTGCTTTATATTATGTATGCATTCTTGGTATTTGATCCCCCATCTTCTGTGCAGAGTTTCCACAGACTAAGTAAAAAAAAAAAAGTTGTTTTTAATAGAACATTTTCTAACATAACAGTTGTTTTTCAAAAGCATGGTGCCCCCCAAAAAATGCACAATAGACAATGTTTAAAATAAACATTTGTCTGAGGGCTTTCCCCTCAAATCACATCTCATCTTCGCAACGGCAAAGATACGTTTTCTGTCTTCCTGTACCTTCTCTTGATCAGGACAACACAGTAAGAGCAACACAGTAACCTGTGTGACCTAAAGCATAACTGACGCCGTGTTAACGAAGCTTGCCACCATTAAACCAAACTCAGTTTTCTTGGTTGAAGATGTGAAGTATTTTGTGATCATGATAAGAACTTTTCCCTCCTGCTCTCTGCTCCTGTTTTCTCTCTCTGGAATGTTTTTCAACCCTTCAAGTGCTCTCTCACGAAGGCCGGAGAGGTATTGAGAGGGCTTCAGGATTGTGGTGGAGTAAAGATCGGTTAAATTAGTCCACCTCCCGCTCAGACGCTTCTTTTATTCTGTGGGTCAGCGCCTCCCTCCATGTTTACCCACATAAATTGTTCTCTCTCTGCTCTGTCTTTATCCTTAAGTGTCCATCTGGACTGTGAGAAAGAGAAGGAGACAGGAATTTCATCAATAATATCACAAGTTACTGTGGTACTGTTTCATAAACTCATACAAGTTTCCTCAGGTGCCACCTGTGTTCATATTAAAGACTAAAAAGGTGCCATATGTTCACATATCAAAGACTAAAAGTACTGTGGCACTTACAGTCACGGTGTTGAACTATTTACAAACCAAAGGTGACATCTGCTGGCTGAAAGGATGAACACTCACGGAAAATCTGGATGGATTTATTCAAAGCTTCTACCTAAAGTTAAAAATTTCCCAGTTATACAATTCTAAAACACATTTTTTTTTCCTATAACCTGTATCCTCTAATTCCCTTTACTTACTTGAATGTATCTTCTGAATAAAAACACATATTTGCATTGATGTCATAAATAGTATCAAAAAGAATCTGGAGTTTCTGATAGAGGGGCAGATGAAATGTGCATCTAATTAGTTATAATTTAATGACTTTTGGTCCAATCATTATGAAATGGTACATTTTGTTTACCGTATGAGGCAGTTTAAGTCGGCCAGAACGATACTTTAAACTATAAATTTTCTCCTCTCAGATTTCATGATATTTGGTGTTCATGTTCACAAGATGAAGCCAAAATAATGTGTACTCCATTGATGTTTCTTATTTGATTATCTTTCAGAAATACTCGGAACAGCTTGGAACATAACAATTTGGGAATGTCCTTTCAAACAACTGACTATAGATTCATATTCTTATGCTCCTGATACATTCTGTGCATTAGCGTCAAGCTTTAGTTCTTTATTATATTAAAAGAGCAGCAGAGATAATATATAATTATTCGCTAAAACGAGACACATAAAATTAAACATGACATTTGACCACAGCATACTGGTGTTTTTAGAAGAATTCCCTGCAGTGGTTTACCTAAAACATAAATATATTTATACATAAGTCATCCCCCCCCCTCTTTCTCTCTCTCTCTCTCCAGCTGTCACTGTCCAATAAAGCAGAAAATGCCTAAAACAATATCTTTAAAAATGACATGTGTTATGGGAATTTTTTAAGAAAGACCCTTCAATAAGAAAGACCGGATTCAAAGTATCAAAGTTGAATTTATTATTCTTGTACAAGAAGGAGCGTTTAACAGTGCAACACACAAAAGGGGTTACAGAGAAAAAGGCTCCTTGCGGAGCCCTACTGTAACAGTTAGTTCTTATACATTTTTTAATGGGCTGTCTCGGACACCTCCCCACTGATACAGATAACATCATAACGTCCTTGCCTGATTCTCTGCTCAGTAATGAGCGGGAGGTTTCTTATCCACCTGTCTTCTCTGTCCTTGTACTATTAATTTATAGTTGAAATCTATGTCTCCCTGCCAGCCTCAGTAAAACACAGAGCAGATAAAAGAAGTGCACGAGACATGCAAAAAACAGGATACACACATACTATATGAATTAAAACATCTGGACCCCAGTATAATCCTAATTTTTGTAACAACATGGATGGTTCATTGAGGAGACTTTACAGCTCTGTGACAAAGTAATTTCTCAGTGCAGTGTAACTTAAAATCAGCGTACAGTATCTTTAATCCTCTGAACAAAACAAAATAATTTTAAAGCCTTTTTTTATTTATATATATATAGCTGATCATTGACCATGTCATATTCTAAACTACTGCAAACATAAGCTGGCATTTCTGCTCAAAATGATTGTGCAAACAAAAATAATAAAGTATATTTTGAAATCAAGACTTAGGTAATGGTTTAACAGTGGTTCTAAGGCCAAAGGTAAAATAATATTTAAAGACCTGCCTGAAGGTCTGATCTCTGAGGCCATATATAAGTGGAGTCAAACACTTAGGGAAAATAAGAAGACCTACGAAGAGGACATACTGGATTTGATGGGCCACAGCAGGATTCAAATTTGACGCTTTGCTGGTGTTGATCATATTAAACAGAGTGGACATGAGACACAGACATAACTGAACCAGATGCAACAGCACTGTCTTATGAGCCTTGTTACTCTTGCTGGTTTTTTTCGCAGTAATTATAATGGCAATGTATGTATAGATGATAATCATGCTCACTAATACAAAATACAGAATGGTAAAAGTTTTGTTTATAGTTGAATAAATTTGTAGCCGCAAGACAGTATTTCTCATGCAGAGCCTTGGGAGAGTGAAGGCTGTGTTCTCGAGGCTGAAAAACAGGAAAATCTGGGTGAACGAGTCTAAAGAGGCCATCGCCCACATCACAGCAATGGCCATCTGCGTCGTCCTTTTGGTGGTAAGATCAGCATGCCTCAATGGAAAACAAATGGCAGCATACCTCTCCAAAGACATCACAGCGAGGTTAAGGGGTGAAATATTAACAGTGATAGCTGCAAGCAGAGTTACAGCCATACAAGCATAGCTGATCATTTTGATCAGGGTCACAGCAAAGAGGTACAGCATCAAGGAGAACATAAGCTGCAGAGACTCAGCGAGGAGCAAATGACCAAACAGGATGTAACGAGGGGACTCCAGGAGGAGAGGCTTGCTCAGTAAGGCGAACAACATGATGCCGTTTATGTACAGGAAGAGAAAACATGGCAGCGTGGACAGCACAACTTTGAATGGTGTTTGATACAACATCACGCCAGTGACATCTGTTGTGTTATTCATGACCACAGGTTATGCAGCATCTGGCAGCATAAAGGCATAGGACACACCATTACAACAGCCCTGTATCTTATAATATCAATATCTTAAATATGCATGTGGGTTTGAAACAAGTTAAAAATACAAAAAAGCACCATACATCAATTACACATCATCTTAATATATAGATATACAGATTTATTGTACGTCTGAGACATATTACTTACTGTACATGCTGCTGGTTTGGTCTGACTTCATTTGGAAATGTTTTGGTAGACAAACATGAGGAATGAATTAACCTCCAACCCATCATGCCCTTAATGTATCATCATGTCCCACAGTAATCTGTGTCTTGACATCATCACCACCGCAACCAGTCAGAGCGCTGCACTAATTGTGGTTCCTTTGATGGAAAATTTGAGAAGTTGTGCAGCAGCATAACAATATATTGTATATTTGCTTTATTATGCGTTATTTCACATTCAACTCGTGTGCACAGTTTGCCAAAATAAAAAAACGTTCATTTCTAAAAGGCCACCTGCAGAGCTAATGTATAAATTAGAATGGAATTCAAAACACTGAATTGCATTTATACTGCAGTATTTCAACCACAGAATATTACAGCCTATAAAATGTGCTTAGGCTTATTTTAACAGTGGCCACTGGTAAACAGTGGACAGAAATAAACACAAAAAATAAAGCCAAACTAAATTATTGCATCAATATAGAGTATAGTCAAAGGTTTGGACACACCATCTCATTCGGGTTTTCTTTATTTTCGTTACTTTCTACATTGTAGATTAACACTGAAAACATCAAAACTATGAAATAACACATATTGAATTATCTGATAAGCAAAAGTCTAAACAAAAGAAAATATGTTTTATATTTTAGATCTTCTAAGTGACTCTAAATTGCTCATAGATGTGAATGTGAACGTGAATGGTTGTCTGTCTCTATGTGGCTGAACCTGTCCAGCTCCCGCGACCCGATTCGTATTACTGCCAACTGAACCACATCATCTGCAAAAAACAGAGATGCAATCCTGAGGTTCCCAAACCAAACACCCTCCTCACCCTGGCTGAGCCTTGAGATCCGGTCCATGAATATCACGAACAGAGTCAGGGACAAGGGGAATGTATTTGACTTTGTGTGGAGAATACGGACACAACTACCCCATAGATAATGAATGCATGATTTTGGATGCAGAAGCAAGCAGAAATAAGAAATGTCATATTCATGAACTCTTGTTTTCTCTTTTTACTTCTAAAGTATGGGTGAACAAACAGTGAAGTGTGCATGTTAAAACTGGGATGACTGGGATTGCTGCCTGACAGCTGAGCAAAAGAAAATGTGATTGAAACATTAATAAAACTCAACCAATGACAGATTTTTGATTTTGTTTTATTTTGAAATCACTTATAAAAATAATTTTGTACATCAATAATTAAATGTAATTTATCAATATTATTTTATTTATTTAGTGTGTAATATAAAAACAGGTAACTGTGCATGAAAGAAACATAAGACTGTGTCTTGAAACTGTCACTCCTTTAATAAGTCATACACTTCATCGGATTCAAAGTTTTTGTTTGATTACTACATGTTTTTTTTGAAAGAGTGATTTACTTAAAACATGAATATATTTATACACTGTTATGGAATTTTCTATCCTTAGGTTACACGAGGTCACGTGTGGGCCTTGAGGTCCTCGGCAGTACTAATTGTTTGGCTTTGATTGGGAGCAATAGGTGCCAGTCTATCTCAACACTGTGGTGGCCAGGGTCGAAGAGACTCTTGCTGCCTGCTCAGACATAATAGATAGCTGGTCGTTGACGTTCCATTTGACGTAAACAGACATCTGTGTCTCCAGACTAGAATATGCTGACAATAACACCGCTCTTGGTAAAAACATTCTCTTTGTCTCATTCTGGGCGTATAGTATTTGTGGTGTTATCTTGAGGTTTAAAGTCCAACCACCAGCACGAGTTCGGCAGAATGTGAGACCGACTCCGGCACTTCTGATGTACTATGAGAGTGTCTCTAATTCTCCTTGATCAAGCGACAATAAATATCACAGCATAAGACATCAAAGGCTTCTGAACACAATTTGCCATTGTCATTTCTTACAGTGAATTAACAAATCTGTCTGTTTATTACTGCGAGCGATTTTTATCAACACAAATCTCACCAAAAAAATATTAAGGGTGAAACTCAGGATCAATTTTATGGGCCAGGTTTGTGTACACATAGAAGGAATTTGACTCCAGTTTCACTTCACTCACAGATATAGGCATAAATACATCGAAAAACATTAAACTACTATATATAAATAAAAATATATATAAATATGTAGAACTGTTTGACTGACTTGTATGTAAAATCAGCAACTGCTTCTAAATTTATGTCCCGACAAAAACCCTCAAATCCTTCACTGTCTTTATTTTTGAAGTTCCTAAAGTGTCAAATCTCGTTTTTATGGATTGTGCAAACACTCTGGGATCTGTGAATATCTGAACATCTGTATTTTTTAAAAAGAAACTAAGCACTTGTCTGTCCAACTTTGATTTTTTTTTTTTTTTTTTTTTTGAGACCCCATGTATCAAGTCCTTAACCCAGGTTTCAAATCAAATCAAATCAAATCAAATTTTATTTGTATAGCCCAAAGTCGCAAAATACATTTTGCCTCGGAGGGCTGGTTTGATTCCAGCCTGGGTCCTTTGCTGCATGCAATGATGCAACCAAATAATGTCTCTTCAGGATGGAATAACATTGTTTACCATCTAACATCTCATAATGATCTCAGTGACCACAATTCTTTGGAGGACAGTCATTAATAATTCAAATATTTATATTGCACACCATTGCAAAAATATTTGTCAGTGTTCTGGGGCATTGAGGGACAATTAAGAACAGCATTTCATTCCTTGGAGATGAACAAGGCACATAAAGGAAAACATGCCACCTCCGTCATTAAGTTTAGAAAATTACAAACTTGTTTTCCACTCCTGTTTCTACTTTTCTTTTTGTTAACTGGCTGCAGGATGACGTATCTTTATTTCCCTGATTAGGATGCACCGAAGAAGGAGCTTTTAAAAGAAATGCTTGTTTACCAAGATATGAGCACACAAAGTTATTAAATGTTTAATATAACTTCATTGCTTTGCTTCATTTTATAGAGACAATTTTCTTTATTAAAACTAAACTAAATTTATAATTGCTAGAATTGTGCCTTCAGAACAGTAGTAAGTGAATGTGTGCTGTCTTCACCTTTTGCATTAGAAACACTGGTTCTCAAACCATGGTACGTGTACCACTAGTGGTGCGTGAGCTCCCTGACTTGGAGGAATACTTCTTTTTAAATGAACTAAGTTAATTTAACATACTATACCATCAATATTTTGTTTCAGTATCAGCCTGATACGTAGTCACCTTCATGCACGTAGGGCGTTCCTACATCCATGATTAGTTGCGAGCTACAATGTGACGACAGGATAGTAAGAGAAGGTATTAGGAAGGCAATATAGATCAGGAGTACACCTTTTCCACAAAATTAGCTCTGGTTCTCGAACTAGTTCTGTTCAGGATTCAGTCAACAATAAATCAACTTATTAGGAATAAACCTGCCACCTGTCTGTAGCTGAAGAGGGTCGGCTTACACTACTGTATTTTAACGTTTGTCATAATGGTGGTACGTGGTATAAAAAGTTTGACAAACACTTGCAATACAATTCAACATTCAACTGACTCCCTATTTCTTGCCCCTACGAAGGTAGCAAGAAACTTTGGAGTCATGATTGATGACCAACTAACCATCTCTGATCAAGTTGCCTTGGTTGCCCGGTTGAAAAATCAGGACTTGCCTGGCTCAACATGCTACCCCAGTCCTGACACAGGCTGTGGTCATCTCGTGACTCCCTCCTGATGGGCTTCCCAGCCTGCACAGTGAAGCCCTTTCAGACGACACACCTGGTCTCCAGTCAACTCAAAAGGGAACGTTACCCCACATCATCGGCCTCCACTGGCTACCTGTAGCAGCCCACATTAAATTCAAATCACTAAGGCTTGCTTACATAGTAGTCTCCGGTTCTTCACCCACCTACTTTAATGTCCTTATACAGTTACCTACCAGCCATTGCGCTTCTCCATCTGTTGTTCCCTGTTGGTGGAATGTCCTACCTGTTCCTACCAGATCAGGGTCGTCCCTCTCTACCATCAAAAATCTCCTGAAGACCTCCAGCTCTTCAGACAGTACCTCCTCTCCAACACACACCAACAACTGGACATGCTAAATCTATCCCCCTTCTACAACTGTCACTTGATTCTATGCGAGTAGTACTGTACTTTAATTGTTTCTTTTTGTAAGTCACTTTGGATAAAAGCATCAGCTAAATGAGTAAATGTAAATTTCTAATGTGATACAGAGTTAAAATGTGTGTAGAATGTAAATTACAGCATAAGTAAGCGTCTAAATAGATAGATATATCTAAGGGAACTATTCATGTCTGATTTCAACAAGCCTTTATACATTTATCTTGTTACATTAAATGAACTACCACGTTTAAAATGATCATGATGTCCTTTTAATACACATACCAAATATACAAGCATGGGTGACATTTGTTTTTACAGCATCCGTCTTTAATCATCGTTTGAATTCAACCGTGACAAACACAACATATGAACAATGATGCAATCACTCAAAAATAAAACATGAAACAAGGAGAGCATTATTACATTTCAGAGATTTAAAAAATATATATTGTAAAAGGAAAAGTACAATCAAATCCCAGTGTTTTCAAATAAAAATAAGGCAAAGCTGAAAAGCAATTATCTACATAACAAAAGCCAAATAATAATAATAATAATAATAATAATAATGTTTCTTATATTTCCCTTAATTTGCTGTTAAATTGTACGAGGATGTGGATGAATCTTGAAACATTTCTTCTATGGCTGCTGGCTATATATAGACTGAAAACTGAAAATTAGCTGTGGAAAGATTGTTACACAATTATTAGTTAGTTAGTGCCCTAGTTTTATAATGTAAACATTGTACTCTCCTGTAATTCTGCACAAAGACAACATAAAATTATTATTATTATGCTAATTATAATCAATTACTACTCGAAAATCTGATAGATGTTAGTAGGAAGTTCACTTACCACAGATATCCTTCCTTAAACTCAGTGAATTTGTGCCGGACCATAAATGTCGCTAAAGCATCTGCTACCTGATGAGACAGGACAACAGATGACAGAGTTAAGAACAAAACAAACAACTGAATCTGGATCAAATCAGACATGTAAGAAGTGGCACGACGAACAACATCACACACAATCGCTGCATCACGATTACATACAGCACACAGGGTAAACAGTCAGGTAAACAGCTCTTACTTTTTCAGGTGCGTCCTCATGGACAGCATGACCGCACTGTGGGAGGACCTGCATCTGAAACTTTCCTGTGGACAAACAGAGAGATTATGGATCTTTTTCAGGTTTGTGCACTCCACCGTGAGGAAACCCGGCATAAAGTGTCGATCTGTGCTCCTCACCTTGCATCTGTCCGATAGTAAGGTCTTTGTCAAGCCTGTCCACTCCTGTACAATGGAGTAAGTCAGGGGTGAAATTGTGCAGTCAATGACAAAACAGCTTGGAATAAAACTTGAATCATTTGTATTCATCCAAACTAGTGGGACATGACCTGAAATTCCATTAAACCTGCCGGTCCAGATTCTTTTCATGTATTTGGTGTACCAAATAATAAATGTAACAAACTGTGGGAGATCTAACCTGCAAGCAGAAGCAGTTTTGGTGCAGGGCAGGTGAGAAAGAGCGCAGACAGGCCTCTGAACCAGCCCTCCCAGTATTTTTCTGTCTTTGACAGCTCCACTCTCCAGGTAAAGACGCTTTCCTTCTTTATCTGTATGGAAGACATGTCGGTTGTTTTCACCGTTCACAAACACGTAAATGTTAAAACAGAAAGACAAGAGTAAGAGAGAGAGAAAACCTCTTGATCATCTTCCTTCATCCTTTTCTTGTTGGATTCTTCTTCCGCTTCTTCCTCCTCCTCTTCTTCTATTATACCTTCACCAATGCTACGAGACACTCCTGGACTACTGGTGGACTCCTCACATCTGTGCAAACAGAGCAAATTAACATACAGCAAAGAAAGGGCGCATTCAGACAGAATGCGGTGAAAATGTGGCGAAAATGCAGGGTTTGAGTGGGGATAGTGTGTTTTCGCTGCGGTGGTGTGGGCGGCAGGTGTGTCTGCCAAAAAATGCAGCGACCTGTGGCGGAGAAGTTGAGTTGGATCCAACTTTTTGGAAAAACACAGTTTGACATCAAGCTGTGGCGGCCAGTCAGACATTCAGATTGGTCAAACCCTCCACAGTCAGCCTGAAATGTCTCTGAAACCGAGACTATCCAGGTGGATTCATGGACTAAGCTCTGATACTCTACCTGTTGTGTTCTGGCTTTGTTTATTTCATGAACCCAGCTTCTAAATCTGAGTCTGACTCGCAATTTACTCTGCAAAATTGCGACACGAAGAAGTTTCCTTTGGTTTGTGTCCGATGGTTTGAGAGTGAGAGACAGCAGTGGTCGAAAGACACAGATAGTGAATGAGAGTGAGTGAGGGTTTAAAAAGAAAAATTGCACCAGATGAGATGAGAAACAGAGCAGACGTACTTTTTCACCTGGCCTCCCATTGACACTCGTGCTGACTCCATGTTTCGGATTTGGCCACTCTTGACACTAGAAGCAAAAAGGGAAAGTTTCACTTCAAGAACCAAAATTATGCAAATTAGATGAAAACAAACAGTCAGAATGGAGACCATTAAAACCGAACAATCAAAATACATAATTTCAAAGCTGAACATGCCAAATCTTTTCAGCAAGCCTCCTGTTGCTCCCATTTACCTCCACTCAATGGCATTCTCCAGAGATTTAAATGTCTTTGGCCGACTTCTGAGGAAATTCTGCATACTGTTCAAAGCATCCATTGCTGTACCTGAATGCAAGTAAGAAAATGATGTCATTAATAACCCAGTAATACTACAGTGAGCTCATCATTAAATTATATTAATATGCATCATATAAACTCCCATTTAATTTAAAGTCAGTAAAATCAACCAAGCATAAGTAAACTGCGTATATCTCTCTATGATGCTCCTGTTGGACGAAGCTCTTACCTTCTACAACGTCAATGACACAGAGGCCCAGCAGAGATGGTATATGATTAGCAGCAGCTGTGTGAACTGCAATGGCTCCACCCATGCTGTGTCCAATAATCATGATCGGAGGCGGGTTGTCGCCATAAAGCGCCTCCACCACTTTACCAATATCCCTTTTGGTAGAAAAAGTGAGGATGAGCTGTTAACCTGTCAGTGTTTAACACGTGCGAGTGTGTACGTGCTCACACGGCAACTTACTTGGCCATCGTGTCTGCAGAGAGATCGTCAGGATTTTTCACTTTGGTGTCGCCTGCAGGTGATGAGACAGAAACAGATTTCACCGTTAGCAAAGAATGACCTGTTTACTGATAGAGTGATACTTTGGTGCAATTATAATTTTATAATTTAAACAGCAAAATTTGTTAAATAATTTAATATTTTTTACTGACAGCAAAATAACTGGCCAAAATGACCCCTGCTTTATTTAATCGACCCATATTTTTTGTGACAAATCTCCGTCTGATTACTCAAATTAGAAATAAATACGTCTAAATTAGTACATGTGAATACTAATTCTATGTCCTGTGACTGTCTATACTTACCATGAGCTCGGAGGTCCATAGCCACCACCCTGCAGTTGATCCTGCTGCATATGACGGCCTGCAAAATACACATACGGAGAAACCATTGAAATGAAATACTGGACAGAAAACATGCTGAAATAAACAACCAGCTTTATAAATATTCCACATTATGTTGGCGTGCATCTTGAACAAACAGTTTATCCGTTTTTCTGTAATAGTTATTAGGCTCACAGTGAACACGGCCCAGGAGAGTGCAGAGTGGCCTCCTCCATGGAGCAGCAGCAGCACAGGACCATGGGCACCGCTGCAGTAAATTCTGAAAATGTTCAAGGGAGTCAAGGAAATGTTTACCAAGATCTGTGCGAGAGTTACAAAATAAGTACATGCTTCAAATGTTCTATACCACACTGAATTTAGACACCAGAGCCAGAGCACACTGGGACGACAAAGTAGACATGACCTAGTTAGATGTGAATGTTCTGGATGATTGCCACACCAAAGTTTGAATAATTCATGCTGAAATTTTTCCTGGCAAACAGAAGTAGCTGTCAAGGATATATCTTTGCCATTTTCATTTTCCACCTCAACGTCTTCCATGGTTTCAAAGTACTGACTCCAGGGCAGGGGCGAGAAATCTCTCTTCCGTCCAGGTCTGTATACAAAAATAAAGGACAAGCAAAACGTAAACCAAACTGTAGTGCAGCAGGATTATTATAACACATCATGTGAGACAGAAATCTTTTGACTGAGTTTCTGTGAGGGGGACAAACTTGCTCGCAGCCCAAACCACATACCACAACTTCACAGTTCACCATTTGATTCAGCGTCATTCCTTCTCAAGTCATTACGTCTTCACCTCAGACGCTGAGGATTTCTAACACTCCTGACCAGAAACCACAGACTTATTGAAGGTAATATTTTAGGGATTACATGTTGATGTAAATTCATTATTCACACACACACACACACACACACGCTCATCGTCCTTTGGAGTGCGCAGCACTTAAACTGGTCAAGATGGGCCAGCTCTGTCCTGGACTGCCCCCTAGACTCCATAGAGGAAGTCGGGGAGAGGAGGATGTAAGCAAAGCAGACATCCATCCATCATGAACAACTCCTCTCACCTCCTGCATGAGTCTATGGAGGCCTTAAACAGCTCCTTCAGCAACAGACTGCTACTCCCACCATGTAAGAAGGAGTGCCACCATTCATTCCAACAGCTGTTAGACTCTTGAACACCAGCATGACTTCATGTAGCACTGTTATATTACTCAATTGCTTCTTCCTATGTTAATTATATTTACTATTATATATATTTTAGCACTGTCGCCTTTTAGCAAGACATTTCGAACCTTGGGTGGGGCCTTCCTGTGTGGATCTCTCACAGTCCAAAGACGTGCACTTAATAGGTTAATCTGTGACTCTAAATTAGGTGTGAGTGTGAATGGTTGTTTGTCTCTGTGTGCACTGTGATGAACTGGCGTCTTGTCAAGATGTACCCCGCCTCTCGCCCTGAGTCAGCTGGGATCGGTTACAGAAAATGGATGGATGGATGGATGATTAGACACATATGTGCATGAGACAAATGATCTAACATGCGTACCTGTAGAAAGGTGGTTATATAGTGCATATAACTTATTTTGTTTTTTCAATTTCAAGTAGATCTGTAAGATGTTTTATATACATTTCTTTTTTATGAGTCATTTCTTATCCACCTTGTGCACACGAACTGCTGTGACAATTAAATTTCCCCGGTGTGGCATCAGTAAAGTCTGTCTTAGCTTGGATACTCTGTCACCAAATACACAGCACAGTCAGGGCATGTCATTATGTGAGTAAGTTGTTGTAACATGGTGGTGGAAACAAACAGAAACAAGCTCTGACCTTCATCACACAGGCTGTAGAAAGTCTACAGCTCATAATAAAACCTCCCCTGCCTTTAAAAACTACATATTAATATTAAAATAGCATCTTCAGACGGTGCTGATGATGTGTCATGACTGCTCACCATCTTACCCTCACATATATATATGCTGATGATGAGTTTAACCTTACTAAAAGATGTAATTCTTGTTTATATATTTAAAAACTACGACACTGTTTGACAAACTCTGATAGCAACAGCTAGCTCGGGTAGCTAACGCTGTGTCAGCTGTCCCGTCCTTTAATAAACCGTAAAGATATGAGTTAATGTGATGGTGGTCATTATAAACTGTACCGTTACACAGCAGGCTGTTAAGATGCGAGCTGACTCACCCCATTTTCATCTTGGAGCCGGACTGGAAGCCTCCAGCCATGGGAGGTCTGGAGGCTAACAGGTTCAAGTGTAGCTGTTTCTCCATGTCGTCCGAAGCGGGCTCTGTCTCTGTGTCAGGATCTCTGTGTCACCGCCTTCCCTCTCTTTCGCAGCATATGATTTTTTTTCTACGACACCTGCTGCGACACTAGACAGCCACACACCTGGAGAAATATCAGCTAGCAGCTAGCTCTCTACGTTTGTCTGACAAGCTAACGGCTAGCAGGCTAGCTCTTTTCTTCTTCTTCTACGGCTGCTGCTGTGATTATTTTGGGTCAGCCTCTTCTTCTTCTTTGGTTTTCTTTCACAGTAGGTTTCAGCTGGACTCTTCAAAGCATTACCGCCACCTACTGACTTTAATACTACTACTACTACTGCTACTACTACTACTACTACTACTGCTACTACTACTACTACTACTACTACTACTGCTACTACTACTACTACTGCTGCTACTACTACTACTACAACTACTACTACAACTACTACTACTGCTACTGCTACTACTACAACTACTACTACTGCTACTGCTACTACTACTACTACAACTACTACTACAACTACTACTACTGCTACTGCTACTACTACTACTACAACTACTACTACAACTACTACTACAACTACTACTACTGCTACTACTACAACTACTACTACTGCTACTACTACTACTACTACTACTACTGCTGCTACTACAACTACTACTACTACTACTACTACTGCTACTACTACTACTACAACTACTACTACTGCTACTGCTACTACTACTACTACAACTACTACTACAACTACTACTACTGCTGCTACTACTACTACTACTACTACTACTACTACTACTACTACTACTGCTACTACAACTACTACTACTGCTACTGCTACTACTACTACTACTACTACAACTACTACTACTGCTACTGCTACTACTACTACTACAACTACTACTACAACTACTACTACTGCTACTACTATGACTACTATTACTACTACTACTACTACTATTGCTACTACGACTACTAATACTACTGCTACTACTGCTACTACTACTACTACTACTACTACTGCTACTACTACTACTGCTACTACTGCTACTACTACTACTATTACTGCTACTGCTACTACTACTACTGCTACTACTACTACAACTACTACAACAACTACTACTACTACTACTACTACTACTACTACTACTGCTACTACTACAACTACTACTACTACTACTAATATCCTTCGGGGATTAATAAAGTCATCTATCTATCTATCTATCTATCTATCTATCTATCTATCTATCTATCTATCTCTACTAATAATAATAATAACTTTATTTATATAGTACCTTTGAAGAAAATAATTCACAAGGTGCTTTGACAGACAAGCAGACAAACATAATACACCATGCAGGCATAAATAGGCCAAATAAAAGCAAGACAAAAATGTAAATTTAAAGGTCCAGCGTGTAGAATTTAGTGGCATCTAGTGGTGAAGTTTCAGATTGCAACCAACTGAAAACCTGTCACCTCTCCCTCTCTTGGTTCAAGCATGAAGGAGAAACTACAGCGGCCGTGAAACTGGTTGAAAAAGGCAAAAGGTGCAGTGTTTTGTTTGAGCCTTCTGGGCTGCTGTAGAGAAGTATAATTCTCACTGTCAGAGAGGTGTTGATATAACTATTACGTTTACTATTTAGGTTGTAGTTTGTTAAACTGGACTGCATTATATCAGGAGATGTTTCTAATATTATTGCCTTCCCATGTATGTAAATGGTAGGGGCCAAAATATTAGAAACACCTCTCTATATAAGTTTTAAAAAAAGGAAAAACCTGCATAGTCATCATAATCATCTACATTAATATAAAGTATTGACAGCACATTTTAGGACAATGTCACATCCTCTAGTTCACAGTATTCTCTAACACAAGGCGGCAGCAGTGCCAAGTAAAAGAGATAATTTACTTAAAGGGCCATTCCACCTATTTTACACATGAAGCTCAATTTATTCATCATGGTTGATATCATTCAGCTTGTTATCTCCACATTCGGAGACTATTGCTGCAATCCATTGAACTCGAACTCAGAAAAAACAAAACAAACACAGAGTCATATCTTGGCCAATCATAAGTTCGATCAGAGTTTGCAATTTTATGGAGTTGCACTTTGTCAACATGTGCAGAAAACAAATATTGATGCACAGTAGAAGTTTGCTGGTGGTGACCTCTTGAGAATAATAATAATATTAATAATTAGGGTGAAAGAAAGATCTAAAGGTGTTACGTTAGGATGTGGTTATGATCACTGGGAACTGCAGCTTTATGAACACTGAAGTCGCAGCCTCAGTCCTGTAATCTGCATACTGTACATTTGAAACACCTCAGTTACATAAACAGTCTGTTAAGACAGCAGACCTGCTAATTTGATTGTGAGAGGACAGGGACATGGTGAAGATGAATAGTTGGTCACATACAGTTTTACCTTAAACATTGGAATAAAGATGCCTTCACTGATTATTTGGAGATGATAGTCATCTTATTCAGTTATCACAGACACGATGAAGACGCAGCAAGATGGTCGAAACTTTGAAATTATACCCTCTCAGCTGGGTGTCATTTGGGATACCTTCTCTCATGCTCTCCTGCAGTGATTGTTATGTTCGGAAATGTCATCCGAGCTCTGTTAAACAAACAGCTACTTGTCAAAAAGATTAGTTGACTATTAGAAGAACTTTAAATCCATTCATGTATTACAGAACGTTTTCCATCCAAACATTTGAGTTGATGGACTTTCCAGCTGTGGCCAACAGAGTGCACAAACAACGTATTCTCATGTGGAACATTATGTCCTGAACTTCATGGACCACATTCAGAGGTTATAACACGTGGACCAAATGAGGGTGTGATGTTCCCTGATTTCTATCTAAAATATGGGTGACATATTTGTCTTATTTATTTTTTTCCATTTTAACATTATCCTTTCCTTGTCAATATTATTTCGTTCAGACAAATAATTTTCATCATAATAATGATGTAGATCCATTGTTCTTCTACAGTATATTTTGGGGTGTTCACTGATTTTAGTGTGTTTTAAACTATCTGACTGTTTATCTCTTGATGTCGCCTCATGTCCTCAGATGTGCTCAGCCAACTATAGTCTTAGCTTTCTATACTGGATGTATATCAGGCTCCGTTACCATCCATCCATCCATCCATCCATCCATCCATCTATCCATCCATCGAAGATTGAAATGTTGCGTTATTACATTTTCTGTTTCCTCTAATGAAAGTTGGACAAAAAACTTTGAACTTGAGTTTTAATAACTGGCAAACAGCTGAATCGTTCCTGGTATGTGGAGCCATTTGTAGCTCCAGTGAAATATTTCTTCATTTGTGCTGTGAAATACTGCATGTCAAAAACAATTCAAAAACTTTTGATGATGTTGATTAAAGACACTAAAAGCTTCAATGTGATACAAACAGATCCGAACAACTGAATCTGGATGAATGACTTGACAGTGATGCTGGTTCAGAGTCCTCTCCTTCATCCTTTATATTTAAAATAAAGTTAAGACTGAAGTTCCCATGTAAATGGTTCTGTGAATGAAGATATTATGGGCCATTGTGTGCCCCAGTAACCTTTAGGTGACGCAGCGGCTGACTTTATTTATAGTGTAATGGAGATTAGCTGTTTCACAGCACTGTTTCATGGTTCGTGGTATTCAAAGTGCAGGAGAGCACAGTGTTGACGGGAGTCTGCCTGCTCAGTTTAATTTTGAGGGGCTGTAGGGGAGGTCACTACAGGCTGGTTGAAGCCGGACCAGCAACTTGTTTACTGATGTGACTCAAAGGTTATTCACGCAGTGTTCTCAGGAACCTGTTTTTAGCATTCGGGTCAAGAAAGCAGGTGGTGAAAGCAGCTCCCCTTGTCTGCTGGGTTTAAGATTCAACCATTTCCCATCTTTGCTTTGCAAATGAGATAAAATAAAGAAAAGAAAATGAATGAATCCGACCTTTAAAATGCAGATTTAATACTGTGTTCTCATTTAGCTAAATAGTAATAAAGCTTAGTATTTAAAATTATAAAAATTAATTAATCAAAAAGATATAATAAAGGGGAAATTCACTTGAATAAAAGTAAATATAAGAAGACAAAAGAGGCACAAAAAAACACCTCATTCTCAACACACAACCAGCAGCCCACATCCTCAGTCAACATAAAACATGCAACTTATGGTCACACTGATAGACAGAAAAACTGTAAATAATGGAGTTCAGCCCTCTTTACCAAAACAACATGTCTTTAACTTTATATTTGGAAATAGAACAACATGTAACAGCAGCTGAAACATTAGATACTGTATGTAGACGAAACACTTTTGCAGAGTCAACCGCATGACTTGACGTAAGCCTGCTGGAGCCCTGCCCTGGAGCTGCTATGGAAAGTCACATGCATGTGCGTGCATGCCTCTGATGTGCAGAGGACTGTAACACTCTACCAATAAACTGTCTCCCCTCTTTTACCCTCTCGGTTTAGCATCCAGTCCTTTTCTTTAGGTGCTGCTAGTTTGCGTGGACAGATGCTAATAACTTGAATGATTGCATACAGATGCTTCGGTGCATCCACCCACCCTCGTTCATGGTATGGATTGGCTGAGAAGCATGGCGGTTCCCTTGCCTGGAACATTACTTAACTTTATTGCTTACAGGGAGGGATGAGGGAATTCCTAAAACTCCTGAGCTAGTTTTGTTCATGTTAAGGGGCACTAACACCGAAAAAAGGGATGTAGGGCAAATGTTATCCACCACCGAGCCATTGTCAGTCAAAGCCAGTGAAATGCCCCATGAAAACATTTAGGGAATCCAGACGGGCCTCTCTGTCTCATTGGCTGCATTTATCAACCAATAGGAAGACGAGGTATTCTCCTTGATGCCAGTGTCGTAACATGAGCTGAGTTTATGTAAACTAGTGATTTAAAATAAACATGTTTATGATATTGTTAACAAGTAAAATCTATCTAAGAAATTATCTGTGATCAACATGAAAATACTCTTTACTCATTTACGGAGCATTTGTCCATATCAGGTTACCATAATGACACTGTTAGGAACAGATCAACAAGTGCTCAAATATCATCTGTCTCACAGACTGTGGTAAACAAGGGTTACACATGACAGGTGTGTACAACTTGTGAGTGTGCCCCGCGGTCATGTGCAAAAGGTGCCTATAAATTCAGGAGCTTCTTCAACAGTGAACAGAAAGCACACAGCATGAGACGAGGACACGAAGGGAACTAACCGCCTAAAGGATTTACATATTTTCCGAAGTGCTGGATTATAACTTCCCTGGAAAAGTATTTAGGTAACTTTTACATGCAGATTAAAAAACATAAACTCTTAATAGATCCTACGTTATTTGATAATTAAGTAACATATCAAAAAAATGGAAAATTTGATATTTAAATGACTTAACTTTCTGCATGTTTGTCTTTTGTACCTCTAAGATGATAATAATATTGATAACAGCGCGTCACTCAGTTATCAAGTATTCATTAAATGCATAAAACTGGGAATAGAAGACAAGAACATGATAAATGCTTGTTTTTTCAGTGAGTGGTGGTATGCTGGCTGACTCGCTTCGAACAGAGTTTATGGCCCAAGGCATTTCCACAACAGAACCACTACCAAAGACAAGTGTCCTTCTTGAGAAAACTTGACAACTTTCTTCAACCTCGCTTACGACAGGTATGCACAATGTTTAACACGGACTAACTAACCCTAACCCTAACTTTTGTGATATATATAATAGTACAATCAGGGTTTACCATAGTGATTGTAGGAGTGTAGATGTTGTGTTTGGTTGTCATCAACCAAAAATATAATAAACAATTATATTCTGAGTGTAAAGCTAAGTGATGATCTGTGTGTGGTCCTGGAAAATATCATTAACACTTTTTCCATTCATGTCATCGACTCAGGCTCAAAAATGGTTGGCATGAAACCCAAAGACATGGTGCCCTCTGCGGCAGTTAAGTTCTTCGGAGCAGGCACGGCAGCCTGCATTGCTGACCTCGTTACCTTTCCACTGGACACAGCCAAAGTTAGACTACAGGTGAGGGGCACGATGTTTAAGAGGAGTCTAACTTCAGATTATGACGCATGCAAACTCTCTGGACCTGCTGCTAACCTTGAATGTCATCTTGTTGGACAGATTCAGGGAGAGTCTCAGAAACTTGAAGGTGGCAAAGCTCTGAAATATCGAGGAGTGTTTGGCACCATCACCACCATGGTGCGCACAGAGGGGCCCAGGAGTCTTTACAATGGACTGGTGGCAGGACTCCAGAGGCAGATGAGCTTCGCCTCAGTCCGAATCGGTCTTTACGACTCCATGAAGCAATTCTACACTCGGGGAACTGAGAGTGAGTTTCACGACCTGTGTGTCACTGTGTTAAAGGTGGTTTCTCTCCCTCTGCTTCACTTTGACTAACACATTCATGTTGGCACAGATGCTGGGATTGTCACTCGGCTCATGGCGGGCTGCACCACAGGAGCCATGGCGGTGGCTTTTGCACAGCCAACAGATGTGGTGAAGGTGCGCTTCCAAGCCCAGGTGCGACTGGCTGATGGTGGGAGGAGGTACAACAGCACCCTGGACGCCTATAAGACGATTGCCCGAGATGAGGGAGTACGAGGACTTTGGAGAGGTGCCATTTTTACTTCAGTTTCTTTTTTTAATTGAATAATATTACTTAAAAAACCCGAAGTAACCATCCTCTCATATCTTCTAGGTTGTATGCCCAACATCACCCGTAATGCCATTGTGAACTGTGCAGAGCTGGTGACCTATGACATGATCAAAGAGCTCATCCTGAAGTATGACCTAATGACAGGTGAGGTGGTAAAGCAGTTATCAGTCCACATTAAAATACAAAGATCAAATAAAGTGGACATAAAAGATGTGACTTAGCTTCTGTTCCCCTACAGACAACCTGCCGTGCCACTTCACTGCCGCCTTCGGTGCAGGCTTCTGCACAACAGTAGTGGCTTCTCCTGTGGATGTAGTCAAAACACGGTTCATGAATTCAGGCTCTGGACAGTACAGCAGCGCTATCAACTGTGCTCTCACCATGGTGAGACAAGAAGGACCCACGGCTTTTTATAAAGGGTAAACACACACTGACCTAACAATGAACCAAACAGCACTAAAATAACTTGTTTTGGACAAATCTTTAATTTTCTTTCCTCCGTCTGTTTCAGGTTCATGCCTTCTTTCCTGCGACTGGGGTCCTGGAACATTGTGATGTTTGTGACGTATGAACAGATCAAAAGAGGCATGACCAGGGCACAACACTACTGGGAGTCGCCGTTTTGACCACATCGTTTGTGAGACCGGACAGCACAGACACTGCGGTTCTGTGCTGTCACGTTCACCATGATTCAGTGGTAATCGGGGCTGCGGGAAGCAGGTCGGAGCTGGAAGCTGCAGCCCTTTGACTTCCTGAATAAACACGGACTCAGGGGGGCATTGATGCAATACCAGAAGTGATTTAAGGATTCAAGTATAAAAAGATATTTTATGAACTGTAAAATGCTCATTCAGGTGTAAAAAGACATGTGAATTCCAGATTTTCTCCTATTCACATATATACTGAAACCTTGATCAGCTGGCTGTTTCATGTTTACAAGAATGAACTGTGAGGTAATATGAATGTTATGACATAACTGTATTTCTTATTTAGTGTTTGTTTTCCACAAGAGCAACAGACAGATTGAGTCTGGCAACACAGACCTGAACAGTGACCATTACTATGTTTCTGTATTACGTATTGTTTACAATGTTTACGCTTGTTTATGCATGTTTATACTGTAGGTTATTCTATGTACTGCTTATTGTAAGTAGCATGATTTATTGCTGGTCGATAAGTCATAAATATGTTACGCACAATGATAAATGATGCCAAAATAAATACATTACGTCATTTTTTGTCTATCATTGAATTTTTTGTTAGTTGTGTTGCACTGTTTAACGCTGGGATACAGTTCAAATAGTGTGATTAAACAGAAAAAAGACAATAGAGTGACTGATGTGGAGCAATAAATGAATAAAATTTAATCAAATAGAAAGTGGAGCAGGTGAAGTGAATAACGATGATTATCTCGTTATCATGGCTGCCATCAGTCAACTACTGTAGCTCAAATTTCTGAAAAAGTTCATGCTGGTTCTCATAGAAAGGTGTCAGAACACAGTGCATCACACTCCGTAGACCAGTCAGGGTGGCCATGCTGACCCCTGTTCACTGCCAAAAGCACCAACGATGGCCACAAAGCAATGGAAGAAGGGGAACGTGTGGAGCACATGGCACCAGGGTGCCCTATAAGGCCAGTGGAGGCAGTGTGATGCTTTGGGCAATGCTCTGCTGGAAAACCTTGGCTCCTGCCATTCATGTTGATGTTACTTTGACACACACCCTTTCATGGAGATGGTATTCCTTGATGGCAGTGGCCTCTTTCAGCAGGATAATGCGTCCTGCCAGAAAGCAAACACGGTTACGGAACAACAAGTTCAAGGTGTTGACTTGGCCTCCAAATTTTCCAGATCTCAATCTAATCAAGCATCTGTAGATGTTCTGGACAAACAAGTCCGATCCATGGAGGCCCCAACTCACAACTTACAGGACTTAAAGGATCTGCTGCTAACGTCTTGGTGCCAGATACCACAGCACACCTTCAGAGGTCTAGTAGAGTCCATGCCTCGATGGGTCAGGGCTGTTTTGGCAGCAAAAGGGGGACCTGTACAATATTAGGCAGATGGTCATAATGTTATGGCTGATTGGTGTATAAACACTATATATGCACATATTAAGGGAAACCCACTGAGTCTCCGTGATATCAAATGCTCAAATATTACATATCTTGTTTTCATATTTGATAAAAAATAAATTTTCTGACCTGATTTGGAAGCAACAGTAGTCATAAAAGCATATATTTGTCAAGCAAATCTAACTTGATTTTCATAATAACACAAACATGTTGGCTTCCTCACATTGAGCGTAGGTTCGTTGGAGGTAAGACTTATGTACTGACCTGACGTATGTCCTCCTATCATGATGTCTTCTTCTTGAATTATCAGTCCAAAAAGAAAACTCAGTGGCTACTTCAGATTGGAGAAGAGTTTGTTGCTGCCAAAAAAAATCACTCTTCCGAGAAAGCAAAGTTGTTCTCTTGTACTGGAACTCTGAATGAATGAAAGTTTTCGTCAGACGGCCTTCTTCCTCATGCTTCACACATGTCACATGTAGTGGCCATCTTTGCAGCTACATGCACAGGACAACATGTACCCAAACATCCACTCACAACACTGCAATTTGCACTCCATATATTTCATATCACATCTTGTCTTCAATGAGAACAAGTTGTCCCTTGTTACACACAAACTGCTTCAGAAATCGTTTGTCTCCCAACCCCCAACCTCTCAGGTCCCAACAATAGTGCTATCACAGGCATGGCGCTCACCGTACCACATGACCTTGGACACCCCCACAACCCATTTTTCACTCTACTCCGATCCCGTCGCAGATACAGCACACTTAGATGACCATGGTGGTGCTAAATTCAAAGACAATAACTATAATTATTATAATTATTCTGTAAAGGTGTATTTGTGTGTTTAAATGTATTTACTGGATGTTCTGGAGGCACATGCATCAGAAATACTGTACTGTACACAATGCTGCACTGAGCTCTATCAAGAAAATCTATTTCCAGACGTGTCCAGACGTACAATAAATTAGTTTGTCAATTTATTTATCAAAAATATGTTTTTTATTTCAAACAACACAAAAAGAATTAACAGTATCTTTCACCGTAGCGCCGCGTTAATCATCACAGGAACACGTCTCAACGAAGAGCTGTGTTGAGATCTTAAAGAGTCTGAACATACGGATCTAATTTGGAGGGCGATGTACTAAGTGTTCTTGTGTTCTCACCATGACTCAGCATTTCCTCCTCAAGTCTGTACTCTCTGTGCTACAATGCCACAGTGTGTACAGACCTGTAAACGGATAACTGACTTAACAAAACTAGTTTTAGTCGATGCTGCATCTTATTTTCACCAAATAGTCAAATCTAAATATGCTGAGCCAATCTATCAAAACTGTGTTTTTTTTTTTAATGGTTGTTGTTGTAGAAGAGAAGAAGCTTGACTATGAATGAGCACAAAAACACAATAAGATCAGACAAAAACACGACCGGAGGTTGTTTGTCACACAGACAGGTTTATAGTGACCATCTGACCTGCAGGGAGCTCATATAGATGGAGTGGTTAGGGGGGGTGGGGGCACCACCAGCACACACATGCTATGATGTAACAACGTCATGGCAGTATTTAAAGAGGCGGCTCTCTTCCCCACACTACTGCATCCCGTCCATTCACTGATTCATTTGGACACAGACGCGTGGAGAGGCATTTCACCGGGCATTTTTACCTTCCATCAATCAAATCACGGTACAACCAAATATTTTATCTTGGCATATTTATTTTATTTTATTGTTCTACTGCTGTTGTTTTTTTAACCTTATTTATGTCTGTTTCAGGAGTATGATTTTAAGGCTCATCGTTTCTAGAAAATCTTCTATGGAAAAGCAAGAAAAGCAATTTATAGCTGGGACAAAATTCAGCCAGAGGGACGCCTTTAGAGAATCCTGATCTCTAATGTTTCTGTCCTAAACTGCTCAGATAAAGGTAAGAAATACCAACCAGAACTCGCGTAAAAAGAGAGAAATTATTTGTTTGTGCTGTTGGCTTTATGAGCCTTTTAGCGTCTGCACAGGATGTACTGAACAGCTGTCTTTCATTTAACTTTTTGCATAATGGATGTGGTAAATAAGCCACCCAACAGCTGCAGGTGATTATACATAAATACATTAAGTTTTTAAATGTGTTTTATGTTCTCTCTTTTTTTTTTTAGATTTTGGAGGAGCTTTTTGTCCCGTCCTTAATGAGCCACTGTTCCACAAATCCTTATTGATCCACATTGATCGAAATAATTTTGGAAAAATGGTTGGATTTGGACCTGCAGATGTGCCTCCATCGGCAGCGGTGAAGTTTGTAGGAGCAGGAACTGCAGCCTGCATCGCTGACCTGCTCACCTTTCCCCTGGACACAGCCAAAGTGCGGCTGCAGGTAAACAAGCATTTGGCGAATATTAAAGTTTCCATCAACACAAATCAAACTTTTAGGCATTACTTAGTGCCTATAAACCTGAAGATGCTACAATGAAGTCCCCTGCCCTCTCTAATCCTGACCTATCATGAACTTTTATATCCTGCACAGATCCAAGGAGAGGCCAGAGCTTCAGCAGCTCCGGGGAAACAGTCTGCAGTGAAGTATCGAGGAGTGTTTGGCACCATCACCACCATGGTGCGCACAGAGGGACCCAGGAGTCTTTACAGCGGACTGGTGGCAGGACTCCAGAGGCAGATGAGCTTCGCGTCTGTCCGCATTGGCCTCTACGACTCTGTGAAACAGTTCTACACAAAAGGCTCTGACCGTGAGTACAAATGAATGAATGTCTGATTGTTTAACTGGGAGTCTTGCACCCATCGGGCCTCACATCTCCCTCCTCTCTCTCCTCTCAGATGTTGGGATCAGCAGTCGGCTGCTTGCGGGATGTACCACTGGTGCCATGGCTGTTGCGTTTGCTCAGCCTACAGATGTGGTGAAAGTCCGTTTCCAGGCACAGGCCAGGTCTCTTGGGCATGCAAGACGCTACTGTGGCACCATTGATGCCTACAAGACCATTGCTAAGGAAGAAGGCATTCGTGGTCTGTGGAAAGGTAGTTTGAGATTTTTTAGGCATTGAAGCATGCCCTTTAATTTCGTCTAAATCTTTTAATGTACTTTTATATGACTCTGCCGTGCAGGTACAGCTCCTAACATTGCACGAAACGCAATTGTTAACTGCACCGAGCTGGTCACCTATGATTTCATCAAGGACACACTCCTTAAGTCCACTCCCCTGACAGGTAAAACAAAAGTACAACCTGATGCAGAGGCATGATACTGTACATGTTTTTCTCTTTGGAGCAGTAACTTTCAGCCTCTCCTCCACAGATAATCTGCCCTGCCACTTCCTATCAGCCTTTGGCGCAGGGCTTTGCACAACAGTGATCGCCTCCCCGGTCGATGTGGTCAAGACAAGATATATGAACGCTGCTCTCGGCCAGTACGGCAGTGTCCTCAATTGTGCTGCTGCCATGATGACCAAAGAGGGACCGCTTGCCTTTTATAAGGGGTAAGCACCGACCGCATGAGCAATACTGACAGGATTAATGAGGATATAAATCAAACATTTATAGAGCAGAGGGAGAAGACCAATGGCTGTAAACTAAATGTACAAAACAGCTATTAATATTGGACGGATTGAAATCAATAATGTTTTTCTGTTTCCTCTTGAGGTTCATGCCATCTTTCTTGCGCCTGGGCTCCTGGAACGTGGTGATGTTTGTGACCTACGAGCAGCTGAAACGGGCCATGATGGCAGCGCAACACAACCGCGCGGCGATACTGTAAACGCTGTTAGGAGGCTGATGTGTAGCACAATGGTGTTGTTTACAAATTTCTTTACTTTCTGTTGCATATCTATGCAAATTGTATTGATACCCCTCTTTCTAATGACAGAAATGTAATCATTAGTCATAGGTTAGCAACATGTAATCAACATTTAAAAGTGAGGGCTTGTTTGATCAGACTCTTCCTCTCAGCCGAGAGCTTCTCCGGAAACTGGATGTCAAAGGTAATGATGAGGTTTCCTCTCTGGGAAGGATCCTGGGACAGCGGCATTCCCTCTCCAGTCACCACTTTTTTGTACGCAGGGCTGTTCAGAGAGAGGAAAATAGTTTTTGATGAGTATAAAACTCAAAACACTTCTAGAAATGTTCCTTTTTTAAGTGTATCGTTTATATAAAGAGATTGAATTTCTTATGTGTCTCTTCCTGCTCTGATCTTAATGTTTAACTCAGCTTCTAGAGAATCTGAGATTAATGTGAAATTAATACAACATACAGTATTACACATGATTTAGTATTCCACTTTGGCCTCATTATAGGAGAGCACTTACTGCACAATGTCATTGATGGGAATTCTGAGTAGCCTGCCATCTAGTGTCTCCACCTCCACAGAGAAGCCAGTCAACGCCTGGGAGAAAGAGTGTTTGTTCTACTTAAACCGGGTCTTTAGGTATGATTAATCATTAAATCTATTATTCTGGCTCTCATTAACATGACTCACCATCTCCAGAGAGATCTGGACTTTGTAGATCAGGTCACTGAGTTGTCGAACAAACAGAGGATGACTCTTGTGTCGCACGATGAACACAATATCTGCAGGGATGCGGTTTGGTCCCTGAAGGTAAAATACAGCAAGATGATTAGATGGGATCTTTCCCTAAAACACTGCTTTGTAATGAGTTATTATTATATATCTTTCTGCACATACTTTGTCATATCAAGGAAAACAAAAGAAGTAATGGAGACCAAGTCCCTCATTACTGTGTGGTTTTACTCATATAAAGAAATCTGCTGAGGCCACCTGCTGGTGACAAAGCAGCAGATCCAGTGGAGTATAACCCGTCATGGCTGAAATTAAATGCACTCTGAGAAAAATATAATTCATTATTGTTCATATTAAACCATTATTTTAACTATCTTTACCTGATTTAACACAGCAGCGGTCAACAGTCTGATTATATTTCATCAATATCATCTGAAATCATCTTTTTTTGGCGGATCAGAATTTTAAAAAATACATTCAGTATCAAGCTAATTAATAATTCCCTTATGATTCATCACGTCCCAAGCATTTACCTGTCTCTAACAGAGATGCCTGCAAATGTTATAGTTCTCACCATTCTGTATGATAATCCAACATACATTTGCACGAGATGCATAGCACTGTCTCCCCGTGTCTGTGTCGGTTCTCCGGCTTCCTCCCACAGTGCAAAGACACGCAGGTTAAGTGGTGACTCTAAATTGCCCGGAGGTGTAAATGTGAGTGTGAATGGTTGTTTGTCTCTGTGTGTCAGCCATGTGATGAACTGGCAACTTGTCCCGAGTGTTCCCCGCCTCTCACCCAATGTCAACTGGGATAGGCTGTAGTCCCCCCACCCACCACCCTGATATGCATAAGTGGTTACAGAAAATAGATGGATCTTCACAGACATTTGCACAAAGTTGCACAAATGCAAATGTCTGTGAAAATGTAACAAAAAACAAAAAATGAACAACAGTATGAAAAAAAAGGATTTAGAGAGTTTTTCAGCTTTAGTAATATGTTTTTGCTTCTCATCCAAAACTGTACATACATACTGCTATAGTGGTCACTTTCTAGACTCATATATAGCACACTTAAAGCCGGGATTGTACAGTATATACAAGCTATATAAATTAGCTGAGACATTAGCTCTCAGAGAGTTGGGTAAATCAGCACCAGGGACAGCGCCACAAGCCAAAACTCGGGGCATAACACAGATTTCTGTGAGAAATGTTGAAGAAGAAGAAGAAGAAGAAGAGGAGGAGGAGGAGGAGGAGGAGCAGGAGTAGGAGGAAGAGGAGGTGGAGGAGGAGAAGAACAACAGCAGCAACAACAAGTGAAATCCCCCTCAACAATTCTCACCTTTCCCAGCTTGAATTACAGGAAAACAAAAAGGTTTTAAAACATAAAAAAATAAATATCTCTAAACACATTGCTACACAGACAGTTCTTACTGACCATCCTAAATCTCAAGAGAAAATGGTGTCGTATAGATCTTCTACCTGATCTCCTTCTTTGGGGAAAACTATTCTTGTGCCTTCTTTCCATCCAGGCTTCACATCTATAGTCAGGATCTTGTCTCTGATACTGGACGTGTGTCCGTCCTCATTCATCACCTGTTAAACAATTCAAGGAAAAAAGAGTGAATATATTTCATTCATAGTGTTTGTGAAGATCTTAGACTTAGATTGAAGGCAGAAGCGTCCATGAAGAGTTCTCCGTCTAATCTGTGGGATGAGGAAATGCCGTCGCTCTTACCCTGCGAGATATCTTAATCTTTTTTGTGCATCCATGGAAGAGATCATCCAGGGACAAGGGAAGGTCCCTCTCTATGGCAGAGTCTTGTGTCTTCACCACTCCTGGTTTCAGGCCACCGAACAGCAGAGGTGCATCATTTGTATCGAAGTCTGACAAAAAAAAAAAAATAGTTTAAAGTATGAAATATGACTGAGGACATACATGGTACTGTCTGATTTTCTCACCCGCAAATGGGTTGTCGCCTCCGAAAAACTGCTTGAACGTTTTGTCTGGGTTTCCATGGTAGATGTATTTAGAAGACCAAGCCCCGCTGCTGCCATGCTCAGGTGGGATCCCACCTTTCAGACCCTCAACACCAAACTTGTCATAGGTTGCCTTTTTTCGAGCTGCAATGTTATAGACAGGCAGGTAAGTAATCAATATGTTTGAGCAATCAATACACTGACACTGAAGATAAACAAGCTGCGGATAAAAAAATAAACATTTTTAGACTAAAATATTAAATTATTTTCATTTCTGCCACTGTGACACCTGACTGATCCAGTATTATAGTAAATACACACTGTAGATATGTTATATTTTATGAATGGGGGCTCAAACTAACTCACGGTCGCTCAGTACATCGTAGGCCTCTCCCAGCTCATTGAACTTTTCGGCGTTTCCAGTTTCTCTGTTGCTCGGATGAAACTTCAGTGCAAGACGTCGATATCTGTATGAGATGAAAACGTGTGACAGTGAGCACAAAACATGACATGAAACATGAAACACGTGTGACTGACCGACTTCAGGTTTTAACTCACGCCTGTTTGATTTCTGCGTTCGTCGAGTTTCTTTTTACTTCCAGCGCCTCGTAGTAGTCGAGCTCCATCATAGATTTAAATTTTCAATTAAAATAAACTTAAATCTCGGTGTTTTCGTCCCCTGTGTGCGTTTTAAGATAGAAAAACTCAAAGTCAGGAGATGCGGCTGTTTAGCTTGGTTACCACAGTAACAGCTGCTTGGGGGAGTCTCGCGAGATTTACTAAATCGTCTCGTAGTAATCGCCCTCCAACATAGATTTAAATGTTTAAAACATATAAATTGAGTCATGTATTTCTTAAATAGAAAAACTTGGACAAAATTTAAAAAAAAAAATACTCGGTTGTTTAGCTTGGTCAGTGTAACAACTGCTTTCTGATACTCTCACGAGACTTGCAATAACGACTGAGCAGTTGACGCTGGCCCTGTCTACACAGTGAAAAGTTGTGATTAAAAATACATTATAATTTGGTGTCTTATAGTGTAAAATCACAGTGTAACATTTTAAGTTTTAATTTTCCTGCTGTGCGCTAGTCTAAAATAATTTTAATGTTTATATCCGTGCTATTCTCAGTTAATAAGTCACCTGTATGAATTGCACTAACCTGTGTGAAAGTTTATTTGATTAATTGGTTGCACACAAAAAGATTATCATGACCTGTTTTTTGGAGCTTTGTTTTTTCACATTCATTATGGAGTTACATTAAGTAACTGAAATATTGTGTTGCATAACTATACATCTATTATAATATATATCTATATAATAATAACTCTACATCTATGCACTATTCACAGGAGGCAGGTTTATTCCTAATCAGGAGATAGCAGTGCTCCTGATCCACACTTCTCTTCCTAATATTTGCAGAGTTTTTGAACCGTTCATTTGACCTCCTTTCACTATCTTACTCTCGCATTTTAGCTCACCTAATAGTTTATTTTAATTAGAAAATGTTTAATATTTTGATAGCATTGTCCAGAGTTTTGTCCACCAGCAGTGGAATGCGTACCACAGTTTGAGAACCAGGGCACTGAGATAATCTCATAAGCAATGTAAATGTATATTCATTTATGTACACATAGTGGCATTGAATTAAATAGAGGAGGAAAAAATAGGTGTATGGAGTGTATGGATTGGAGTATGTTATTATGTACTCTGTCACTACAGTTTAAGGTAATTTGATTAGACACAATCTCATTTAGGAACATGCTCCCTCTGAGCTCAATACAATATTAATTACAGCCTTACAGCTACTATTTAGACACATGGAGCCTCCAAAAGATGAAGCGATGGTGCAGCATCCAGCTTGGTACATGCTGTACATTCATGTAATTCTAATTAAAATGTGAAATTAGTTAGATTATGTGAAATTAAATGACACACAGTGAACATGGGCTTTAGAGGCCCTTAGAGTCTGGAGCTCTGATAGTTTGCTATCATGACTTCCTCCCCAAGATCTCCTTAAATAATATGACTTCCATACTTGTGCCACAGACTGTTTAGACATGAATAATGGCTGGCACGGTGGCATGGCATATATTCTTTTTACCTTTTACCTCCCATTAGTTCCACCTGCACTGACTCTGCTGTGAAATAAGCCTATTAGTCCAGGTCCAGCAGGGTGATTACTGTCAGTCATTCAGCCCACATGACTGAGCAACTTTTTGCTGCATCACCAGTTAACTCTTACTCGTACGGTCACTGATGGCGCTGCCCAATTTCTGAGAGAAAGAAACAGGCTGCAATAAGACACAGACGAATTCCAGTATTGGTGACAAGTGTATTTTTATTTTTTTCATTTAGAACCATTCCAGACGGAAACGTTAAGGACTACTATACTATACAAATCAAACTCCTCCATAAGTTTGCACACAAATAAATTGCACGGTGTTATCAAGTGTGATCAAACTGCCGTTCAGAGGTGGCAGAGGGACCAGCAGACACTCTCGAATCTGTTAAACGTGGTGGTCCAGATGGATGCATATTTTATTAGCGATTCAAGACTCATACCAAAAGTGAAGATATTAACAGCCATAAAAAAAAGAGAGACATGAATCCAATAGAAATAAATATTACAAGTCATTGTGGATTAAATACACATGTAGAATAATCACTAACAAAAGATCAATGCCAAAAAAATTAAAATAAAAACAAGCAAAAGTGTTCATAAAACATCATCCCAAACTTAACTAGACAACCCCAAAGCCAAACAAGCCCTCTACAATTAAACTCCAAAAAGGCATATATCTCCATCTAATGTTTGGATTTTATAATTATGACTCTTAATATATGAGAAACTCCTCCTCAAACACTATCATCAAGGTAATAGTTTTAATCTATGATAGGTGTAGTCTTTAGAAAAGAAAAAGAAGATCTACCCAAATAAAGAGGAAACAGAAAATGGAAGATAAAAATAAATCATCTTGAGGGACAGACAGTGTGTGTGGAGAGGGGAAGGACGGTAAATGTGGATGGTGTTGTGTCAGTGTTGCTCTTGTAGTTGGTGTCATGTGTTTTGGTCATCATCATTATCAGGCTGGTACATGTTACTGTGACTCTAGCTGGTTGCAGCTAACCGAACCGTAAAGCACACGCTCGGTTTAAAATAAGCTCATGGCTGTCGCTTCCAACTTCAGCTGCATCGTGGGTGGACACAGTAGACGTGTCAACACTGAGATGTCCCAGTTGATTTACTTCAACGCGACACCGCCACCGTTTCCACATATTATTCAAATAAAAAGAGCAGTCTGTTGATGTAACTCATGAATGAATGCTTGCCAATCAATTACAACGGCACAAATTGTTAAATGTTAACGACAAATGCACAAAACCTCCACGTTGTGCTTATTAAGCTTAAAGCAATATTTAACTTTTTTTAAAGAATATTCTCACTCTTAAACATATTGTTTAATCTGATGTCTTAAACACACATTTTCTTCATTTCAGTTTGGTACAAAAAGTCGTCTTTGAAATGACAAACAGGAGCTCAGTAAAGCAGGCTAAGCTCCAGCTGTAAATACTGTTTCAACGCATGTGTGTGTGTGTGTGTGTGTGTGTGTTACAGTGCAAATATTCAATTCAAAGTGATTTATGAGTCTCAGAGCGTCCAGGTGAGAGTGCAGCTTTCCACAATGGTGAGGATAACGGATGTAGTGTTCTCAGTGGCGGGTGCAGTCGAGGGTACAGAGAAAAACCAAACGGGTTTGAGAAAAACAAAACAAAACAAAAAAACAGTAAGAGAAATATTTAGCAGTGACGTTAGCGGGAATTAGCAGGAACAGCCTCCGTCACTGACAGGTAGCTCTGGTGGCTTCTCCAGCTTAATGTCAATCACTGCAGGGTTTAAGAGTTAAGGAACATCACAGAATGTGAGAAACAAATCTGAAATGTACAAGAGAGGCTGTTAGAACTGAACAAGGTTTAAGTTATTAGAAACAACATGATCAATGATCCAGGTTTACAATACAAACCTTCAGCCACTGTGTGAGCTCACATTATGGCGATTCCCACACACAAATTGAATTATACAGAGATAGATCATGTTTTATGTGCCTTTTCATGTGAGATTAAACCCCACAAGAAGTTTTTTGTATCATTATGAATCTTAAACAGTTAATGTATCAAAGAAGTTTCTAGTTTCTTTGGCTGTTTTGAACTGTTTCAGTCCTGAATGGGGCTGAATCTGCTGCAACTCCAAGCTGACTGCAGCCTAGAGGTGATGAGTATTTGATGCTCAGAAAATAGATTTTCTATGGAGTATTTCTTTAACATTACACCCAGCGAAAGTCAGCGAGTTGGCTCACAATATGTGCTTTCACTGGTAAAATAAATCTAAAGAGACACTTCAGTTTAAACCACAATAGCTGGCTGTCACAGTGCTGGCGGGGACTATCCATAAGCGAGCGAGCAGGCCTCCTGACTCTCTTCTGTCATGTCAGACGCAAACACTGACGTGAACACAAAGGATACTGTCCTCTCCACTCTTGTCCTGTGTGGTATCCATGCCGGGGAGGGCGGCTGCCACGCGACGGAAAAGCTGCAGGGAAAGAGAAGCAGATGTTTTTTGTCAGACGGGGAAATCTACTCAGAAAGGATGACAGAAAAAAAAAAAACTCAAGATGGAATCAAGACAATGGGCTGTATATATTCCCATAACATGATTTAGCAGGTTCACTTGAAGCTCACACAGAGGAAGACGCCCAACAGAGCTTTTCCAAACTTGATTTGAGTTTAGCAGCGCGTGTTTGGTCGTATTTCTGCACTGCAGAAGTGGCTTGAAAAAGAGGGTGTGATTGTGTCTTTCTGAGACCTTCCATTGATGGAGCTTGGAGCATTTTTAAGCGATTGATGGATTCAAATGAACGTATAATCACACTCAAGATGCCCACCAACTACACAGCATCGCACACAGAACCACACTTGATACACATGCAGATTTCAGAGCAACAAAAACACTGCCACTGTGCTAATCAGCGGCGTGGGGAAGTTTGCAAACCCTCGCCCACCTCCTTTTGCTTCAACGTTAGCCAATCGTTACTTCAATCGGGCGGGAGAGAGTTTGAAAAACAAACACACACACCTCACTTTCCACCAGGGGAAGCTGATATTTAAAGCACACCTTTCTGCACACATGCGTGTGTGAAATAGAAGCCAATCAGAAGAGAGCATGAGCACTACTAACACACACACACACACAAATACACAAGGCGCACACGCTCTACCTGTTTGACATTGTAGCCTGTCTTTGCACTTGTTTCAATAAACAGAACATTCATCTCTTTCGCTCTCTGTTCTCCCTCCTCTGTGGTTATCTGTCTGTGATGAGCCACCGCGAACGACAACAACACACACACACACACACACACACAACATCCACGGGAGGACACGCACATATACATATACACACACACAAAACACACACACACACACACACACACACACACACACACACACACACACACACACACACACATCGCCACAGACATCAAGAGGACAAAAGGAGGGGAGAAAAATACAGAGTGTGATTATGTTGAAGTGGATTAACAAGCCGTGCCCCTTCTTGCTGCTGCTGCCACCTTTGCTCGAGACCTAAAGTCATCCATTCGACCTTCAGGCTGTTCACCGTGTCAGCTGAGCTAAATTTGGGCAGAAAATGAACAATGGCGCTAACATCCAGTCGCTGGAACAGCTGGCGAGTCTCAGAGACGTTTGGTGGCGGAGCCGAGGCGGCAACACCGGCAGCAGGACTACGGAGCACGACTCACACACACTCTTACCTGCTTTACGTTGTAGCCCGCTTTCGCACTAGTCTCAATAAACATTACATTTAGTTCTTTGGCTTTCCGCTCACCCTCTTCAATAGATACTTGCCTGTGGCAGATAAGGGGGGGGTTAGAAGACACACAGTGAAAAAGACATTGCACAACTGAGTTCATTAAACAGGTGGATAAAACAGTGGATTACACGGTGGAGACTTTCAGATTAAACATCAAACGTCACAGCTAATATATGAGCTTAAACCGTTCATCAATATCTTCACACAATGTGGGCTGAAACAAAGAGAGAGAGGACAAAGAAGGGCAGAGGTAACTGATCGGAAAGATCAGAGGAACTCCGTATTGACAGCAGCAATCAATGATTTCATTAGTAAGGAGGGAGGGACACGTTACCTTTTGTCCGCGAGGTCTGTCTTGTTTCCCACCAACATGATAATGACGTCACTTCCTCTCTCCGTCCTCACGTCATCGATCCATTTTGTGGTTTGCTGGAAGGAGTTGACGTCTGAAAGAAAGACGAGGGAGAAACAGGAAGCGGCCTCGGTTGTGAAAACAGGCTAGTTTGTGACAGGAAGACAGTCAGGAAGTAGAAAGTTCTGTCCTCTCTGAACAACACAGAACAGATGCCTGCTCAATAGGTATTTCACCTACTTGTGATATCGTACACTACGACAGCAGCAGCAGAGTCTCTGATGTAACTCGGGATGAGGCTACGAAATCGCTCTTGCCCCGCCGTGTCCCACAACTGCAACCTGATCTGTGGGGGCAGGAAGGGGAAGGGGATGGGAGGAGAAATAAAAGAAGAAGGAAAAAAAAAACAGAAAGGGATGAAAATAATAAAAAAAATGAGGTAAGTTATGGCGACAAAAAGCAAATCGAAAGGAAACTAAAGAAAGTCAGACGAATGGGAACAGAGAGAGAGAAGACAGAGAGAGCAAGTTGTCTGGGCCCGAGGGGAAATAAATAAATAAATACCCTTCACTTGTCATCAACCCTCCTCTCTTGATCAAGTAAGGTGTTTAATTTCAAAAACAGGAATGAAGAGAATTGATGCAGGGGTAGGAAGGGGGGGAAGAAAACTTGTGTTGAGACAACACAACAGACAAAGAAAGGGAGGACGGTACAGGAGGTGCAGCGTCCAGGAAGGGCAGTACAAATGCTGCGAGCGCTTGTTAGAAAGATTTGACCGTCACCAAGAGCTTAAAGCCAATGAAGAGTTTCTCCAATCAGGACAAAGATAAGAAGAAAAAAAACAATAATTAAGGACTGATTATAGAAAAACAAACAAACTTACAGTTCTGTCTTCGAGGTACATCGTTTTCGACAGGAAGTCTATTCCTATTGTGGCCTGAAAAGGGAGGACAAGCGGTTAAATATGCCATCACCATAATCTGTTAGCATTTGATGCTGGAATAATATGAACATCATCAATGTAGGGCTGTGTGATATGACCAAACTCTCATATCTTTATATAGATAATTTATGATATAATAAATATGATAATGATAATATCATTTTCTGTAAATACTATGAATGAATATGTTGTGTTATGATTTAATTCCTCCCTTTCTATGTTTTTATATCTTTGATCTGACATGGCACATGCAATTTTTTACACGTCTGTTGTACATAGTTTATGTATTTTAGTTTTGTGCTGCCATGACGCTGTGTCGTTGGCGGCCAGTTACAGTAGCTGTGACCACGTCTCTGAGTTTTTAGTATTTTTAGTATTTTTTTGTGTCTTCATTAGTTTTGTGTGCAAACATTGACATTTTCTTTTTCTGTTATACAGACTACTTCATGATGAGAAGGAGGAGGAGACAGGGGATGCAGAGCTGGATGCAGAGCTTCCCAAACGGGACAGCACGCATGGTTTGTACCGTCTTTTCAAACGGTGACGGTTGAAGACAGACAGGAAAGCATGGAGCGAGGAGGACGACACACGGCAGAGGACTCTACCAGTTGAGCAACCAGGGCGTCCCTGATGAGTATTTTTGTTATCTATCTCGTTTAATGTGAGCTACTGTAACATTTCCCCAGTGTGGGATCAATAAAGTCAATCTTATCTTATCTTTGTGTCTTTGGTGTACCTCTGTCCTGTTTTGTTGGCTATGTGTTGTATTTAAGTCGATGTGTGTGTGTGTGTGTGTGTGTAGCACTATTGCCCAAGACTAACTTTCTCTAGAGGGTAATAAAGTAAATCTTATCTTAAACAGTTTATCTAAATCGACCACACAGAAAGGCCTGTTCCTTATTACATTTACAAGAATGTTTTTTGCAGATGTAAGTTGCAACACCAGCTGTTTATATTTTATTTCTTAAATGCTGCGCCGCAGGGAAAAGCCTCTTTTTCTTCTGAGTCTGGGGTTTGATTTGACTCGACTGTTTGTGGCTACGCTCTCTCTGTACTGTTTGACATGATTCCTGTGTAGGTGGATAAACAGGTTAGTAGTGTTTGAGTGTGTTGTGTGGACTGGTCTGCGGCATAATTTGAGAAGAGACATTGTGGTTTTCTGGTCCGTGTCGGACTCTTAATATCTGAACCATGTCCATGCAACAGTAGAGCCTCTTTTAGATACTTGTTTTGTTTTGGCCGTCTGAATCCTTCTGCTGTTCTGTGTCACGTTCACTCTCCTCCATGTTTGCTTGTGTATGCAAATGTCCTGCCGGCATCCATTGGTGATGCAAACTAAATGATGGAAAATAAATGGTGGAGCACCAAATGAAGCGACAGACATTTTGCTATCGTCACATCGCACAGCCCTACATCAGTGGTGACTAGATCAGGCGGAGGTGTTCGTCTCACTTGGTAAGTGTTGTCAAAGCTGTCGTACATGAACCTGGTGATCAGCGAAGTCTTTCCCACTAAAAAACAAACAGAAACAATGATCTTGATTAATTGTTTAATCTAGTAAATGTCTGCAGTCGCATTTAACAACAACATGTATGGTCTTAGCTCTTATATAAGTGTCATGTGCACAAGACTGAAGGAAACAGAACATCAACAACAAAGTTCAAATTAAATTAAGAGCACATGATGAACTTATATTATGAACGGTAGCCTGCAAAGTTATTATGCATTAAAAGGTGTGGTGCCATCATTTAAGGTAGCTCTCTGTGGAGACGTTGAGGAATGTTGAGAGACAAGTCAGGCTGGGATCCATTTATTTCTCTTCGAAAGTATTTTGTGTGTCCAGCCCTGAACTGACCAACTTTGTCTCCCTATCTATGCCAAAATAAACTATATCATCCTTCACAACGCTCTTCCACATTCAGCTGTTAAATGTCTTTTAACCTGGCTGATATTTACTCGCACCACATCAGAGAGAGTCGCTCATGTGGTTGCTTTAAGCAGCGGGGACAGAGCTTCTGAGACTCAAACTGTTTTGCTGAGCTCCAGTTACATTATCAGTTACACTGAGCATAAAGTGGTGACGACACGGCCAAAGCCAACACTGCTGTTTACAATTTTACAAGATACCACAGCTCATCACAGAGTGTCTGACAAACAAAGTCTGGCGGTCTTATCTTGATGGGACGTGGAGACCTGTAGGAAAGTAATTACCAGGGTATAAAAAAAAGGCCTTTTTCTACACTACAGTATCGTGTTTCTGCACCGGAGCTGATACTGACCTCCTTAAGCAGGCTGGATATTGTCAGACGTGACGAATCAACACTATAGTTTGTCTTTTTTTTTTTTTACTAATGTCAAAAAAATTCACAATGTGAAAGCGGGCATCAATCAGGGCACAAAAATAGCACCAAACAACCGGCAAATGCTGGTAAAATATGCTTCACCACCTCACCAGCTGCAAAAACAAAAGATAATACATGAAGCGTCTGCTAGAATTTGAACTTGACAGCCGTGCCTGGCCATATATTTTGTTCTTTAAGTTATTTTGAATGATTTTGTGATTTATTTTTCAATATCGACAGCTTAAGGCAGAGAGGAAATTGGGGAAAGAGAGAGAGACAGAGAGAGAGAGAGAGGTAGATGACATGTAGCAAAGGCCTGTAGGTTGCAATCGAATCCAGGCTCCAAGCTCCACCAGGTGAGCTACCAGAGCGGCCCATACCTGGCCATTATCGGATGACTTCAACGCAGATTGTGGGTTAAAACGAACCCTGGTATTGTATTAGTACTTAGCATTTATAAACACCTAAAGCTGAGGTGTCAGAATCAGTCATCCACATTGCATAGAAAGCCCCAAATTCAGCTTACACAGTGTGCTCTGTGTTGACACAGCTGTGGAAACTGGAAACCATGAAGCCACTGTTGTGTAACACACATCACCACCACCACCACCACCACCACCACCCCTTTACCTTTAAAAACACATACATGATTGTTAAATATAGATCATTGCCCACTCTTTCTCTCCCAGTACAATCAAACCCTGTGTGTGTTCAGCTTGGCTGGAAAATGGGTAAAATGAGTAGGGAGAGTGAAGGAATGTGACTGGGCAAGTTTGATAATTGGGATACAACCACATCTCCAGCAGTGCCCCCCGGGTAGACAAACTTATCTGGCTGTAATCACTGACTTTTGTGGGCTTTAACTGAGATTTGCATCATTCCTTTTAAACTTAGCTGTAACTGCAGCCTGTAAACAAGTGCTGCTATTATTGCTTGTTATGTTCACCACTTAACCTGACACTTGTAACTCTCTACTAGCTGCCTCTGCCTCCGTTAATAACATGTTATGACACGTATTTTCCCACATAACCCATCAGAGAGCCAGTTAAGTTACTGTGTCGCAATGCTAACTCTCTACCTAAGTTTAACGTTACGCAGCTAATGTTAGCCAGCTAACTGGTTAATCCACAAAATCTCCCTTTTAGGATGATAATTCAGCTTTTACACCCACAATAACTTTAATGTCAACGTCACACTTACCGCTCTGTTCACCGAGAAAGACCAATTTAAATTTTCTTAAAGGGTTTCCGAAGTCTCCGGCCGCCGACATGACTGTGTGAAACAAGCCGCCCTGTCGTTACTTCTTTTCGGGAGCCAGCTAATGCTAACCAGCTAACCAACGGTTACCAACGATCCCCGGACACGTTAACGGTTTTACCGGTTTATGCCAACCCTCCTCACGGGGTCACTTTGGCGGCGTTTCGTGCCGTTATAATCCACTTCCCTTTGAGAGCTTCCCGGACACTTTTCTGATAACTCACTAACTAATGCGGCCAAGTTAGCTCTTACTGTCAGATCCCTGACATGACTACAACAGCTAGCCACCCTGGACTACGTCTTCTTCTTCTCCGCACGTAAAGTTGACACTGTTTTGGCATGTCAGACATATTGTCACGCTGCCCCCTAGCGGCGGAGGGAAACACAGCGTTATAAAGAGGTGGCGGAGCAACGCGCTGTAGATTTTAAAACTAATATAAATTAATTACAAACCACCTTTATGTCATGAATCAGACGTGTTGTGTGGTTTACAAACAGAAACTGGCTGTGACTGAAGCGTGGTGTGTGTTTGTCTGTCCACAAGAGGGCGCACTCACCCAGCGCCATTATCTCACCTGCTAAGTAAGCTTTATATTAATCTCCATCGTTAGCTGTCAACACAGTCTGATAGAGGCCTGCACTGATGCTGAAACTTTTATTATTGAGTCAGTATTCAACATGAAATACCATAAATATGTTTTCTTTATCTTTTCTGCTCAATTAATCAGTTATTTCTAAGTTGCATGTGTTCACTACGTTATATCAATGAATATGAATGTAATATCTATCTAATTAACATCAAATATACTTGATTTATTCTGTATATTCTGCTACACTAGTTCACAAACTGTGGTATAAGTACCACTGATTGTACACGAGCTTCCCTTGAGTGGTATGCAGAGGAATCTCTCTATACGTTTTGATTAAAGGTCAAGTGTGTAAGGTTTAAAGGGCTCTATTTTCTGCGTTTTTACCTACAGACACCTTCCACATAGTCCGCCATGTTGAACAGCCATGTGACAGCCAAACTGACAAAACTGAACACAGGCTCTAGATATTCACATTTTTCCGCACATTTCGTGGTCACCGTAATTTAGTGGGTTGCAGCCACTACACTGCTGCCATTAAATCCTACAAAATAAATGTATTAAATAAACTCATTTAGAAACAATTAACAGAATACTACAACATTTAGAATTAAAATGCTTAAACTGTGAGATCGCAGGAATATAATATAAAATATGTTTTGCATTTCCTGTAATATTTTGTTTCAATATCACATTCACAATATTAATATCACAGTGAAGAGAGAGAAGTGTGTGAAACCGGTTCTGTTCAGGAACAGTCCACAATTTTCTTATGAAAAATGGTGGCTCTTGGTGAGCCGGATATTTTCTGAGGTGGTAGACTGTGTATAAAGTTTGAGAAACACTGTTCTACTATTAATAATGTCTGTGTAACACTTGCATGATATTGCACAGGAATGCTGAAGTCCAATTTTGAGACATCACTGCCACATGCACAGTCTTATTGTAAGTTTATTTTGTACCTTATTTTTCTCAAGAGAACTGTCGTTATTTATTAATGATAGATAGATCATAGTGCATTCTTACTCATGAGTGAGTTATCTATTATATGTCCATTATCTAAATATCTGCCCTACAGAGAACTGTCACAGAATGAGTCTCCTCTCGCTGCAGAGAGAGACGTCATTGTAGATTGTGATGGCAGGCGGTCTGCTGTTTGATCACCAGGTCGTGCAGGTGATGTGAACTGTTGTCCATTAAGTGAGAAGTTTATGGAGCATTCTTCTCTCAACAAACCAGACCAGACTCAGACCCAGCACGGAGCCAAACACAGTTTTTAAGTGTCGCTGGCTGCTACCCCAACAGACTGGTAGTACATCTGCAACATCCTGCTGCACACATCATCAAGAAGTCTGCTCCGTCCCTTCCTGTAGACAGCCTCAGTGTTGCACCTCCAACCTGAGGTCCAGGTGCACGCCTAAGTACCATCTCCACCTCTTCACCACGGATGAAAATTGTGTTCAAATATTGTTGAGGCGGGCAATAAAGTGTCCAAATTTATAGTTTATTAATACCGGGTTTTGCTGGCAGCCTTTTACTATCAAACCAACTGGCATAATTATCTTTGTGAACAAGAAGAAATCACAGTTATGGGTAGCAGTAAGTAGGTGTGAAAAGTGGAAGTCTAACTCGTCTGACACTTTAAAATTAGTATCATGCTGTAATGTTTACAGGACACACTGTGGCACATGTTTGTTTGCTTCCAGCTAACTGGACAGCTGCTGTCCAGAAGGCTAAAAGCCCCGTGGCAACATACAAGGTGACTTGCTTCAGACAGACAAACGACTGAGAAATACTAAAAAAAACAACTGGATTGTGTGAGATCATTGTGCAGACTTTCCTAATATTTTCTTTAATAAAGTGCATGTCTCCTACTAGAATCCACTATGATAAACTGTATGTGTGAATCGAAAGAGTATGGATGTGACTGACAAAGCTCGGCTCTGCTCTTTCTACCTGCATTCATTTGAATACTAAACCACGATTCATCATAATCATACTTGCATGTATTAATAATCACCTCTGATTTCCATATTTTATCAAGTGTCCTAGTTGTGAGGCTAATTCCACTCTTACGTAATTCTTATAAACATTACATGGGCTTAAATATTGATCATCCCTGCGAGATATGTGCAGTACATGCTGACATGTATGTGGTGTGTTTACATGGGCATCTTTACGAGATCAAACAAGCTGCAAAGAAATATTATATATTTTAAATTGATCCCTACAGAATGTAACGTAAACATGCCCACACATTTAAGAGTTTCCCTACATTAGGACTTTAACTGCGGCACTAATACTTATATTATTGATGTAAATATATATGATGATGCATGATGAGTGTGTGAGTACAGTATGTGTGTTTAATGCATGCTTCATCTGGCTGTTCTAGGTCAATAAAGACACACCTGCGCCTCTCTCTCTCTCTCTCTCACTCATGTGCCATCCAGCTCTGAACTCGCTCCTCGTAGCTCCGACCGGCTGATGCCAGCGCTTCAGCTGCTCCGTTTGCAACCCAAACGAGAGCCATTACACTCCACCGCCCGCCTCCCTCCCCTCCCCTCCCTGCTCTCCTCAACAGCACTCTTATACACCATATGTCCTTGGTAAGGGAAAGACCCCAAGTCCCCCTCCTGAAGATGCTGATCTAACAAAATCCTCTTTCGCTCTCTCTGTCTCCTCTGCTCAGTCTTTATCTCTCTCTCTCTCTCACACACACACACACACACACACACACACACACACACACACACACACACATATGCACACATGCAGAGGGATTTTGCGATTTATCTTGTTGTGTACGCATGCACACACACACACACACACACAACACGATTGATCGATTACTAATGCACTGTAGAGGTTGTTGTGAGGGCTGTGATTGTGAATTTCCTCACCTCACTGCTGTTTGTTTAGCACAGGATTAGAGGATCTTCTAAAAGGCACGCACCTCATTCTGCAACAAATAAAGTGTCCTTTAGAAAAGCACATCATCCAAATTCAAAGAAGCGTAACTAAAGGAAAACGCAGCGTGGATGAATTGAACTTGTCACCTCGAGCTATGACTCCATCCTGGTGTGCTGGTTTCATGTCATGCCACTGCATCATTTACTTCTGCAAAACTTGACTCAGTCTAGAGACGGGAAAACCTCGCTATGACTCACATCTTTGGGGAAAAAAACAACTTGTGATCCTTTCCTCGTCTCTTAGATGAACAAACACACACGTATACACTGTGTAAGTGTGCGAACATGTTAGTAACACACCACACATCTGCCTGAATCTGTGTGCAGTGGAGGAAGGCCATCCCATTTTGCACACCACCTTAATATAAATCTAATGAATGCAGCTTTCAATGTCACAGCAAAGTACAATACGGTGCTCACCTCTCCTGAGAGAGAGGGGGAGAGAGAGAGAGAGGAGAGAGAGGGGGGTGTAATGGAGGAGGGAGGGAGAAATGGACAGAATGAGGAAGAGGAAAAAAAAAAGCGAGGAGAGGAAATATAGAAAGGGCATGAGAGTTGGGTCAGGGTAAAGTAGGTGTGTTGTCATTCCCAATACGGTAAGATGGAGAAAGGGAGGAGGTAGATAGATGGGGGATGGGGTGGAGCAGAGCCACAATTCTCCTGTAATCGTCCTCCTGGAAGTACGGGCTGGATGATGTGTGATGGGGAGTAAGAAATGAGAGGAAGAGATCATTTCAGGAGTAAAGGAAACACCGCCAAGCTTTCAGACTGGAACAAAGGATTGCGGTGAAGACAAGGCATGAGCCACGGTTAGATCACAAATCCCTCTTTTCTATGCAACATCAGGCAGGAACAGACACAGCAGTACGGTGGGAGGCATTCTTGCAAGCATAAGTGAAGCAGCAATAAGGGTAGCAATCCAAGCACATTTACCAGAGGACGGAGGGAGGGAGAGAGGGAGGGAAGGAAGGAGGGAGGAGAGAGAGCAGATCTATGGGAGGAGGAAGAGGAGGAGGGGTGTTGCATGCTCACGGAGTGTGACAGAGATAGAGCGGTTTCATGAGCGAGAAAGAGACACAGAGGCAGAGAGGGAGAGCACAAAGCAAGGGATGGGGAGCGAACACTGAGCTAGAGGAGGTAGTTGGCAGGACTGAGATCTGCACACAAACGTGAGCAAAGGAGGAAGCAAGAGGAGGAAGAAGAGAGTGGAGGTTGAGGGAGAGCAGGAGGAGAAGAGGGGGGGATGCAAGATGATGGAGCCCAGAAATAGGCTTCACAGGACAGCTTTTCATCCCCGCTCTCTGCGGCAGACATGACTCTGGGCATTGGACTGTGCTGAAATTAGCCAGGGGGACAACACAGGACAGCAGGTCTGCAGCGCACCGCCTTGGTTCAGCCTCACTGGATGCAGCAAGGCAGCTGATTTATTACTGAGGGGCTGGGTGGCAGCGTGTTTGCGTGTGCAGCTTTGAGTGTGTGTGTGTGTGTGATGCAGGTTTTTATGGGTCCTTGTAGCGCTCGGAGCTGTGGGAGCGACCATTCCTCCAGTCATAAAATGACATTCAGCAGGCAGGAGCTTTGTGTGCTGGTGTGGATCTGCAGTCCTCAGTAGGAAGTGGGAGAGTGGGATTCAGAGCTGTCTTCGAGAGTGTGTGTTTACAGTGCTGTTCTCTGAGGTGAGCCAGCTATATGCGGTGTGTGTGTGTGTGTGTTTAGGTTAGAGTAGCAAGGGTGCAGCAAAGGCAAAGATCCTACACAATGCAAGGACGAGCGCAGAGCAGCACTGATGGCAGGCAGTGCAGGTAAAGTACAAGGAGTGCCCTGGGGGTAGGGTGGAGGACGAAGGCAGGGGACGGAGAGAGGGAAGTGGAAAAGAGAGGGTGATCATGGCTGTCATGCAGTGAGCTATAGCATATGCTGTAGCGCAGAGCAGAGTGGTGCGGCAGGGGGAGGACAAGCATCACCGCACAGGGGGAGGAGGAGGAGGGGGGGAGAAGACAGAGGGGGAGAGACTGAGGGAGACAGGAGAGAGAGGAGGGGGGGGTGGCAATCAGTTCAGCACCTCTCCTCCAGCAGGAGGAGGAGAAGCACAGCGGGACAGGCCCAGGAGAAGACTCTGCTCACACTCAGTCCAAGACGCATTGATGAGCGGCCAGGTCAACGTGTAGAGGTCAGAAAGGGGAGCTGGTGCGGGACGGGGGTTGAGTGTACACCCCCGGCTGGCCGGCAGGTCCACAAGAGAGCAGGCCGGTCCTGAGAAGAAGAAGAAGAAGACGAAAGAGTCCACCGGAGGGGTCGGCCCCCCCCTCCCCAAAGTCCTGTTTCTTCTAACAGCTTTGCCACTTTTCCATCACCATGGGAGAATGGACCATTTTGGAGAGGCTGCTGGAGGCGGCTGTCCAGCAGCACTCCACCATGATCGGAAGGTAAGACACTGTTCGACTTTGTGATTTTATTTTCCAGTTTTGTGTCTGTGGTTTTGAGCTGAGTGGATTTATGTATATGTATATCAGTTGATGGCATCACTACAGAAAACCCCCTCCACTCCTCAGGCTTGTCCCAGTGCTCTCCTCTGTTCTACAGTCCCCCACAGTCATCACTGTCTCCCCCGTCCCTTCCTCCTCCCTGCTCTCCTCATCCTTATCCTCCACACTCATCATTAGTTAAGGGATAAACTAATTGCACATAATCAATAGCAGGCTTTACTGGGTTTATGGTTAATTTGGAGAGGTTCCTGTGTTGATACTACCTAATAGCCAAGCTATTGATAGATAACGCTTGATGCTGTTGGCCACAGACCAATAGGACAGAAGGAGGAGAGGGGAGTGGGAGTGAGAGGAGAGCAGAGGTGCGGAAGATGAAAGGATGGTGAGCAGGCAGGTGTGGAAGGTAGAATAAAAGGGGGAGTAAATGGCTCTGAACTCTGTGTGAACTTGAGAAATATATATATATATATATATATATAAAAAATCCCAAGTTCATTCAGTTTGGTCTTATCGGCATCACAGTGGAAGTCTGATTCGATCATTTCTCATATTTTGCGTGAGAACGGTTCGTGGTGGAGGGTTGAACAGATGAGCTTTTTAGTTTGATTAGCAGTGGAGACATGCCATGGAGACATGCTGTAAAATCTGTGTAAGAAAACAAAACAAAAAACGTGCTCCACATCATCTCTGTGTGATTAATTAAACTCAAAAGTGGAATTTTTCCACCCATTAAACACAATCCAAATGTCACGCTGGGATGCTCATTTGGAAAAGTGAAAGAGTCAGAGTGGTTAAGCCTGTAAAAACCTCGGATGTATGGATTTGAAAATTAAGAATTCGACTGCACTGCCGTGCTCATTAACCCAGACCTCAGGTAGTCGGCGACAAGGGCATGGCCTAACCTTCTCTTTGCTCCAGTGGCTTTTTGTGAGTGTGTGTGGGTGTATGTGTCTCGCTCTGTGCATATGTTGAAGGAGTGGAAATTGGAAAAGTGCCTATATCGACCACGCTGTGCAGGTTATATCCCTCAAAATCAGCCACATTGTTACCGCATCAGAGCGACAGAGATGATGTGAGCCGCATTGTACCAAATCTTCTGTTGATCGGGGATCTGAAACCATGTGCGATGAAGATTTTCCTTCCAGCCAAACACTACACCAAGTAATTTCAGTGAGTTCTTCCTCTGTGGTTGAAAGTGTCTTAATCAATGAAATAACCTGGTCTAGTCCTCAGATGGAATGAAAACCTGCATACAGTAGAGCATGTTGACTTGATTTAAAGATGCATTAAGCAATATTTTTTGTACCATTTAATTATATGACTCCCTCTTGTTTATGGGATTGGTAGTGTTGCCGATTTCACTGAGAATCAACACCTCGCGATGAAGCTCTACACAACTTTCAGCCAATTTTTCAGCTCATTGTTTTGGTTTCCGGAGAGAGAGCGACAAAAACCAAAACAATGTCGGCCCACGTATGACCGCGGGCAGACGCTCCCAACAAAACAATCTAATTGTATGCTAACTGCCCAGCACGAAATGGCAAAGAGCCGAAGTAACTGGTGAAGAAACCTTTAGCAAAGCCAAAGAGAGACAGATATTTTTCTCATGAGCTGGAAGACCAAACAAGGGCTAAACGCCAGTGAATATTGGGATTACATTCAACAGGTGGCCAGAAAAAGGAGACGAAAGGGATGTCCGTGTTGCTCTGTTTCTGCTGGATTTGTAAGTAGGCAACTGTTTGCTAACATGTTAGCCATAACAACTTCATAAGCTAATTGCTAACTGTTGTGAACTTGTTCTGGAGTCTTTCTGCCCCCTAGTGGTCAAAAAATTACTTAATGCAGCTTTAAAATCCTGTCCTGGCAGCTGAATCAGTACCCTGTGAGTATTAGGGTACAAAGAATGCTGGAAATTAATCTTTGGATGATTCAATGACTGTAAGCCACCTACAGTTTTTCAGAGGCACAGAAGCAACTCTCAATTTGTCTGCTACCTCTTTCAAAAGTCATAATGAATACTATGATGTAACGGCTTCCTCTTATATGCTTAATTTGAGCTATTTGTTGATCATGCACATCACTGGTTGAACATTTAAAAAAAAAGGCTTCCCCGAATATTAAAAATACATTTAGTAAACAATGAGCAGTGGTTTCTCTGGTTCCATTTAGAAATAGTCTTCCATGCACCAGTTTTTGTTCTTCGTATGATAGAAAATACTAGATTAACTACCCACTGTGTCAAAAAACGTCCAACATTTGAGAGTTAAATGATAATGTGAGTAAGTAAAGAAAGAAAATCCCTCATACAGTAAGTAGTTTGTGTGATACTACCCACAGGACATCAGCTATGTGTTACTGTGCTGAATACAGTGAAATGCTCTGTAAATGATCCCTATGTGTTTTGGCTTCCCTCAGACTGTGTTTGTCCTACAAGGCTCTCTAGTTGACCCTAGGGCATTAGCTGTAACATTAGCTGCTTTCCAATGAGGTTCCCTTCTTCTACTCTGCTTGTCTATGCTATACGAGTCAAGAAACATTGTCTCTGGAATCACTGTGAGTACTTTAGGCTGTAGATCCCTGAATTTTCTTCTTTTTTTTTTACTCTTGCCAAGTCGATTTTAATGTTGTCCCTGTTAGCTAGCTTGAAAATTTATTGGAGAATTCGTATGCAGTTTGGTGTACAGAGAGACCTTGGGTTAGGGAGTAGCAACTTATTATAAAGTGGTTGTCTGGATCTTGGCTTGTTACCTGTAGGCATATTTTTTTTTTTAGACATTAGATATTCTTAGACAACTTAGCAATAACACAAAAACTACTAAAGATAAAGACTTGATTCCTAATCCTAAGCATGTGTCTGCATGGTCAGGAAATTAATAACAACTTAACATTTAAATGATCAGATGATGTTTTTGGATGTACCAGCAAGTTGGAGAATTGTTCACCACTGGCACACTTTCGTGCTGTAAAGATGCCTCCTAGATTGTTAATGAGCAACTCCACACTAAACCATGTATGGAGCCAAAATTGTTGCACTGACCTCTATGGGTTGAAAGGTTCAAGTCTGTTGCACCACTGACCACACCCAACAACACCGTTGGGTGTGGTCAGGTGTGGTCTGTTGCACTTGTGAACACAACCAACTGTGATATATATATATATAGCGTTGCACTGTTGTGCATTGTGAAGTCCTGCACTTCACAGGGTGTGGCCGGAGCATGCAGCAACTGCTAGATGGCATCACATGTAGGATGTTCAGCCTGTGTGTAGTTTCCTTGACAGAGTTTGCATGTGTGCGCTTGCAGTTCAAAGGATGCGGTTCCAAAGTACAGAACAGTGATGTCTCCCCATGGCTGAAAAGTCTCCCCTGCATCAAAACTTTGGAACATGGTTGCATGTCAGTCATCTGTTTGAGTGCCAACGTGAGGATGTAGCTCCACCATGAGACACTGTCAGATAGCATTGTCGGATGTCTAGACTGTCTAATCCAGCTACAATTAAGCTGTTTCTTAATTGTAGGTTTTAAGCTAACCTATGCCCTGGCATAGGATAGATAATTAGCCTAGCGTTAAAAATAGAAACGGACCAACTCTACGCAGTGGCATAGGTTAGCTTAATTATGGTCTTTGAAAGAGACAGACAATTGAGAATTGCTTCTGTGCCTCTGACTAACCACAGGTGGCTTGCATATTATGACTCATTCAAAGATTAATGTTGTGTATTGTGATTTCTATATGTGCCTGTCTTCTAACTGGGCAATGTACAATGTGTGCATGGATAACCAATGACTGTAATCATGATTAGACAGTGAAAGAAATCATTGTCAAGGCTGCATTAACCTCATTCTCTCGCCCAAACCAAATTTACTGTATATTCACAGTTATAATGACCCTGGGGCTTTCAGCATTAGATAACTGACAGTTCAGTATGGCCTGTAAAGTGTCTCGGTGTATCTCACTCAGTGTGTTAATTAAAGAAATTAATTAAGTTGCTGCTCTTGATAGGCAGAGGTATCCTGAAAACAGGTGAAGACACAACCAGGGCCAAGGTTTTCAGGCTTATTCGATCAAAATTTGCGGTGCAGTGTATTTGTACTTATTGAAAATATTCCTACAAATATTTCTTTGCAGAGGCAGTGTGTTGAGTAACAGCAACTACAGATGATTACACTTTTATTATACTATATAATAATAGACTTCTGCATACCTGAATCTTGTCACTAAAAATAATAAAAATGTGTTTATATGCCGATGATACACTGGTGTTCTTGTGTGAAATATATATATATATAATAAGCAGCCTTGATAATGTTTGAATGTCTCAAAGTCTTGTACACATGATGATAAATTTACACATACATTTACACATTTTTGTTTCAGTTAATATTTAAGTGTCAGACATTGATTTGCTGGTAGGTCTGATGTAGCACTTTATCGAATCATGTACAAAAAGCCAAACTCTTGTTACCTACAATTAAAAAATGCTACTTTAGTTCATTTACTTTTCCTTTCCTTCCTTTACTCGTGCTTATCAAACCAGCATTTAAACACCTTGACAAAATACATTCTCATGTAAATAGGACATGTTTAATCTAGCAGGAAAAACAACTGCTTGTATACTTTGTCGAGCTGCCAAAAACAGACATTTGTCCACGCAACACTGCAAACAATTGCATGTGGAGGGTGTTTGTCTAACATCTAGAGCCGTCCCATCGTGTGTATTTGCTGGACCAGACCAAGTTTTCACAAGTGAGGTGTCACTAGATAGATAGATAGACAGTGTCATGCTATATATCCTTAATGTGACATTTAACCATAATTCTGTGATGCATAAGGGTACCACAGTATATTAAAGATGACACACTACCTTTTCTTTGTCACATATGGTGCTTAGATGTTCTGCAGACCATCATCAAAATGTTGATGCGTTCTGTCGTGAGAGGATGAAGGTTTGAGTTATACACCTCGCAGGTAGGAAAGGAAAGGAGAAAGGAAATGTGTTGATGCACCTACACTGCAATGCTGTAGTGAGGTCAGTGCCAAAGACAAGTAGAGTGAAAAAAAGAGAGGCAGATAATGGAGGGCTAGAGCGATCTAAGGGAGATAGAATAATAAAGGTTGATGGAGGATGTGAGCTGTAAGAGGAAGAACAAAAAGAGTACAAAAAGGAGGTGGTGGTGGTGGTGGTGGAGGGGAGGCGGGGGAGACGGAGGAAGGAAGAGAAGTTTTTCCTCTGCAGAGGTTCAGAGCTGAGAATCTGTGTCAGAGCTGCTTCTTCGACCCTGCTGCTGAGGAAACAGTCTGCACACACCAAACCGCGTCCTCTGTATTGATGAGGATTTCTAAAAATACACAAGACCTTTGTGTCTTTTAAATTCCCGTTCGTCTGAATGTGATGCTCTTTATTTTAGCGCTTGTAAAGGTGAGGATGTCGTAATCACAATCAGCGCAAACACAGCAATGCAGGTTTGCAGGCTGAATAATAAGCACTTTAAATAAGAGGCAGAAGCTCTGTGTTGTTGAGGCGAATAAACTCACGAAGAGTTTATGCACTCTATAATAAACTTTTATACCCATTTACCTTTTATTTGCTCTTTTAGTTAAACTGTCTATTATTTAACGTCTATCACTCCACACTTGAGCATCATAAATACTTCATAAAATCTTAATAAATGTTGTGCGGCCCTTGTTGAAAGTTGCAACGGATGTCAAGCAGTTCATTAAAAATGTATACACATTTTAACAGCCTTTTAATGTAATGGACAAAGTGATTTATAAAATATCTTGTTGCTGTGTAACTCTGTTTATATGGCGAAATGGACAGTCCTGAAAGGTTGGATGAAACCGAATATCTACGCACTCGTTTGTTGTCTCTAAAAGCAAAATACAGGCAACGCTGGGCTTCTTTGCTCTGAAGTTTTGGTGCACAGATTTGTGTTCTCTCTCTCTCTCTCACCACTTTGCCTAAATAGGTCAGGATATCCACAAGAAGGAGGTACCCTACTTTGAGAAGGGCACCCTACTTCTCCCAAAATAATTTGACATGTAGGAATGCTCTGCTTTAATCGAGGACATCATTCTGTCTCATAAAGAACCAGGATATACATTTTATGTATCATTAATAATAAGTTTCCTGGGTAGAATCTATACTGCCTGGGAAGATTGTGTTGCCAAGAAAAACAATGGAAGCGATATTTCAGCGTTTGACAGGATTAGTAATCCATCATCCTGCGGCAAGGAGCGTCTTTCAAATGAAACCATTTTTCTGCACATCTAGAGTTGTCATTAGTTTATTTGTGCAGCAATCCCTGGTGTTGAATGCTATTGATTATACTGTTTGACAGGGGGATTTTGCCAGTAAAGCTGAGCTCAGCTTTCATTCAGCGCAGGCTATTATTCATTCCAGCAACACATCGATGGTGTGTATATGAGCTTCACCGGGCGTGTAATGTTTCCGTATACATAGCCTAAATGTTCTTCATTGCAGTGATTTACACACACGTGTTTGAATTCCTTAATTAGTTAGGACGGGATTTCAGAGCTCATTATGGCCTCTGAGCACATTTTTAGACACAAAAACTCCAAAAAAATGTTGCTGCAGTATGTATGAGAGCATATTTGTGGCTCTGCTATGACCCTCTCTGCATATTTTGAAGATCTGTGGGTTCGTTGTAATAATCAATGTGGTCCGATGAACACCAATCCATGTATGAAGAATCAAATAATTAATACAGTCATTAACTAAGATTAAGTAATAGTTGATTTGAAAAATAAAGACAATTTAAGGAAACATATGTTGATTTCTTTGCATGTTTACTGATGCGTTCGAAATAAAAATAAAGTTAATGTTCGTTAATGTTCAAAGTCTAGTTTTAATCATGAGTTATCCTCCTAATGTTAGAACATGACAACAACAAGCTATTATATTAAGTGCAGTGTCCGCAATTGCCTGAATGCATTCTATGAATATATGAAGTGAGATTTGTTTCCTTGTACATTTAATTTACATCGCTGATTAAAATGTACACTGCGTACACTCCACAGGAAGAGAAAAAAATCAGAGCAGGTGGCAGATTAAATTAAAGGTGTGATGGAATTTAAAGTATCAAACTCAATTAATGGTGCAACACAGAAACCCGCAGACAGGAGGAAAGTTTCAGCAACAGCCAGTGTGCATCATATTGGCAGAAATATTAATAATCTCGCTACGAGGGAAGCGGGTGATCCACAGAGTTGTTGGTCTTAAAACGTTTGAATAAAGCGACACTTCAGTCAGTGCTGGATGTTATTACAGATAACCTTACATTTATTGTCGGTCATGATGTCAAAATAATCTTTAAAGCTGCACAAATCAAGCAGCGAACACACAGAGAATTACCAGCCGACTCTGCAGTTCCCCCCAGCTCAGCAGAGCTACTTTAGTGTCATTTAGCTCATTGTTTTGGCTTCAAAGCCCAAACCTCATCAAGCAGGTGGCTGTTCTGTACACTTCCTGTGAAGCCCCAAACACCAGAGAGACAAAGTTAGTGGATTGCGAGTGGATATAGTTCAGCACTTACAGCCCAATCCTGCTCGACACAGCTGCAATGCATTCTGGCAGTTCACGGCCATTTTAGATAATGTTTGTAACCCCATTAAAAGTGTCTCTGCTCCGCGGAGAATATACAGCTGTTTTATTTTTGACAGACACCACGGTAAGCCACGTCATTTAGCACGGAGTAGATCAAGCTGACAAACGACATAGAAAATCGGGTAAATTTTCAAAATAAAACACCGTGTGTAAACTCCCAATCATAGAAACAGACAAAACAGACAAAAGGGAAACTATTTAACTATGTAGCCTACTGAATTCATAGTAGAAGTATATAAACTAAGGTAAAATAGCCAAAGTTAATAAAGTCCGGCAGGCAAAACAGTTCTGAAACACTTCTGGTGGGGTATGAAGCTGTGTGGAGAACAAACAAAACAGCATAGCGGCTGCAATGTCACAGAGCCGTACCGAAGAGTGCTGGATTTAAATTGTATATTGGATTATATTGGAGTCCAGATATTGTTGCTGAGTGTGTAAATAGGTAACAGTTTGCTGACACGTTCACCACTGTTTTAAGGCGATAATGTGTCAATGAAGTGTTTACAGCCTGCCTATTAGTAACTAAAAAAAATCAATCAATATGGCTTCAAAGTTACAAAGTAACTATACTGCTGCACATACAGTAGTTATATTGAAAGCCTCACACACCAGTCACACTGTCTAACCCTCATCCTGACCCTTTCAGACACTAAACTAATTGTTGAAGTAATGATTTATTCTTTAGCAAAGATGCAGTCATTGTTCACATTAACAAGTTTTTCTTATTCTCAGTAGAACTTGTCAGTTTTCTTTTTAAATGGTGTAATATAAACTTTATTTCAGTTGTTTTTTTAGTGGCAAAGACGTTCAACCAGAGACTGAAAGTGACACAGAAGTTGTTTTTCTTTAACCATTGTTAACTGATACATCTAAAAGGCAACAGACAGTGATGAGAAACAGATTTCAGAGTCAGAACAAAAACAACGTTTCAGGTTCACGTCAGGTCAGATTTCTTTCTACATCCTTGAATCCTCCATCTTTCACTCACTGTTCTTACACAAGCTGGCCAAATGGCGTAAAGCCTAATGAGCCGAGTCAGTGGCCATTATGACTGAGGAGGTGAAGCCATGTCAGCCCCACGAGCTTCTCGTTAATTGCTATAGTTCATTAAGAAATGTGAAAAACTGCACAAGGAGACACTTTCTTTGATAATCAATATTTATGAGTGCAGTTTTACGTCACATCCACTCCACATAATGTTAATAAAGCCTTAAAACCCAGCAGATATAGTAAGTGTAGGTTAGCCATGTAATCACAGTTACTTCCTATAGGGTTTGCAGCACATCTGGCCAGCAGCTGCAAATTATTTAAATGACACATGAAAACGAGAGTGCTAATAGAAATTTAAGAGCTCTTCATACAGATTTGTACAACATAACAAACCTTTTCAGACATATTAATTCCCTCTGTCAGCTGTCAAAGGCTGTCTTCTAGCAGCGATGCTTTTTATGTGCAAAATAAAAGGGTTTTAATTTATAAATTGTTTTCTGTTTTCTGCTGAGTGCTTCGTTAAACAGAGAAATGAGCTGAGGAACAAACATGCCTTCCCACAAATCAGTGTTGTAATAAAGACCACTTTTTATTCGGTCTTGTCTCGGTCTCAGACAAAGCAGACTCAGGATTTTAATGCAATCGATACATTTTTGTTACTATTAACTGCCGGTCCACTTTGCTTTTGTTTTCTTGCCACAATGTAAAGGTCCAGCACGAGTTTGAATGCAGCTTGAGTTAACTACAGAAAATGTCAACTGTATAAACAGGAAACATCAGGTTTTGTTGTCAGTCTGTCAGATATAAAGTGTAGTCTCTTCATTAATTATAATATACAGGGAGATGAGATGTCTCTGACAGACGTCCTCAGTGGACCAGAATTCAATGCAGCCACAAGAGGCGATTAACTGCAGCTACTTTAAACAAATGCACCTGCATATACATTTTGTATAATCCTTTGTATTTTGAATTAAAACCATCCTCTGCTTTTATTCGTATATTTGCGTTGGTCACAATGAACCTGTCATCGCATCAAATACTAAACAGCTGTGATGTGATTTATGGAATATCCTGAAATCACATATCGATGCAATCAGCAGAATATGCTGGTTAGGAACCTCAATATGGGGGAGATATCTTCGCATAATGTTTGCCTCTCTTAGCTCAATTTTGAGATGAACGGATCATTTTTCAGATGAAAGGGTAATTTAAGATGACATAAAGACAAATGGGGATGGAGGAAAGCTGCATCTGGTGCACGTTGCATCATCATCAACCACGCATGGTTGAGCTGTTAGAGCGCTGAGTTAATAGAGAAAGTTGTGTGTGGGATATCAAACACAGTATTCCTCCTGCTTTGGGACGAATTTCGTGCTTCCTATTTGTTTAAACAAAGAAAATGAGGATGATATTTTAATCTCAAGTTATGATCATAACTCAAATCTTGTTAAAGTCTTTCTCAGCGGAGGTATAATTACAGCAGTTACCTGAAGAGTCTCCCCCAATTAACTTTCTCAGTTTCCTCATGTAGTCCTGGAAAACAGCTGGAAGCCATTTCCTTCAACGAGAAAGTGAGATAATTATATTTCTGCACATGTTGACTCTCTATCTATCTATCTATCTATCTATCTATCTATCTATCTATCTATCTATCTATCTATCTATCTATCTATCTATCTATCTATCTATCTATCTATCTATCTATCTATCTATCTATTAAATATGGCTCATAACTACTTTAAGAGAAGGGCCCAAAGGGAATAAGGAGTTTATATTAATGTATTCGTCATACCGACTCTTCGTGGCCCCCTCAGGCAGTCTTGCACGTCCGCCTGATACGTGGGCACGACAGTTTGAGAGAGGAACAGTGGATGAGGGGCGGGAGGATAGAAAATGTCTGCACTCTGATAATTAAGCTGCCTAATTTCTATGCCTGGTAAGGTCTTTATTCATTATCTGTTGCCATCAGCAATCAGTGGAGCTTATTATTGAGAGGGCAGGGTGAATATTTTTACTCCTCTACATATAATACTGCAACCAGGACTGTCTGTGTGCCCATATGTGCACCTTTATGTGTACTCCTGACTCATATACAGTAAAGGGTCATTTATATTCACAATATGTTTGTGCGTGAGTGTGTGTGTGTGTGTAAGTGTAGAGTGTTTGTGTGTGTGTTTACCGATCCATCTGCTGTTGCGGTCGAGGCAATTGTTGTCCCTGGAGGCTGGTGGCAGCAGCTGCTGTATGAATGAACGTATGTGTGTGTTTGTGTGTTTGTGCGAAAGCCTCCGGGAAAGACAGATCCTGCCGACACACCAGCCGACGAGCAGCCATACTACACACACACACACACACACACACATACACAATCGCACAGGTCTATCAGCTGTCTGCAGATCAGTTTGGTATGGTTTCACAGCAGTGAAGTATCTTCACTTCCTCCTCCAGCTCCTCCAGACGTCAGCATTAGCTTGTCTATGCACTTTATGAGAACAGCAGCTGCCAGTGATGCGGCACCAGAAAACTGGAGAAGAAGTCTCACATGTGAGCCCAGTCTGAATCTTATTAAATCTCTGGCATAGTCTTTGGGATTTAGAAAAGTCTCCAGAAATTTAATGATTAGTTTTTAGCTGAAGGAAGGTCCTCTGGGAAGTGGGCGGCTAAATGAGGTGACGGGTGGTGACTGATGGGAGATAATTTAAGGAACTTTTAGTTAAAGGAACTGTGATGTATTTCTTTTTTAATCGACTCAGCTGCATTTTTATACTCTGTCCTCAGATTTGGGTTAAAATCTTTTTCATCATTTATGCTTGTTATTGAATATTCTGCAGTTTCAGGCCTCAGCGCTGTCCTGTCCTGCCCCCCAATCTGCTCTAACGTACAGTATTGGCTTGTTACTCTGCAGGACTTAAAACACTGATGTTTGCAGATAGCCTTCGCCCACCGCATTCTGCTAATGCAGCAATCTGCCCCGTGCTGATTATCCTGTTATCCAGCAATACAGTACACACACACACATGCACACACACACAGCACAGCACAACACTCAATACTTGCAATGTCTTGAATTTTTTTTTAACGACATAAAACTGCCAAACAAACAAGTATAGACTGAATGACTGAACCTCTGCAGTACAGTACTTAGAGAGAAGTTTTCTATATGAACAAAGCTGCACTGAGAAAACTGCCTGGAGGACTTAAAGGGTTTATCCTCTGATGTAAATGACTCATAAAAAGAAGGAACCTTGTAAATAAATGGCACGAAATGGAACAACATGTTTGTTCTTATTAGCAGCCTGGAGATGTTGACAATCCCCACTGTCAGCAAATTAGATTGGAGCAATTGGATTTACATATTTATAATTAACTCAGTACAGTGAGTGCCAGTTGTCCATGTGTTGAAGTAAAACGTCCCATTTTGGGCTTTGGGAAGCGTCCCTGATGCATTGTTTCTTTTGTCCTACGTGAAGCATCACAGTGAATCTTTTGGACTCACTTTAGGAGGAGACACACCGGTTTAGACCCTCAGTTCAAATACCACTTTGTGTTTGTGCCTCATCTCTGAGCGTGTTTTATTTATAGTAACTTTATTTATACATCATGCAGAGACAAACTGAGAAAAGCAGTTGACGTGGGGCTTTCACACAGTTTCTGTTTGGCAAGGACACAAAGTCCAAGGTGACCCTGTTGAAGGGATTCAACTGAATTAATGACATTTTCAGTGATTTAAAGGCACACATAGACTGTCATTGAAAAAGGCGCAAAAGGAAGTTGGAATAAAATCACATTGCACAAAAATAGACTTGATTAACTTGATTATAGTTTGATCTATCGTGTTTTTCTATGATAATACTTACTTTATTATCACTGAAGATTTGTACGTTTTTATAGGTGCCTCCTTAATTTTTCTTGTATTTTGCATCCGTTCAGACACTTCAGATTTTTATCAAATTGATAAAATGATAAGTCAGATTTATAGCTGAGTTTGTGATGAAAAAAATGACACCGCAAATGTAGAGCAAGGACGTTTTAAGGACGCTAAACAAAGAGAAAAATGAACCTGGACTTCTGAGGCCGCAGGCCGTTTAGAAGATCACAAACTGGTCATTTTTATTCAGCATAGATTTCAAACAGCATCTAATAATAATAAAATACAAACCAAGCGAGGGCTGAGTTAGTGGATATTTTTACCATAAAAGACCTGTCCAGTCTATGCGCTTGTGTCACAGAGACCAGGCAGGCTTAGTGACATTTAGTTAATGCTATTACAATTCATGTAATTATCGCTGGCATGAGGAGAAGCAGCCTTTGACTAGAAACAGAAAGTGAATGCAGACGTGCTGTTTCTATCCTTTTAAAATCAGCTTTCAGAGCCGCACACTGACACTGAACATAAGCTGCTTTCATATTTATGTTATTTAAACAAATATTTGCATATAAATGAGCAGCAGCAGTGAGCGGTGTGTATCAAATGACTCCTTGCGGTGCAGAGAAACATCAATATCAGCCCTTTGGTCAAATCCACTGCTGTCAGTCAATGCAGAAACATCTGGTTCACCGCAAAGGACTGCATGTGTTTACCTAAATTACATACATGACCTGTGATTTAACTTCTGGAAGACACACACTGCACAAAGGTGCAGAGAAGCTTTATTGTGTGTTAACAGAATACTGAAAATCAGTGTAGCATATAAGCTCACAGCTGCTCCGAGCGCTGACGGACGGACATGTTTGCCATTTTGCACGAGTCACACACATGGATGACTCTCCCCCCGTCTTTGGGTCTGCGTCCTCGTGTCTGTGCACTCGCAGGTGGAGCGGGAACAGTCCTGCAGCGGTGCGATGCTCTATTTTAAGTCCCACGCTAACACATGTATACCTCTTACCTTCACCTGTCTTCCACTCTGCTTTTATGAGCTGTCTCCTTCAAAGACATTTATTTTTTCACTCCCAGAGGAAACACAAATTTAACTGTTCAGACGTTTCTCACCATTTAGGATTGAGATTTTCATGCATACCTTCCTGTGTCTACCGTGCACTCATTTCTAGATCGCCACCTCTCGGTGTCTTACAGGTTGCTGTGGTAAATCGTCACGTAAGGCGGCTTATTAAAAGATACACGTGTGACGTCTCATCAGAACAAAGACCAACTTTTCATGTGCACAGAAACTGAACCACCACCTGACATAAAGGCCATTGTCACACTGCCATTTCCCTCAGTTGTTCTAATCCACCTGGGGCCAGCTCCCATCTATCTCTGCCCCTTTAGTAGCCTTGGGTGGCCTTTTTGTGCTTGGAAACAAGTGTGTTTTAAGTAATTGGCTCCTCCACGCTGGGAGCATGCACATCCACTGCATTGTGGAATAAATACCAGGGAGCCCCATGATGTGCAGGCTTTCCTCGCTCATTAGAAAGAGCTGACAGTGCAGCCCTAAAGCCCCAGTCCTCCTCCGCAGTGCCCATGCTGGATCGACACCAGAAGATAACAGTACAGCACACCAGTCTCTCAGAAGCCTTAAAAAACAGCCGCACTGCTCTCTAGATCCTCGCTCTCTCTAACTGCAGTAATGCACTAATGATTCTCAGTGGGAGGTCCCTTCAGTTTTTAGAAGATGCTGCCACTATACATGGTTCAGTTCTTCATAATCAGCACTCTCACTATGACCCTTGCTCTTTAAAGAGACACATCTCCTGCATATGGTTCCTTAAATCGATGCATAGCGATCACTGACGTCCATGTAAGTCCTGGTCCGTTTCAGCTCTGCAGTGAAGATCACCTATTTCAGTCTCTTAAGATTAGTGACCTCATGTGTGCATGCTATCTAGAGCGCAACTCCACCATCCTACAGTGATGTTTGTCACAGCAGCTGAGTGATAACACCTGAAAACACACACACATTCATGCATGAACATTCACCACACACATACACAGGCACATATAGGAAGGGAAGGGAGTATTTGCCTGAAAACTGTTTTCTTTCTAGGGTACAAGGTGAACAAAGCAACATCCAGAACCACGACTTATAATTAATTTTTAAATATTCATGAACATACCTGGATATTTCCTGAATCTCTGTGCATTTGCTCCTCATTAACTGGCATCCTCTGTGTCCTCTTCACCCCCTCCTCCTCTTCCTGCCCTTTCCTTCTTCTTCTCCTTCTGTCTCTCTGCAGGATCCTGCTGACAGTGGTGGTGATTTTCCGTATCCTGATAGTAGGCATAGTGGGCGAGAAGGTGTACGAAGATGAGCAAATCATGTTCATCTGTAACACCATGCAGCCCGGCTGCAACCAGGCCTGTTACGACAAGGCCTTCCCCATCTCGCACATCCGCTACTGGGTCTTTCAGATCATCTTGGTGTGCACGCCGAGTCTGTGCTTCATCACGTATTCTGTTCACCAGTCTGCCAAAGCACGTGACCGAAGCTACTCTCTCCTGCATCCTTACATGGATCACCATGGTCACGGTCACCACGGTCGTGGGCATCACGACCATCATGCTCGCAAGCTCCACTCTCGCAACATCAACGGCATCCTGGTGCACCCTGACAGCAGTAAGGAGGATCACGACTGCCTGGAGGTCAAGGAGATCCCCAACGGACCACGGGGTCTCCCTCAAACACACAAGAGTGCCAAAGTGCGACGGCAAGAAGGCATCTCCCGTTTCTACGTCATCCAGGTGGTGTTCCGCAACGCGCTGGAGATCGGCTTCTTGGCCGGCCAGTACTTCCTGTACGGCTTCAACGTGCCAGGGATGTTCGAGTGTGATCGCTACCCGTGTGTGAAGGAAGTGGAGTGTTACGTGTCTCGTCCCACAGAAAAGACCGTGTTTCTGGTCTTTATGTTTGCAGTGAGCGGCATATGTGTGCTACTCAACCTGGCTGAGCTCAACCACCTTGGCTGGAGGAAGATAAAGACGGCCATGCGAGGGGTGCAGGCCCGAAGGAAGTCCATCTGTGAAGTGCGCAAGAAGGATGTTTCACACCTGTCCCAGGCCCCAAACCTGGGCAGGACCCAGTCTAGTGAGTCAGCCTACGTCTGACAGAGGCTTCTCTGCCTGGGGGCTCGAGGACCTCTTAAATTTTGGAGAAGAGCTTTTCCCTGGCCCAGGACCCCCGATCATTAGGGCACAAGACTCACCACTGCATTATTATTCAGGAGCACAGACACAGACTCTGTGTGGTCATGATGAAACATCAAGTCACAACATCTCTGACACTTCAAGAGACAAAAATCACCTTCATAAAAAGGCAACTGTGTTGCTGTAACAAAGCTTACACCTAAAGCTTACATGATGGAGAGTTCTGCTCTGCCTAGGTGACACTAGGTGCCTTCAAAGAACCCAACAGATAAAACTGAGCAATTACTAATAATATTAAAATACTGTAAAGATAGTTTGAGGTTTGAATTATCTGAAGTTCTTCATTATTTGCCTTTGCTGTAGATCAGAAATAATCCCCTTATTTTCCAATTATGTGTGCATATGCAAGAGCTTAAGCGTGTGCATGCATACGCATGTGTGTGGGGAAAAAAAGCCAATATCTGACATGAGTCAGAAAATTGAATGCTAAGCTAATTTGAGCTACTGGGAGAAAGATAATGTTATTTCTCATTGTCCGTAATATTCGAGTAAAGTCACTTGGTGGACGAACAAGCACCTTTTTGAACTTAACTATCAGCATAAACTGGAACACAGTACTCGATGTCAGTGTACCAGGCTTCTTTCTTATAACAAATGTCACTATTCTTCACTTTCTTTGTTGCATTAGGTGCCAATCAGACGACAGACTGACATTACCCGGGAGCTTTTTGTTCAAAATGAGACACACGGTGCATTGAAGAGTTAGATTTACTTTCCAACACTGTGTTACGCACCACGATGCTCCCAATGCCTGCGAGGCACGCTGTTTACTCTCAGATGCCGCTAAAAACAGTCAAGAAAAGTGTGCCGGTGTTTCCACTTTGTAATGTGTGATCACTGTCTTAGGGGGACAAGTTATGTAAAGAATTTTTTTCAGATAAACAGGAAAAAGTACTGTAGTCACAAATATTTTAACGTGTAACCTCAAGCTTTTTTTCACAAGCAAGATTTGGTGCCATATTTCAAAGTTACTGTACATAGATGAGATGTAATAATATTACACTTAGCCTTTTCCCTGTGCGATATAGATGGGCTTCACTTGGATTGGATTGGGGGAACATGGGTTTGGGTGGTAATGAAGATTAATCATAGATTGCCAGCTTTAACAATATGTATTATTAATGTGCTCTTTGTTAAGCCTTCACCCTCTAATGGAGACTATATGTTCCGAAAAGTGTTTCCCCCCCTTATGGACATTGAAAAAGGCATGTTACCGAAGCATTAATAGAATGGATAGATTATGACATGTAACTTTAAAAAGAGACTGTTTTATTTATTTGCATCCTGCTCCTGTGAAATGTAATACTTAGCATGCATGAAGATGAAAAATATAAAGAGATATGAACATAGAATCCCACTGTGGGAATATTGAAAGTGAATACCTGAAAGGCTCCAGAACTGCAGCAATAATAATAATAATAATAATAATATATAGTATGTGAAAAAAATATGTGAATAAATTATTATGCAAACAGTGATTCTGGCTGTGCTGTGTGTGATAAGAAGTGATAATTATCATGTACTGCTGCCACTTTTCTCTATCAGGATGCTGTGAGGTAAGTGTAAACTAAAGAAACCTGACCGCGCATGATACGACACTCATACCTCAGTGTGAAAATACTGTAGTACAAGTAAAAGTAAAAGCTCTGAATTCAAAAGTAAAAGTATTGTCAGCAATACATAAAATATCAAAAGTAAAAGTACTCATTGTTCAGGAAGATTTCCTCTTTGAGTATTATATTATAATGTATCATAGAATTGGATTTTTAATACTGATGCATTCATGTTTGGTTTTGTCTTTGAACCAAGCAGCAAACTCCGTAGCTGAAAATGAAGCCAATGAGGAAGTGTAGTTCCTCAAACGGCCACTTGAGGCTGGCTACAGAACGAGTCAATCTCCATAAGCTCCCATGTTAAAATGTCCAACTTCACAGCAGAAATAAACATGTTTACAGACTGGTACAAGAAACAGTTTTTTTCTCTATAGCTAATTTCCCCCGTTCATGACAACTGTACTGAGTCGGGAGGCAGGACTACAAACATGGCAACACAGCTTCAAGACGTGTCTTCAGAAACCTGCAGGATACGTCATCCATTCTTTATACTGTCAATGGTTTGGACCCAAAATGCAGAGACAGAGGTGAATACAGTTTTAAGGAGGTTCATATGAGAATAAACATAAAAAAGGAGGCGATAGTGGCTGTAAACATGTTTATTCCTGCTGTGAAGTTGGACATTTTAATATAGGTACTTATAGAGATTGACTCGTTCTGTAGCCAGCCTCAAATGGACGTTCGAGGAACTGCAGTTTTTGGCACTTCCACATTGGCTTCACTTCACAGCTACGGAGGTTGCTGCTTGGCTGGAACACACAAGGGTCCATTCATCCGTTATATGCAACCGCTTATCCTCATCAGGGTCACAGTGGGGCTGGAGCCTATCCCAGCTGACTTTGGGCGAGAGGCGGGGTAAACCCTGGACACGTAGAGACAAACAACCATTCACGCTCACATTCACACCTATGGCCAATTTAGAGTCACCAATTAACCTGTTAAGTGCATGTCTTTGGACTGTGGGAGGAAGTCAGAGTACCCGGTGAGAACCCATCCAGACACGGGGAGAACATACGCACAAGAGTAACACTGGTAAATCACTAAAAGCTCAAAAGGTACCAAAGATTAAGCCATGGCACTTTGCCAACTGCAACAGGGACAATCTGGCCCAAATGTGGTGTCTTGACCAGGCTTATAGAGCAGGAGTGATTGCTGGATGAGAGACAGGTGTGCCTCATTACTGAGAGAGACACACACACACACACACACACACACACACACACACACACACACATACCATGAACAGAAACAGAAACACAAAAACAGCAAAACACGCATAACCACGACAATAGCTCTTTGATATGGAGCTAATTTCATCGACTCTACACACAGCTGGGTTGTTAAAGCATAACATCTTTATCTGCAAAGAAAAATAAGCTTTCAGTTCAATAAAGTGGAGTAAATGTACAATATTTTACACCAACATGTAGTGGAGGACAAGTATAAAGTATCAGATAATAGAATTACTTAGTACTTAAGTATATCTTTACTTTCTACCACTGGTGGTGTACATGTCAGTGTCGTACTACTGTAACATAAAATATACAGCAGCTTTCTGTGCTGTAACGGATATATATATATATACACAACTGACTGCAGAGTACAGTGCGCCACTTTCAGCTGCACAGATTCAAAAGCTGCTTTAATATTTATTATTCAACACTGAAAAATGATATATCTCTGAGAGAGATACATTAGCACACTCTCTGACTTTCTGTTGATGAATTATACATAAGTAACCTGTTCACTTTCACGTCATAAAAAAAACTCCAGCTAAAGTAAATTCATCATGCACTTTTAAACAGAAAAACTAAAATGTTTTTACAATAAAACATCTCTGATACTCACACTGTTGCTCAACGTGACTCACAGGCAGGTAAGTTATTAGAGCGGACCTGATAATTCCAGTAATGAGCGAGGTTACTGAGGGAGATGTGTGGGGGCGGTGAACCTTTTAGTGTTATTAAACCTTCAGTCGGTGCAGGCGTCATGTGGCCGTGTCCTGGGGAACACTGAAAGCATAGTGGGACTAGAAGAAGAGGGACGAGGGTGATGGAGAGGTGTGTTAATAAAGTTGATTGTCTGATAGGATGTAGAGTAATGAATTGTGTGGTTATTCATTCACTTAAAGGCCACACTGTGTTCTTATTGACATGTGGGTAGCTGTGATTGACTCTCTGTTGTGTGTGATATACATTCACATCAACACACATCCACGCACGCACACGGACAGTCAATAAATGCCTAAACAAAAGCCTTTCTGAGGATGCAGCCAGGCCGGTTGCTGTGGTGACAGGAGGGCAGTAATGATGTTAAGCACCACAGAGACAGAAACAGCACTGCACCACCTCTCCTCCTCCTGCTGCTGCTCCACAGCAGTACGTCAACCTACAGAACACACTCAAGTACAGAAAGTTAGAAACATGCTGTGCTGTGCTTTCTGCTGCAGTGCTGCAGCTACAGTTCAAGTGTGAGCAAAGTGACTGATAAGTATGATGATAACCTGCTAAAGATGTCTTTAGTTATAGTGATGACTCACAATAACTTAAAGATAAAGATTGAATAAAGAAGAGTAGAAACTATATGGGTGTAATATGAAGTTTTAATATTTGTAACATTGCTTAGAAATTAGTACTTTTGTAATTTAGCAACTGCAGTTACAGAGTGCAATACCACTTCTGTAAATATGGACAGCTGTACAACATGTATTTGTTATGATTATACTATTTATGATCAAAAATTAGAGAGCTGACAACTTTGCTAACACAAACATCAAACAAGGTCAACAACACAAGATTTACTCGGCTTCTTGCTCGGTCACTCTCTCCTTTCCTCTCTTAGCTTCGCTTAGGTGCCATTATGTCCATAGATGCTGCTGAGTCGATTTACATTGCCCGCTTGCCCAGCTCCTGTTCTGGCACGACACTGGCCATCAACATTTCACTTAATTCACTTAATTAGTGAATTAATTACACGTCACTGTGGCATCAACGTGATTTAAAATGATTGATGATTTTATGGTAGAAAAGTTACACAATGTTGCCAAAATTAGCTAATTTACATATGCAGTCCCTGGGCAGGAAGATACGTAGTAAGTAAAGTACATAAGTTCTTTATTTTTAATGAACATTATGAAAGGAAAAATGAAATTGATGACCAAGTCACCCTTAACATAATTTAATGCTGTGGGTAATGTTCACATTTCACTCAGTTAAAGAAGCTTTTTCACTACTTGGATTCAAGTTTTGGATGCCATGTTCTCCCATTAGGCCTGTCTGGCTTGTGAACAGTGATTTCCTGACTGGACCACCTACAAGAAGAGATATACAGGACCAATATATCACCCACGTACATTTGTTCACCCAGTACAGTCTATTAAATATAGGACATCCCACCTGCTTACTCATGCATTAAATCATTGCAAATAGACTGTTAACTGTAATGTGTAATCACAGGGATGGTTAGGGGTTTATAAATTTAAAAAAGGAAAGTCATGCATTAGCAGGGGGCTGACATGCTACACTGTGAATGAGAAAATGAACCAAAATTTAATGAGAACTTAAATCGACCTGCTGCAAACTGAAACAGGCGAGTGTGTGCTGTCCAGCATGAGATGATATGTTGGCTGCAGCTCAAATAATTTCCACTGCGGTGTATAAGGGAACCATTTTTAACAATCCTTTGGTGTTCTGCTCTCCAATAAAGTGGCTGAAGTGAAAACTGAAACAACAAATAAAAGTTTAAATCAGATAATGTGTGGGTACGCAGGGAATTAAGACCGCAGGCCCTTTAACACTGTACCACTTTCTCTCTGCCTTATTTGCTGGAGGTGTGCAGAGATATTGATGTTTGACTAACTTTAATACACTGTAGTCATTACTCAGCAACTTACTTTTTTGTTGTTTCTCAGCTTAAAACATCAGTAAAACCACGTAAACACCTATAAAACATAACATTAACTATTTATTAGATCTACAAAATAACACACAAACCATCAAATGATAAAAAGAAGTCCACAGATCTATCATAAAAGATGTTCAGCTGAGCTCCCTTGACTCCAGACTGCAGGTCTGCAGTATTATGACTCAGAATCAGATCCAGTGCTTTCCACAAACACACCACGCTATGCAGGAAACTGACTACACCTCATTACTTTCACTGTCATCTCACTTTTGTTTGCAGAGTTTTCCCTTTTTCTCCAATTCAGCATTTTGATTAAATTGTCATGTTTGTTTTTCAATGTCACACTGAGGAATCCATGAAAAACATCATATTTTTGCCACACACAGCAACTTCAGTTAGCATGAATGTCTAAACTTAATGACGAATAACAGAAACCCAGTTACCTTCACTACTGTATATAAGTGTCTGCATCATTTAGAGGTATCTACCACTGATGCTTGCTTGCAAGAAAAAAAAATCAATTTGATTGATGATATTGGACTTCTTGACATCTGGATTATTCAGTTTGCTTTCTCAAAGTCTCTTTAGCAGATACACTATCTGCACCATCAGTGTCTTTTTCCATCGTCTTTTTTTTGTCATGCTAAGCAACGCGATGTGACTCTTGACGTCAAAAAATCCTATTGAAATGACTCCAGTGTAGATTTTACTGTACAGCAGCAACATGTACGGTAATGTCATCTGTGTGAGTCCTTCAGAGTAAAAATGAATACATTATAAAAAAATATATAATATATTAAATACATTTTTACAGTAGTTTTCTGTAAACTCTGTAGAATTATGGACTCTATCTGTAAATCAACAACCAAACTGTTTTTATATTATTATGCCGATAATGACAAATTACAGTTATTTCTCATTTTTGTACAGAAAAAAAATACTATTATTAATAATTATTTATACAGTATTTTTCTGCTTTCTTAAATTACATACAAATTTATATAAAATTACAGCAATTATCTGTAATTAAATATGTGGCTCACTTTATTTAAGGTGTTTGATTCAGTTAAAAGTCTGTAAAATAACAGTATTTCTCTGTAGAACTATGAATTATTATGGAAGATGTTTGATTGTAATAACTCAGTGGAAAATCTGTAAAATAACAGTGTTTCTCCATCAAAGGTGTTTCGTAATAATTCAGGGATAATCTGTATAATAAATAATGTTTCTCTGCAAAACTTTGATTGAAAATTTCAATAAATTTATAGTTTTTGACATTCATTTGAATTATGATATTTTATTTTCATTTAACAGTTTTTTTTACAGTGTGACCTTGTCCCTCTGGTAAATATCTAATTTAGAAAAATCAAAATATTATTTTTCCTCTGTATGGATGAATCAATGTCACCAGATTGATTGCCCTTTGCCATCTATTACACAGACATTCACCCTTGCCTCCTCATCAAATTTTCATCTGCTCTGTGACCTACTCGCCACCGCTGATTCATTACTATCCCAGTAATAAGACAGCACGAGGAGAAGAATCATTTCATTATTCCTCTCCCGTGTTCCTTGGATATTTCCCTCTCTGCCTCTTCACTCATTCATAAAGATGAAATTGAAGTTGGCTTATTCCTCTCTGGAGCCTGCTCCACTTCGAGCCTCTTAATGTCTCGGGCCATCAATCTGTGTCAGTCTCCATTCTGCTCTCTGCAAGTAACTCCTTACGTGATAACCCTGCTTGGCACCGTCTCTCTGCCCTTCCTCACTCTCTCTCTGTCTCCATCTGGTCCTCTCCTCCTCCACCTGACTCACCCCTCTCTCTCTGCACTGCTTCCACCACCTCCACGTTTTATTTTGCCCGCCTGGCTTCCTCCGACCTTCTCTGTCCTCACTCATGTAGGAGCTACTCTGGCTTTTCCACCTTTGAATTTAACATTGATTCCAGTGTTTCTTTTTTTTCATTGCTCCCCTTTCTCCTTGTTTATATCTGTCAAAGTCTTCTGCTGTACTGCAGGAAATCCCTCCCCCGCCTTCCTCTCTCTCTGAAACTGACTTTGACCCCCATTCATCACTTTTCTTTCACAACAAAGGATTTTGACGCCCTTTTCAAAGAGAACGTTGACAAAAACGGAGATATCTTCTCCAGAAAGCTTTTTATTGTCTCCTTCTGTAACTCTACTCATGCTGACACCTCAGTTGATGATATATATTATCGAACAAACATGTAAGTTTTGTCTGCTCATATCCTTTAAATCTGTTTCCACAGCTGGATGGATGATGTGTAAACATACATGTACGTGCACACAATCGCATCTGCTTGTCTTTAAAGATCCGACTTAAGAACATGTAATCCTCCACTGGGAGGCCAAATTAGCCAAGAAATTGGTCACCGCAGTCTCTATTTGTGTGCCGTCCTCTCAGCATCACATGACACTGCTTCACTACCAGCCTGGTGATTTCAAAAGGTTGATGATGTGAGAAGTCGTGGGTCATTTGATGCTGATTTTATTTTTCCAATCCTGCACGGCAGTGAATTGTACTGTCAAATGACTGTAACAAAAAACTAGGTATATGAATATAATTTTACTAAGGTGCTAAAAATCCTTTTAGTCAGTAGATACGGGCAGTTTAAGAGCTCTGGAAGTAATGGAAGACTCAGTAGAGAGCTACCTGAGCAGAGGAGATGTCTGCATTTCTGCAATGAGATCTTTAAAAACACTACCACACACGGGAGGACAGATGCTCATAGTTTCATTATGCTGAGCTCAAGGACAAAGCAGATCAATGTAAAGAAGGATGCAATCGACAGAAATCCACATACTGTAAGTCCTAAATTAGGCCCCAAAACAATCATCTGGATTTTATCCACCTTTGCAGCATGATCTGTCCGAATAACATCCGAATACACAGCGTAGCCCGTGGACCTTTGGCTCACAAGCTCTCCCTCTACACCCATCCTCCACATGCTTATTCTACCTCCTATAGATCAATAAACAGATCACATAAATTAGGTGTAAGTCTAATCTTATTTTGTAATTGCACAAGATCTCATGTGGTTAGCATCCATCAGCTTTGTGCAATGAACAGCTGGAGAGGATGCAGATGTTCCCACAGCAGATGTGACATTTTACAAAAATCTAGAGGAAGAGAGGGTGTAATCATCTGATTTAGGCTGGAATTGAACCAAGAAGTTACCTCATTTCCCCATGAACATGTCTAAACCTTGAACATTGCAGGGCAGGGCTTTTATTTTGTCCCTGCACAGCTGTTTCCCGACTCATAGCATTAGATGGGGGAAGGTGGAGAGCAGCAGATTTATATGGACATTTAGGGGTCACAGTTTAGAGGCTGAGTGTCAGCAGAGTGAATTGTGTGTAGTGGTAATGATCACACTGAAACACAGCGCCTCTAAGAGGACCAAACTGCAAACTACAGCTTCAATCTAAGCAAACAAACCATCCAAATCCTCCTAATGTTGGTTGGTAATAATCAGATAAAGAGATTATTTGTCTAATGGTGTAAATAATTCACCTGACAGAGATTCACAGACTGAAAGTGGAAGGACAGCTGTGACTAAATAAGAAATTTAAACATGTTTTCTGCTGTGTCTCCTTGGTATTTTGTACTAAAGGATCAGGCGCCTCTGGACCACCTGAGGTCTTAATCCAGACTTCTCTATTCATCCACGTAGATCTCATCATCCCACCTCCCACAGCTCACGACTGCTGATCTCTGTCTGTGTGCATGAAATGTCTAGATGAAGAGATTATCCTGCACACTGGTTCAAAACATTGTACATGTAGTTGTGAGCTTCAGACAGTGTGCAAAACCCTTCATCATGTGTCCTGATGGTTGTTTTTCCAACAGACAAGGCTGAGGAAGGACATGTTATATGCATGAAAGCTTCTGAATAAAATGAAAAGGAAATTGAAATAATAATTTCCCTTTCCGCTGGCACACTCCTCAGTGTACGTGGAGACCCAGTTTCAAGGACCGACGGTACAAAATCACGTTAGCATTTAGTTTCAAGCTGGCATTTGGCCACAGGAGCCATTACAGAAATATGCAAACATAATCAGGACCTCAGTCAGATGCCTAATACAATGAATGAAAGCAATACATTAACAAAGGTTAAAAGGAGAAACAGCATCCTTGGCTTGGCTCGCTTCCAAAAATTAAGATTCAGATTTTATTCTTGTGATAATCATAAAGCAGGCGAAGCTTCGAATACAAAGTAAAACATGTAGACTACATGTTAGTTTTTTTAAAATAATATTAGCATCATAGCATTTTAAGCTGATGGACAAACCAAACTTTGGCCTTTGTTGTACAAATAACATGTAATTCTAATATATCTTTGCTTCTGATCTTCTAAAGCTCCAAACTTCAAATCTATCTTCACAGCAGAGCAACATAAGATCAGTCATAACAGGCTAAAACAGCTAAATGCTAACATGGTAATGCTAATGTTTAACAGTTATGTTGTGTTCATCACAGACTATATAAAACATGGAGGTAGTCTCTGTGATGGTTCCTGGTTTGAACCCTCAGCCGGTTGGGGTCTTTCTGTGTGAGTTTGCATGTTTTCAGTGGGTACTCTAGCTTCTTCCCACAGCCCTGTGATGAACTGGTGACCAGTTCTGCCCAAGATTTACCCGACGTTAGCTGGGATCGGCTCCAGTCCTCTGTGACCATGGTTATGGAAGATGGATGGATAATTTGAACAGGTGAGTTATATAAAAATTCAAATTCAGTACAGTTGTCATGAACGGGTAAATTACCTATAGAGACCGAAACAGTTTTTTGTACCGGACTGTAAACATTTCTGCTGTGAAGTTGGACATTTTAACATGGGGGCTTATGGAGATTGACTTGTTCTGTAGCCTTCCGTAGCTCTAGTCAAGTGGACGTTTGAAGAACTGCAGTTTTTGGCACTGTGTTGGCCTCATTTCACAGCTTGCTTCACGCAAAACCCAACAAATTAGAGCTGAGGCTGATAAAAACTTGATTTGATTACAGAGCTGGATGAAATTTAAAGAATCTTCAGCATTAATCAAATCAATCCTGAGGGGGACATTAATGTTTGTACCAAATTTCAAGGCAAACTATCAAACAGATGATATTTCAGTCTGGATCAAAGTGGACTGGACTGTTTATTTCAACCCCTAAAACCATTAAGCTAACAACACTGTAAAGCAACTGAACTGACAGCAAAGATACAGTGCTGAAAACTTATTTTTGTATTTATTTTTGACCAAAGAGAGCCCACTCAATTGAGTATTTATAACTCTCAGAAAGTCAGAAACCACTGAGACTTTAAGATTTTAATGGAACATCAGATGTTTTGTTTTTTAGACCCAAAATAGGTTTGCACTTTAATTATTCATTTTATTTTAACCTCGCTCAGAGGCTGAAAACAACAAAAAACTGCATCACTTTTTCTCTGATGTCCATTTGTGTGTTTCTTTTTTTGTGTAACAGCTTCAGCTTTTACACCCTGATGACGTGACAGTGTTTTGTCCACCATGCAGGTCTTTTTCAATTAGCAGCTCCCAGCATGGTCGTCCAAACCCAGCAGTGTGCGCCTGAAAATGAAATTAAATCTGTTACGTCTGTTCTCAGGCGTTGACTCTAAAGGACAATGAGTCAATTTGACCCCCTGTTGAACAAAATCACATTGCAAAGCTTGCTGGGTGTGGAATATAGCGCTGCGTTTAGCTGTTACAACCATAGAAGACGAAGCAATGAGTGGATGTCACCTGCTATCTGCCCTCCTGAGCCACCAGATGTTGCTGTAGTGCAGGAACAGACGGTGGAGACTCACAAGGAGGCTGGTCAGCATCTGGATTTTTAAAAATATGCAAAACAAGCTGTATTTCTTACTTCCTGCAAACGTAGCATTGTGGAGATGCAAAGTGTAAACGAGTTTGACTGGTGGTCAGTGTAGCATGACACTATCGGGTTCAGGAGAGGTGATACATCTGGCTCCAGTGAGGAAAAAGGCAAAGTCAGAGAGGACGAACTGTTCCTGTTACTCAAATTCTCAGAGTGGAAAGAAAAGTTGGGTGTGTTTCCCCCTCGATCAGAGTTCAACCACATGAGGAATTTCTCATCTGTGTGTATTTTCACCATTTACATGTTTGCTGGATAATTTTTCCCCATGTTCCCACCCCACACACTCACAGCTATCTGTCATCTGGTCGAACATGAGCAGCCCTCCAAGTAACATCCCTCTAACTGTACACCGGGTCAAAGAGTTCACTGTATCTACACTAGAAATGGGTTGTTGCTCCAGAAGATGTCCCCATGAAACAGAAAGCAGAGTGCTTCTGCATTTTTACGCATTTCCTGTTAAAACGGTCATATTGGGAGGGACTTGGCACAGATATTGATTGGCTATTGTAAAAGCCAAGGACCTGGGACTGAGCACAACCTCCAAAACCAGCGGTGGCCAATCTGGCAGGGGATACAGTAGCCTACCAGGGTGTGTTTCGTGCTGGGTTTGGCTCGTGGCATCCCGGGCTGAGCCAATTTGGTCTAATGACAACCAGCGATTTGTTAAAAGGACACTCATTGTTGTTCATACTTGCTCAAATATCAAAACAAAGAACAAATGCTTATCTGATCGACGGGACATTTTTAGATGATCAACTGACCATTTTTAAGCAAAAATCCCCAAATTCTTCTGGTTCTAGTGACTCACCTTTGAATATTTTCCAGTTGTCACAGTCTTGTATGATAGTAAATTGCATAACTTTGGGTTTTTGACCGTTGATCGGAAAAAACAAGCAACATGAATAGAATCAACTCTTTGTCACAGCTTGACAAGAAAATAAAAAAGAAATGAAGTAGATGAAAGCTTCAGTTTCCTAATTTAATTAAAATGGGTAAAGTCTGATATATGGAAGATTTAAAATGCCTAAAACAAAAACAATGAAACAAAATTAAATACCATGCATAATTAAATGAAAAGCATGTTAAAGGACAGTTAATTGGCTTTTTGTCTTCAATAACTGAATAAATTGTTTAACTGCATTTCTCATGCCACATTAAAATCAAATCACAACACAGAAAATAAAGCGGCAAAGTGTTTTGTCTTTCAGTGTTGTCCAATAGAAGGCAGCTGTTAAGTTTTGATACAAAAAGCGAATCCAAATGCAGACGGGCAGCTTGAGGGAACAAAAGGAAACTTTAATCACTTACAGAAAGAGGCAGGTAAACACAAAATAACAACAGGCGGCTGAGGCAAAAAACAAATTAAATCCAACAAAAGTCCAATAAACTGTAGTCCAACATGGAAAAAAATCAAGACATATACTAGAAGCAGGAACAGCAGCATGGGGAGAAGCAAAAGGGCCAATCAAATACAGAGGACGTGACGAGGGAAAGAGATAAAACACATGGATTAAATACAAGAGAATTAATTAAACCCAGGTGATACAGAAAAACAGAAAACAAAGACAAAGGAAGAAGAGGAAAAGACACATTAGGAAAAACTCTTTCAACTTAAAACAGGAAATGCTAAATCAGAAAGCCATGACAGCAGCATCACTTTATTTTAAATCTTCCATCACTAAAATGCTGCTTCTGATTAACTGTATCAATAAACAAAGAAAGGCAGATCAATACTTCATTCAGTATTGATACTTCAGGTTTTCCTGTTTTTCTCACAGTTTATTATTTACTTAGAATTAAAATTAAACCAAACTCAAATAATAACTGAAAAAAGGAACTAAAGTTTGCAGCTGACTGATGCTCAAGTGTTATGCGCATACATCTTGTGTGCAGGAAAGAGGAAATATTCTCTGTGTGTCAACACTGTGATGAACTGGTGACCAGTGCAGTCCAGAGTGTACCCCACCTCTCGCCCAATGTCAGCTGGGATCGACTTGATTATGGAGTACAGTTGTCATGAACGGGGAAATTAGCTATAGAGACCAAAACTGTTTTTTGTACCAGGCTGTAAACGTGTTTATTTCTGCTGTGAAGTTGGACATTTTAACATGGGGACTTATGGAGACTGACTCACTTCTGGAGCCAAATTCAAGTGGACATTTGAGGAACTGCAAGTTTTTGGCACTTCTGTGTTTGCTTCACTTCACAGCCACAGAGACTACCTCTTGCTTCACCATCTTTGTTTAGCGTGTTAGCATGCCATCTGCTAGTTAGCATGAGGCTGAGGCTGATAAAAACGTGATCTGATCAAAGTTAAGTGAAGAGTGTTAATCACGTCAAAACAGTTCAACAACTGCTGCTGTTTGTTTGTTGCAGTTACAGCTTGTGTGCAGAAAAGAGGAAATATTCTAGTTCAGGTTGTGACAATCATTAACCCTGCAGATGTCCTAGTGGTCAAAGATCAGACTCATAACTGGGTGTCTTGATGTATTTATTGATGGGCTGAGTGGGTGACTTGACACGTTGCCTAACAATGTTATCACATTTGATGTCATCGTCCTATCTCAAAGCCTTTCCACGTCCTGACTTGCTCGTGTCGACAAGGCTGACATGGTTGGAATGCCATGGGGGGGGGGTGAATGTCGCCATAGAAACCGCCTGGCTATACGACAGCAGTCTGACAAGAGTCGTCAGGATTTACATGTTACATATGAAAAACAAAAACATCTATGATATGCCACGACCTGTCCCTCTCCCTTCCTCTTTATCGTCTTGACATGCAACTCGAACAGAGAGGAGGGGATTCACATTCCACAGCTGCCTTCTTGCTGCCTCTTTCAGTTTCAGACACAAACATCACCACTTTGAATTAAGGCAATAAATAATCTTCACTGCTCTCTAATTACTCTGACTGCCTTCCTGTGCTTCCCTCAAAAAAAAAAGAAAAAAAAGAAACTGCACTGTTCTCGAGGATTTTTTCATCATCCCTCTCCCTCCTAATCCTGTCTCGTTCTTTTAGTGGTAGAGTTAGAAATTTGGAGAATTCTTTTCAGTGACCACACCAAACTCTCCAGTCACATGCCCTCTTTTTTTCCCTTCCCCGTCCTTCTCCTAAATAAGGAATTACAATTTGAGTGGGGAAAAAGAGAAAGAGCAAAGGGGCGGGTCGTGGAGTGAAATAAGAGGACCTCGAAGGCGTCTCTCTCTCTCTCTCTCTCCCTATTTCTGTTGAATGTGGTGAAGTCATATATCTCAGACAAGGGTGTTTGCTGTACTTATGTTGGCAGTCCTATACAGTGCACTCTGCACTGTGTTGTAAGGAAGAAGAAGAGCAGGAACACAAGCCCAAACTCACCTGTAATTCACCTGAAAGCTTCAACACAAAGTAAGTAAACACCTCCTTTTTCTTGTTGTTTTCTCTGGACTTCAATCATCAATCTCAGTTTTCTGGTTTCTCACGAGAGATAAAACATTTCTTTGGCGCTTTTAAGCTTCTGGTTAACTGCAGGAAGCATTAAAAGTGTAATGCATCACACACCCCACCCTCGCTGTCTGTCGCTTTCCCTCTCTGCTCGTGCTTGATACACAGAATAAACACAAGTTAATGATTAGTTTCTTCCGTGTGGATTAGACGCCTTCTGAATGACCTGATCTTAAATTCTTGTGTTTCTTATCTACTTGTTTTCAGCACTCTCACACTCCAAGGCCTCACAGCTTCAGCTTAAGTCTGTCCTCAACATGTAGCCACTACTAGTCTAATAATATGTCATTTTCTAGTTTAATTTGTGCTCTGAAAACCAGGCCCCGCAAGGTTCAGGATATGGCAGTAAAACACGTGCATGGGTTTGTCACATACGTTTGGATCACGGATAAAGTTTTATGTGCATGCAAGCAAGTTCTTTGGACTATGAGGTAACCTAAAGAGTGTGACTTCAGGTGGTGTTTGGGCTGTTCTCACTAGTCTTCAGTGATAAAGGTAGAAATGCTGAATTAACAGTCTGGGTCAGCAGCAGCTGGCACTGTGCAGGATGTCAGAGAAACATGGCCATGAACACTGTAAGAAATATTCATGCGAACCAGCTCACGTCACAAAAATGGTTTCAGACCAATTTTTTAGCCGTTGGAGCTGAATGAATCATTATGAGTAGGAAATGGTTTTAAATTGAGTCAACCACTGTGATATAAAAGTTGAAGAATTTGGGCGGGGGGTGACAGTGACGACGATAACGGTAACATCATCTGAGTCAAGATGCTTAACCCTCAAATGGCATCAGGGATCAGTGGGCGAAGCACAGAGAGGGAGTGTTTGCTCAGAGTAGCGGAGAAGCTTGTGTGTGCTCAGAAATCAGAAAAAGGAGGCAGTCTTTAATAAAATATATAAAAAATAAAGACCTATGATGTGATTTGTAGTGAAGCTGATGAGGTTTAAGGCCTGTAAATGTAAAAATATTGTTGTTTGATAGTAGTTTGTAGGCCAGAAAGCTAATTTGATGTGTGGTGACATGTACACAGAGCAAAGGTTCATTCATAAAAGCTCCACATTGGATTAGATGTGGAGCTTTGAGGCTATTTACAAACATATTTATTAAAAATGAAGATGTGTTACTGCTTGTTAAAGCATGTATAAGAAGCAATACATCACCCATTTTATGATATTTAAATTTAGGAATCTCCACGGTAGCTTCACAGCTGTTCATCTATATCTTGCTTTTTGTGGCGTACTTTAACTGTGACTCTGCGATTACAAAATGTTCCCAGTGGGCTCCTCCCAGTTGGTTTCTTAACATCCACAAATCTACATAATCTAAAACACACACTCCAACACCTGTACACACACTCTGCTTGAATGGCTATTATGCTAGTTTTCTGTCTACTTTACTGTAAAATCCTGACCTAATCTTGTGATATCCGATCCAAAAGTCTTACGTGAGGAGTTCAGAGAACAAAGTGCAGATTAGACCGAGGGTCGATCTTGAAAGAGTAGACTCCCTGACTTCATCATCCCTCATCGCTCACTGCACGCAGAGATAAGTCCTGATGTTTGCAGCAGCTGGATGTTCTCCGGGCGTGCTAGGACATACCACAGATGGAAGCCCCGTGATTGAGAAAGAGACTTTGTGTGGATGTTTAGATATTTACTTCACCCTTGTTTCTGGTTTTTGGAATAACTTGGCAAACAGGAAGACGCTGCTCCTCTGCATGCTCATATAACCACTGCAACTTCAGACAATGAACAAAGACAAAAGTGTGATCTCTGGCAGCTGGGGCTCCAGTGTGGAGTTGTTAGACACAAAGATGATTTGTCAATCTGTCAACACGTATTGTGTAAGACCAGCAAGCTTCTGATTTGCAAGACGTGTGTGTTTCTGCCCTCGAGGACTTAATAAAACTACTTTATGTCTGCAGAAATACAACACTGATTCTTACACATATGCACGCAATCCTACATGGTATCTCCAGCCTCACACTTTCTCTATATTTGCAGAACATGCCATTCATTTGTGGGCAGGAAGTTAAGAAATGTAAGAGCAGGAGGGATTTTCCTATCAGCTATAAACATCTCCATATGTCATCTTCCTTCCCTAGAAATTTAGAAATCAGATCTGCAAAAGCAATAACTGTGGTGGTTAACACATACTTCTCTTGTTTTTAAGTTAAAGGCCGTTCCCATGGTGAAGTGTGTTGTTTTGTTTAGAGTCTTGTACACACATAGCTACCTTTGTCAGAGAGGGAGGAAGGAAATGACAGCTGAACGAGCAAACAGGATGCAGAGAGCAGGAGGGGGAGGCGTTCCCGCTGAAGCCAACAGGAAGCTCATACTGCATTAATAAGTTAGACAGGCTGACCATAATTACTTACAGAGAACAGCAGGGGTGTAATTCTTGAAGACGTTTAGCATTTGCAACTTCCACGGTACAAACTCTTGACATGGTTTGGATAATGGAAATACAAAGCCAGAGTCTGGGGGTGTTAGTTATCCAAACATGTGCACATCAGCTCATCTGAATCATAGAAAATACACATGTATACACATATTCTGGCCTTAAAGGGATAGTTCAACATTTTAGGAACACTTTGACTTTGGGACTGTTGCTTGGCTGGGAGCAGCACTGCTTCTTGTAGTTTAATTGTAGTTCTTCTGGCAGTAATTAAACAAGTGGGGCAGCACGGTGTTTGCACTGTCGCCTCACAGCAAGAAGGTTGGTTCTGGTTTTAACCCCAGTTCAGGCCTTCCTGTGTGGCTTCCTCCCACAGTCGCAGGTTAACTGGTGACACTAAATTGCCAGTAGGTGTAAATGTGAGCGTGAATGGTTGTTTGTCTCTGTGTGTCAGCTCTGTAATGAGCTGGTGAACCCCACCTCTCGCCCGATGTTAGCTGGCATAGTCTCAGGCCGGTTACAGAAAATGGATGGATGGATATAATGTGTGATCATTTGTGAGCTTTGTTGGTGCTGCTTAGCAAACCTTCAGACAGAGACCGTGACATGTTGGGGTGTTTTCCCCCCTGTCTTTATGCTAAGCTAGGCTAACAAGCTCCTGGCAGTAGCTTCATATTTGACAAACACATGAGAGTACTAACCCCCCATCATCAGCAGATGCCTTATTTTACTTCAACTAACTAAAGTTCAACACACACACACACACACACACACACACACACACACACACACACACACACACACACACACACATACACACAATAGAAACACATTCACATGCACATACGAGGAAGCAAGTGATTAAAATCCTTGTTTGTTCTGATTACAGGCCAGGACTTTGGGTGTGAGCATGGCAGGAATTTGATTGTGAATGTTGTTGATCTGTTAAATATCGATATTGAAAAGGAGTTAACTTTGTTTACCTAGCTGCCTATCTCACACCACCTTTCCCTGCCAACAGGATCAGCATGTCAAACAGAGGTCCTGCCTACGGTCTGACCCGCGAGGTACAGAGTAAGATTGATAAGAAATACGACCCGGAACTGGAGGAAAGGCTGGTGGCGTGGATCATCGCCCAGTGTGGCTCTGGAATCGGCCAGCCCGAGCCGGGCAAGACCGGATTCCAAATCTGGCTCAAGGATGGATGTGTGAGTGTTGGGTTTGCATAAGTGTAAACACCACATTGTAATTCACATTGTGTGGAGTTTATTTAGAGTGACATGTTTCTTCTCTGTGTTCGTAGGTGCTGGGTGAGCTCATCAACAGCCTGTACGGATCCAACAAGCCGATCAAGGCCATCAAGAGCTCCGGCATGGCGTTTAAGCAGATGGAGATGATATCCATGTTCCTGAAAGCTGCAGAGAACTACGGAGTCACCAAAACGGACATGTTTCAGACCGTAGACCTCTTTGAAAGTAAGACAATCAGCAGGCATGTGTTTACCACAAAGTTAGAGAGGAAGTGAAGCTGTGTTCAGAGGTGGAGAGCATAGGTCACTGTCATGTGTCTCTGTTCACATGAGATTGTTGCATGTTTCCAGGCAAAGACCTGGCTGCCGTCCAGAGGACCCTGATGGCTCTGGGTAGTTTGGCTGTAACAAAGAGCGATGGGTGCTACAGAGGAGACCCCAGCTGGTTCCATAAGTGAGTTTGAGTGTTTTCCCCCTTCGTGTATAAACTACTCACTCTCTGTGGAGAGTTGGTCAAACAAAGGAGGTTTCATTTCACTGCTGAGGGATGACATTGTGGACTGAGAGATGCTGTGTTTGTATGTGTGCAGGAAGGCTCAAGAGAACAGAAGAGATTTCTCAGAGGAGCAGCTGACCGAAGGCAAAAATGTCATCGGCCTGCAAATGGGCACAAATAGAGGAGCATCTCAAGCTGGAATGACAGGCTATGGACGGCCCAGGCAGATCATCAACAACCCCTGAATCTGAGCAGCGAGGACGGAGAAACTCTTGACTCTTACCTCGGCCGTGAGGAAAAATGTAATCTGACTGTTTTCAAGGCTAAACTGGACCAAAACAGGGATCAATGAGAAAATGTGCACATATACAACACACACTCCATGTTGAACACACATACATATAAACACTTAAACAGTTAGACAGAGTATTTTACACAGTAAATTAGCTGTAAGTTATATTTTTTCATTCCACATGCATGCTTTAACCCACGACCTAAAAATTAAGAATTATTGCCTTACTGCAAACCAGACTTCTTACCTTCCAGACATCCAGAGTCTTGCAGAAATCAACTTGCAGAGACTGAGTAATCCATCACATCCAATATTTAGTTTGCTTTATTCTTTATCTTACCGCATGCAGTCAGGAACTCTTTTCAGAAGTCTACCCCTATGTTTCACTTGTATGCTTTTTGTTTGTCTGACAGCGTTGCTCATCTGACAGTTTTGTCAATTCTTGGACGTCAGGGTATCCTTGAATGCACCACCAGGAAGAGTTTTGAAAAAGTTCAGCACTCACAACTGCAGTACAACAAAACTACAGCGCAACTTTTATCAAAAAAATGAACGATAAAGAGAAAGTTGTTAAATGTGATGCACCTACCAGCCACTTCATTAGGTGCACTTGTACTGTGATGTGATCCAATACAACAACTGTGCCATAAATTCTACTTTATGAAGCTTATAATATTTCAGTTTTTATTGACACTGTCAGAGAGGTATTAATTTAACTGTTATGTTTATTACTGAGGTTGTAGTTTGCTGTAGTGTTAAACTGGACTGCATTATATTGAGAGGTGTTTCTAATATTTTGGCCACCTCATTTATATACATGAGAGGGCCATAATATTAGAACCACCTTTCAATATAATTCAGTCCAGTTCAACTACAGCACCCACTAACACCTCAATAATGAACATAAAGTTGAATTATGACCTTTCTGACAGTGTCGACAAAAACTGAAACATTACAGACTTCGTAAAAGTTGAATTTGTTGCATAACTGTTGTGTTGGATCACACTGGATTGTACAGGTGTACCCTAATGAAGTGGCCGGTTGCTGTAGATAACCAGTCTGAGTTTCGAGTCTGATTTATTGTGTACTGAAATCAATTGAAATAAGTGCCAGCCTGGAAGGTAATAAGTGTTGTGTGTAAAGCACAAAATTGGAAGATAATAGGTTATAAGACGTAAATCCACCAGTATAATCAAGTGTAAGTTTAGAAAGTGAATTGAAAAGTTTCAAGAAAAGTATAAAAATACAGCATAACGTGTGTTTTAGCTGCTCCATAACACAATCTGCAGTTATACGCTCTCTGTTTACTTATTTCTAATCAATATGAATTCATGTTTAAGAGTTTAATGCATCATTTATAATGACCATGATTTTGAAATAAAGTTTGATTTACCTGTAAAGAAGTCTCTTGTGTGATGAATAGAGTAACAGCGACATTAGTAGGCTTTGTGCACACATCTCCTGATATCAATACTGATCACACACTGTGCCAAAATCACTGTACTGTGTGATCCTTCTTCGCCTGGTGGCACTTGGTAAATAGTAAAAGAGATTAAGTAGTGTACATAGCAACCCACGATAAACATGTCAGTGTTTGTGCAGGTAACTATAGCATAAAACTGCGCCTTGTTTGCTTTGAGCATGAGCAGTACACCGCGCAGCAGAGATAAGCAGATGTAATAAAATCTGCAAAAAAAAAAAAAAATCTGCCCAAAGGAGGAGGAGAGAAAATGATGGGAGGGAGTGATGATGGGTGGGTATAAATTCTGGATTTTTCCTGGCTCTTAGAATGAGAAAAACAAGCTGGAGTCAGAGGAGAAATGTCACTATCTCCTCTCCTGCAAAGCTTTTGTTTATACTCTGTTTTTACTCGAGTACTGACGCAGAAAAACGCCGGACATAGATGAGAAGAGCAGGAAGGAGATGACAGAAGTTAGTTAGGTCAGATGAGAGTAGGAGATTATAAAGAAACAACAGGAAGTAGTTTTATTTTTTGAAAAAGAAATGCACACATGGAGTCGAACATGGAAGGGTTAGAGGGAGTAAAGGTGAGACCGAACAGAGGAATTAAGAAATCAGACAGCATTTCCAAAAAAGGAGAGATGATTGCAGAGGGAGGGCAAACAAAAGGACTTCCTTTTCCTCTTCCTTTTTATTGTTGGTCCGTTAACAGGAAACTATGTAAGTTATGACAGAGAGGAGTAAATTGGTATGTTGAAAATTCATGTGAAACTTAAGTGGAAATACACAGTAAATAGTTCCTCTGTCCACATGTTTCTTTATTTTTTGAGGTTCCTATGATTATTTTCACAATAAAAGCATTAAAACTTCCCCTCTTACATGCTCGATCACACTTACAGTTCATCAGGACTTAACAGGTCTTACGATGTCTCCGCATCAGCTGTGTGGTTTACAGAGTTTCCTGATGGACAGTAAAGTAAACTGCTGCAACCTATAGCTGCTGTTAGCTAATGCTAGTTCAGTTTGTTAGCCGGGCTGCCCGGACTGTGAGCACAGAGCACAGGAGGAGTGTTAGTGTTTGTACCACAGGCGTTTAGACCACCATGAAGAGGAGGTTTTCAGGCCCAGTGTGCAGGCGAATGGGAAGCGGAGCCATGTAACCGGGCTTAGCGTCTTCTATGGGCATAGTGTTAACACAGAGGGGGTAAATTGGTATGTTGTAATTTCACAAGAAACTTAATAACACAGAAAACAACACAGTAAATAGTTTGTTTGTCCACACAATGGAATATTCTTGTGTTTTGTTCCTTTAATTTTCTATGATTATTTTCACAATAAAAGTATTAGAAGATTTCCCCTCTTACATGCTCGATCATGCACTGTTTGTTTTTTTTTACACCATATTTGCCTCTTATTGAGCGACATTTGCTCTTTATAAAATCCTCAATATTAAAACTGTTGATGAAGCTACAGTACATTAATCTCTGTGGGACAGCAGCTGTTATCTCCTGCTGCTGTAGTATAGATAATGATAATTGCTATTTAAGTGTTATCTATTTCAACGCTAGCATCAGATTAAAACAGAGCAAATTCCTGCATTTAAATTATAATTTGACCTTTAAATGATTTATATTGATGGTTTTGTTCATGTTTAATTGTTAGTAAGCACTTTGTTATTGTTGAAGGATAGTTTTGCAAATCACCATAACTTTTGAGGAGGCGCTGATGTTGTGAAAGACGACACATCATCAGTTGCGTCACTGCAGCACTAAGGCTTCAGGACTGTTATGAAGCGTTGAGGTGACTCGTGATTAGCTAAGGGTTAATTCATCGTCATCATTTTGGTAAACTGAGTAAAAAAAGGTCACAGTCAGCAGGAACATGCTGGTTGTGGCAGCTGCAGTTTGTAGTCCCGATGGAAAAACCTGAGAGGAAGAAAACTACAACCCCCCCCAACTCTCTCTCTCTTTATCTGCAGGTATCCTTGAGAAAGCACTGCAGTGGAGCTGCTCAGTTGCTTTGAGGAATGAGGTTATGTAACAATGTGAATGTGAGGCTTAAGGCTGAACTGATAACTCATAATTCACCTCTGACCTGCATGGCATTAAGGTAGCTGAATGAATGAGAGTGGAAAAAACGTTTGAAATATTCCCTGAGCAAACATTTCAGTCTGTGCTCGCTCTCACTCTCTCTCTCTCTCTTTTAATCCTTATCTCTCCGTCTGAATCTTTTCAACATTTCCACAGCTAATTTTTAGCAGAGCAGTGGCGCCCGGATTTTTCTTTTTTGACACAGGAGTTATTTTTCTTTTCATTCCATCAGGTTTTTTAATGAACGTGTGGAAACACCAACACGCCACTGAACTCACCGCAGAGGAATGCACTTTGCAGCCATACAGGGGCATAACGGGGACGACGATAAGCCTTGAGTTTAAAGAAGTGGTCTTATGGCTGGAGAGATGCCAGTTTATCCTCACACTGTCTGTGAAAATGTGAATGGGGAAGATGATGTAACACCTTCTCTGCCAAGGCCAGGCGTGGAGGATCCGGTAGAGAGTTGTATTTAGATGGTGACCATAGATTTGTGAAACTCTTGTAAGATTCATACCAGCTGTTTTGGTACCTGGGAGAAGTTTGCTTTGAGGGCTTAGTGCCAGAAAGCCACTGTTTGTGTCCCGTCTGAAACACAGTGTTGACTCGCTTCCTAACCCTAACCGAATAGTTAAATCTCACCAAACTGTGACTGAAAAATGAAAATAAGTCAAATAAGTCTAAAAATACAATGCCAACATCTACTTCTGGTGCCTTGGTGATGTTTTGGGTTCCTGTTCGTGTTCCTCTGTGTGAGCTCGTAACCAGACTTTGCCAAACTTACCATTTTTTTCCAAACAAATTATTGTTCTTTAAAACAACAAATTTAATCTCGGTTCTCTCCTCGTACGACTGCAGACGAGACAAGAATAGTTTGAAGCGGAAACAGCGAGTACAAAACCCACAAGAGTTTCACAAATCTAAGGTTACCGTGTAAACACAACAACAGTACAGCGGTGACTCCATGGACACCAAAAGAGGTCGTTTTAGGGTCATTTAAAAATTCAGGAACTGTATTGTTCAGTTGTGTCTCAAGAGGAAGGATGCAATTTTGCACACTTGAAAATGGAGGTACGGGAGGAGCACATTTTGTACAAATGTGTGTACCACAACAGACACATAACACAATGGAGCCCTGAGCCACCGTACAATGTTTTAACCACTGAGGATGAACTAAAGCAGTCTGGTCCAGACATCAAGATCACATAAATGAAATGTCCCCTGATTATCAGGCCAGGACTAATGCTACAGTTATTAAAGTCACTATTGTCAGACACTGATTAAAGCATCTGAGTGACGTAGTGGAAAAATCTGACTTCAATCTCTGGCAGTGGTGCTTCTGGCTTGGCCTCGTGACATAACTGGTGAGACTGTTCTTCCAAGAAAAACGACAGCATCGACTGTTTCAGCAAGTGACCCAAAACCACACATGTTTACATTCAAATGACAAAGCTTTCTATTGGCTGACAACAAAGTCCCGCTGACCTTAAGAAAGCATTTATTTTACGCTTCACGGCACTAAGTCACGCACCGTCACCAACTATTTCACTTATTCAAACTGGATCATATTTAGACAGTAAAGTAAACTGCTGCCAACTGTAGCTGCCGTTAGCTAATGTTAGCTCAGTTTGTTAGCCGGGCTGCTTGGACTGTGAGGACAGAGAACCATGGGAGAGCTCATGTTTGTACCAAGGGCTTTTTGGACCGAGAAGAGGAGGATTTCAGTCCCCGGGGGAACTGAGAAATGCTGATGGGGAGCAGAGCTGGTGTCGTGCCAGAACTGAAGCCAGGTAAGTGGGCAACATAACTGGGCTTAGCAGCTTCTATGGGCATAGCTAATGGCAAAGAGGCTGAAGGGGATGGTGATGGAGGAAGACTGAGCAAGAAGTCGAGGGACAAGAGCGAAAAGACAAGAGAGCTGCGTGAAATAAAAGGCTGAAAGACTTTTTGAAAGACTGTGAGCTGGGATTCTTGATGTTGAGCTCCTACTGTAAGTATGGCTGTGAGCAAAGTGGTCACCTCGCTAGTTTTTGATTATAAGTTATGTAATCTTAACAAATGCACATTTACAGCTGTCCATATCTACGACAGTGGAATTGCACTCTCAAAAACACAAATTTCAGTAGCTAATCATTGCGTTGTCATTATAAATGGCTTGTAAATTATAATTGTTAGTGGGTGAGAAGCTAGGCTGTTCTTTCTGCGCTGGCTTACGTAGTCTAATTGGCACAGAGACTAGTATATAGTAGCACGCAAATATACAACAGGGTCAGCAGCTGTTTTATTTATGTTGTTTCCAAGATCAAAATTGAAAAAAATAATTTTTTAAGCAAACATGGAAGAGTCCTTTGAAGAGACATGCTTTGAAAACTGGATCTATAATTACACGAGAACTGGACATACTGAACTCCATCAGCTGATAGAAGATTTTGTGCTAGCTTTAAAGGCTCGGATATATTTTGGCCGTTATCACTACAAGGTTATATTTCGCTCATGATATGACCATAAAATCAGCTTGAATAAAGGTTACCATAAATTCTGGTATAAATACAAGATTTCCAAAGGTTACAAGTCTGCTCAAGTTATCTCTAAGAGCGGAAGATGCTTTATCATCAAAACGGGAGTCGGGTTCTTTTCCCAAGAGCAGACCAGTCAAAATACTACAGACATTATTTGGTTTGAATAAAAAACAAGAAGGATGACTATTTTATTTAGACAGTACTAATCTTGTCTTACAATAGATGTCATTCCAAAGATAAGATGGGAATACAATTTTAATTTGCTTTGTGGGCGTGTATGATTTGTATGAAATACCAGGAAGAGCTGTCAGGAGGTTAAGAGTGACACCCCCTTTTCAAAAGTCACAATGCAAGTGAATAAATCTTAAAATGATGATGAGGAGGAGGAGGACAAGTGAAAGGAGTTGTGGAATGTGGAAGAAGAAACACATAATAGACTCAGTGATTTGTTGCAGACCTGCAATTCATCTTAGTGAGTATTTCACTATTAAGACATCACAAATTCAGCTTCTTGCTGTAAAGGTTCAGGCACTAATTGACAGCAAACACAATGTTTTAGCTGCTTTGATTCGTACGCTGCAGGGTGATGTCAGTCCAAGGTCATTAAGTGACACAACAAAAGGTTGCAGGCTGCCCCGGGGTGAAAGGCTGTGGAAGTAAATAGGACAGCCTGACCTGAGACCTGCTGAATTAGCTTTAGGACCAAGACAATTATCGAGAGGTGCAATGCAGAAATCAATGTGTATAAATGAATTTCGATGACCTGGTCACGGAGTAGAAAAACCCTGCACTGTTTGTGTGGGGCAGAGATGGTGTTACGCAGGCTTAATGCAGGAAAAACAGCTCTTTGTGCAGCTCCAGTGGCAAATCATGAACCAGATTGGTTGTAATTTTTGCCTTCCGAGGTGGTTTCATGGAGGTGTAATTTGAGGTGGAGATTCTCTGTGCATGAGCGTGGTGACAAGCAACCATGTTTATGAAATAAGAGAAGCACTCAGCTGGAGACTGCAGGTTTGGAGGAGGGTGAATCACGGATGTCACATCCGATACTATTGCCTCCAGGCTGTGGTGAACATGAAGACTGAATAAATGTGTGTGAATGACTCAGATATGAATATGGCTCATCTAGAAAACCACATAGGAAGATGCTGTGGTATGACCGCATGGGTTGTTTGCCCTTTATGGGGCAACATTGAATGATAAGAGGGCAGAAAAAGGTAGGTCACAGGAGTATCAGGTGTAAATGGTGGGTAATCTGAGTCAGGGAGCAGGTGTTTTCCCTCGAAACTGTTGGTTTGAGGCCAAATATTGAGACCTGAAAGGTGAACCCTCGATTCAAACGGCACGAGAGGAGGACAGAGCCGTTAAACTCGAAGCTCACCTTGATTTTTCTTTCTTTTTCTTTGTAACCTGCTTGAACGCACATTTTCTTTTCTTCTTCTACACGCTGCACTGCTGCAGTTTATCACCTAATCAACCAATCGTGACTGTCTTGCACCTCATTGTCTGACGTTAGCTGCTGCAGTGAAGCTGTAAAGGGCTTTGTGCACAGGAGGAGGAGGAGGAGGAGAAGGAGGAGGAGCAGCTCCTCAGTGAAACTGATGTGGCCTTTTGTCTGTATACGAATCCTGGAGTCACATTCATGTAAAATCATGTCCTATAGTGTTCTTACAAAAATGTATCTCTCAGAAACAAGTAAAAAACTGACAGCATAGACAGATACACATGATTTAAATTGAAATATTATGAATATATGGGCGTGGGTGGTGTGTTACTGCAAGTGTGTGAGAATGTGATTGACATTTGCATTTTTTATTGTGATATTCATCTTTATAAAATCAAAATAATTGACACTTTGTGATGAAACAGTGGAGATTTACTTGAGGTTTCGCTCCTTTACTGCACTTACAACTTTACTGCATTAGACTGCGCTCATGTGCGCCCTCACATGGCCGATGCTGGTTACTACCTTTGGCTGAAGCACATTTCTAACACCTCATAAAAATCTGTTGCAAATGCAGATTTCTGAGTTAAATACTCGCTCTGCTGCTGCACATAAAAAAATTGGCAATCTTATTAGGGGTTTTTGGGTTTCTATAAAATTCTGCTTTCATCATGAGAATAACTTCTGTATTTCATTTCCTTTTTAATCTGATTGTGAAGTTAAAACACGTGATGGATTTATTTTAATGTTTGACCACCGGGTACAACATCACAAGGGTCGCAGCACATGGCACTGCCACAAATATGCACTTACAGAGCTCAACATCTATAAAATCATGACATCTGAAAGTCATCACATCATTGTGATCAAAGACCCCGAACCCCATGAGTGAAATGTGACTAGTTTAGCACGGAAAGCCCCTTATTCTCATGAAGCAAATTTGATTTTTTTATTATCACAAGAGGACATCAAGTCAAACAACTGAATCAACAGTGGACCACAGACTCTGCACCAGATGTTTGATAACTGTCTGCTGAAATGAGTTGGCATTTTCGTGTATGATCAGTGTCCCTGCGGTGTGTTATTAGATACTGTCAGCAGCAGATGACGTATAACTCAGTCACTGCACCGTTCATCACATTTGGCAGCACGTAACAAACCCTGACCCCACAGGTTCATACATAAAGTAACCCTCCTCACAGGTGACAACATATATCTCTTCTTCTTGCCTTCCCTGCTGATGCTAAGCGGCGCAGACTTACAACACTGCCCAGCCAGTTAACACTGAACTAAAGCCAGATTTTAAACAGGTCAATAGAGCAGGAACAACACAGGAGGCCAGATATAGATTTTATGAGGAAGCCTCAGTCTCTGTTGATGCCCGCTGGGATTAGAAAGTTATCATTTCCTATTTTTAAACTGGTGTTGATGGATGAAAGAGTCAAATATTTATCTATAGTCTGCATGGCTCATTTTAGGACTTTTAAAAACATTAAGTGGATGTTTAAATTTGGATCACTGGCAGTCTAAACATGTATAGTTTAGATGGAGATTTAGGCCTCACTCATTCCTGAGTCAGAAACATGAACTTGTAGAGACGTTCCTTTTTAATAGAGCTCAAAGTTCGGGTCCTGAAACATCCTTTAGTCATGCTGCTTTAGGCCTAGACTACTGGGAGACTTCCCATGATGCACTGAGCTCTTCTCTCTATCTGAACACATTCATGTCCCATTAATGCATGGTACTAACTTAACTTTCTCCTCTCGCGGGTTCTCATGGATCGTGGCTACGCCTAGATCGGGAGTTGTGGTTGCGCCTGCTGCTCTGGTCTTGCTTCCTGCCCATTACAGACATTTCTTATATCATTATCATAATTATCACCACAATCAGTCATATTTTTATTGTAATTATATTATTAATTATATTATAGTTGTAGTTGTTATTATTACCATTGCTGCTGTCTTGTCTGTCTCGCTTTCTCGTCTCGCACGTTCTCATGGATCGTGGCTACGACTAGATCAGGGATTGTGGTTGCGCTTGCTGTTGTGGTCCTGATCGACGCCCACTACAGACACTGTTGATATCATATATATATCCGTAGTTGTACTTATCATTATTACTGTTCCTGTGGATCTTTGTCTCTCTCTCACCTCTAACCAACCAATCAACCCACTATGGGCCAGGTTCTCATTGAAGTTTCTGCCTCTTAAAAGGAAGGTCTTCCTTGACACTGTCATCAAGTGCTCGCTCATGGCGGGAATTGTTGGGTCACTGTAAATAATATTACGAAGAGTACGGCCTGGACCTGCTCTATATGGAAAGTATCCTGAGATAACTTCTGCTATATAAATAAAACTGAATTCCTTGAGAAGAGTTAAATCTGGGACAACTGGACTTGGATGTCGATCCATCGACGCCTCATCTAAGAGGCTTCTTCAGTTCTGATCCCTCCAACACCTGGGTTTCCCCACCAGTCAGTCAGAAGTGAAGACGTATGAGAACCTTTACAGTCTTCAAAAAACTGAATCCAGCACATCTGACAAAGACAAAGACTTTACATCGTCTAGTTTCGGGCTTTGAGCTGAGTGTGTTAACAGCTTCAAACTTCACACTCAGTCTGCAGCACACACCTCCAGATGGACCAACTATTTTAGCTGCACTGGGACAGTTTTGGGTCACGGTTAAAATTAATGAGAGCAACATCAAGTGAGCAAATGGTTTATTAACTAATAGGTATTCGTACTGGCCAGCAATCACATACTCTCCATCATGCCTAACTAAATATTTAATAAAGGTTCTAACATGAGTCTACACTGCCTCTGAGTGTTGTTGGTGAATTATTGCAACGTTAGAAATGTTAATTTGATGAAGGCAAATTAATTATGCAATAAGGATCTCTCTGCCGTGGAATGAGGAGTGAGGCTTGTTAGTGTCTCTCAATTTAGTTCCCTGATAAAATAGTTCCCTCTGCTGGTGAGTGTATAACACACACACACACACACACACACACACACACACACACACACAGAGAAACACAGAAACACAACAGATACTCGAACACATGATCAGATCCTTGTTTCCTTTTTGTTTTTATTGGAATGCTTTACCTCAATAACATGACAACGAGCCAAAACAGTGCAAAGGCTGTATCGCACCAAACACAGACTCCCACAATCTGAACGCCCTTCAAACATCATTTTCTCAAGCTTCACGTCTTTATATACAACTGGGGTCACTTCTAGACACTCATACGTCCAACTTACACAATCCAGTACCAGACATACTGCACACAGCCCCCCCCGCCCCCCCATGAACACTTAAGGCACACACACATACACTATTTATATTTAACACAGCACGCAAACGTGCAGAGCTTAAGACAGCAGCAACGTCGGATAATCTGATGCTCGACAGAAGAAGAAGAAAAAAAAAAAGGCTCTCAGTATTAAGCTCACAGACGAATGGTTTTCTTTACATGACCTGCGATTGCTTTTTAGCATTTAGCGTGACAATACTCAGTAGCTTAACCGTGTGGCTACTTTTTATTCCTAAAAATATTCAGTAACTATATCGTGTAGGGATTCCAGGGTAGGCAGCGCTGGGTGGGAGGTGACTACGAATACCACGAGGAGAGAAATAAAGAGGAGGTGGGAAACAGAATAAAAGAGAAAAATACTGTATATTCAGGTATTTAGGAGGGAGAGGGAGAGAGAGTCTGTGCTAAGTCAAAGTCTGACTGAATATTTGGATATATTAGTGTGAGATACAGACGTAGAAAGTCTTGAATCAATCTGTTTTGTTTTTTTTTAAAGTAATAACTCGTCAAAAATCAGTGCACACACACAATCATCAAGACGCTGGAATAACATGGCCTGAAATGTGTCGACAAAGATGTCCTTCAACAGACACCAGTCATGAAGTCGTTAAAAAGCTGGCAGGACTTAGTTCAGCGATATATAAAACACTTAAAATGTGCGTAACCTACTTATATTTTTTTAGACATTGTCACAGTAGTTTTATCTGGACCTGAACGGTGAAATGTAATTCTACAAACAATGTAAATACACTCGCTAGATGTGTCGTAAGCAGCGGAGGGTGTTCGGACGACTTGTGCTGATTATCAGGCGACTTTACATCACTAATTAATACGTATGAATACATGGTTTTGACTCGATATTCGCTATTTTAAAACACACAAAGTGACTTTCTGCACCAAAAGCTAATCTTAAAACATGCATGCAGCGAAACAGCGACGTCAGGTTCGAGTTTAGTTCGCAGGTATGAAGTAGCGATCTGCTGTATGTGTGGTCTGTGCGCAGCTCTCCGGATATATTGAGTAACAGCTTCAAAAGACATCTAAATAGCTACACACGCTAAGTGCTTCCTGTTTGGCTGAGTATATGACACACATGAAGAACTGACATAACTATCAGAGTACATTTGTGTAAATTATTTTATATATATATATATATATCTATATAATTTGCTTCACAGGGTTATGCTTTAAGCAAAATAGTCTAATAGTGCGAGTCATTTTTAAATACTGCTCACTAAAATAGTGTTTATCTCAGCAGTCGCCCCCTCTGTGGCAGTGGTCTCCAACCTTTTTGACCCGTAGAAGAAGAAGAAGAAGTGATTTTTACTTCTTAATTTCGAGTTTTGGTCAGAAAAAATAAATATTTTGACACATTGACGGGCACCTGAACCTCAGGTTGGGTACCACTGCTCTGTATTTTTGGATAAAGTTCTGCCTGGTGAGTAAGTTTGTGCACTGGACCTCGCACAACGTTTTGTGTCAAACAAAACATGGAGGAAGAAATTTGATTTTTCTGTTTTGTGTCGTATCTTCGTGGCACAGGTGACGGAGGGGAACACACATTTAACCACAGGCCAAGATTAATCTGTGTGTGCGTGTGTGTGTGCCACTGCAGTCCCTCATGACCTCAGTGTATCGGTCTATAAATCAGGCTAGTTTGACCTTGGTAAATCCTTTTGCAGTAGAAGTTACTACTGCAATCACAGTGTCTACGTCTGTAGTGAGGTCTCTCTCCCTCTTCAAGCACCTCTCCACCCCCAACCCTCCGCTCATGAATGTGATCCCGCACCCCCTCGTGGGCCCACTCACATTGGGGTGTGATCGTCTCTTCCCCCTATGAGTGAGCCCTTCCTCCTTGCAGATACCAGGGACATGTCTCCCCCGTCTCCCACAGCAGCAGGTGAGACATGCCTCTGGATAAATGTGCTGCACGGCCGCGGCCATCAAACCAGCGACGCCCGTCTCTCCTCTGGCGTCTCCTCCAGTATCTGGAGCAGCAGGTCGCAGAGGGGCTTCGCCATGCTGCGGTAACCCGTCGACGTCAGGTGGAGGAAGTCAAACATGTCCTGTTGGATGATGGTTCCATCCGAGTGGACGAACTCTCCGCTCACGTCCAATAACTGAGCCTGGCCCAGTCGCGGTAGCCAGGAGCGCAGAAACCCGTTAATGGCGGCGTTCTTCTCCCTCAGTGGGTTGGGACGCTCGCCTCGAGGCAGCAAACCCTGAAGACCACATTGAGAACACATGACTGATTTCTCAAGGTCAACCTGTTTTCAACATTAACTTTAATATTTTATATTTTAGCTGTTTTTTTAAAAAGGTCCAGTGTGTGGGATTTAGTGGCATCTAGTGGTGAAATTACAGACTGCAAACACCTCGCCTTGCTCTCCTGTTTCAAAGACAGTGGGTTTTGAAATGCCCGATTTAGAGACAGTGTTTAGTTTGTCTGTTCTGGGCTACTGTAGAAACAGTTCAACATGGTGGACCCCATGGTGTCTGTAGATATAAAAGGTTCACTCTAAAGTGAGAAAAAAAACAATGATTCTTATTTTCACATTAATAAACACTAATGAAAACATACTTCTAAATATTGGATTACATTTTTTTAATTTTAGAAAAATTACATGGATAACAAATAATATACAGTCCAGAGAGAGGCAGAAAATGTGGTGGGCTTATTTAAATCCGCCAACTGAAGTTAAAATTTCACTGTTATAAAACACAAAATGAATGTTTTGATTGATTATCGGCCAATGTATCCACTAAATCTGACATGAAAACACCCTTTAGGGTAAAGACGCCTACATTTGACTCTCTAAAACTGGCCGATCATGGGCATGGATAGAGCATGGACAGTCTCTGAGGCTCGCTAAGTCATTTGACAAGCACTTGACAGTCAATACTTGATGACATACACACACACATTCTTTTTCATTTCTATGTACTTGTAACGTGTAAATATATTTTTTTATCTTTGACTTTTTACTCATTATTTCTTTTCTAATATAAATTCATACTCTTCACTACACACTAGCACTAACTCAAAGTATGCTGCTCTGCATATCGCCGCACGTACTGAATAACCATGTGACAAATAACCTTTGACTCTTAAACGAATTATACAGATAAAAACAGTTTGATTCAATTTATATTCTAAATGTCTTATTTATGGAGGAAAAATCAGCAGTTTGTTCTTTGTTGCTGCATTTGCCCTAACGGAGACCTAATTTCTTTCACCACATATTGACACTGAACTGCGTCATTACATGCGTCTGTTTACTCATCTTTCTCTGCAGAGTTTTTGTGTGTGGTGGTCGTATGTGTGTTAGAGAGAAACAGAGTTTTTAATGATTCGTTACTTGTTTTGCTGCTATCCAACAGTAACGAACACGTTTGGAACAATCAGCCTGTTAATATAGCAGAGATATGTTTGTTGGTTTGTGTGTCGGGTCATTGAACAGTTATTTTTGCAGGTCGGGCTGTGCAGATTGGCTCTCCAAAAAGGTCACGTGGGTGCAGATCTTAAAAAACTCCTGTGCATCACTATACCTCTGCGTTCTTTTACTTATTGAGGGAAAATATGCAGCATTTTCTGCATTTCGTCATAGTTTTTATCGTCATAGATCTATTCTTAGCTCGAGATTGTCTCGTCTTTGTCATGAAAAGAAGGTCGTTGGCAACTGGGTTGCACATCAACTGTGGTTATTATTTTGTTTATATCGTGCAATACTCATCAAATTAAAGATAAAGACGTGCTTGAACAAACAAACAAGACAATTAACTACTTACCAGTACAACTATCTTTGCTTTGGGGAGGCAGGTGGTGAGCAGCTGTGCAATAGCAAGAATTCCTCCCGCAACTTGCTGCGCTGTGTGTTCGTAATTGTTGGTTCCTACCCACAACACCACCACCTGGACAAGACCGCAGACAGTCAGTGAACACACATTCATCTGCAGAACTGTGATACAACATCATGCTTTGGAGATAATAAGAGCTCATGGATTGATGTCCGTGTAATGGCTGAGCGGTGAAAACTGTCCCTGATGGCTGCATCATTAGCACAGACAATAACAGTGTTTTCCAAATGAACACTGCAACCTAAAACCAGGACTGCTGCGGTCACAAAAGCTGTTCTGGACAAACTCTCCTCTCTCTGCTACATCGAGAAAGACGAAGCGCTCAGGGACAGCAAGTGACAAACAGTGTTTGTGTGTCAGAGAGAGTGTGAAAAGAGCTTTAAAAGATCTCCAAAAGTTCTCTGAAGACCTCAGCAGACTCATGTCACCTTGGGTCGGATGTTCTCCAGCTCTCCGTTCTGCAGCCTCCACAGCACGTTACAGGTGGTGTCTCCCCCGATGCCGAAGTTGAGCGCATGAAGAGGAGAGAATAATTCCCTCCACACCTGCAGACAGGAAACCAGAAATCTGCATTTGATATGAAGATTTCTGACTTTGATTGCTAAAATCAAATAACTCACTGATGCTGACGGCTAACAAGACGAATTACAACGATATGTGTATAAACACAAGACTAGCAGAGTGCAGGACATTCATGCTTCATATCCAGAGTATTGTGTGAAAATATATATAGAAAATAAAAATAGAAATCTTGTCTCACCTCAAACTGCTGCATTAGCTGTACCATAGAGTCACCGACAAAAAGCACGTCCGGTTCAGCGTCCTTACACTCCTGCACAAATCTTGTGTGCTGCAAAAAAAAACAAAAACACAACTTCGTCACAACAGAGCTCGAGATAGGATCGATTAATGACAGAAATAAATTCATTCAGAGACATTAATACAGTGAAATCAGCTCCATATCACGCCTTTCAGTCAGAGTTAACACCTCTGAGTTGTGCGTTTTAATCTTAGCTGTAGTATTGTACTTGTCAGCCGTCCAAGTCAGACAAAATCCTGCGAGCTCATCACACGACAAGACACGTCTGGTGCCCCGTCTGATAGAGAGCCTGGAGTAAAGCAGACTGTCTCAGTCCTATTAGCGTTGGAGGATTAACCTTGCACAGACGTACCAAGAGGAGTTGAGATAAACAAGCTGGATAAAGTGGTGCTTTGAGAATGGTTACTGTTGATTTTCACTAATTTAACATCAACCTTTTACTCCACATTTATCACTAATATTATTGAGAATATTATCTCATGATTTTGTGCAGATTTAGCCATCGCTTTATAAGGCAGCAGTAAACAGAGGCAGACTAACAAATAAAAATTATGTCTTTATTTGTTAGTCTGGGGTCACTTACATGAGCATACCGGTGCATACACATGGAAAGCTTCATGTATTTTGTTTGTTTTATGAGCTCAGACACTTATTATAGAGACACCTCACAGATAGGTATCGGCAGGCTGGTTTTGGCTCTCTGGTTCTGGCATGATGACAGAAAGTGCTTTCCTGTTGCGTTCCCTTCAGACACAGTCACACCCCCATACATGCTTTACACTACTGACTTCCTGACCGCTACATGTTTTTTTCATTTTTCTATTTATGTTTGTAAATAAACCTTTTTTTCTTTGCTATCACCTCGCGTTGTCTCCCTCCTTGTTGCAGTCTTTGAGCTGGGCTGTGACAGACGTCCAATATGCATCAATATAAAAAAAAAATGATGTGATTTTTTTATGTATAGTTTCTTACAAATAACAAATACACAGGAGGTTACTGTTTAAGTACAGTGTTATGTTGTTAAACTAGAAAATGACCCCACTACATATCTTTATATACAAAATACATATTTCTTTTGTATATATTTTACATGGCTAAAACTTTATGTTCTTCCTTCCCTTAGACTCTTAAATCTGTTTTAACTGTAGTCACTTTAAATCTACCTCATGCCTTGTATATATCGTGCAGCTTTGTGTTGTAATACATGTAACTGCGGCTGTAACATAAGAATCTACCGCCTCCACTTCACATCTTTGTCACAAACATTTGATAGCCACATTGTTTATTTACATATATGAAGAATACGTGCTGATATATCAATATCAGAATGCTTTACGCCATAGTATCAGTATCACTACCTGCCCAGAAAATCCAGTAGAGAGAGAGAGAGAGAGAGAGAGAGACTTTAAACATGCATTTCCCTGTGTTAAAGTTCTTGTTAAAGTTAAAATATAAATAAAAATCTCTATAGTTCTATTTCTTATTGCTATTTCTATTATAACTTTTATATAGTTTTCTATTTGTAAAGATCTTACAGGTGTAATTTCTCTGCACAAATTTTCATTCATTGCAAAGGTTTAATTTAAATCCAGATTTATCTTATAGGTTCATTTTAATGTATGTTTACTGTGTCTCATGCTGCTGTTGGATGCTTGAATTTCCCTCCAGATCAACTATCTTGTTAAACTGTTATGTAATTAATGTCATATATAAGTATATATTGGCCCCAGGAGAAGGCCAAGTTCTTGGAGAAATAAGGTAAATCTTCTACATGGTCAAATGCATTCATCCTGCACAGATAAGGAAGAAATGCGGCGTTTATGAATGATACCTCCTCCAGTAATAATAAACAGCACCAACCTGTGACATCCACCGTCCATCTCCTTGAACATCCTCCACCGGCTGAGGCACTGCAGCTGGGTTCACTTCATCACCACTCATCCTGCACACAGAGGACACACACACTTAATCAAACACACAAATAAATCAAAGCATATTCACACAGAGACACTCTGATACATGGATGGAGGAAGGGTTGGTGTTGTTTTTTTTAGTGCTGTGGCTGCTCCAGCTCCAGCTTCAGCCAGCTCCAGCTCCAGCATCAACGCTAAAAACCACTGCTGTGATCCCGCTGCAGATTAACGCTTCAGGGGGCAGACAGGCTGACCTAATACGGATGTAGGCTACTTTCGCTTTCCCGGTTGGTGCTTATAGATCACACAGCAGATCCCGTTAAATCCGCTGCGGTACCGTTTATCTGACGTTAGCTTGTTAGCCGGTTAGCCAGCCAGCTAATGACTGAGGGGGACTGTTATGACTGCATCTTTACGTTTGACACGCCCGTCCGTAACATGAACATCTACCATGAATTATTTCTACCCATTCAGTTACAAGACAAACTACCTGGCAGGGTGTTGGCCGTCACTTCTCGGCTCCCTTCGGACTCTTTTAATGTTTTCGTGCCTTAACTTAACACTTCGCCGTTTATAGTCCCGTAGTCAAGGCGGGTGATGCTCGTTAGCAACCGTTAGCAGCCTCGCGCTAGACGAGACAACAAAAGGTGTGTCAAGAAGGCAAACTCCAGAGAGCGTGCGACGGGGAGAGAGCACATCTGCTGCACCGGGGTGCCAGATTAACCGTAACACCGGCGGAAGCCACTGCAACGAGCCATATAGGGAGAGGAGGATTGTTTTACCCTGAGTTTTGCCTTGTAGGGAAGTACGGAAGCCCTACGCCAGGCATGTCCAAACTTCTTTTAAAGAGGGCCAGATTTGACTATGTGAAGATGCCCAGGGGCCAATACTAACATTTTAAAAATGAAAAACAATAAAAGTTACATACAAATCACAAAATCTTTTTTTTTAATGGCAATGTCACCAAATCTAAACCAATCAGGCGTGAACAAATCTAAAAAAAAAACATTTCTTCCTTTCTTTCACATCTGGAGTCAGATAACAGAATAAATTGTATGGAACACGTTAAACTTACATGAAGTTGATACAAATCTGAACCTCATGTTCATTTTATTATGAGTAATGCAAAGTTGGTTAACATTTAAGTTTAAGATGTATCACTTTTGCTCTTCTCTTTCACAAGATCATTCAGAAAATAATATTTTGTGTCACATCTACAGATATATAACACCAGCAGTTATGTCCTTAGAGGCTCAAATGCTTCGTTATGTCAACCAAAAAAGCCAAATCTTCCAGCCATACAGTATCTAACAATCCTAGCATGCCATAAATAATACATTATAAAAATTCAATTCAATTTTATTTATATAGCGCCATATCATAGCAAAAGTTATCTCACGACACTTTTCATGCAGAGCAGGTCTAGACCGCACTCTTTATAATATTATTTACAGAGACCCAACAGTTCCACCATGAGCAAGCACTTGGCGACGGTGGCAAGGAAAAACTTCCTTTTAACAGGCAGAAACCTCGGGCAGACCCAAGCTCATTGGTAGACGGTCATCCATCGCAACCGGTTGAGTTAAAGATAGAGAGGGGCAGATAGAGAGAGAGAGGAGGGGTGATAGATAGATAAATAGATAGAGATAGAGAGACACAGATGCACCGATTGCACAGCAGCAGCAATCATTGCTCCCGCTCGCTTTCCTGAGAAGTCAAACTCAGGGCGAGAAACACCCATGAAGCACTCCTTCGCAATGCATTATGGGTGCAGACGTTGGTTTTTATAACGCGATAAATAACGTCACTGCGTAAAAATATTTAACGTCGAACTTAACAATGAAATTATTCGTTATTTTAATTATTTTAGGTTTGTGTCAGATGACAGGTATGACGTGTCTGTGCGTGTAACACCGCCGACATCTTTGCTGTCTCACATACTGTCAGAAGATGGCAGCCCGTCTTCTCCTCTCATGAACATCTCTGTGTCAGCTGACCGCAATGTATCATGGTCACGTTAGATCAAATGCTGCATTCAAGTCCAGTAGGAAAACACAAGACAGAGCATGTTCTCATTTTCTCGTTTTTTTCACAATATGTTTATTGTCATTTTCTTATAACATCCCATCAGGAAAACTTAGAGTAACAATAAAGTTTGAGACTATAAGTTCGGCAGTACTCAGTCTGTAGGGACTTGGCTTGGGAACCGGAGGGTGGCCGGTTAAAGTCCAGTATGGACCAAATTATGGAAGGTAGACTGGTAGCTGGAGGGGTGCCAGTTCACCTCCTGGGCACTGCCGAGATGCCCTTGAGCAATGCACCGAACAACCCCCCCCCCAACCGCTCGCAGGGCACCGCTCTGGGTGGCTGCCTGTCTCCACCATCTCTCTCCACATTTGCATGTGTATGAGCCCTTTGTGTGTGTGTGTGTGTGTTGTTGTATTCTGGGGTTAAAATGCATGTAAAAAAAACTGAGTGAAAAAAGAATTTCCCCTCGAGGGATTAAAAGTATCTCTTCTTCTTGCCCTTAGCAATGTTAATCTAAGTTAGTCTACAGACCAAAACAATGCAAAGTCTCTCTTATCCCTATCCGCAATGATGGTGCATCCATACTCTTCCAACATAGTGCAATAGCCCTCCTAGCTTGAAGAAGTCCAAAGTCCAGAAGGTTACTTCGTTTAAAGTCCTTCGGATATTGCAAGTACACTGATTTTAAGGGGAGTTTAGTGTTAAACATGTCTGACAAATGACATCCTCAAGAAATTCTGGATTTTTAGACATTCCCATAGACAGTGATATAGAGCACCTTTCTTATTCAAACGTTGAGAACAAACATCTGGAATATTAGCAGACGATGAAGCCTGACATCCAATTTTCTAGTTAGATGTAGGGAATAGTTTATGTTTTTAAATAAAACCAAAAGAAATTATCCATTCAACCACATGTTTCTGTTACGTACACACCAACTGTACAATGCTTAGTGAAATGATTGTCGTCTCCAGTAGATTGTGCAAAATTAAATATGGGAGCAAATGTGCAGTATGTAACAAAAGTATAATAGTAAAAAGAAACAAAAAATACATTGAAATTACTTCAGGTATGAACAAAACTATTTGTACAAGTTGAAATAAAAATAGCAAACATTTCCAAGTGCATTAAACTAACATACTTCTTGTTGTCATGCACTGCTCCCAGGCTGTTTCTACATAAGATCACTTTCCTGAGAAAGTGTTTTTACATTTAGGGAAAGATTCAGCAGGCGTTGAGAATCTTCCCAGTAAAACAAATATCAGAATCACCTGATAGGCACCTAACATGCTGCCTTTAAAGTCACTTTATTGGAAATAAATAAATTCATATTAAGATTCATTCATTAAATATTGGTGTGTTTCAAAGTTCCTGATAGGTGGAGCAGCATTAAACCTTTAAAGACACTTCTTCTTAATCTAATATTGTGCTGTGGCCTACTTTCAGGGCCTGTCTGCACATGAAAACTGCTGACTGTTTCATTATCATCTCATGATGAATATGCTCATATTAACAAATATCCTCATGTGCTTGCACAGCACAAATGGTGGTGAGGTAATGTGAGACTTATCTTTAGGCATGCCTTTACATTTATTTTATATTTATATATTTGTAGTTTTTAAATTGAACAGTAGACAGTTACATTTGGATATTGCATGTAAATGTTGCCGAAATATAATCATATTAGAAGCAATTAAAAATTTAAACTAAAGTCTCTAAAGCTAATTTCCCCATTCATGAGTCTGACTTTTTTTTAACTCACTCAAATTCAAATTATATTCAGGCTTAAAGTTATGCATAATTAACAGAATGGCCGCTTTGATTGACAGGTAGGTTGTCCTTTGAGCACCCAGGCTTCATTCAGCCCGTCTCAGGTCAGCCGATGACCCACGTCTTGGACCACTTTTAGATTAGTCAGAGGCAGCAGAGCATCAAGATGGCGGCAGTCAGCTTCTGAGCTTCACATGAGAGTGACGTCACAGATACTACATCCATATTTAATAGAGTTTATAGAGTTTATGGTCTAAAAAAATATAAAAAATCATATTATCAGGTGATTATACACTCATGAAAGCATAGTCATGAATATTATATTTCATTTTCTGATAATAGATCACCCTAAATTTTACGCACTGGACCTTAAAACAAGCTTATTTCTTCTTCAGAGGCAAATAAGCCTTGTTGATCGTAGTCTACTAACACTATTACAAAACACCCTACACATTTTTACATGTTTTCTAGTATTTCCCAGGGCACTTGAACACACCACATGCTGTCATTTTATCGCTCTTTGATTGAATTAAGACTGATTGTTTTGTGATGGGACACTGTGGCCACAAGATGGCACCAGTCAGCAGAACGCTTTATAATGAAACGTTTAACCTAAACAACCACAAACCGAATGCGCATGCGCGGCGGACGTGTTGAGTGGCAGGTTGCGTCCAAACAAGTTGAGCCAGAAGTGAAGCACTAAACTCCGCCCATCAGGTGTGTGCGCAGGTTCACTCACATTCTCACCAGCGAAGCGTAACACCACCAAAATAATTTGGAGATACTCTATTTCCGACCGTCTGCGGAGACATTTGTGTTTCATTTGTTGGTTCAGGATTAATGTTTGTTCCCATGTGTCGGATATGGCTTCTGCTTCTCCTGGGAGGATTCGTGGTGCCAGGTGAGTCTCAGCCAACTTCCTGGAGAGACTAGTAGGCCACTTCATATGTTATCACCGACGCAAAAAAAACAACGTTAAAGCGAAGTGATTACTGGATTGTAAATATGATCCAAGAAGAGTAAAGTCTGCAGGGAACTTATTTAGTTTAATTTGGACCTAAGACGACCTTTAACATGGAGGCTTCTCCTGTAGAAACCTAAATAGCCTGTTACTGTCACAGAGATTCGACTATATAGTAGTTTTTTAAGCTGCTGTTGTATTGGATTGTTACACCATTATATGTAGATGATATATATCTTTTATGTTGTTATGCAACTTTTTTATATTCTCAACTTGAATTTTCAACAAAGCAAAGAAGGCATGGCATAATACTCCTCCCTTAAATCCACAATAATTGGTCATCACTGTCATTACACACATTATCAGCGTTTTCTAAAGGCCGATATTAGAAAGGAAGGTGAGAATTTAAGCCATTACATTGTGTACTTAACTTAATATTTACTTAAATGTAATATTTATAATAAAAGCGACCTCAGAAGCTCAGTTTTAGTTGCGTAATGGTGATGGAAACATTCATACAGCTGCTAAATTACAGCAATACAACTGATCTACTAATTGGATTTTAGAGGTTTGGAAGTTTGATGATCACAAGTTAAATGTTTAATGTATCATAACAGCTTGAATTCCTGCAGATTCAATCCCAAACATTGCATAGCGATGCCTTTTAACAAGGTAAATGTCTCAAAAGAGCCCCAACTTAAAGGAATATTTGCATTAAACCTCGACAGTTTGTGGTCTGCACAAATTACATTAGGTTTAAACCTCTTGACATTCTGAACGTTATGAGGTCAGACTGGCTTTTACTGCAGGATTATTGTAATTTTTCTGCCCAGATGAGCAGTTTAATGATGCACCCTGTGTGTGCTGATCATTTTGTGATAAAACAGTGGATCGATTTGCCAATTTTTTGTGTTTCAGCACAAAGTCAACAGTCACAATTAATGTATCTAGTGCAATGCACACCAGCGTTTCAGATGCTGTTCCTCTGATTTGGGAGGAAACTAAATGACTAAATGCAGGGAATGAAATTTGCACTGTGTTTTGAAGGTGCTGATTAGTAGTTAGAGGAAATGGTTTGTGACTTGAGGGCATAAATAACTAATTTAATGGAACAGCACATTCCTCACAAATCCAGATGTGCCCCACTGATTCGTCTGTCGGAGACGTTCAGGGCTAAATTTAGATAATTTGGTGCCAACAGGTATGGTCAAAATTCAAAGAATGCATGATGAGTGGTACATTGCCTTGAAGACGACATAATAACAATGTCTTTTTGTTATGTTGGCATCAGATTATGTTTTGATCTAATGGCCTGTCAGTTGTGAATATGAAGGAGCTGTCCAAACAGGCAAGCTTGGAAACACCTAGCGTGGTGGGCTGAACTATTGGGCTGCACTTTTGTTTCCCTTTTATGGAATGATTCAGACGAATCTGTGGCAGATTGTAGACTTTTAAACTTTAGGTTGAAACCAGTCAGCTGTAGACGATCTATAATCAGAGTGTCAAAACGGATAGATGACGCGAAGGAGGCGTTTTAATACAAACAATCATTCATAATGTCCCCAGGCATATTTGCAGTGTATCAACAGTATTCACCTGCAAAGCTTTGTGAAGCTTTTCATTAATTCATTTTTGATTGGAGAGTCAAAAAGGGAAGAGAACGTGCACAAAAATAGAAATATCTTCACAAAAATAGACAAGATTTTATTATCAATGTGTTATTACAACAGTTAATAATTAAAGATAATGCTGATGGGCACTGATTCATAAATTCCTCCAGTTCTGATTCATTACTCGTCTCATTCCTGTATCAGCTCCGTCCTGGTAATAAACGAGCTCATGCAAGTTTTATGGTAATAATTCAGTTTTATTGCTCAATCTGCATAAGTCCAATACTCGACAGGACTGCCTTAGTGAATCACAGTGCTTACAGGGAACTAGCATGATAAGTTAGTAAGTAAGCAAGTGGCTCTTTATGGATCTAACCAGAGGTGATAAATGTCGTTGTACAAACAAACGCCACACCCCTGTAATTTAGCTGTATGGTTTGCAAACAAATGTTGCTCGTGACGCCAGTCTTGGTTGACATAAGTATCATGCAAATGTAGCATTTTTTCACACAGTTCTGTAATCTACCACCTACCTGTTCAAACATCTTTTTCCTTCTCTGGCTGGTGCTGAAGACAGGAAGTCGAAAATAATTTGCTCTCGAGCATCCTGGTGTAAAGTTCCCATGTGTGCGAGGAAGTGATGAAGCTGCAGCTAAACACGTCAGGAATTAGACAAAGAAACCTATTCTTAATGGAAACTTGATGGTTAAGAGATCAAGTGACATTCATATCTTTACAAACTGAATGAAAAGAAACACCAAGATGTTTGTGGTGACGTGTTTAGGGTACTTCTTTTGTGTGCTCTCATTTCAGATAAATGTCTTTTATTTTGAAGGGTTTTATCCTCCAATGTCCAGTGTCAGTAAGCAGATCTTAGTGATGCATTAGTTTTCTTTGTTAATTTGTTCATTAGATATCATTAACATTACTTGATGACTTGATGATGAGATTACTAAATACTTATCCTGTTCCCTCCCTGTCCGGGATTACAGAACATTCTTGGCTTCTTCTTCTGTGGTTTATTAGCAGGAATGCTTTAATCCTGCAGGTGTGCTCATCTTTGTGACTGACAGTGTGATCCAGATTTAGCTTTACCAGACAGTTTGAAGGAGATACTCTCACATACTTAACCACAAAATCCTAATAATAATAATAATAATAATAATAGTCTTTACAGGCACCTTTTAAAACAGAAGGAATATTGCTGTGTCCATCTGCCTCTCTGTACTTGGACACACACACAATCATTAACCCAAAGCAGGCGTAGCAGCTTAGCTCTTAGATTATTTGAATTATTTGCTCTCTCGTTTGCTGTACTGAAGTGTAGTCATGTAGAAAATGGGGTCTTAAAATCTCAAAGCAGCGAGTGTGGAGAAGATTATGAGCAGTTGTTGTCACAAGAAACTGACAGAGTTACAGTTTAAAGCTCCAAACAATGAACGTCAGAGATCTGTGTCACTTTGCCCTTAACTGTCAAGGACGTTCCTGTGTTAAATAAGCAATGAGAACCAAGAATGGTGCCAACAGCTCTGCTCTTGTTTGGATTGTTTAATGAATTGCTCTGAAACTGTGGAATGAAATGAGAAACGTCATGCAGCTTGAAATCTAAATTCTGTGAATGAGTCAGGTAGTGGAGGTGTAAGTAGAAGGTTATGTTAATGTTGATGAGTAACAGCTTTATTGCCAAATACGTTTTCACATGTAAGGAATCTGCTTTAAATGGAAAAAGTAAAAATATAAGGAAGATAAAAATCAAAGCTATAAATATATGTACAATATGTTTTTTAAATGAAAAGAGCTGTACTTGCAGCTGGTGTGCAAAAGTTCACAGGGTGCAGAACATTTAGGTGTGCAAGATATTTTCTTAAGATGTAGTAATCCAAAAGATGTTACTTAAACAGTGTGCATTAATGTAGCATGTATCGTTTGGTGTGGAGGGTAAAAGTCAGGTCTTGTTGATGATGTTCTCACTTGGTTTTCTTCACTACAGGAGTGCGGCACGTCAGTGGAATAGAGATTTACACTCCGGCTGACGTGGAGGCGGTCAACGGGACAAGTGTGAAACTGAAGTGCACCTTCTCTTCCAGTCAACCGGTGACGCTTCAGTCTGTCATGGCATCCTGGAATTTCCGTCCCTTAAATTCAGGAAAGGACGAGTCGGTGGGTAGAAACTGAAAATGCTTTGAATGTGCCTTTTTATTGCATTTTAACATCATTATTAATGAAATCCAGTCATGGTTTTTAAAGGCATTAAAGATCCAGTGTGTAACATTTAGGAGGATCTATTGGCAGAAAAGGCATATACTGTATAAGTATGATTTTATGAGCATAAAATAACAGTATTGGGTTTTGAATGAGCCTTTCATATCTCCAAAGAAAATGGGTCTGTCACGTCAAGCTTTGAGGGAGTGTGCTGTTGTTATGCGCTGCAGGAATTCAGTTCAATTAAATTTTATTTATACAGCGCCAAATCATAACAGAAGTTATCTCATGACACCTTCCACATAGAGCAGGTTTAGACTGTACTATTTAAATATTATTTAAAGAAACCCAACAATTCCCACCATGTGCAAGCACTTGGAGACTGTCCACCAAAGCTGTCAGCCTGTGAACTGAACGTTTATTTCACTGCTGTCTCCAACGTCTGCTGATTAACCAACATTAGCCAACATCTTAAAAAGTCACACCTGTGGCACCTGAGAAGTGGTCACTAACACGGATTTTAAGTAATTTGTGACCAGAATTTGAAGGAAATAAACCTTTAGTGTGCAGAGAAGAAGTCTTACATTTATGTTGTGTGCACTCTTTTAACAGCTCTTGCTGGAAAAGAAAATAAGAAATAATGCATTGTGCTACACATTACTTTTATATCTTTCATACAACATGAGAGGCAGTTCTCCTCACAGTTAACATGAGGTCATTGATACTCAAACATCTGGCAACATACATGGGAAAAACACACCTCAGTGCCCGCAGATAGTGACATAAAACTATTGTGTTAATGTAGCTCTTGGTGGCGTTTAAACATACTGTATGTGCTTGTGTGTGTCAGGTATTTTTCTACCAGGGGATACCATACCCTCCCCAGGACGGGCGTTTTAAAGGCCGTGCGGTGTGGTCAGGAGATATTTTGAGACGGGATGTCTCCATCACCCTGCATGAGGTGCCTTCGACCTTTAATGGCACGTTCACGTGCCAGGTGCGTAACCCTCCAGATGTGCACGGCAGTAATGGAGAGATCGCCTTCAGAGTCGTCGACAAAGGTTAGACTGGCAGCGCTGCATGCTTGGAAGACTAACTAAGCCATGCTTTCAGCTTCTTCTTGCTTTTCAGTCATAACATTATACGTTGTATTGATGTTTTCAACATGTATTCAGAAGGTGGTCCTTGTAGAAAGACAAATTGCTCAAGATAACTTTCCTGAAGTGAAGGACAGTGTGTTTATAACCCAGGACACTCTGGTGTCTCTGTTTTGTTCTCTCATATCCCCCAACAAGTTTCCACCCACTGTTATCACTGATTTTGGCTCTTGTTGCTTCTAGTTTCCCTCTCCGAGATCGGCATCCTGGCGGCAGCAGTCGGGGGTGCCTGTGCTATAATCCTGGTCCTCCTCTGTATCTTCGTCGCCGTGAGGTTCTACAAGAGAAAGCAAAAGGAAAACGACTATGAGACAAACTACGGGGAGGAAGAGTGGAAGGACCCGACCGTGTGGTGAGGGCCATAGAGCCGGAGCGCCTCTTCTTCTTGGGACTGGTGTGGAGTCTGATGGGCTGCTGCTCTGCTGGAAAAGACAAATGAGAGTTGAGGGCGGGAAGGCATCTTTTTATTTTTATTTTCTTCCATGTTTGCTCCTCCAATGTTTTTGTTAACTTCAGTATTAGAGTTATAATGTTCTACCCTTCCTATTTGGTGTAAAGCCAAATCTTTATACACAGTTTTAAAAGTAGGAGATGTAAATATGGAGGGATTTTTTTTAACTAAATGCTGTTCTTCAGCTTCAATCTTCAATTCACAGCGGCAGTTCTGACTGTTGATTTGCTCTTTTATCATGTAACCATGGAAATTAAACACGTTAAATCATTGGTTGACTGAATCGCTACTTGAAACATTGATCATATCCCTAAAGAGCACTTCATACATGATACTGCTGCGGTGAATTGTTGAGTAATATCTTCTCTATTGCCTGCTACTTTGGGTTTAAAAGATAAGAGCATTGTTTTTTTTTGTTTTCTGGGCAAACCTTTCACTTTTCTCTGTGAGTAGCAGTTGCGTTAACAACTCTTGCTTCACAGAACGTGCCACTTTAATTTGTGAATACAGGCCATGAACCTGTTTCGGTGGAGAAATGTACATGAAGCGATGTTTTGGTCATCCACAAGAGGATGCAAATTCTCTGTGGTACTCTGAATGGGTTCGTTTCAAGCTGAGGATGCTGGGTATTGTATTCTTTAAAGTCTCTGTGTGTTATTTTAGCTGTGGACGTTTACACTTTCCATGCGGCCAGATATCCACAGGTCTCATTGTTAACGTGTGTGTGTTTGTGTGTGATTGAATTTGTTTTGCGGGGGTTGCGTCAGTTCACCTGAAGAAGCAGTTCACCTGACAGTTGTGACATCGAAGAAAGAAGCCGATAGTTCAGACGATGAAGAGTCTGAACCCAGCAGCGGAGATGATGACGAAGAGGAAGACGGTGAAGAAGATGATGACGACGACGACGATGATGATGATGACGATGATGATGATGACTACGATGGTAGTGGTGGTGATGATTAAATGGACGCACAGAGACATTTGCGGTATCTGTATTATGTGGGTTTAGCCGCTGAGCACAGATTATAAGCGATTCTTTCACCCTGAAGCAAATATTGGACCCGTCTTTTTTGTTTTTTTTTAGATCTTTTGGCATTTTTCGAACAAATCAGCAGAAAGTTAACTTTAGTGGAGACCTGTGTCTGTCTCTCTTCCGCTTGTCGGTGCTGAATTGTCGTTGTAGTTTCACCAAAAACAACTAAACTAAAGCTTTTTTTTGTCTCCATCAATATGACATTCACAACACTTCCAAATGAGGTGGGGACATGGGTTAGGGTGCATTCAGACAGGATCCAGCACTGCCCGACGTCACTCTGCAGCAGCCAGTCATTGGCCGTTCAGATTGGTCAAACCTCCACAGTCAGCCTGAAATGTCTCTGAAACTGAGACTATCCAGATGACATAGACAGTGAGGAATGAGAGTGAGGGAGCACCGGCATCAATAAAGCGGGTTAATCAGCGATTTGTTTTACAGCGATTACGTTCAGCACAAATAGACAGGAGCCCCAGCTGACCCCCACACACTGCTGCAGCGCCGAATTTTGTCTGAATGTACCCGCAGGAGACAGAAAGTTTATACCATTTCATATCTTTGGCACAGATTCTAAAGCGTTATCTTCTGTTATAGAAAATCTGTGTTAGTTTGGACTTTTTGCTATTCATTAACATGACTTAAATGTTTAGAAAACATGTCATTTGTTGTACTTTTTCTGTGCATTATGTCACTGAATTTCATTAATACAACACGGTAAATGTTAAAGTTGACTTTCCTACCTAGTCATGCTTAAGATTTTTTAAGACCAGCAGAACCGTCTTTTTTTTTATTTTATTGAATTGAATTCTTTTTCCTTGTCAAAACCTGCCGCCTACGTTACCCACAATGCCACTCAACCACCAACGGTTCTGTCAGAGATTCTGGTGTGTTGATGCTAATATTGGCTAATGAGATGCTAGCCTAAATCAGAGATGAGGAGCGGGCTGCAGAGGTCTGCTGAGCTCACGTCTTTTCAGACTTCTTCAAACCCAACTGACGCCGACTCAAGTGACATTACTTGAGGTAATTTATCAGACTTTATTGTTCCCCTTTAATTTCTGTGTGTTTTGTGTGTGTGTGTGTGTGTGTGTGTGTGTGTGTGTATATGACTGCTGTAACTTTTGCATCTTTGTATTAATTTGTCTGGATTTCCATAAAGCTGATGATGGAAATCTACTGCCTTGGATCAATGTTGTTAAAATTCATGAATTTTCATGTTGAATAAATGGACTATAGATTTTAGAGGAGCCAGTTTAATTTGGCTCATTGTTAAAAGCACCCCGTACCAGAGCGGACAATGTTTGTCCAACTGTGGCGTTTTAAATGTTTCTCCTGTTCAGTTTCTAAAAGCAATCAGCTGAGAGGAGACGAATCAGAATTCAATGCAAAAAAACGTCTTTTAATTGTGTCATAGTGCGTCTCTGCAGAGGGTTTCGATTGCTGCTGGTAATGAAACAGAAGAATGGGTGCTGTCATTTATTTTTTGCTCGCAGAAAGTCAAGGAGAGTAATTTAAACACACATCACTGAGGTGCAAGGCAATTAGCAAAAAAAAGGTAACATCTGCACGCTGACTCCATGCCTCAAAAGTTAAATAATGACAACGTTTCAGTCCCACTTCAGGATGGTCTCTTAAAGGAGCAGTGTGTAGGATTTAGTGGCATCTAACCGATGGATCCCGCCAAGAATGAGTCTGTGACGTCATAACCACAACGCTGTTTTGGTACGTTCTCCACGGACTGTTTCAGAAGAGCATTTAGCCCACCAGACTTTGTTAACTTGTTCAGATGTGGTTATTGTTTCTTTCTTCATGCTTCTAACACGATTGAGAAGGCTACGTAGTTGAATAGTTTCCCTTGTGTGTGCGTGAGTCTGCACAGGGTGTTCACAACGGGCCCAGTCTGACCTGATAGGATCGAAATGTCGTTATAAAACTTTGGTGGCATGGAGTCAGCGTGCAGGCGTTACTTGTTTCATTTCCAGAAACTCCACCATGAGATCTACTAGTGATAATCAAAGCAAGTGTTTACTGGATAGGCAACATTGCACAAGTGATTTTATATTTTGATTGTGTATATAGTCTAAAATAAGCTTGAACTTTACACCTTTTTTTTTAAACTTGTGTCTTTTAATGTTGTCATTATATATCTGCATTTAACCACCACGGAATAAAGAACTATTTTGAAGTTAGTAGTGTGAAGTGTCCTTTGATTGTGTGGGAATAGATCAGCTCTTCAGGTTAACAGATTGGGAGTGTGAAATACCTTCCACCAGCCACTCCTGTATGTGTCATACGTGACAATGGATTATACAGTCACACTTCCTTGCCTAACAACAGCTGAGTAAAGCTCAGAGTTCACTCATTTTTTCTGATCTGACTGAGCAAAAGTCTTGTCTGACTTTGGATCTACTTTTTCTTTATACCGAGTTATCTCATGGAGCTGCCCGTGTGTTGAAATGGGGGATTTGTTATGGATACAGGTTGAAAATAACCTTACTGGGACATTTTTTTGACTTGTTTTGTTAAGGATTTACACCCACTTAACAATCAGGAGAATACCACAGGCTGTGGTTTACTGTTGTACCACTCACATTACTGGAAAATCTGACTTTCCTGTGCTGTGATTGGAGCATAAATTTATCTCCCCCTGGTGGCATCATGAACTCTATTCTTTCATTGGCCTCAAACGGAAGTTGTTTTTTCTGTACTGTTGACTTGAAACACAATCCATGCTGTCATATCCTTCAACAAAACTCTAGGGTGTGTGTTTAACATAGAGCACTTATCAAGGCGACTCTAACTTGGGACATGTGGGAACAAGTCAAGACTACACAAACTTCTCTGACTCTTGTTGTCTTTTGTACGTAATACTTATTGAATGCAAACATAACACACAAAGTGCTGTTAACAAATACATTTCCAAGGAATATGCATGAGATAATTCACCTTTTGCAGCTTGTTAACTTGTTTTTTTTTTTAAGGAAAGATCAGCAAAATGAAGGCACAACTAATGATGGGTAAGAACTGCAACACTTTGGTAAAATCTTCTTCAACAGTGGTGCCCATATTTTTCTTTAACATGCTGTTTGGACTGTACCAACCACTGAATAACAAGAAATGGACCTGGGTAAGCTGTGAGTGTGTGCACAGTGAGTTGTGCTGGGGTGTGGTGGTCACAAAAAGAAACACATTTTGTCATATTTTGTCATTTCTGCACTGGTGGGAAGTATTACAGTTTCTGTACAGTACAGTTTTGAGGTACTTGTACTTCATATTTTTTACTTCACTACATTTATCTGGCAGCCATTTGTTGTCTTTCAGTTTAAGATTTAATCTAAAAAACATATAAACTTATAAAATACAATGCATTGTACTGTTTAGGCTTGTGGCCCCTCACTAAAGTGTAATGTGTAGTTGTTTAGTTTCCCTCTATGTTTCTCAGATTTTATCTAAACCTGCAATAACTGATTTCTTTGTCCAGGGGGCAGCAGAAACAAGTTTTAAACACACCGCTGATATATCATCATCTTTTGCATAAGACAAACTTGTTAACAAACTGTTGTTTATTTAGACATCCAACAGTTATGGAGCAACATTATCATTCATTTGGAGGCTTGTTTTTGGTCATCTGCTGAATGTAAGTTCAATATTTACTCTCTTTTAGCTCCATGTTTGGTCTCCACCAACTCCTGAGGGAAATATCTGGCGCTCTAGTAACCCCAGTTTATGCCTCCAGTGTTTTTTTAAACATCACTAGTTAATTATCTTTTAGAGAAACTAATAGTTACTTACAGTATATCAACTAATGTATGCTAATACACACATTGGAGCCAGTTCTTTAGCTGTTTTATGTTCACCAGCTACGTACCTCTATAAACAACAATTGCTTGAAATTTGCTGAAACCCTTAGAGGTGTCAAATTTAGGGGTCTCTATTTGTTGAATATGGCAGAAATGTAATATAATACCTCTTCTACAAAGTCTGCCATGTTTTTACAGTAAGCCCTGAAAGGACAAACAAAAGATAGAGACTTTCAGGTTTTTCGTGGACACCATAGTTTCTCGTTTACGCATTGAACAGGCGGCAAGTGTAGTGGGTTGCAATCATTAATTACACTATTAGATGCCACCAAATACTACACACTGGTCCTTTAACAGTAATAGTTTAAACAGAAGATGGAGTATAATATTGACAAGATGTTGGCTGCACATTAGCAAGCAATGTTTGTAGCAAGTCCATGGAGTAAACTAACTAAACTGTATATAAATTACAATAGTTATTATAAAATATTTACCCACTAAATCATCAGTGTATCATTAATATAATATGATTTGAATGCAGGGCTTTTACTTGTGTTGTACTGGTTAACATTGATTTTTCATTGTGTGAGTTCTTGTATTGCTTTAACTCACTAATGTACAGTAAGAGCTGAGACGTGTGTCCTCGCCTCTTTCCTGTGGAGCAGCGCACATTTTGCTGCAGTAGGAACAAATTACATCTATGTACTTTTAAAAGCTGATGGTGCACCTACATGGTATCTATGAATAGCACCACAGGACACATAATAATGAGCATCTGTACAGTTATGTTAGTGTGAGTGTGAGTGTCCATGTGTAGTCCTGCACAGGTCTGCAGCAGCAGCCTGTCTTTCTGCAGCAAAATGCTGTTGTTTTTTTTTTTTTTTTCTTATTGCAGTTCTGGAAGAGTTCCCACTGCTGCTGCATTTATACTCAGTGGAGGGGCCTGGAGAGGAGAGCAGTGAGCCCACAGCCCGGCCACATTATCTCTCACACACCCATCAAACCGCCCTCTACTCCGCCTACTGACACCTCACACCACACTTCACCTACCTGTACATGCTCATTATGCAGCCACGTTAGTCTGTAATCCTCTCAGGCGATCTCATATTGTTTAATCAAACACAGGGTGGATTAACTTTGTGAACATCCTGTGACACACATTAGATTTTAATTTGAATATTGCTGCTGTGTTTGCGTAGCTTTGTTTAGTCAGATCCGACCTCTTCCTCACTATTTAGCTCTACTGAACTATAGCTACTATATGCATATATATATATATATATATATATATATATATATATATATATATAATGCATGAGTGCAACGGCTAGGTATAGTAAACTTTGCATGAGCTACTAAAGAAAAAGAGATGCCATCCTGTAGACTGTATGCACATAATACCCTGCTTAAATTTTTCAGAGCTGCAGACTTACCTCAGTGTACCTCCTTCTCCTGTAAAAGAAACACCAGTTCTGTAAGTCCACGATGGATGTGTAGCTGTCCCCCTTGTCCTCTGCCTGTGAAACTGTACCTTGGCTCAGATGGCACAGTCTGTCACATGATCTTGCATCCTTCTTAGCACTCACGGCTTTCCTTTGCTCCTGTATGAAGCTCTAATTAACCTCCTAACCAACCACTTATTGTTTTATATGATAATAAGCCGTTATTACCGTACAGTCACTATATTACTATATATTTACAGTAATGGTTGGAGTTTGAGGGCATATAGTCTTAAGTGTTTAAGTGCAATGTTAGTCGGATCTAAAATTGATTAATCAAATCTGAAAACTGAGCTAAGCACTTCTACCTCCATGCACTGCAGACACGTGCTGCCAGTCAGCTGGTGTTGACTGATGCGTTTTGTACATTTATGGGAAAGGAGCTGTCCTGTTGTGAAAAATGACTGCAAATATCACCTCACGCACACTTTCAGCTGCATCACGCTGATCACAAGAGAGTAATGAATGCCTCATGATATACAAGATAGTTTGACCTTCCAGGCAGTGAATGGGACACACACACAGACACACACATATAACCGGTGGCTGTGCATGTTGATTATCCTGAGCCGATGGGGAATATGAGTCCCGACCGGAGCCTGTCTTTCAGGAAAAGATGAGAGTAGTAGAGAAAATGTACCTCTGTCAGTCTGGTGCAGATAAAAGCTTTGTTGAAAAAATCTGACATTTTAAATTGTTTTAGTAGACTAGAGAGTAAAGTACTGCACTGATTTCCTGTGATGACGGGTTTTGTTACCTTAAAGGTGACGTTATCAGTGACAGCGCACGTCTATTTATGAATGAACCATTTGGATACGGGACTGTGTGTCTGGCCCGGCCCTGGGGCTGCATTACACAACCTCCTCCTCAACCTGCACTGCAGAACTTTTCTCTGATCTTCACAAACACTCTGACAAAAGTGCCTGAGTCTGCATACACGCCCCGAGTCAGGAGATGGGGAGGAGGGTAAGCGGAGGGAGGTAGGGAGGAGGGGAGCAGAGAGAGAAGAGAGAGAGAGAGAGAGAGAGAGAGAATGGGGGGAGGCGATGGAGGAGAGAAAGGGAATAAGAGGGATACGGGGAGCAGGTGAGGGAGGGGAGACAGAGAGAGAGAGGTGGCATGCAGCCAACGGAGAGGACAGGGAAAAGTTGTGAGATAGCCAGAGGGACGGGCAGGGAAGAGAGTCAGCATCATTTTTGGGCTCTGCTGAAGAGGAATGAGAGCAGAGGCTTTTCCTCCTGTCCGTCTTTCTGTCTTTTCGATAGTCTCACCCCCTTCTCTCCTCTCTAATTGTCTCTCATCCCGGCTGCCGCTGCAATGTGGCTGTCTCTGCAGTGAAAGTGCTGGCTGGCGGATTCTCCTTGAGTGAACCCTGACTGTGCGCAGTGAGTGTTTGCCGCTCCACTGCTGTCCTGTCCACACTGACTCAGCTGTGCAGGCAGCCTGCCGGCCTCTGATTGAACACCAGCCGCAGGGAGCAGGTAGGCATGACAAAACTTGCACTTCTACATCAAATCATGTGTGTTTTTCTTTCGGCTTTAACCCCTTTTGCATTCAGGCAAAGAGATATGGTGTGCGTATGTAGACCCATGCATGCAGAAAACATGGAAACGCAGAGTATATCTGTGCAAAACTTTTACTGTACTGCTTTGGGGTTTTGTGGTGACTCAGTGTCCTATTTTAACATTTCAGTTGATTAAGTTTTTTCCCTCCTCTTCCTCCTCTTCCTCCTCTTCTGCCCTCTGCCTAACCTACAGTCTCTTCCACAGGATTGCTGTGGGGGCTGGCAGGCAGGCTCACCACCCTCCTGGGATTGCTGGGACGTGCACTGGTTGGGGTGCAGACACCCAGACAGCATCATCCAGATTAAATCCGGAGAGGCTGAGTTGTGCTAAAGGATATTCTACTAGCTATCCCGTGCCTGGGCTGGATCCTGCAGCAGTAATTGTTTTGGAGCACATCTGGCTGCGATGGAGGTCCAGTGGGTTGGGGTTGAACCCCTGAGGCTGGGCCCTCCACACACAGCCGTCGGCTTGATATTCTCTATAATGCTTGGTAATGTCTGTCACTTTACGTCACCTCTCTCACACTCTTCATCTCTCATTGTTGAAAACTTCATTTTTTCACTCACTGAATACTTAAAGCTTGTGCCAATGTCAGCGCGTATTTGTGTTGTTGTGCAGAGCAATGATGACCTTCATCTGCTTCGGACGTGCGTAGGTGTTCGCTGCAATTACATTTATTGTGTGAGAGCACAGAGGACTTTGGTGACTAGTTTTTTGGAGGTTGCATGCTTCATCTGCTGTGTTCTGCCTGGATGTTATTAGTTTGTTTGGAGTCTTTGGTCAATAGAATCAAGAATGTTGCTGCTTGGTTTGGATCGGGATTGTGTGTCCACAAAAAGGGAATATCAGCAGAATAAAGTGACCCTTGTGATTGGAAAAGCTGTGTCAGACTATAGGCACTCTAGGCCAGGCTCTGCCATTCACGGCATATTGTGTCTGCAGTAATAGAGCAGGGGCGTCACTCAGACCACTGTCCAGTAAACCATCAAGATATGGAGAATGAGTACTTCTGCAGTGGCTGTACAGTAGGTAAACAGATCTAACATTGTTTTCTCAAGTTATTTCACACCCTGATCTGAGACATATGGTGGTGATAGCCTCTTACCATGTGGGTTAGGGTGTTTTGGATATAGAGTATCAGGTGTGGGTATTAGATTTGCGTGTGCTTGAGACGACATCAAAGCAGACATCTTCAATAAAGTGGTTCCTTAACCTCGTTAAAGAAATGCACCCCATTAGAATCGAATTTCAGAAGTTTTCCTTCCTGCATTAGCCATTAAAAATCAGCCTGTATTGAGTGAAATACACCTGCCAGACGCCTATAACCCTCTTCTAACGTTGTTCCTACATTCATAACTTACAGTGTATACTTCAGTCTAAAACCTATTTATGGGTGTGGAGCATCAGTGCAGCAATAGTGCAGCAAACACGCATTAAAAAGCAAAACCTCCATGAGACCATGCAGGCTGTTAAACCACCTTTAAATACATCCAGTCCATTAATCAAAAATATTATTTTATATATAAATCCTCAGTAATCATGATTCCTCTATCTCTCTCATTTACACACATGAACTGACTCATTGGATTAATCGTGTTGCCAGGTAAACACCTGAACAGAACGAGAATAGCTGTTTCTTTCCCACCTGCGTCGTCTTTATTTAGAACGAACAAACAAAAACCAACATGTTGGCCATCTATAACAAAAACTGCACAGTAGACTTAATCAGCAGATGCAGGTGGAGAAAGATGCTACAGCAGATGCAAAGCATCTAATTCACTATGAGGTGTTTACGGTGGTTAAGAAGGGATATTAATTTTGTCAAGCAGTGAACAGACTGTAAACACGTAGAGTGATTGGAGATCAGGCACAAATGTACTAAAGTGTTAAAGCTAAAGGAGGTTTATATCTGAGCATTAAACAGCTCTGGCAGTGCTGTGGTGGACTTATGTTTCTGTATTTATGTATAATATTTTGGTTTCCTGTGCTGGAATGTTCAAATAACTCACTGCACAGTGGCAGGAAAGCAAATTTCTGAGTTGAACTCTGTCACACTTTAAAAGACGTCTCGTGTCAACAACTCAAATCTGGAGTCGTTCTCACGTTTACGCCTTTGAATCAGGTCGATTTTTGTCCCTTCTTAACCAAAAACCACAAAGAAATCTAGTGGATGCACTGGCCAGAATTAGCTTATTGCAGATACATCTGTTTTGGTGTACATGGCATGACGTCGATGGTGTGTTTATGTTTTTAAAAAATCATAATCAGATTTTTGAAACATATATTATGCTGAAATATTGAGTTCAGTATCATCCTCAAAAATCCAGACTGGGCTAAAGTTTTTTTTTTTTTTCATTTGAATATGGTACATATTTTCATATTTGTGTATTCATCAGGTAAACTATTGTCCTAAAGTTGACATATATAGGCTACAAACTGGAGCAACTCTGTTCTACTTTTATCTGAAGCAGCAAAACTTTACTTTGCAAAAACAAAAACTTTAATTGGAAACCTCAATAAGAAATGCAGCAAGGAGACTTCGAGAAGTAGGCTACTGATTATATTTGAATGTCGCCAGAGACAAAACACAAGCAGGTCAAGGTTCTTGAAACAAGAATATAGATTTTTTTTTTATATATATCATATTATCACATAATTCTACGTGTTTTGTTCTTGAACTCTTGTCAGCAGCTGATAGAAACAGGGTAGTCTTGTGGGAAACAAAGATTTGAAGGACACAGAGAGGGAGTGAATGAAAAAGGAATATTTCAGAAATATTGTAAAAGCCTGAGTGACGCAAAATAAATGTGAATGAGTAATGAGACAGGAGGGGTGACGCTGTTCTCTCTCTCTCGTCACTGTTTGCAAGCTCACTGTGCTGCATTGGACCAGCAGAGGAAAAGACTAGAGGGAGTGAGTTTTTGCGAGATAGGAAGAGTGAGATGAGTTTGAATCAATAACATCCCCACATACAGAATGCCCTCCTTTGCAGCATGAAGCCATATCTGCTGCTCTTAGCAAATGTTATTCCTATTTGCTGCAGTGGTTCGCTTGTCAGACGTTGACCTTGACCATGTTTTTGAGCAAAGCGTGGGACAGTGTGCACCAAACAGAGGGCAGAAATGGCAGGAATGTTAGAAAACAAGTGCAGGAGATGTTACAGTTGCAACCACCGATCACACTCAGGTGTGTCAGTTGTGTTATGTTTTCTCCCTATAACCTCTGCATCTGTGCACTAGTTTCTGCACAGCACCTCGTGAGTGTAGTTTACACCTCACACACTAGATGGAAGCATTAAGCACAAGGTGAGTTAATGGCATACAAGAGGGAGAGAGCAGACCTACAGTTTAGTCTGTCCTTGACCAGCTGGAACTTTATACTGTAACTCTTTGCTACCCGTGACCTTCACACACGCCTCATCCCAGAGTTGAGCAGCTAAATGGGAAGGTGGAATATCTGCTGAGTCTAGATTGAATGAGGGGAAAGGGAAGGACAAAGTTTTCCTATATCCATCTGCGACTTCCTGGTGTACAGTTACAGTTTCCACAAAGGGCCGACAGCAGATTTCATCCTGTCTTATTGATAGTAAAGTCACAGCAAGGACTTTGTGGTGTCATGTTACTGTTTGACTTGTCAAGTGCCAATAATAGACACAGTATGTATGTTATAATGTGCTCTTACAAATGATAAAAATTCAACTTAAATGGTTAATAGGATAAATTATGTGTGTCTATTAAAGGAACACTGCGTAGATGGTATTTGATGTAATTTAGCGCCTCCACTGTCAGAGTGTAATCCCACTGTGGTAAATATGGACAGCTGTACATGTGTTTTTGTTATGATTATATTACTTATGATCAAAAACAAGCAAATGACAACTTTGCGAGCACCCGAACATCAAACAAGTACTTACTAGTCCAACAGTAAGAAGCCCAGCTCAACGTCTGTCTTTCAGTCTTTTATTTCACCAAGCTCTCGCCAATGACTAAAAGTCAGTCCCAGCTTTATTCTTGTCCAGCAGCGTTTCACTCGGTCACTCTCTCTTTTTCTCGTCATAGCTTCCTCCATCAGCGTCTCCTTCTGTCTTTTCACTTCTGTCATTATTAGCCCGGTTACATTGCCCACATGCCCAGCTCCGGTTCTAGCACGACATCATCTCTGCCCTCCAACTGCATCCCTGCCTGAAAACCTCCTCTTTCCAGTGGTCCAAAACGCCTGTGGTGCAAACACTAACACTCCCCCAGAGCTCTGTGCTCACAGTCCAGGCAGCCTGGCTAACAAATTGAGTTAATATTAGCTAACATCAGCTACAGTTAGCAGCAGTTTACTTTACTGTTCATCAGAGAGTTGAGGCGGAGCAGTTGCGGGACATCAGAGGGAAAACCAAAATACATTTTCTTGATAAAATATGATCCAGTTACAACAAAATCTGTGAAATAGTTGGTGGTGAGTCACTTAGTGCCGTAAAGCATTACGTACTAGGTGATTGTACCCGGAGTGGGAATGACAAAGATACCATTCATCTGATTACACATTAATTATAATGTGTTCTTTTATGGTAGAAAATTTACATAATATCACTTTAAGTTGGCTTATTACATACAGTATTAGTAAGCATGTTTACTATGTGTGTTAAAATTCTTAAAATTATCTAAAAGGTTTGAATAATCAGGTTAATGAAATGAATAATTCAAAACATCTTACTGTATATTATGTGCATTGTGTACCACACTGAAGAGAAGTTTTAAGTCTCATCAGAGGAGCAGAGCAGACTTGTTTGGCGATGTGACCATAGAATTAGTCCAAGGAGTTTCTGTGCAAAGTTCATATATTGTGTAAAGAGTTGTGAATGGTTTAAGAAACAGTACCATAAAAAACACAAATTTTACATTTTTATGTAGTTTTTTTACTTGTATAAATTAAACAAGATAAAATGTGTGAACTGGTAGGTGGACTTTGTTACCCTTGGACTGAACCAGGATAGCTGTTTCCAGAGTTTATGGTAAGCTAAGCTAACCAGACAGTATGGATCTTCTCATCTAACTCTCAGCAAGTAAACAGATAAACAGACTTCCCCAAACTGTTTTTCTTTAGAGCAGACTGACTTTGTGTTCACTGTGAAGCTGATTCTTGTGTTTTCAATCTATTCTTCCTCCTCAGGCATGTGGCCCATTCAGGCCCTCGAGATGTTTGTTGGGAAGATTCCCTTCCTGGTAGCAGTGAATGGCAGCACAGTAATGTTGCCTTGCACCTACTCCAGCTGCATCGGCATCAAGAACCTCTACTTCAACTGGCAATTCAATGACAACGGCACCATGCAGAAGGTGAGAACCTGCTGTTTGACAGATTCACTATTTCACTGTTTTGGTCACTCGTAAGTGGACGTTTAGGATGACTGACAGCTTGTTGGTCCCATCAGGTGTGTGAGTCAGTGATACCTTCAGAGGGGGTGGTGCCACATGTGAGTATATATCGAGACCGGGTGGACTTTGTGGGGAAAAACGATCACAACAACATCTCCATCTTGCTGTGGAACATCACCTTCGAGGACGGAGGCCATTACACGTGTTTCGGACGCAACCCCAAAGAGAAGGGCAGGAACCACAGTGCCACCTTCCACCTCATTGTGGTGGACGAGTGTGAGTGGTCAAAGTCTGTGAGAGAGGAGTCTGACTTATTTTTCTTTAATTATATAAATGGGGTCTTCAGGTGAAATGGTATTCCTATTATTTGTTTAGTTATATATTCTGTACACCTTTAAAATTCTAAACTAGACCTGCTCAGTAACTTTTCCACCCCTTTAGCAACTATAACGAGCCCGATTGTGTGGGACAACACATTCCTAGATAGATATCTAACTTATTGTTATGTACATTGACCCAAAGTGCAAAGTATAGTTAAAAAAAAGGTTTATTAAACAAAGTTAAAACGGTGAATAGTGCAGGGGATGTTGGGCGTCTGGTAGTGAAGAGATCCACAGAACGGAGCTGGTGGTGGCTGTTTTCCATGGGGACTGATAACAAAGCAGGGCTGCACGTGGCAGGGATTGATCCTGATGCACAGAGAGATCAGGGTTAGCGATAAATAAAGAAATCACAACAAAACTGGAGATCACACAAAATGCTCTGCAGCATTCATTGCTTAACAATTTTTAGAGTGTTTCACAAGCAAACAATAAGCATGAACACCAACATACTGAATATCAAACACAGGCAGGAACACTGAACTAATGCATGAAAACTACTGAGATACCAAAGCTCGTTTAATCAGCGGTGTACCCGTTCATATGAGACACCTGTTAACAGAGTAACAGCTGTAAATGGAGAATCAACGCCGGGAGAGTACAGTACTTATAAACCTCCAAAAATTAGAGTAAGCTCGAGTTAGATAGATAGATTGTTAGATATATTTCTTTATAACCAAATCACACATCCTGTTGTACTAATACCCTATATGTGTCACTATACATGACAGTAAGTGCAATTACCTCATGTAATCTAGCTGTAGCTGGCTGAGTTGAACTCTCTGGGTCTGTCTGAGCATGTGCCCTGACGTCTTTGGTCACTTTGATTCACTCTAAACTCTCTAAAACTCAAACCTCTACCACAAATACTATGCAACTCATATACAGTAAATCCTAGTTAAAAAAGGAGAAGGTCTTTATAAGTTTAATTGATGGGTTTATTACGCCTGATTTTAGGGGGTGCTGAAGCCCTCTCAGCACCCTTTCCCACCCCTTATTATAAAGTGTGGAGGTGGCTGCAGCCAAATGAACTAGGCTCTATTAGAAGACATTGTGATACTGTATACAAATGTTAATTTTCTGTAACCTCAAACTGTTATATGTCGATTTTTTTCCCACCATTCCTCTGCTCTTTTTGTTAATGCCTGTAGTGAGGGTGGTGGACAACACGCTGGCCACCATCATAGCCTCAGCTGTGGGCGGAGCCATCGCAGCGTTAATGGGCTTCATGTTGCTCAAGAACTTCACTCTGTATGTTCTTGCCAAGATTGAGGAGAAAAAGTGAGTTTTCACCGCCATCTGGATATTTATCAGCAATGCAACCATTTCACACTGTTTCATCAGAGCACACTGTCGGGGCTTGACAGCATGTTTTCAGATAGCTCAGATACTGTGCACGCTGAGGTTTTAAAAGGAGCGAGCTGAAAATGTTTCCTTGAGCTGCTGCGTACGTACAGTTCTAACTTTGTTTCTTTTTCCTCCAACCCCGCTGCAGTAAGGAGTGCCTTGTAACTTCATCAGGGATCGACAACACAGAAAATGGCCTCTCAGGATCCAAAGCTGATTCAAAAGCGACACCAAAAAAGAAATGAGAAAGTGCATGTAAATATAACCATATGAGTATTCATATTTATGTACCTTCTTTGCATATATTTGTATATGCACATGTGTTTGCACACATGCAAAGTCATTATGTTCAAGTTGGGATCTTAAAACTCTGCCTGGCTGTGGCCTTCAAACGGGAATATAAACATGTGCACAGCGATGTGCACAGAGTAGTAACCGTGCAGATGATATACAACTAAAGAATGTGCAGACGAGTGAGTGCACACGTCGTTTTTTAAAATGTGCACACAATTTAATCATTAACATCTAAAGTGCAAATACACCTGCCAGAGACATTTCATCTTGAGTATTTTGGGTCAATGTCTTCATCATATATTCACCTCCTACTTGCCAACTGGTCTCCCATAAATCTGCCTCTTTTGCCCACACATTACCAGAAAAAAATCATAGACGGTATAAAATATGGTCATGACGTCACCCACAGGTTTTTGAAGAGCTGTTGTGAAGCTCTTGTGTGGCCGCCATTTTGGCAGTCCTGTTTCTGCCACCCACATGGGCAAAGACTGGATCGTGGGTGGAGCTGAGGCGGGTTGAATGATGCCCGATTGCTCAAACAAACCTGTAACAGCACCCACCAGTCATATCTATAAATTCACCCTCAGTACAGTTGTCATGAACGGGAAAATTTAGCTATAGAGACCAAATTTGTACCAGGCTGTAAACATGTTTATTTCTGCTGTGAAGTTGGACATTTTAACATGGGGGCTCATGAAGGCTGACTCGTTGTGTAGCCAGCCTCAAGTGGATGTTCGAGGCAGCCATGGAGGTTGCCGCTTGAAAAAAAAAAAACACATTATAGTTGTTTGTTTTCGAGGAGTAAGCCGAGGGCAGTCAGTAACCGTGTCACAGTTTGACAGCATCCACTTTTACTTCATAAAATGTGACCTGATGGCACACAGTGCATGAATATCAAGTCCAAAAAATCCATACGTTTGTCTCTTTGGAAAACATTCCCAAGTTGTCTGGTTAGACTGACAACTCTAAAACATGCGGCTCTGAAAACAGCAGTGATGGAAGATGCAACCTTAAAGGTTGTTTTACCACAGGAAGGAAGAAGACACGACACTCATGAATAAAAAATAAATAGTCTGGAACCTGCAAGGTTTAATTGAACCGGTCGGTTTCCTGCTGTATCAGGACGCTCTGAGGATATTTGGTCATTCTAATCATTCCCACTGGAAAAATCATCCCCACATAAGTTGAGATAAGATATACTTTATTGATCCCACAGCGAGGAAATTCACTTGTCACAGCAGCTCACAGTACATAAGGTGGATAAGAAAAATACTCATAAATAAATAAATAGAGGTGCCCCCATGGCTCAATTGGTACAGAGGCCTGCAGTGACCCGCTTTCGACTCCAGCCTGTGGTCCTTTGCTGTGTGATGTTCCCCCTCTCTCTCTCTCCATGCTGGTGTCTGTCTTCAGCTGTCCGGTCTCACAAGTTGAAACCCGTCCAGAGTTACCAGAGAGTCTGAAGTGAATTAATTCAGCCATGTCTCTGTGGTGCTACACTCGATACTCCCTCTGTAGCCTGGCATAACACCTCATACATCCTTATCAAGAAAGCAAACAAACTGAATGTTAACATTGTTATCGCTGGTTTTGTGTTTGTACTTTGACCATTAGACTTTAGATACACCACGGAGCATCCGAGAGGTTACAGCGAGCATTTCAAGACCCAATTTAAAATGCTGTGCAGACACAGGGGGCTGCTTATGCAGTGTCAGCTAAGTAGTGGAGTGGAGGCTTGTTTATGATCAGTAAGTGTCTCTGGTAGATTTTTAGATCAAAAACAAATTGTGTGCACATTTTATGAACTTCAATTCAGAATGTGTAAACCAGTTGTATATCATTTTTGCACAGTCATGCACTGTTTAAAGTGCTTTGTAGCCATGATATATCAATAATTGTCTGTGGCCACAGCCAGAGTTTTTCATCTGAAGTTGGAACAAAAAAATCTTTTTTTATTTAAATGCTTGAAACAGGGAATAATGCAACAACAGCTGGGCTGAATCCTTCTTTAACTAACACCAAATTCACAGTATACCTTCGATAAGTCAACTAACACATCATATCTCACAAATGTACTGATCAATTTGTAGCTACTTTCCACAAAACACCTCGAGTATGTTGTTTGATCTGTTCAAACACATTTAAAATAGTACTAACCAGTGTTGTAGCACTCGAGATTGGTTTTGAGACCGGGCTCAAGACCACTTTTTAAAGGCCTTAGTCTCGTCTCGGTCTCAAACAAAAAGGACTCTGGATATTAGTTCAAGACCGGTCAAGACCACAACTATGGAGATATCACTTAGTTGTCTGTGCATGTCTGGTAGGAGGCATCAGCCAAATCTTCTGGACTAAGTTTGGTTTCCTAAACCACAAAGAGTTCATCTGCAAAACAGCAGATGTAAATACTTCAAGGTGACTCAGTGTAGTAATCATGCTTCACCTAAAGAGTTTTGGTGAATATCAGCTAGGCTATATACTGTCTGGTCTTGGTCTTGACCCGGTCTCAACCCCTCAAAGTCTTGTTCTTGTCTCTGTCTCGATACACTCTGGTCAGTTTAGTTGGTCTTGACTACAACACTGGCACTAACACAAACAGTATTGACTAAATATTGTAGGATTCAGCCCAGCTCTCCATCTTATATCTTCTCTTTGCTTGATATAAAACACAGGTGCCTGTTAGTGCTTCTACGCTCCTCTGCCAGCGAGGACGACTACATATTGCAAAACAGTTTAGAAAAACTCAGCAAACAGTTATAGTTACAAGCTTCTGAGCTGAAATGATAGACAATCCCCTGAAACAACTCCCCCAAGCCCCCACCCAGAAAATGTATGACCCCTTGACGATGCTGCTTTTAAGACAAATAACCAATGCATTTTAAGCATGTGCAACATGGGCCAGATTTTAGACACAATGCTAGAAAACAGAAATACTTTTTGGAAACAACATGTTCCAATATACTAACACTGGTAGCATCAGCTCTGAGGTTAACTGTAAATCCCATTTTATGCCATGCTAACTTCATCGTGCTAACTCTGGCTGAGGCTGAGCACTATTTGCTGATGCGGCCCTGAATACTGTATGCCTGGATCAGACTCAACATACCCCCCCCCCCTTTTTGCTTAGTATGTGCCTCTTCATGGAAATGGCTTGTTTTTTCCTAAACACTGACAAACATTCATACAAGTCAGTGTTTTACTCTTTGCAATAAATAATCTTTACCTGCTGCGCCACAGTGACAAAAGATAAACCTGGTTGCCCTTGTCCATGCATACAGTAAATGACCCATAGATTCATGATTTAAATGATCGTGGGATCTCTCAGATAGCAGGCTGAGTAGGGGGGCTGTAGTTCAAGTATAAGCAGGAAATAAGACAAGTGATGCTCTCAGTGTAGCCCACTGACTGTGCCAAACAGGGATGAATCCTACTGAGCATCACATCAGGAGATGAATGTATCTGCATCACACTCAAAACAGTGAAATACAAAATACAAAAACACATCTGTTGCACGTTCAAGACACTGAATGTCTGGCTTAAAAAAAGAAATACCTCTGGAGAGTGGACAGATGTGTGGCGTAAACACTGTGTCAGGTCAGATATAAACGTACCTCCCCTATAGTCGTGACAGGTTGTTGAATGAGCGTACTGTACAGTCAAGTGTGAATGTCTGCTGGTTTCTGAAACTCACTGTTATGTTTATAATAATGTGCCTCCACATTAAAGTGACACAAGGCTTTAGTCACTGGCTTGAAGCAATATTATAAAGGTTGCGTGTAGGCCACTTTAATAAGATGTATATTTTTGTGTATCTGTAATCCAAACAAGCGTCGGTTTGTCGCGTTGATCATCCAAGTGAGACGACAAGAAATCAAACAGCACACATGGGGAAGTATTGCTGAGAGTCTTCAAGGTCCTGTGAAGTGACATTGTTATTCATTTTTTTGCAGAGGGATCAATCATAAAAGAATTGTTTGACATTTGCTCTGTTGCCGAAAGTTAGATGAGAAGATTGATACCACTCATGCGTCTGTCTGTTATGTATGAGGCTAAAGCTAGTGGCTTGTTAGCTTAGCTTAGCACAAACCAGGCGAAACAGCTTGCCTGGCTCTGTCCAAATGAAACGAAATCCACCTACCTGCACCTTTAAAGCTCACTAATGAACATGTTTTTTTAATCTGTGCAAAATCTGAAGTATAAAAATGTAAAAAAATATTGTTGTACCGCAGGGTTATGTGCAGGAGTCTCCACTGGTTGCCTGAAACAAGACATAACGTGTTAATTGGTGAGCTTTAGAGGTGTTGCTGGGCAGATTTTAGCATTTGTGGACAGAGCAAGGTTAGCGCTTTCCTTCTGTTACCAGTATTTTTGCTATGCTATGCTAACAGTCTCCTGGCTCCATATTTAAGAGGCAGAAATGTGAGGCAAGAAAGTGAATTAATGTATAATGAAGACAACTTTTTGCAGGATCATACGATCAAATAATTGTGTTGCAATAACTGAATTGAACTGTTGAAGAGTGAGTTTTCTCTCTGTCAGTGTGATCCGTTTGAATTGCCGCCTCACTGAATCGATGAATCGAGCAAACCGAACTTGAGGAATGTTGAGATTGTGTCGGTGTGGGCCTTACGATGACAAGCAACTCTATGCAAATCACAACAGAAGTGACGGTTTGTCACACTGCACCTTTGAGTTACTGTGACAGGTCTGTGAGCAATACCACCGTAAGGAGATGTCCTGGATCATGGAGTTTTGATGATGGGATGCAGGGTGAATGGGGAACATCCAGAGAGGGAGCATGGAGTGAATTGGAGCCCCTGTACTCGATCAGACCCTGCAGAGCGTATAGACTGAGTCAAGTCATACTCCACCGCTGCTCTCTGCACTCAAATATACAGCTATAATGTTCTGGCTCGCCCTCAAATGATGTCTCCATTTTTAACCTCTCATCCATGCATATCAGCCCTTGATCTCTTTAATATAGAAACTCTAATAAAGTTTTGAATAAAATACATCCTGTCGTGCTGTTTGTGTGAGTTGCAACACTTGATGTTTGATGGCAGTGCCTCCTGTTGGGCTGAAGGAGGAAGAACACACAGTTAAACCTGCACAATAAAGCAAATGTTGCTGCTGAAAAATACCTTTAAGTGACGCTCTTTGTTCTTAGATTATGTCATCAAGGTTATCTCTGATGATGGATTTGCATGCAGGAAATGTCTAAAGATTAAAGACACTACCAAGTTGCATTATGGGAAGTGTAGGATCCAGTGTTTTTGGAGCGTGACCTGTACTTCGGACTAAAAGTTACAATATGTCTGGCTCTGCTGTGTCAGTTTTTACCATTGAAAGATGTCTCACAAGTCACCAACTTTATGCAAAGTGTGAAAGAGGACTAACTCTTTAAAGGTGCCACATGCAAGATTCTGGGGAATTTTACACAATTTTATGTTTAATCATTTTTTATTGGGTGCACAGGTTCAAATGTAAAACAAATTTAAAAAAAATTTGACCTTCCACAACTTTTTCTGTTGCTTATTTTCTAAGAAAGTCCGAAGAATGTGATATATATCCATCCTCTCTAGTGCCTTTTCTCTCCCCTACAGTGTCAGCAACATGATTCGAAATTGACAGGAAAAAAATCCATCATCAAACAGCTTATTTGTGCATATGATTAATAATTAAACACATTCATATATAGAAAGTTATATCTTCTTACATTTCACATTATATTAGCTAGTGAGTGAATTAGCATCCCAGTTCAGACCGCCCTAGCATAATGCCAACATGTCAACATGTCTAATCAAGCTTCTCATCCCCAGATAGAAGTCCAGTGTAATTTACCTTTTCATTTAAACTAACGTTAGTCGAAGTTTAAAGACATTTATCTTTGGTTTCCTGCTGTGTGGACATCATATGGTGGCAGTTACCAGGCAGTTTAAAAAAAAAGAAATTTCCATAAGTAGAGACGTTGAAGTAGTGATGTGATTGGTCAATTGTTTAACACATGTTGTGTGTATCCAATCATGTAGATCAAACTACACGTCCTTTGTAGAACACAACACAAGGTGTGTTTTGTAGATCAAATATAACTTTATATAACGTTCTATGAAACAAAGTGTCATGTGATGCATAAAAAAAGGAAATCTTCACATTAGAATTTGAGCATTTAATTTCATAATTTTTATTCCAAGTGCAGCTCACATAAGACATTGTGCTACATTTCTCATATACCGATCAGCCATAACATGATGACCACCTGCCTAATATTGTGTAGGTCCCCCTTTTGCCTCCAAAACAGCCCTGACCCATCGAGGCATGGACTCTACTAGACCTCTGAAGGTGTGCTGTAGTATCTGGCAGCAAGACGTTAGCAGCAGATCCTTTAAGTCCTGTAAGCTGCTGTAAGTGGGGCCTTCATGACATCCCACAGATGCTTAATTGGATTGAGATCTGGTGAATTTGAAGGCCAAGTCAACACCTTGAACTTGTTGTTCCTGAACCATCTTTGCTTTGTGGCAGGGAGCATTATCCTGCTGACAGAGGCCACTGCCATCAGGGAATACTGTTTCCGTGAAAGAGTGTGTCAAACTAACATCCACATGAGTGGCAGGACCCGAGTTTCCCCAGCAGAACATTCCCCAAAAGCATCACACTGCCTCCGTCGACTTGCCTTCTACTAGTGCATCCTGGTGCCATGTGCTCCCCAGGTAAGCAACGCACACACACTCGGCCATCCACGTGATTTGAAAGAAAACGCGATTCATCAGAGCAGGCCACCTTCTTCCATTGCTCTGTGATCTCGTCCTGATGCTCCCATGTGCCCATTGTTGGCGCCTTTGGGCAGTGGACAGGTGTGTTCTGACACCTTTCTATCAGGATCATCATGAACTTTTTCAGCAATTTGCGCTATAGTAGCTCATCTGTTGGATCAGACCACATGGACCAGCCTTCGCTCCCCACGTACAATGAGCCTTGGATGCCCATGACCCTGCCTTGGACCACTTTTGACCGGGAACGACCCACAACAGATGCAGTTTTGGAGACGCTTTGACCCAGTCGTTTGGCCGTCACAGTTTGGCTCTTGTAAAAGTTGCTCAAATCCTTATGCTTGCCCATTTTTCTGCTTCTAACAACACTGAGTACAAAATGTTCACTTGCTGTCTAACATATCCCACCCACGTGTGAGTCCATTCACCTGTCAGTGTTCATACTATTAGGGCTGATCAGTGTATGAAATCTACTGAAGCTGCTTTAAAAAACGACGACTACAAAGCATCGCAAACATAATCACATCTCTATCTACAAGGTCATGCACTAAATCATTGTGCAGAAACGTGCAAAAAGAAAGAAAGAAATGGAGCCCACTTGCAGGTGTCAGTCTAACCAGCAGATGTCAGCAGTGACCTGCATGTGGAGCCTGAAGCTCCGGTCCTCCTCCAGCGGAGAGAAACCGCCTCATGCTGACAGTTGGTTCAAGTTGTTTGAAGAAAATGTTCAGTGAGTGACCTCTGACCATTTTGTGAAAATGATTCAGGTCTTACAACTTACTGCCATAAGATTCTGAGCATTATTTGACAGAAAAGTAATGATTAATATCAGATGATGAACATAAAAAATATATTTGAATAGTTTCACAGTTGCATGTAGGCCTGTTTAATGACTTAAAACACGTATTTCCTGTTAATTTGCTCTCAAAATAATCTGATTATGTCAACACCTCTGACATCCTCAGGTCCTGTTAATATGAAAGGTGTGTTTATGACTGAATGAACACACAGACGACTTGAATTTCATTGCAGATGTGGCACTACAGCAAATTCCAAATTGCTTTTCACCCTTGAATCATTTTATTTAGTTTTTCTGGTCTTTCTGGAGGCTGTGCAGCTTCTGCAGCTCTTCAGATCCACCTCTGCCAGAGACTTTAAATATTCTATGAACTGGGAGTGTCCTGCAACTTACCGTCCTAATTTATGCTTATGCAGGGGAGCTGTGCACATCAGGCGCAACAGAGAGAGCAGAGTGCAAAAAAGGGGGATAGGAATGTAGAAAGTTGGTGATATCTTTTCATAACTGGTTTGATTTACCTGCTGCGTTTTTTTTTTACCTGCTGTGTGGAAGTGTCAAACCCCACACCCCACTACTCTCTCTCCACCTCCTCCTCCTCCTCCTCCTCCTTTTCCTCCTCCCCTATCTGCAGTGCATATCTGTGCGCAAATGTCTACGCATGTTTCATGGCTCTCCGAAAGACAAAGAAAAGCAGTCATTAGTCTGTGTTGTAGCTCCACGTCCCTGTGATTTAATGCCCAAACTCACAGAAAAAAGGCATGCATACATTTTTTAGAGTCTTCGAAGGAGCCCGAGCGGCTTTTGTAGATCCAATATTGCGCAAAGAAACGCGGTCATCAGGGGCGCACAGGTGGGTGCGCTCTTCAAGGTGCCAACAGATCTGTCTGCGCAGCTGCACCGCTCACACACACACACAGAAAAATTTTTTGGACACAAACTAGACCCAAAAACCCCCAAAAAACAAAAATCCACCGTTCAGCTCACATCAACCAGCAGTTTTTTCCTGTGACCCATCGTTGCGGTGTTTGATTAGTGTAAAGGGAGGATGGATTTGTATGCACAGTAGTCTTGGGGAGGAGAGGAGGGGACATGGGCGGGGCTGAGGCGCCTCTCATTTCCCCTCCATGCTTAGCGGGGCAGCAGGGCTGGAGAGACCTCCGGGGAGCACAGTCGCCAGTCCAGCACGGAGACCCGCCTGGCCAAAAAACCGCGCCTCACACTTGCCAGGATTGCCAAATATTCCTGAAAAATATACCTGCTATTTATGGCATGTGGCTTGTAACTTTACTCCTGCTGTACTCTCTCCAAGAAGGTAAGAAAAAAAGAAATATTTCACATCATGCACACTGCTGAGCGCTGGATGGACTCTTATTGGGTTTTTTATAAGTTGAATGAAAAGTGATAATCAATCAGAAATTAATTGATCTGTGTCTGCGGACGGTGTGTGTGGTTTGTGCTTTGATGTATCATCGGAAGCCTCGTGATGAGGGATTGATTGAAAATGAATGTTTCAATCAAAAATGTATAAAAGCTTCTGCAGCTGAGCAGGTAGAAATATCATGAAAGTGAAGCTGTAGAGTGATTTGTTTTGATTTTTATTCATCACATTTAGTTTTTGTGGTTTTTATGCAGCGGCCCGTGCCGCCTCAGATGCTGCTGCTGCTGCTGCTGCTGATAGCTGCACGGATTGTTTTCGCATTACCAACTCCAGTTATGAATATGTAAAATGGCTGAATAGGGAGAATGAGGTGCAAATACAGAGGGAGGGTGAGAGAGAGAGGGAGAGAAATGAAAACATGCATCGGCCTGCAATTATATCAATTGTTTAACAATTTTAGGACTCCAAAATGTGGCACTCCTGCAAAGTTTTGAGGATTTTTTTGATATCTTTGTGCTCTCATTGTGCAGCTTTTTTTTTTTTTTTTTTTTTGCTAATTGCAGCTGTTTTGATGGATTTGGCACAAGCGCTCCTTTCCACTGAGATGCTCTTTTTTTAGGCGGTTTTAAATCTTTTTTTTTTCTGTCCCATTTTAATTTGGATTACTAATAAAAACCCTCTCTTTTTTTTTTACCCCCCTCACAATGGCCTTATTAGTTTAATGGATCTACACCCACATAAAGGCCATAATTAGTGCATTCAGATTTGGCCTCCTTATTTAATTCATTTGCTCTCTCTCTTCTCTCATTTTTTTTATAATTATTTATAGATATAAAATGCGTCTATTTGTTTAAATGGATTTCTTCTTCAGTATATGCAGTAAATCCCTGACCCTATTGCAAAGTTGATCTTCTGATATTACAGTGCATTATAATAATCCTGAACAAATCTGCGTCGAAAATAACACAACTTCAACACTATGTGCACTTTTTTTTTTCTCCAGGGCCTTTTGTGTGTTTTGGAGCCATGTTTATATATTTATTAACACCAGGCCAAGAGGAGGTGTAAATGTATCTATCACTAAATAAATAAATAAAAAGTCTAGGGTTGGCTGAGAGGAGGAATATGGCTGATCTTTATGCAAACGAGTTGATCAAAATAGGCCATTTTAAGTTCTGGCATCTTCTTTTTTTTTAAAAAAAAAATCAGCAATTAAGCCACATAAATGCAGCTCATGTTGTGTTTTTTTAACCAAAACTACATTTATCAGATATTTGCTGTTGGTTTTAAAGCAATTATTCAACTTGAACGAGGTGATTTCAGAGCCTTCTAAACAGTTTTTTTTTTTTTTTTTATTAATATGCGCAAATTTATTTCACCAAATGAGAAACTCCGAGGGGCGTGGGTGCAGATTATAGACTTGCCCGGTCATGTTCCTCACTAATAGCGCACCTGGACCCCGCGGACGTGATCGCGCGTGTGCCAGCGCGTGCGTCATGGCTCGTGTTTGCTGTGTACGTGTGTGTGTGTGTGTGTGTGTGTGTGTGTTGGTGTGTTAATATGTGTGTGTGTGTGTGTGTGTGTGCAGAGGAGGGGAAGTGACGGGGACACCCCCCTCTTTGGTTTTTGTTGTTACATTTTAGACACTTTTGGGTGTTTATTTTCTGCAGGAGCTGAACAGGAAGTTGACTTTTTTATTTATTTATAAGATTTTTTTTGTTAAAAAAATAATAATAAATTGAATTAAATTAAATGATGTCAGAGACATTCAGGTTTAGGTGGCAATCATGGTGCAATGTAATTAACTGGATCTTTGGAGGAAAATTGACCAATTAAAGCACAATACATGTAATTCCTTTTCATCAATTTAAAGCAATTAAAAGATGATTTTTAATTGGTGATTTGAAAACAAAAACTTGTCTTTTCCTTTAGCTATCATTTAAACTCAAAATCACAGACTGCATTTGAAATTGTGCATTAATTAGCAGCTAATAAAAATCAGCTTTAAACCACACAGGCCTACTGCAGGCCCTTCAATTTTAAATCTAATTTATTAAACAAAATTAAAAAAACGACAACATTCAAATGATATCATTTGAATTTGAGGTGTGATCCCTCACCCTGTGTGGCACACACTCATCCTCTCCACCACTCATCCGCTACAAATAGAAATATGCAAAAATCCACCTGCCCCCCTCTTCCTCTTCCTCTCCTTCGTCTCCTTCTTCTTCCTCCTCTCTTCTCGTCTCACCCAGTCCAATTCCCCCGTGTTGCTCTCCTTTGCAAGGCTGCACAATTAAAGCTGCAATCTGAAGCTATAGACACCACTCAATGACAGAGCTGTGTGGTCCACAGGGGTGCCAATCATTACTCAGGCAGGATACAGGCATGCAGCTCAACCCTGGCATTATTTAATTTTATAAAAAAAACACCCACTTTAAAGGAGAAATATGGAGCTCTCTGTGAGATTTTGGTTGCAGTTCAGGGGCTACTTGAACCTTTTTATTTAAAATGAAGGAGCAAAAATATAAAATACAAAAGAAAGTCTCATGAACCGACTGTTGCTGTCCATTTTTTAACAATCTGCTGCAACTTTACTCACATCTCCTGCACTTTAAACTCTAAATTTAATTAAATAAGGCACAAAAAAATCACAAATTTTGATCAATGTTGTTGCCAAATGGCGGGCAAAGTGTGCTGGTGTAAGACTGTCAGCAGGGAAACGGAGCTCATTGCACTTCCCAGCGCACCAATAGGATGTCACAGCTCTGTCACTGGTATCCCTGCTCTCCCATTCGCTCCTTAAATCTATTAGAAAATCCCAACGAGGTTATTATGAATAAGAACGAATCATTAAAATCAACAACCAAAAAAAAAAGAAAGAAAAAAAGATGCAAACGAGCACCATCGACAGTGAGAATTTCTTTTTTTTTTTTTTTTCTCCCAACAAGAACTCTGTGTATCACCACACTGATGCTAAATTGAGCCAGACCTCCTCCAAATTTTATTGGATGCCGGAGCTGCACATTTTCAGAAGGAGGGTGCGTTCAGCAAATGTCAAATCTCTGAAGCAAGTAGTTGTTTTTGTTGGATCTCTCTCTCTCCCTCTCTCTCTCTCTCTCTCTCTATCTCCATCTCTCCCTCCCTTCCTCCCTCCATCGCTTCCTCTCGCAGTAACTCCCCTCCCTCTCTCTCCCTCATCACTAGGCAGAATTAAAGGTTGGGGGAGGGGCAGTTTATGCAGACTGTGCTGGGACTTGTGATCCACAGATTTGATATTCACATTAAGAGAGAAACTGGCTGCTTTGATGTGAGGGGGAGCAGGTCCCAGGGGACTGCTGAAGTAGCACACTTTTTTTTTTTTACTGACACAGCACAGGCCGGGAGGGGGGGGGGGGGTTAGGCAGGACGGGAGAGGGTGGTGGTGTTGGGTGGGGAGCAGATTGTTGGGGACAGGGTGTACAGAAAGACAGTAGGTGGGGAGCAGCGATACCCCCTTCGTTGATTAGATCTAACCCCCCTCTACTTCTTCTCCACCCACCAACCACCTACTTATGCCAGACCCCTGAGGATTATCCATAAGATTACACCTATCTTTACCCGCATGCATCCATACCAATATTCAATTCACACCCCTTCTTATAGTACACCTCCTCCTCCTCCTCCTCCTTCTTTGCTGCACGCACAGTTTCACTCCTCGTGCCCTCTTATCAAACGGAAAACAACAGCTTTCTGCCCCCCAAAAATAAAAAAAACACCTGAAGGATGCGTGATGGAGGGGAGTGAACGAACGCAGGAGTTGGAAAATGAAGCTGTTTCCAAAATAGCAATCAGTCAAGGAGGGAGAGGAGGAGGAGGAGGAGGTGGAGGATGTTCTGACATTTGACATGCACCGCCTCGTCTCGTTTAAGTTGAATCCTACTTTTGACCTTTGCCATGTAAAATCCGATGAAGACGAAACGATGTGAAAAAAGGTTTTGCCACAAGAAAGGCACGACAGTAAGAGAGAGGAAGAACATGTGGTTGGGCACAGGAGAGCTCTGGGTGTGAGAATGTGTGTGTGGTTTGTTTACCTCCTCATCACAATACAGTTGTGAGCATCGAGTGTGTGTGTGTGTGCACTCCTGTGCGCACTCACATCCTGGAGAGGCGTAGATCAGCTGCATTATGCATGATGAAACCTTGCATAGGTTATGACTTGTGCCTCTCTGACATACATATTCATGCGTGGCTCTCTGGCAGGATGTATAAAATAGTGGCTGCGACTCTTGACAGCCGAAGCTTTAGCTCCAGCGGGCGCCGTCAGTGCTCCTTCCAGTGAGGGCTGGTTTTCCTCTCTCCGTGTCTGAACGAGGTTGATGAAGCCTCCTGGGTGCAGGTGAACTGCAGCAGCAACAACACAGGAACCCCACAGCTGTGGTCAACACTGCCATCATATTATACTGAGTGTCGACACACAGCTGGAGTCAGATGTTTGTGGAGGAAGATGAAATGAACAGGGGCGCCATGAGACCGGGATAAAGTTGTCTTAAAGTGTCAAAGCCAACTTGCAGGTTTCATTTCTATTAGTTAAATCTGCATAAATTAACTTAACTAAATTAAGAGCAATTAGTAGGGTTGCCTTTCAAGGAAAAAACCCAGACATTCTTTGATCTTTGAAGAAGAAAATTAACTTTATTGATCCCTCAATCACATGTGGCAAACATGAAGAGATGATCAGTCAATAGCGCCGCCCTGGAAGCAGTTAAGGGTTTGGTACCTGCTCCAGGCACCTCTCCAGCTCCCAGTTCACGCTCCATACTGTGGTCCATGTTGGACTTGAACCGGTTCTCAAGCCAAGTCCCTATGGACTGAGCTACTGCCACTTTTCTCTGTTTTATATCACAGTAAGTTGAATATCTTCAGGCTTTGGACTGTTGGTCACACAAAACAAGACACGTGAAGACCTCATGGTGGACTCTAAGAACTTTTGATTGACATTTTCTGACATTTGAAAGTCTAAATGAGTCATGAGTTAATGGAAGAAAATGTCAATTATGAAGTAATTGTGATAATTGACTTTGAACCAATGACCTGAAAGAACTTTAAGACATAAATAAAAAGGAAGAGAGCGTCTTTAGTGCTGTATGCTGCACTGTAGAGTGTAGCTGTTGGTCTGCTGATGATGAATTGTCCCTAATGTTTTGTAAAAAGTTAACTGGTGGAAAAAAACATGTCATAGATGGTTGGATGGTATAAATTGGTCTGTTTGGCACCTGAACTGTAATGTTTAATTGATCCTTCAATTGGTTAAACATCACCTGAGCTGTTACACCAGGGAACAGCCTGCTCTGATGTACTAAATATCACAAAGGTTCATCATCATAAACATGTTAAGGAGGACTTTTCCGTTTGGATTAACAGATATATGTTTATCTCTGTAATTCACCTCACTGCTGGTGCATGTTGGAGTTTTGTTTCCTTGACACACCTGAGCCCTCGTTGCCGGTTGGCCGGTGGTACGTGATGTTTCGACTGTTGGTTTTAAATGGAGTGGAAACTCCGCCAGCCTGGCACAAACCAGGACGGTGCCAGTTGAGTTTTGGAGCGTGCCCAGTTGCGATGCTCTGCAGCTGACCACACCTTACCAAACAGCAGGTTGTTTCCAGTCCAAACTGAACGTTTGCACGGTTACACCTGCAGATATTTGAGGCAGAATTTGGAGTTTCTAAATTTAGACCCGTCAGTGGGTCACGGTTGATAGGTTAAATTGTTGCATTGTTTTTTTTTTATTCAGTCACAGCTTTTAAGTGCCAGCGCCACCATGGCAACCCACTCTGTCTCCTCCCAGTGTGACTGAGCGTTGAGAGCTGCTCTTGGAGTGTGTATGCATGCATGTATGTGTGTGTGTGTGTGTGGTGGGTCGCCTGGTTTTGACAGGCTCTGAGTGGTGGGAGTTTGCTCTGATCCCCTTTCTATTCCACTTCCCGCTCCATCAGTCCCACTGCTCCCAGCCCCCCAGTGCCCATGTCCCCAGGCCATATAATCTACTGTATGAGAGGTTCTCCCGCTGCCCAGCCCACTCCTCCCCCCTTCCAGAGCTCTCAGGGTGACCCCCTCACTCCTCCACTTTAGTCCTGTCCCCCCATTGGGAGATTATAGATATTGCAATCTTTAATATGGGCTTTATGCTCAGGGGCCATTATCAGTAATCTGCAGAGGGGAGGGAGTCTGACCTGGTTTTTGCAGCCCACCACCGGACTGCCAGACACATTTTCATATACCATCTGTAACATTCTGCCCAGATTTATCAATCTCTGGTCTGCGAGTAGCACTTCTTTCCTCCTGGATGGAGGAGGTCTTGCTGTCTTGGATGTGGCGCTAAGCTGAGCTAAGTGCCAGCACGGTGACACTGTTGATGATTGATTCTGCCGGGCTTCATTTGTTCATGTTTTTCTGTCTATATCAGCTTAAAGCCACGCCTCATTAAACAGAGTCTAAATGTTTGAACGCACCGCACCGTCAGATATAATGTTTGCTTTCACTCCTGATTTCTTGTGTTTGGTTTTAGTACGCCAGACGTTCTCTCAATGTCATATCTGATGGACTCTGCAACAATATGACAAACTTCCTTCTCACTGATGGTTTTGATTCGTGCACCTGTGTTAGAGGGTTAACTCTCCGTTATCCTGTTTCTTCAACTTTGCAGCACGATTTCATGATTACTCAAAAATTATTTGACACTAACAGCACTGTCATTTGTCTGCTACAGCACAGTCACCACAATAAAGATAGTTATTACAACAAATAATTCAGTGAAGTCTATTGAAACTTTTATCTGCAGGATGTTTCTGTACACTGAGCGAAGGCAGGGGGCAGCACTGTAAAAAACAAAAAACAAATTCTAAATTTATGAAAAATGTATGTACATTTTACAGTACTTTTCTGTTTTTAAAAAAAATTGTATACAAAACTCATTTTTATACAGAAATATTGCTATATTATACAGTATTTTTTCCGCTTTCTTAAGTTACATAAAATTGCCTGTAAAATGACGGTAATTATCTGTAAAAGATTTTGTAGCTTATTATATAAATTCTTATGTCCATCCTAACAATTAAACTTCAGTTAATCTTTTATTAGTTTGACATTTATGTGTACTTTTACATTCTAACTCTAATTCTGGATACAACATTAGCAAACATCAAACTTAAAGCAGTTTTGTTTAAAAAAAAAAAAAAAAAAAAAAGTACAAAGCTGCACTGCTCTATTGAGTTTTTTTTACAGTGCATGTTAATGCAGTAATGCTGTTTAAAGTGAGCATAACAATCAGCTGGTGTCAAAATCAGTCAACAGATGATCTGAACCACAGAGGAGTCAAAACTTTAGATCTTTAATTGAATTTATTCATCAGAAAATTGATTTTATTTCAGCTTTTTAATCACTTTTCTAGGTACTCAAAGACACTTTACATGGTAAAATCATCAAAACATCAAAACATTACATTAAAAACACATACAATTTAAGTTAAACATTAATGGCAGTTTTAAATAGGTGTATTGTTGGATTGCAGGTGGGTAGGTCAGTGCAGTCACAGATATGTTTGGGGGAGAATAATCGATTAGGTTGCTGCTCTTTTATTTTATGTGATAATAAATTGAATATCTTGTTTGTTGGTCAGACAAAAGTTTGCAGTTTTTCACTATTTCTTTTTACATTTTACAGAGCAAAATGATCGATATATCAAAAAAGAAATAAAAACAAATAAATAAGCCTGCAGATTATCGTATTATTCAGGTATTATTCAGGTAACTGTATGAACTCCATTTTGCATTTTTGTATCTTGCAGTTTAAACCTTCAACTGATTTTTACAAAATGTTTCCAGGACAGAAGAAATCATCAGATCTGTTTTGTAACTGCAAGGCAAACACTTAAATCACAAATTAACTGATGTTCATCAGGATTAAGCATAAAGATCATCACACCTGAAGCTTTGTCAAAAATAAGATTTCTTTTGTCAATTAAATTTAAATTAAATGTAATTTAATCCAAAAATGTAACATTAATATATAAAATCTTGTAGATTCCACCTCTGAACAATTCTATGTAACAAATATTGACATTGTTTTGCAGCAATTTCAACAACCAGTATTTAATAGGCGAGAAATATAGAAGAAAAATCAATTTGATCCATTTCATAAAAAAAAAAAGAAAAACATCTCCCATAGCACGCTGAATGCTAATTTCATCCAATTTGGATCAAAATCCTCCATCTTTCAGTATCTGTTTGTATCTTCCGTGATGTTTTCACAGACTTTCTGTGCTGAACTGAACATTAACAGGGCGAACATGTTGCCGGGATGGTGTGTGTATTAGATGATATAATTTAGAAGCAGTGGTGGTTAACATCCACATCTGTCCATCAGCAGCCATCACCCCCCCCCCCACCTCCTCGTCTAATCTTTCTTATAATGACCCCAAATTTGAGCACCCTCCTCCTCCTCCTCCTCCTCATTTCCTCTTGTCACTCTCCTTTCTCTGTTGGACCTGTATGTGTTTAATCTGAGTGCCAATGAAGAACATTCCTGTTATGTGTGTGTTTGCGAGTGTGTGCACGCATGTGTGTGTTAAATATGTAAGGAGATTAAATAGACTTAAATCTCTGCGTCTGGCATAGAAATTCCAATCACATAACCTATCAGCATGTTCCCTGCGCTCACTGTACGGAGGTAACAGGCTCCTCCTCCCCCCTCCGATCCACCTAAACCATCACAAGCTTTAGCCCAAATCCCTGGCTTTCTGCATCACATGACTGATGTTTGCAGCTGGACATTTGACATACATTTGTTATGATTATTTTGCCACACATTTGAAGGACATTCCCACCCTGTCCTTTTGTTTTTTTTGCCTTTAAATCAATAGCAGTGGAGTCCCGTTAGCTCATATTCCTACTTTTGTGTGTTTTCTGCACTTAACAGGTGCTCATCGTTGACCTCTGACCTCCACCTTCAGTGATGTTGTGTTGTCTGTTTGTCCTTGCAGTACACAGTGAGGATGTGGGCTCCACCAGGCTGTACTTTGTGAATGCCTCCCTGCAGAGGGTAACCTACTCCAGCTCGGTGGGGGTGTCCCTGCCCTGTCCAGCAGGGGGCACCCCCAGTGCCATACTGCGCTGGTACCTGGCCACCGGCGACGACATCTACGACGTGCCCCACATCCGACACGTGCACGCCAATGGCACCCTACAACTGTACCCCTTCTCGCCCTCCGCCTACAACAGCTACATCCACGACAACGACTACTTCTGCACTGCCGAAAACCAAGCCGGCAAGATCCGCAGCCCCAACATCCGCATCAAAGCTGGTGAGTTGAAGTTGAAGGTGTTAAAGGACCCGATTGAGATAGCAAAGAAGGGTTGTGGAGCAAAAGGCCAACGTGACAAGCAAAAAGTAGAGCAGACGTGATTGGCAGCTGCAAAAAGCCCAGCCCACACACAGAATCACCTGCCCTAAAATAGCCCGCCTCGACCTGAACACAGATTGACCTAGAACACAGTCTACAGAGAGAACATCTGCATCACATACTACACAAGGCCTCGGCCTTCGCTCACACCTATTTGACTGAGCCGGTGATGAACCGCTGCACTTTATACCGACATAACCCCCCTTCACTTCACTTCAACTGCATCTACAGCACCATCTGGTAGGATGAAATCCAAAGCAGAACCCCGGCAGTACTTAGAGTTAAGTAGCACCTCCAATGTGTGTTTTTTTTTTTAGATGATATAACCAGATGAGATGAAGAGGAAAAAGTGTGACAGTAGGTTAGATTTCAGATCTCATTGACAGTCCTTTACTTTTTAAAAGGTCAAGTACATTAAATGCCAGCAGGAACTTGACAAAAGCAATGCTTCTTAAAGCTTTAAAGCCAGGTGTGAAAAGTAATTCAACACCTAGTGATAAGTAGATACAGCACCTTCTCATCACTTCTTACAGCTATGCATGCTAACCTAAAACAGGGGATATGTTTTGGATGTACTGTGAAGGTACACGCTTCTTCTCCGTCATCACACAACAAATTAATTCAGTTAACCGGTCAGAATAAATCGATAAACACAAGTAGATATTATAGGTAGTCTATTTTTGGAAATTTTGACCAAAAGCTGCCTCTGTTGCCATCATGTTCTCTTTTCTGTCCTCCTTCTCCTCCCTGCTCCCTCGTTCTTCAAACTGTCCTCTTGTGCCAGACTAAATATAGCCACAGCACACTTCTTTAATTATCTCTCATTAACAAACCTAATTGGTGCTTTCCATTGATTGGACTGCGTGAGGCTGCTTTAATAAGCGAGTAACCTCATCTAAAGTAAAATAAAAGTACGTCTGGGGAGGTGTTTTTCAGGGTTGGTCCAGCTTTAGGAGATAATATGAAGAAGAATTTTACCAAACAGACAAAGCTACATCGTCCCGCCCCCTCCTTTTCCCATCATTCATTCAGGCCAGTCAGTCCCTCCCCCTTCCCTCCTGCCATCAACATCTGTTTTCATATTCTGCCTCCCAACACCGACCTGAACTAATACTCATATTCATTCTAATACTAATACTAGCGCCAAGTTGAGGATTTGAGCCAGGACCCTGAGCTGCTGCATGCCAGCCGGTTGCTTGCCTTCATTCCCACATGACCCTAAAGCCTGGCCTCAGGAGACGAGGGATTAGCATGAACCAAACATCCTGCAGCCAGCGGCCTCTGTCGGGGCCCCGGCATCTCTGGTGCACAGGTTACAATCAGACAGGATGTGGACGCTTTGTTTCGGGGTCTGGCCTTGTGGCACCTATGCAGCCATTGAGCAGTTTTATTCCATCAACTGTTCAAAGAAGATGTAAATTCACATGCATGTGTTTCCCCTCTTTGCAGCAGGAATGTATGCATGCTGTCATCGTGTCTGTTACCAGGGAAGGGATTCCTAACCAGTTTCTTAGCAACCTTCGGATACGTCCTAGCTTTCATGTGATTTTTGCTAATGAGTCCCTGCTCATTCAACAGAGTGTAAAATATCGCATGAACCTGCATAAACTGAAGCACCGATAATCCTCCAGTTTTATTTATTATTTGAATGCGCCGTTCCTTATGTACAAAAACATCCGTGTTTCATGATGATGATGTTTTCATGATGTCATGCCAAAGCTAGAAAATAATTCCCATGATTATCCCGCTTAATGGCGGCTTGCGCCATTTATGGTGAAAGCAGAGGCAGGATTAGAAGAGTTCAAACAATGCACAAGTGTAGGGGCAGTAATTTCCAATGAATAAATGTGGAGCGCTGTGGTAATTGATGAAAGGGTGTTTGGCTCTGGAGTGTTAATGTGTTGTTTTTGATGATGTAAATACGACTAGATTATTGTTTTTGTCTCAGAGCAACACAGAGCTGTTATCTGATTATCGTCAACACATATTCTGGAGAGATGATAGACGATATTTTGTGTAAATAATATCTTAAACATCTTTAAATCCTGAAATGTATTTGCATCTGGCTGGAAAAGCATCTCAAATGACATTTAGAGCATCATGGGTCACCACACCTCGGCTGCTCAGTGGTAGGGAAGTAATCTTGCCTTTTAAAGCTTCAGCTATCTCAATATCTTTCGTGTTTTTTTTTTTTTTTTGTAGTTTTCAGGGAGCCCTACACCGTGCGGGTGGCGGACCAGCGCTCGATGCGGGGCAACGTAGCTGTGTTCAAGTGCCTCATCCCCGCTGCCGTGCAGGAGTACGTCAGCGTCGTGTCCTGGGAGAGAGACACCGTTTCCATCGTCCCAGGTAGGACGTCACATAAGTGAGCGTGGATTATCCTCAGGGGTGGGCAGGTTGATTTATTTCATAGGATTTAGGTGTGTTTATCTTCTATGTGTGTGTATGTGTGTGTGTTGATGCACTGCTGTGCTCGATGTTTGACCAAATTCTTAACTCGTGTCTTCTGTCTGCTCATTGTTCTGGATCACTGATCTGGTCTCCCTCCTCCTCCTCCCTCCTCACTTGTATCTCCTCCCTCACCCTCCTTCATCCTCCTCCTCCTGTTCCCCTCTCTGCTATCATTGCTTTTACATCTCATCACAAACAAATTTTCCCCCTCTATTGTCAATAATCGTGACTGACAGCACATTAGACGGACTCTCTTCCAAGTCGCGTGACTATTCCACACTTTCTCCTCATCAGATCTATTTCTGTCCTCTCCCTGCTTGTCTTTAGCACCATGTCCTTGAAGAACAGGGCCACAATTAGAGACACAGGGTGTCAATAGGACTGTGCCCCCACATTCATCTTCATTAACCTCATTTGTGTGTGTGTGTGTGAGTGTGTGTGCAAGAGCGAGAGAAAGAGAAATGTAGCGTTCAGTCTTTTTGTCATGTTGTTTGTGAATACATTACAACTATTTCCTTGTGTGATTATAACGTAATATATGTTTGAGATGTGTGTGCATGAGTATTTTTTCTTGCAATAACAATGTTGGAGAGAGAGGGATGAGAGATGAGGAGAAGGAGGAGGAGGAGGAGGAGGAGAATGAACCAAAGGAGGAGAAGCAAAGAGGGTAGTAGGGCAAGAACGGCCTCAGGTCCTGGCAGATGGCGTTTTATATTATATGTATGCAAAACACACAGACACTGTGTCACACATACACATGCGCCGAGGTTGTGGTAGTTTGTTATTTTCAGACATTTTTTTTCATAATTTTCTGTCTTCATATACGATATTAGAGTGTTTTACTGAACTTTTGTTTTCACCCTGGCAGAAAGATGCTTCGTATTTTGTTGGAATTAAAGTTCTGACTTTATTTTGGCTGCAAACATTCACAAAAATCACTTTTTTAAAGTCCAGTTTGATTAGATATTATACTCCACACTTTTTCTTCATGTGACTCCTCATTTTCTTTAGCTGAAAACATAAAAATACACATTTATCCAATTAAATATTTGTCCTTTTTTGTGTTTAATGACATTTTAAATCTACAGATTAAGACAACATGACTTATGATTCCTAAACATAAACACACTTGATCTGGTGTGGATGTGTCAGTCCTCCGTGTGTGTATTTATGGCTTTTTTTCTCTACATATGAGGTGTTGCTGTGTGTACAGTCATGGGGCTGCTGTGTGTAATTAGGGGTATATAGGTCAGTTGATGAGCAGTGAGTGTGAGGATCAGATGTTGAACATGATGAGCTGCTCACTGAACTCAGCGTCCGCTTTCCTCGCAACGCACAACACGACAAGCGCTCGCACTGCGTTCGTGTTCAACCTTGACCCCGACCAACACACTGACCTTATCGTCCTTACAGCCAATCAACTTTCCTGCGACATAATCTCGCTTTGAAACGTCTGCAGAGCAGTTCATACTCTGAATATTGTCAGTGCGCTCTCACATGGATGCACAGAAAATATCCAAACATGCACAGATGCAGAGAATAATCCATATGCAGTAGATTCATGTGGTTATATAAACAGTCCAATGGGAAACATTGTCTCCAACTCTCTTTGAGTTACTCAAACATCGCCGGTCAAACTCTCTTTCTACCTCTCTCTCTCTCTCTCTCTCTCTCTCTCTCTCTCTCTCCCTCTCTCTCTCTTCTGTCTCCTCGGCCAGCAAAGGACTGTCTGGATAGGTCTAATGAAGATGTGAAAATTAAAATTGATTTTGTGACTGGAAGCTCTCTGCATGCGAGCGAGTGGGTGGTTGCCTGTCTCGCCTGTCACTATTTCTTATTCTCGCCTTAAGAAACACAGTAGCAGGAGTTGAGCAGTTGATTTGGACTCAGTAAATCCATATATGCTTGTGAAAAGGTGCACACATTCATTCCGTCATTTCCACCACGCGCTCGTTCAGGATCATGAGCGGCCTATCCCAGCATGCACTGGGCTGGAACACGCTTACAAACGATCACATGTAGACAAAAGTCTTTTATTTTGTTCAAATCACCGTTAGCTGTATCTGTGGTGTTCACAGATATAAAACATGGACGTCGTATCTGTGACGTCACCCACAGGTTTCTGAAATGCCCGTGTGAAGCTTAAAGTGTGATGGCTCTGGCCGCCACCATGTTGGCAGTCCAGCAAATCTAAAAATGGGCAACGATGCACACATCAACTCATGCCATTGGCTGCCGTGTAATGTGCCAACTACTCATCAGTTTTGGGAGCTAACCATTCACACACATTCACGCGCAGCTTTCGGGAGCAATTTGGGGTTCACTATCTTGCTCTAGGACACTTCGACATGCAGACTGGAGGAGCCGGGGATCGAACCACAGATCATCTGATTAATGGACCTCCCGCTCTACCTCCTGGGCCACAGTTGCCCCTATATTTAAGTAAATTTATGAAAGCGCACTTAATTTACTGAAGTACACCTTGTATATTCAGAAGGTACACCAAAGCTATGCTAAATCAAAATTGTGTTAAAAGTTGTATTCATTGTTTGCTTAAATATACTGAAATCACACTACTGAGGGCATTTTTAGACACTGAAAATATAGTTTTTACATTTTTAATTAATTGCATTTCAGCTGCAAATTTCTGCACAAAGGACGAGTGCTGGAGATGCCAAATGAGCTCCTTTAGTTTCGATACGTTGATGTTGTTCATATATTGATTTTAACTGACTTCTCTAAGAGGTATTGATGCATTCGAGTCACCTTCGTTTGTGTCACCACACTTCTTTGTCTCTGATTCTCCACCATCTGAACACAAAGTAAGATTACGGACCGTCCTCAAAAAAAAAGAAAAAATTTAAATCTAAATCGTCCGCCTCTTCTTCGCCTTCGTGCAGACGAATCATTGTGTGCGGACCCTGATCAGCAGCGCGATCACATCCCCGTCTGAAGGTTGAGTTGATGACATAACACAACGCAGCCGTGCCCTCTGACCCCCAACAGGTTCCATTTTGTCAAACACACACGTTCCCCATCTGGAGCCATGTGTGTGTGTGTTTATGTGTGTGCGTGTGTGTCCCCTTGCCTGCCCCACTTTCCTGTCCAGCCAGGACAGTGAGGGGGTTTAAGAGGGGAGGGGTGCAGGCAGACTGACCTATTTCCCTCTCACTTTCCCGTCCCATACCATCCCTGTAGTTAAGCTTTGTGTGTGTGTGTGTGTGTGTTTCTGTGTGTGTTTGTGTGACCCTCATGAGACAATGGAGGCCTGCTAGTCTGAGCAGTGATCTGAAGGAGAAGAGCTGGAGCGGTGACAGAGAGATGGAGGGTTTGTGGACGGGAATGAAAACAACAGTGGGACACAGAGAGAGGTTCAGCTTGCAGATCGAGGCCGTCAGTCTAACCAGCAGAAAGCTAATGAGTGGCTCCGATGAATAGAGACTGGACCAGCAGATGGCTGCGGCCACATGGTGGTCCACAGAAGATGCCCAACTATGCTCCATCTAATCCACCTGCCACACAGTTTGGTCTTGTTTATGTATTTGCACAGTAATTTGATACACATAGTCATAAAACCCAGTGCGGAAAGCGATAACAGAAACAATAAGAATGTATAGATCGAGTAGAAAACTGCTCTCATCTTCCCCCAAAAGGAGCTAGACTACAATTATTTAAATCATTAAACAGATTTTTTTAGTCCTGGATCACCTCGGACTAGTCCCTGTTGATGAAAATCATTTGGATTTAACCTGTTTAACCTGTAAACGCAGAGATTTCAGGCCTTAGTGTGAACTTGGATCCTAATGGGTGTAACCCGAGTGGCGAGGTCACTTACAGGCTACATTACAGATCAATCCTCTGCCTCTGGGGTCCCTGCTGGAAGTCAAGCGGTTCAACGGGGACACAGCACAGCACACACACACACACATGTACACACACACGTACACACACACACACAGGGGTTAATTGGGAACACCTGGAAAATTACAGCTGAGTTTATCAATTTCCGAGATAAGCAAGTTACAGTAACTAAGCTGATTAGTTTGCAGAGTTTGATGATGATGAATTGAGTGGAGCTCCATCTCTCCACTTTATGAGACTATATTACTGCGTGACAACTATGGCTGCAACTAACAATTTATTATTGATTAATCTGCTGATTATTTCCTCTATGAATCCATCATTTTGTTATAATTTCCCACAGCACAAAAAGACGTCTTTTGTCCAACTCAACGTCCAAAACTAAAAGATATTCAGTTTGCAACAATAAAACTAGAAGGGCTCTTCTAGGAGAGTGTAGACCTCCTCCAAGACCAAAAGTCCAGTCTTCTGTGATATGCAAATGTGCACGCCATTCACTTTAATTACATCGGGTTCATGCAGGTCGGAAAATCTGCATTAATCCTGAAAAATCTTGATTTGTTACGTACCTGCTGCATTTGTGTCTGCAGTGATGTTTGAGGTGGCTGTTGTGTTTCGTTGCTCGTTTAATCACAACACACCGTTTACTTCAGAATTCAGTTTATTTTGATGAATAATAATGAGTGTATCCGCCCTTGTGATTCAGATCCGCTCCAAAAATGTAATGAGTTCTTCCTTCCACCAAGTTTCATGAAATTAGGCCAGTAGTTCTTTTTCATAATCCTGCTGACAAACAAACAAACAAACTGAAAACATAACCTCCTTTTTGGAGAGAAAAGTGTCAGATCATCACATTTCAGTAACTGGAACCAGCCATTTTTGAGGCATTTTTGCTTGAAAAGTTACAAAAACACTGAATAGATTAATTCAGAATAGCTGCCAATCATTATTCTGTTGATTGATTTATAATAATCTAATAATTAATCGACTTATTGTTGTAGTTTAAGTTATAACCAGCTCAATAACAGAATGGAAAAACAGAAACTAGCTCACAAAATAAACCTAAAACTCTGTAATGAGGCACATTTAGCACCAGAAATGTAAATCAGTGTTTACACAGTCATCAGTGAACTGTTTAAAATTTTAAATGGATTCGTGTGGATTGTGAGTGAAGGTTGATATATGCGTTTTATTTTTTATAAATGGATGTGCAGGTGGCCCTGAGCTACAACTCTCACGTTTATGTCCACCTCAGTTGGTAAACTATCAATAGCAAGGCTGTCCTACATGTTTCCACCGAGCCTAATCAAAGCTATTTTTACTATTTTATATTGAAATCAGCATAATCCAGGTTAATGGACATCTGACACTGACATGCGTGCATCAGTCTGACTTGGTTCAGAGATCACAGGGCTTGTCATCTATTTATTTATCTAAGGCTGTCCTTCGATCTATGCTACACACATGATGTAACAAAACATCTTTTCATTCATCAATAAGAGCCTAAATGTTGACTGTAGAGGAGAAGAAGTCATGGCTACCGGTGTATTTACGGTACGTTGCATCTTTATTCACAAACTGCTGCAGCTTTTCCTCTCCGTCATTAAAAAGTTAACGTCTGCACACAGGTGCAGAGAGCAGAGAGGTGACGAAGGCAGAGGGACCTCATGGAGAGCGGTGGTGTGTTAGGACACGATGTCTGTTTGTAAATCTGTGCTTGTGCACTCGGAGCAGGAATACATTAATACATACACTTGTCTGCGACACCGCAGACTCTTGTAAACACTGGTCTGACACACACACACACTCGCTTTTACAAAGTACAAACACACACACGGCCCTCAAAAGTAACACAATAAAGCCATTTTCAGATCTTGCATGAACCTGCCTGAATATGGAGCTCTCATTAAACATTAACTCAGGATACATTAAGGCTCCGCTCTGCTGTGTGTGACGGCTGCCCTGTTGTTGTGCAGCAGGACGTGGTGTGACAGAGGAGGACAGGGAGCACGTGGCGTCCCCAGGGCTCATTGAACACAACCCCATCGACTGTCGCCCTCTGTCACCCCCTCCCACCCCCACCCTCGAGTCTCACACCATCCCTCCCTTACCTCTCCCTCCTCTTGCCCCCGTCCCACATGGCACACTGCAGGCCATGGGGGGTTAGCTGTGGACATTAAAGACTAAATCAAGCAGCTGAAGGTGCAAACACACATGCAAACACCAAAACTTCTAGCTAAACGTGGAAATATGCTCCCATGCAGCCAAATAAGTTTGATATTTCTGCCCCTCTCTTATTTGCCCCAGTGTGGTGAGAGCGACTGAGAGCCGGGCAGGAGCAGATGGGGTGCTGGCAGCCATCTTTTACTCAGTTAGGTTGAGTAGGCACGTGGGTGGGTGTGTAAATTAGCACAAACAAGTGTGTGTGTGAGTGTGTGTGTGAGTGTGTGTGCAAGGGGGGCACAATAGGCATAATTATCTCTGCTTGAGAGGCCCAGCAAGGGAGGGGGGCTGGCGTGGAGAGGCGAAGTTCAACAATGGCTCAACCACAGGCTTTGTGTGTACAGAGCAGAGGGCTGACAAGTGTCGGCTATTATTGACTATTTACACACTACTACACACGCCTGCTCACGTGCACATGACACAGAAATGTACACGCTTTATCGCTGCCTTTTTCCTCTCTTTGTGCACCCGTCAAACACACACACACACACACACACACACACACACACACACACACATGCAGCATGAGCATGTTTACAGTGCATCAGTGTATCAGTGTCAATCAGTGTAAGAGGGAGAGATGGGAAAGCCCCTGCGAGCACATCACTCTGACAGAAATCTGGCCACTATCTCACCCTTCAAGCCGAGCTGTGTGAGAATACGACGACTGAGGGAGAGCTGTGGTTTGGATTTAGACGTTTCCAATCATGTGGCTTAAAAGATAATTGCGGTTTATTAACAGAACGCCATTATTTGTGTTGGTTATGATAACATGGCGCTCGCCAAAGTAATCGCTGAGATCTGGGAACACGGCAAACAGTCAGAAAAACATGATTGGTTGGATTAGTTTTAACTTCCATGGCACTTTTCTGTTTCTTTTTAACTTGTGACTTTGTTAAAAATACAAATAAAGTTTAGTTTAGTCAGGTTATCTTCAGTTATTTAAAGATATCATGGACACTACAACTTAAAGTGTATATAATGTTTATTATAAAATGTCAAATGAAACTTAAGGTGTAACCATGTATTCTTTTGGGGGTTGGGTCCCCCATAATACCGTGAAAATACGTTAAATAAGTCCTCCTTTAAAGAAACCTGTCAACAGATCACTCTTGTTATTTCCTGTTTATTTTCCCGTTTATTTCTGAAAACACAAACCTGTCTTAGACTTACTTAAATGTCCGCAGCACATTCATTGTTAAAGGATCTGTCATTTTTAATCACAGTATTTACATAAACATGCTTTGGGTATGTAATTTTATCCCCTTTGGAAGCTCTCCTATTCACTCGACAATGCATCGTTTTAATTGGTAGGTGTGTTGAAGGTCAGTAAACAGTGAACAGCTCACTGAAGTGAAACGGCAGTCGCTGTCTCTGAGAAATAAGACAGAATATTCCTTTAAAGGACCACTGTGTAAGATTTAGTGGCATCTAGCGGTGAACTGGCTGATTGCAACCAACTAAATACCCCTCGCCTCCCAAGTGTGAAAGAACCAGACTAAACAAATACCAATATTATCAACTTTTACTGATGTGTTTTCTCGTATTTCAATAAATATCTATGACGGCACCTGGTGATGAACTGGTGACCCAATATCAGCTGGGATCAGCTCGGATGGATCTATGACGGTAGCTACAACACTTAACCAGAAGCTCAACCAACCAATCAGCCAACAGACCAGCAGTCTTAACTGGTCATACGATGATTAAACAGGACACATGTGTCTGATGTGAGATAACATGCTAACATGACGGAAAACACGTGATGTTTACATTTATTGTTATCGTAGATCATCCCATCCTGCTCCGGTGATTTGTTATTTTTAATATTTAATGAGATGAGTAAAATAACTTCTATCTCTGTAAAGACAGTTGTTAATCCGCACGTCTAACCACATCCAGAGTCGTTAAGGAAAGTGAAAGCAGGAAGGCTTGTGTCAAGGGTTTATGTGGCCTGGATCGGGTTAAGAAATAGGATTTGAGTAAAGAGGTTTTACCCCTTTCCTCCCGTTTTTCTTCTACTCCTTTGTTTAGGCTAGTGAAAGAGGGATTAGCGCGAGGAGATTACAGCAGGCTTTACGAAGAAATTGTATCTAAGGAAATGCTTATTTACACAACAGCTCGCAGCGGTGGCGAGAAATTTGGTTCTCTGTCTTCATTTCTGTGATTTTCTCTCTAATCATGTCCTAAAATGTCCTAATGTCTTCTTCCAACATATTGTTCCCCAAATGTCCATCAGATATTACAAGATTATTACAAACAATGCGACTTAATGAGAACCGTTTGATTTTCAGATAAGAATAGAGAGGATAACGTGTACGGGAAATAAACACTTGAAACTGAGAGTGTGTGCCAAAATCAGATAATGTTAATTAAGTCCAAAATAGATGCATTCAGCGTTGTGATTTCACACTTTAGTGACCCTGATGGAGAGGTTTCTTTTCTACAGTGTTTCTGTGAATGCAGCTGGTTGTCCGCGGAGGGTCAGGGGACCGTGAGGAGATGTGATCAGGGATCAAAGAGGATCCCTGGTGGTCATCCAAGTGCCATGTTCCTACATGACCTCTCAATCAGACCTATTGATCCGTCTCACTATTAGCTGTCCAAACACACATAAAGGCCAGATCAACATTGCAGGCGGTGATTGACTGCGGTGGGCGGGAAGGTGAGGGAGGTGAGCCGATCAGAGACGCTGCTTTGGGGTTAATGTGATGGAAAAGGAAAAAAAAAAGATAGCGATGCTCGTCGGCTGTTGTATGTGGATGATATGTACATAGTAAATGTCATGTGTAAGCAAGTCAATAATTCAACGTGATTACACCACGAGAGTTGTTTGCTTTCTCTGTTTCTCTCTCCAGTAAAACTCTGCTAAGACTTCAGTCAACAATCCAGTATATTTGATATGCAATGAGGATGATACAGAGCAAATAGCAGTCACTGTTTTCTTTGTGGATCAATAACATAATAATGATACAGTATGCACACTCTGCCAGTGTTATAACAGCAACTACTGTATGTTTTGGGGATGAAGGCGTTGGAGCCAATCCATCCATTATTTTCATTATCTTACTAATTAGTTTTTCATTTAATTGTTTTGTTTCTTCCACAAGAAGCACAAGTGCAGACCCACAGACTAAGAAAAACTTGTAAATATTGATGATTCAATTTTAAAAATGTAATCGACTAATTGTCAGCGTTAGTGTAGGTGCACCCTGATGTGGTCACCAGCCTATCAGAGACCTAAGACGCATTGACAACCAGTTTCCTCACCTCCTGTGTCTTTTGACTGTGGGAGGAAACGAACATAGACACATAGAGAACGTGGAGTTCTAGACAGAACCCAGACATTGTGCTCTCCAAATATATCTCTGTTTGTGATGAGAATGAAAAGAAACCTGGATGACTTCGGCACCTTGAGCAGTTTGAACTGTGATTAAGAATAAGAGGTTTTGAAAGAGGCTGACTCGCCATCCTTACTTTTTCAAGATTCAAGATTCACTCTAGAAAAGTTTCGAGGTTCTTAATTTGAGTATTTTATTTTTCTGCATTGTTAAACCTCTACTCCATGACTCCACAGACCACCCGAACTGAGACCAAGTCAAGATCAAAACCAGACAGTATATAGCCTACTTAGGTAGCTAATATTCACGAAAACTCTTTGGGTACTCTGGAACACTGTTGTGTGTTGTGCAACTGGCATGGGAATGACTTATGATATAATGTATATATCTCACATTTTCCTCTATGGTCTGAAAAGTCACTAAATTTGTCACTTTTTCAAAATAAACTCTCTACGTGGGTCTGAAAAGCTGCTAACGAGAAAGTCGCCAAGCTGGTCAGTGGCAAATACGAGCACTTTTATCGGATGTCCTACACAACTACTGGCTGCTAATTGTTTAGACAGTCAGTACTTTAAAATATCATTTATTTCTGACTATTTACTATCCATAAACGGTCGTGTCTGTCACTTCTTATAACTTTTCCACAAAAATTAAAATAAATGCAGTCAAAAAATGTTTGCTTGTTTCCTCCAACATCTGTGACACACTGGCATGAACTTAAATTACCTGGAGCCCGCCTCAGCCTTCAGAATAAACCCCTCTGCTATGATGGTGCACAACTGCCCCCAAGGATTACGTTGTAGCTGTGTTATAATACTCGAGATCTGTCTCAAGACCACTTTTTGAAGGTCTCTATCTCGTCTTGTCTTGGTCTTAGTCTTGATTGGTCTCAACCCCTCAAAGTCTTGGTTGTGCCTTGGTCTTGATACACTCTTGGTCTTGGACTCTTGGTTTAGATGGTCTTGACGCCAGCACTGCGTTGTAGCTCATTTTGCAGCTCCTCCTTACTCAATACTGGCTTAAAAACTTGTCACTTTGATGCAAAAACACAGAAAAATAACATCCAGGTTCAAAAATACTGAAGTCACTGCTTCCAACACAGCACTTTACCCAACACAGAACATTTTAAACACCATTTTGTACTTGTGTCGATGCCTCTATTGTCGTTGCTGATGATGATTTCTGCAGTTTAATTTTGGTAAATGTGATATTTAATACTTTGATTCTGAGTGTTTTTCTGGTCATTTGGCGTGCTGTCCTGTCCTTTCTGGTAAACACTCTAAATGTGTGTGTGTGTGTGTGTGTGTGTGTGTGTGTGGCAGCAGTTAAGCTCTCTCTCTCTCCATGCTGGGCAGTGACACTCCTCTGCCACCAGCACTCTAATAGGGAGGGACCAGGCAGCTCACTCAGTGCCGCTAATGCAGCTCACTGCCCCGGGCCATGGGCTAAGCTGGAGTACACACACAAACACACACACACACGCACACACACACATATGATGGCAGACACACACCATATATCCAACACTGTCTCTTATCTGCTGCTAAATCAAAACAAGGTGGAAGAGGAGTTTTTATATTTGCCGCTGGATGTTTACTTTTAGCGAGGGACATTATTTTTAAAGAACCGGAGTTGCTTCGGCGTTTAAACCGTCGTGCTCGTGCAATTAACAGTTCAATAAGAGTTAATGGGATATCCAGTTCAGGGGTAGGTGTTTGGACCACGGTGGCACACTTTTGTATGGTGCGGTGCATCGGGATGTGTGTGTGTGTGTGTGTATATATATGTGTGTATGTGGTTTCTCTCTCCCGGGACTCTCATTATCACTGCTGTCCCAGATGTCACCAAGCACATGAAACACACGTCATGAATAATGGAGTCCTATTTCTACATCTCTCCCCCATTTCTCTCCTATCCTCCCACCCTCTTCCCCTCCATCCCTCGTTTCCTCTGATGCTTCTACTGATGCTTAATCTCCTCGGCGCTGCCTCTATCTGAGATGGTCCATTTAGCTTTATGCAGCATCGTCGGGCCTGTCAGGTTAGGGTGGGTTTACGACAGGGAGGCGAGTTATACATCTTTTGCATACGATGGGGTTTAAGTCTGTCCCCGACTGTCCCTTTAGCCTCCACAACATCCCCTCCCCCAGTGTTTACTGTTTAAAGTCACACAGGGCAAATTGGGACAGAGCAGTCAAGTGAAGCAGAAGAGATGTGGGTCCCATCGCAGTGGAAACTGGACTCAGCTCTGTCTGCCTCGTCCCTCTTTCTCTCCACAACCTCCACCTTTGTCTGCACCTCACCTCCGTCCCCTCAACTTTCCCCTCTTCCACGTCGTCTGTGCACAACGCAACATACATCAGGGTCAGGGCTGGGGGAGAAACATGATTGAAAGAAGAGGTAAGCAGTCAGAATTGGTTAGGAAAAAGGACAGCAGTTAGGATTAGACAGTGAAGCGTGGCTTTTTAATGAAAACATGACAGAGCTGCGGCTTCTTCCAATGCCTCGCATCTCGCCCCCACTTCCAGAAAATGAACAAGCGACAGAGAAGAAAGCGAGAGGGTAAAAAAAAAGGGGAGAGAATTGAACGCAGAGATTCAGATATTGCTCATGCAGTGTTAGTCTTAACTGGCAGCGTGACTCGTGCTCCGTCTGAACAGTTTGGTTGTGTTAACAAAGTCTCTTTTATGGAGGAGATGCAGCGGGGTGGGCTCCTATTGCACAATTAGTTGTTATACATCAGTTGTGCCAATAAAACCTGCTTTGAATGTGAATTGGAAGGAGTTAAGAGGACGCCATTCATAGATGTTAAGTAAGTGTGCAGCAGAATAAAAGCCAGGAAAGTGTATATATTTAATTGGCTGACACCTGCTTCTACTTGGGCTTTTAATGTACACAGCAGAGAGAGGGGAGAGAGCAAAAGGGAGGGTGGAGTGGGCTCTCGCTTTGAATACAAATGCAACACCCCCTTTTTTTTTTTTTTTTTGCATAAAGGAGTGGAGAACACAGACATGGACTGTTATCTCCTCCTCAGTTTAACCCTCCATCTTTCTCCTCTACTGTCTTCTCCTCCTTCCAGCACTCGTTCCTCTCTGAGTCAAGTCCATCAGTGCTCATTTCCTGCTTTAACACATTCCTCTGCTGCAAAACTGGACGACTGCCATTCACTGACTCCGCTGTGCTAATTTTATTGCATAGTTTATTATTTTTCATTCCAGCAGGGAAATATTTTTTGTCCTATTTTAAGCCCGGTAGGTGTTTCCGTATCTGTGTGTGTGTGCCTAGCATGTCTGCATTTGTGAGCACCAAGCATATTCCAGCACTGCAGAGAATATCTCCAGAATATGCTGCGTTTTTTCCTCTTCTTTCTTCTTCTTTCTGTGACAGTCACAAGTCTTTGATCCGCTCCTCCTCACCCTCTCTCTTCTCACCTTCTTTCAAATTCTTGCCGTTGAGAAGCAAGGGTATGAGGCGGAGGTACAGAATGCAGTTATTTTTTTCCAGCGTCAAGCTCAGAATATTGCCGGGTTTTTTTCCGCCTTTCGTCGTTGAAAGGGTTTTAATTCGTTTGCCACATTACAATGACAAACTAAACTTTGACGTTCATGTGCCGTATGTCTTCATTTGTGCTTTGGCAGTACACAGGAGGCAAAATCTTTGTCTGTCATCAAGCTTACAATCAGATCACTGCAGATACATACAGAAAATATAGAGTTTAAAGTCCAAAGCATTTTTATTTTACTATACCTGTCTCCTCTTTCAATAGTTTATTGGTGAAAATAAGTTAGTTTACAGGTAATACTCATTGACAGTATAAACAATGGACATCGTATGCGTGACGTCACCCACAGGTTTCTGAGTGAAGCTCAGAGTGTGGTGGCTCTGGCCACCGCCATCTTGGTAGTCCTGCCTCTTCCACCCTCCTGGATAATCTAAAAATCGGCAAAGACGTGCTCAAACAAGCCAGGTGTCCATGCTGTTAATTACTGATAACTTTAAGCCTTAATATAATTTGAACAAGTGAATTAAACAAAAATTCACACAGTTGCCATGAACGGTGAAATTAGCTATAGAGACCAAAACTGTTTTTTGTACCAGGCTGTAAACATGTTTATTTCTGCTGTGAAGTTGGACATTTTAACATGGTGGCTTATGGAGACTGACTCGTTCTGTAGCCAGCCTCAAGTGCAGTTTTTGGCACTTCTGCATTGGTTTCACTTCACAGCCACGGAGGTTGCCACTTGTTGTTGTTTTTATTGTTTTTTTAAAGTTAAAGTTTAAGGTCAAATGCATACCAGTCTCCTCTTTCAACAGTTTATTGGTGAAGATAAGTTTACAGGCGAGGCTCCTTCACAAATCTGGACTTCTGGTTCAAATTTCAGAGCTGTTTTTATGAATAGAGTACAAATTGCAAATTACAAATCTAGAGATCTATAGACTATGTTGTGCATACTTCTGCGTATCAAAGCCTCAAGTAATGTGTAGATACTTCAGCTCGTGTGTAATCGTAAGGTAACAGTTTCATCGAGTTTTTCGAGTCAATTTCCTTCCAATCTTCCAACTTTAGATCACATCTCTTTAATGGCTAAACATGTTGTGCTGTAGGCATCTAACTGAGGATTTCTGCTGTTGTCGATTTGTGGAGGAGTGAAACCTTCTGACCCTCCGCTGCTTTGGCACATTTTACTCCTTGTGCTGACTTATAGTCGTCATAATGAGCAGTGAAAATACGCTAACCTTCATTTAACTGGGAGAAGCCTTCAAGGCAAGGAACCACTGCCTTTGACCATCAACAGTGTTGAGTAAGATGGAGACTCCAGGGATCAGATTGTAGTGATCTGCCCGAAGGAAAACATGGATGTGAGTTCGACAGCTCATTAGCCTTTTCCAAACTGATTAGATATGGTCCACGCTGGGGAAATCCCAAAGGAACGCCAGTGTTTGTACTCAGAGCTGTGAACGCTGCATGATCACACCGTCAACTTTAGCATCTGTTTTGCTTTGTACACAACAAAAAAATCTATATTTCGGAAAGGTTAGTCTTATAAGATAATTCCTGCTAAGAGAGGAAAAAGGTTGTCTCCTAAAAATAGACTAGTCTAGATAGAAATTTGCCCCTCTAAAGCATGTAGGTCAGATTCATTTCCAAGAGCTAAATTAGTTTCCTGTTGAGGGTAGAGAAGTCCAACTCAGTTTCCAAACTGCACATAAAACAGCCAATGAGCAGGCAACAAGTAACTACTTGTTATCCTTATTTTGAGGCACAGATTTGGACTAAACTGCCTTTGAAACCAGAAAACTTCAGACTGACAAACAGAAAACGGGAAAACTTTTAAAAGAGTGTGTTATGTTTTTGGAAAATATTTGCAATTGGATGCAAAGCTGTATTTAGCAACTTCATATTTATGTTGCTGGCATCTACCACCAGTTCACCATTCTGGTTTTTGCAGCCGTACAGCCGCACAGAGGGTTTCACTGTTTCGTCCTTGACGATTGTAAACACGTCGTGCTTTAATAATTGCTGAAAGTACACCAAAAAATCGTAACAGGATGGCAGTGAGAAGACCCTAGCAACAGGGAGAGGATGAAGAAAGCGTGAGAGTGGGAGGGAGGGGGAAAGATGCAGAACATCAATAAATAATGGCCCCACTGAGGAGGTGGAAATATGGGCCTCGTTATCTTTGCGCCGACGCCTTCATTTGCATGTGAGAAAATGAGGCTGCTACGAAACACACACACACACACACACGGTGCACACACACACACAAACACTCCTGGACCCACACGGGCTACAGTATATATCCTATTTATAGACTCTGTCATGCTTTTATTTTTTCCTGTTCTTCCTCGCACATTTATACTTCCATTATTTTCCCTTTTCTTTCCCCCTCTTTGGAATTTGTTATAGCAGCAGGTCTGGCCTGCCGTGTGACGGCGAGGACGCAGGCATTTTGTTGGATTAAAAAAAATAATAAAGCGCGAGCAAACCTTTATTACACAGGAGAGGTTCATTAAGGACATACAGTACAATTAATTTGAGTAGTGCTACTTTATTTTTTACATTACATACATACACACATAGCATACAGTTAACAGAGTACAGGATAAGGGTAGATACATATAGGACTCCGTGGCTGGGAAGTGAAGCAGTTCCTCAAACATCCACTTGAGGCTGGTTACAGAAGGAGTCTCCATGTTGAAATACAGAAATAAACATGTTTACAGCCTGGTACAAAAAACTGTTTTTTTCTCAATAGCTAATTTCCCAGTTCATAACAACTGTACTGAGTCTGAATTTTTATTTCACTCACCTGTTCAAATTATATTAAGGCTTAAAGTTATGAATAGTTTGATTGACAGGTAGGTGGCGTTACAAATGGCTTGTTTGAGCACCCAGGCTTCATTTGGCCCGCCTCAGCTCCACCGATGATCCACGTCTTTGCCCATTTTTAGAGGAAGAGGCAGGACTGCCAACCATGGCGACAGCCACAGTTACACACTCTGAGCTTCACAGTGACTCTTCAGAAACTGTTGTGAAGCAAAAAACATACAATTGAAAATGAAAAATATGGAAAAGGTGAAGGAGGGGAATGTAGAGAAATATAGTTGTTTTTGTTGATTGGAAGAAAACGATCAAATTCTTTAAAATGTATAGTTTAACTGTGTTTAACTGTATTTTTGTAAAGATTGAATGAATAATACACATTCCTGTTAAAAATACACATAATATTCCTGCTTTTAGCACTCATGAGTAATGATTAGAACAGCTCCCCTCTGGACCCCATCTGCATCAGGAATACATGAACAATTTTGCACAATTTTCCTCCATGAATGGGTCTCATTGAGACTCTGACCGAAATCCAACAATGTTGACATCCTCTAGGCGATGCAGCTTCTTTCAAAAAAGCTTCTTTCTGGGTGAAAGGACTCTTTAAAGAACCATTTATAGTTGATGAAAAATACTTAAACTGCTAAATAGCGGATGGAGGATCCATGAGTGCTTCTATTTTTTACCTAATGGTGCTTTTAGTTTCAGTTTGTGGTGTTTTGCAAAACAAAAAACACACCAGAAGGGCTGAATTTGCATGTCTGAATCTATACAGTCTTTGGAAGAAGCCGCGCAAAAAACATATGAATCTACTGTTTTACTATAAAGCCTGACGGCACAGTTTGTGTCTTTCTTCTAGTTAGATTTAACAAATAAACACACGTGTTTGTGACATATTCATATGGAGTTAAAGCAGAGGACAAACGCCTCAGAGAGAGACTAAAACATCACAGGTTCATGCAATTGTGGCACAATTTGAAAAACAAATTATGCAACACTAACAACTGCAGACTACTCGGAGCTGCATGCATGCATGTCTGCATGTTTCGCTGCAGCTGTGTGTGTTTGTGTGTGTTTTATGCACATTGGCTCTGTTTCCCATTATCTAGTCAAGTCAGCATGAATAAAAGCTGAGGGAGCACAGTGATTTAGTAATTAATATTTTACTCTGTCTGCCACTCTGCTTAGAGACTGAGAGCGAGAGACGAGAAGAGGGTTCACATACGCGAAGAGATGAAGAGAGAGTCGACCAAAGATCGACTGATCGCGCTTACGAGTCGCTCGGTCAAGATGGACGGATATTAAGGGCAATGATGTGACGTGCGTTGTGTAATCAGTGTTGTTTCATAGGCGTCGCTGCAGAAGGGTTGAATTCAGTCTTCTGCTGAAGACAGAAAGTCTGGCTCTGACAGATCCAGCTGACTCTTTCCCTCCCTCCCTCCCTCCCTCTCTCTCTCCCTGCCTATGTCAGAGTGTTGTGACAGGCGAGTCGTCGGTGTTGTGGGAGTAGCAGTCTTAAAGTGCTCATTATCCTGTAAGGCTTCATTCTGGGGGGCAAACAAAGGCTGCTGTGAAATTGCAGCCTGTGCCTCCTCTCGGGTCATACAGTATATTCCATGCAAACACATGCACAGTCCATAACTGCTACCTTCAGTGTTCCTGCTAAACCCTCCGCAAGACCTCGACAAACACAGTGCCTGTAGATAAAATATTGATGCTGATAGACACACAGGTGCACCTGAACGCAGCCAATCCAGCTACTGGCCTGAAGCTTCGACACTAAAAGATACAGCTGATGTTTACAAGTCTAACCTACTTACCTTTTTGTATAGCAACAACCATTTTGAAAACACAAAGACAAATTTTTGTTTGATTGTTTGAGTATGTGTGATGACTTTATCAGCTGAAGGTTTTAGTTGCACCCATTAGCAAGAGGTCACCAAGGAATATACTCCAGAAAGTTGTGACAATTCCAGTTTGTGGGATCTTTATTTCCTATAAATGCAGGCTAACAGCGACTGGGCACGGATGCGACTTGTTCTGTTTGCGCTGCAGCTGCTGGAGCTAATCGCAGCTGTTCTAGTCAAAGTTTCAAACCCCACCAGAAGTGGTGCAGGACATTTCAGAAGCGTTTCTCCGCTCGACCGAGAATATGCAGCTGTTCTATTTTTGATGGACGCTGCAAGCAGCTTGCGTCAATCTGCATAGAACAGCTCAAGCTAGCCGAAGTCAGACGGCATAGAGAATCCGGTCAATTCTCAAAATAAAACACCTCGTACAAACTGATTGCAAAAACAGCGAAAAGGGAAACTATTTAACGACATAGCACATTTACTTATGGTAGAAGCACGTAAACCAAGAAAAAATTACCAAATCTGAGCGAGTTAACAAAGTCTGGCAGAAACACTCCTGGTGGGGTTTGAAGTCACGTAGAGTAAGGGCCAAAACAGCGTCATGGCCGTGACATGACGAGTTCAGTGGACCGGAGCTTCAGATCCATTTAACCAACCTATATCCCCCTCCATTAATGAGATACATTGATTTATAGATGTTCATACTTTAGAAGGGGCAAGCAGGTCATGACATTTGGGAATAAGCTCCATGAAATTCAAGAAAATACTTTGTATTAACAGTCATACTTGGACGTCTCTCATCTCGATGCCTCTATCTACCTCCAGTCACAGCACATCGTGACACACTTGGTCTTTGGCCTTTCATTTTTGTCACCACACTTAAAAGGGAAGAACATTTAGATAGTTTGGTGACGATACGATGAGTTTTACGTTGTGTGTATAAAGGGACGGTAAATCTGCCTCTGCTCTGTCTATGGGTGGTGTAAATGACCGCTGTGTGTCCTCCAGGCCTTGAAAGAGTGCCAGGTTTTGGGAAGCAACATTATCAGGCAGGTAGTGCCAACTGTTCAGGCAGCTGTTTCTTCTTAGCACAATACGGTTTTGCTTTGAGCACAATGGATTTGTACCAGGACGATCATCTTTTTTTCTGTTTCTGTCAGCAGGTTTCATTTCGAGGATATTAATGTAAGTCTTTACCGGTTGTGTCTTCCTCAGGTAACAGGTTCTCGCTGACCTCCTTCGGAGCTCTTTACATCTCTGATGTTCAGAAGGAGGACGCCCTCTCCACATACCGGTGCATCACCAAACATAAGTACAGTGGCGAGACGCGCCAAAGCAATGGAGCCAGGCTCTCTGTTATGGGTGAGCCGCTTTACTCATAATAGTTTGATATTTCTCTTTACCTCGATCAAAAAAAAAATAACCCTATCTCTGCCCTCCAGACCCCAACGAGTCCTCACCCACCATCCTGGACAGTTTCCAAGCAGGGGAGTTGTACGCAGGTCAGAGTATCGAGCTCCCCTGCATAGCGGGAGGTTACCCCAGCCCCACCGTGCGCTGGCTGAAAGATGGTCGCCCGCTGCCCTCAGATGCCCGCTGGACACGGCGTTTGACAGGGCTGACCATCAGCGACCTGAGGCAGGAGGACAGCGGCAGCTACGCCTGCGAGGTCACCAACAGTTTTGGCTCAAAGGAGGTGTCGGGACAGCTTCATGTTATAGGTGTGCAAGCACAACTACACACACATTCATGAACAACCTGACAGACTCCCACGCTGTCTTCTCCGTGAATCAGCCTGGCAAACTCCTCTCCTTTTGGTTCGAGGCACACACACACACACACACACACATATATATATTTATATATAAGTTGCAGCCCAGAGTGTGTCTGTAACAAACGTGTGTGAGCTGTATGATGCCCCGTCACATCAGGTCTCAAAAAGAGAAGACAGGGCAATAATCCACTGAGACTGAATCCGTAACATAGCTGCCAGCACAATTCACCATCAGAGAGACGAGAGAGGGGTGAGGAAGACGGAGATAAACACGAGGGGTCACAGAAGGGACGACCAGACATCCAGACAGTGCTGGAATGACTTTATCTCCGGTGTAATATGAAGATAATAAGAGAATAAATGCACATTGTGTAAAGTATACAAAGAAACAAAGAGCGGGAGAAGGCGAGACAGAGGGAGAGAATAGAGAGGCGGTAGGCTTTGCCAGTGGGCACATCATGGCAGCACACTCTGTGACTCTGACAGGGTGAGGAGGGGGGTTGGGAGGCACAGAGATGCCCCCCAGCACACACCACCAGCTGCCTTATTGCTCACTGACATTTTCGCACACACACACACACACACACACACACACACACACTCACACAGACAGACACACTTAACACACACAAGTGGACAGAGATGTGAAGAGATATCTCCAGCTGCTTTTTTAATGAGTGCGTCGAACTGATTGAGTCACCGCCGCTGATTGCGCCCTCTCTCTCTCTCTCTTTCTCCTCGTCTCTATGAGTGTAAACGCCGACTGTACTGTATCTACGAATCCACGTGTCATATTTTGAATCCAGTCGAATGATTTTGGAGATACAAAAAAAATGGTTGAAAATAAGACATACTGAATTTTATTTTCAGCTGTCCCAGATTTAACAATATTTCTTCAATCCACATAATAAAAATTCGGGATGCATGATAATTATCAGTCTAAAAACTAAAATTACTGCCGATGGCTGATAAGATGATGACACATGTCACACCAGTATGTCTATTGTATGGGAGTTTCCAGGTGTCCGAAATGGATAGTAAAGTTACATATTTTATTGCTTAGCGTCTGAGCCAAGTTGCATTCCTTGAATGGCCCATCTTAACAGCTGTCATCCCGATCATTACAACGAATTTGTGAAGAACAAAGAGAAACAGGCACCAGCGAAAAAAAGCATCAGGAAGAAGGTCAGGCATTTTAATATGTTAATTCCACTACAGGAGAGCTGATCTTCTCTGCAACTAGGTGGAAAAAGGTATTGGCCAAAATTAGTAACCTGCATACCGAATATTGGCAAAAATCGTGCATCATTAATAAATAGGATTGAATAACTTCACTCATTGTGGTCGGCCTGAGTACCTGATGGAATAAATCTCAAAATTTGTTGCTTTTTTTTTTTTCTAGAAAAAAAAGTGACTGATTTTGTGTCACCCACCATTTTAAAGCTCAAAATCTGTGGTGCTGGCCGCCACCATGTTGGTATAGTCCTGCCTCTTCTGCCTCCTAACTAATCTAAAAATCAGAAACATGGTTCATCAGCGTACCTGAGGTGGGCCAAATGACCACTGCTCAAACAAGCCATCTGTAACAGCACCTACCTGTCAATCAAGGCATCCATGCTGTTAATTATGTATAACTTTAAGCTTTAATATAATTTAAACAACAACAACCAGGGGACATCCTTAATTTCAAGCGTTGCAGCAATAAATGAATGAATAACAACTAATAAACCCTTTGTACTTATGATTAACGGCAAAGCCATACCATAATTATAATAATTTCTTAATAGTTTTATTAAATCAAGATACAGATCAGCTTAACCTTTGTTCTAACAAACGTGTGTCCTTTTCTCAGATCCACTACGAGTGACCTTGTCCCCCAAGAACCTGAAAACTGGCATCAGCAGCACACTGTTCTTCACCTGCACTGTGGAGGGCTCCCCAGAATACACCATCACCTGGTTCAGCAACACGGAGCCCATCGTCCCCGACCAGCACATCTCCATCCAGGGACAACACAACGACACCCTGCAGATCACCGCAGCACAGAAGTTCCACTCTGGGGCCTACCAGTGCTTCGCCTCCCGAAAGGGCCACACTGCTCAGGACTTTTCCATTATTCTGCTAGAGGGTATGTGCACAGAGACTGTCAACAACACATTATGTATGAATGGGGACGCAGCAGGCTTTTTATTGCAGCACTGTAACCTCAAAATGACAAGAAATTTGAAGCCTCTTTTATTCTTTATCTGAATACCGGTGCATAAATTGCCTTCGCAAATGTCACTTATGTTTAATCTCTCTCTCTCTGTCTCCTCTCAGATGGTACTCCTCGTATTGTGTCTTCCTTCAGCGAGCGGGTGGTGAACCCCGGCGAGCCTTTCTCCCTCATGTGCGCAGCCAAAGGAGCCCCGCCACCCTCCATCACCTGGACGCTGGACGATGAGCCCGTGGTGCGAGACTCCACCTACAAGACCAGCCAGTACACCCTGTCGGACGGCCTGACCGTGTCGCACGTCAATGTCAGCAGCCCGCTCATTCGAGATGGGGGAGTGTATCGTTGCGTCGCACGCAACTCGGCCGGTAGCGCCGAGTACCAAGCGCGCATAAACGTAAGAGGTGCCTGTCTGCTTTTCAATATAAATGCACTCTACACCTGACTCTATACAGACACACAAGGACTAGTGAGAGGCATAGATGAGTTTGCATGTCACACGCAGTTACATTTATCTATCTATCTATCTATCTATCTATCTATCTATCTATCTATCTATCTATCTATCTATCTATCTATCTATCTATCTATCTATCTATCTATCTATCTATCTATCTATCTATCTATCTATCTATCTATCTATCTATCTATCTATCTATCTATCTATCTATCTATCTATCTATCTACATTTAGATACACAGAATATCTGATTAGACTCAATCAACAATATCCTCAATCAGATTTTAGTAAAGGGAGCATAACTAACCTCCCCGTCCACCTGTCAACTTGCCCCAATCACTCTATCCCTCAACCTTTATCTCTTCTCCTCCTGCTGTCTCCGTGGCTGCTCCCTTACTCTGCCATGACCTCCCTCACCTCATCTGCCCCTCTCTCCGACCTCTCTGTCTGTCTGTCTCTCTGTCTCCTCCCTCCATCCCCTCCCTCTCTTCCCTGTGTCTCCAGGTCCACCCCGAATCAGACCCATGCGGGACATCACCGCAGTGGCGGGCAGGAACACCTACATAACGTGCCGCGTGATTGGCTACCCGTATTACTCCATCAAGTGGCTGAAGGACGGCATGCAGCTGCCTGATAATCATCGTCAAGTGGTGTTTGAGAACGGCACCCTGAGGCTGACGGACGTGCAGAAGGGCGCGGACGAGGGCACCTACTTGTGTAGCGTTCTGATCCAACCCCAGGTGTCAATCAACCAGACAGTCCATGTTACTGTCAAAGGTAAGCAAGGCGATAAGAATGGATTCAAATGGAGTGCATTGGGCAGTGTTTTAGGTAAAACATACAGCCATCTTATCATGAAGTGAGGCTGCAATAGAGATAGAGTGACCCATTGACCTGATATTTCTGCTTGTTGTGAAAGAAAGAAAGCTTAAATCAACATTTGATCTTTTGGTGCCTTTTTTACCTTTGAGTAAAAAAAAGCAACAACAGACAGTTTTGTGTCAGTTGTGTCAGTTTACAGATTTTAGCAGATTTCTAGATGTCAGAGTAGTCACTACCGATCAGTGTTGTAGTCCAACTAAACCCGAGATCAAGTCATGACCAAGACCAGACAGTGTAAAGTCTACATAGGTAGCTAATATTCACGAAAACTCTTTGGGTGAAGGTTGCTACATTGTGTCACCTCATCAAGGGTCGCCTTGAAGTATTTACAAACTGTTTTGCAGATGAAGTCTTTGTGGTAGGAAGGAAAGTAAATTTTATTCCAGAAGATTTGACTGATGTCTTCTCTGAAGATATATCCCCGAAGTTGTCTTCTTGACCGGTCTTTAAATAAATCGATTCAGAGTCGAGACGAAGCTGAGGCCTGTCTCCGAGACCGATCTCGAGTACTACAATACTGCTATCGATGTTCAAAATGATGCAGATCACAGTTAGTTAGCATTCAGTTTTTCCATTCATTTGAGTGGTGGGTAGTGCGTTTTGGCTGCAGCAGTGTGGGCTGCAGCTACCTGCGACGGAGGAGGGATCTAAGCAGCCCGACGTCACACTGCAGCCGCCAATAAAACCTCCACAGTCAGCCTGAAATTTCTCTCAAACTGAGACTATCCAGGTGGATTCATGGACTAAACTCTGATAATCTACCTGTTGTGTTCTGGCTTTGTATATTTCATGTGCCCAGCTTCTAAATCTGAGTGTGACTCACAATTTATGGTGTAAAATAGCGAGGCGAAGAAGTTTAATTTGGTTTGTGTCCGATGGTTTGAGAGGGAGAGAGCAAGCATTGGTTGAGAGACATAGACAGTGAATGAGAGTGAGTGAGCACCGGCATCGATAAAGCCGGTTAATCAGCGAAATAAAACGTTACTTCCTGATTGCTTTACAGCGGTTATGTTCTGCACAAATAGACGCACCGTCGCGCAACCCTGCAGTGATTCGCCGCAGCGCCTGATCCTGTCTGAACGTACCCTTATGCTTCATGACGGAGCGGATGGTGTTTTAGGATAGATTTATGTGTCAGTGTGCGTCTGCATTTCGTTCAGTCTGAGCAGGGTAACGATGGTAGCAGGGCAGCTGCAGAGGTGTTTAAGGGTGTGTGCATGTGCCTGCGTGCGAGTGTGTCTCTGATTTAATTAGATGAATAATAATGAAGCCTAGATTAAATCCCCCAGATGTCTCAGCTGTAGTACCCCCACCCCAACCTCCATTACTATGGCAACCGAATGACTTCCTCCTGCCAATTGGACTCTAACCAGAGCAGCTATTATGGGCTGCAGGAGATGGGGGCTGATGGGGAGGGAGAGAAGAGGGGGCCCACTGGCCAATGACCTTCTCTCTCTCTCTCTCAGCATTGCTCCAGATGGCCGCACTGCCACTCTCCCACGTCTATCGCTGCCTTTATTCCACTCACTCTTCCTTCTCTTTCTCCCCCCTCAGTGCCACCCCTCATCCAGCCCTTCGATATCCCCTCTACCTCAGTGGGGAAGCTCATGTACATCGCCTGCGTGGTGTCATCTGGGGACATGCCCATACGCATCACCTGGCACAAAGACGGCCAGCTCATCGTGCCAGGCTCCGCCTCTGGCGTCGCAATAGAGACCAAAGAGTTCATGAGCTCCCTGCAAATCTCCAAGGTGACACTGAAGCACAACGGAAACTACACCTGCATCGCCAGCAACGCCGCCGCCACCGTCAGCTGGGAGAGACAGTTGATTGTTACTGGTGAGGGATTGAGCAAAGGGAGAACGGGGGTTGATGATAAATTAGGTCAGATCAGATGTGATATCTAATGTGCGGTGGGAGTTTAGAATTGCACGTTATTTTGGGAACACTCCCCGCTTTTCTACCTTTTACTGTACGACTTTCCATTTAGGTTAATCACATCTTTTTTCTTTTTTTTTTGTTTCTCCAGTGCCACCGCGTTTTGTGGTGCAGCCCAACAATCAGGATTGTATCTACGGCAAAGCCGGAGTTCTCAACTGCTCCGTGGAGGGTTACCCACCTCCAAAAGTCATGTGGAAACACGCCAAAGGTAAAAATCATCCCGACAACATTAGGTCACATTAACAAGGAATACTTACGGCAGTAACATGCATTTACTTTGTGATGTGTGGTGCAGGTGTAGGAAACCCTCAGCAGTACCACCCAGTCCCTCTAACTGGCCGCATCCAGATCATGTCAAACGGCTCTCTGCTCATCCGACATGTACTCGAGGACGACCGAGGGTACTACCTCTGTCAGGCCTCCAACGGAGTGGGCTCAGACATCAGTAAGAGCATGATCCTCACTGTCAAGAGTAAGTGTCAATCATACTCTCTTTGGCTTGAACACAATTCCTTTCATAACACATCTCCTGGGTTGTAAACTGTATACACAGACAAGCCTCAGCTTTTTTTTTTCTTCTTTTTTTTTTGGAAGGGAATCAGCTCTTCTAAGATTCACTTTTTGCCCCCAGGCTACTGCGGCCTGTACTGAACCTAACAAAACCTTGTCTTCGTCCTGCACACTCCTTAACTGAAGGGTATCTTTGCTATTGATTGATGCGTTCCGGTTGCCGGTCTCTGTGCTCCTGAATGTTTGGTGGGGGGAAAAAAGGGGTCTGATGAATTAGTGATGAAAACAAAACCACAGGAACCCCTTCAATCAATAATCTATGTCTGAGGAAAGGAGGTGGAAAAGAATCAGGAGAAGAAGAAGAAGAAGGCACACAGGGAGGAGGCCGAGTAAGAGGGCCAGCGGGGCTTGAAGCGTGAAATGAAAAAGGAGAACGAAGTGCAGAAATAGAGATGTCTATACATCTGTAATATATCCTCGGTTTCAATACCACATCCCTGTTCCCTCGTCTCATTACTCCATATAATACTATTCGTCACACTGACATGTGTCTGTGTTTCTGCTCAGTTCCTGCAATGATCACCAGCCACCCCAACACCACCATGGCGAGGAAGGGCCAAACCAAGGAGCTGAACTGCACAGCGCGGGGCGAGCAGCCCATCATCATCCGCTGGGAGAGAGGAGACACCGTCATCGACGCCGAGAGGAACCCCCGTTACTCCATCACCATCAACAAGAAGGGGGATGAAGTGATCTCCACCCTTAAGGTCAGACACAAGAGGATTGTTTGAAGCCTGTTTTTTTAAAGGTTATTTATTAGTTTAGTTGCATTATTGCAGAGGATTTTTGTGCTGTGTGTTGCCGCTGCATTTTCTGTATATTTTTTGTAACCTTCTTCTGTCTGTGTTGACGCTCACAGCTGAACCCAGCCGAGCGAGGAGATTCTGTCTTCTTCTCCTGCCATGCCATCAACTCCTATGGAGAGGGTCGAGGGCTCATCCAACTCACTGTGCAAGGTATCTCTCCCACACACTGCACACGTCTCACTCATCAACATTACATGTTGGTGTGTAAACAACCCAGTGGGAAAGATCTCAGTTGTAAAGCCCTCATCTCTCTCTCTCTCTCTCTCTCTCTCTCTCTCTCTCTCTCTCTCTCTCTCTCTCTCTCTCTCTCTCTCTCTCTCTCACAGAACCACCCGATCCCCCTGAACTGGAAGTGAGGGAGGTGAAGGACAGGAGCATGAACCTTCGCTGGATCCAGAGGTTTGATGGAAACAGCATCATCACCAGCTACGACATCGAGTACAAAAACAAGTCGGGTAGGCATCACAAATTTCTGATTTTGTCCAACTTTTTAAAATGTCTGTCTTAAAAATCTAAAAAAGTATCTAAATCTAATATTTGACAGACTCCTGGGATCACATGTACACAACCAGGAACATCTCACCCACCAACAACCAGGCCAACATTGTAGAGCTGCACCCGGCCTGCGTTTACAGCATCCGCATGTACTCCTACAACAAGATTGGCCGCAGCCTTCCCAGCAAAGAACTCACCATCAGCACTGAGGAAGCACGTAAGTGTTTTCTTCTCCACAAATCAGTTTGTTCTCTTCGTCGTTCTCGACTTTTTCTCAGACACTAACACTTTGACATCGTACATCAACAGCTCCTGACGGGCCGCCGATGGAAGTAATCCTCCAGCCGATGACATCTCAGAGCATACGCGTTACATGGAGGGTAAAATCACTGCTATTTGTTTGCTGTGTGCTTATTCACGATCACCGTAACTTACCGTAACACCTGAACAACAGTTCATTTAAATATTGATACTCTCCTGGAAGCTGCACCTATAATACTGCTCAAAATTTTCTTCTTTCCTTAAATGATGGGTATTTTAACATAAATAACAGTATAACAGTAACACTATAATTCAGACACCAAGTCATTATTGAACCACATCAGTGCTCCTAAATGTGCTCTAAATATTTCAGGAGCCAGTTCTTTGTTGGGTGCTCTGCAGTCTGCTCAGTGGTTAGATTGAACAAGTTTAAACTGTGATTAGAGACATTATTTTAAACCTGACACTGAAACAGGAAACTGTTTTTATTTAAATCTGCACAGGTTTTGATACAGAGTTTCAAATTTCTTTAACCAGTGACTGCTGATTCCTTATACTCTTATTTAACTGCTGCACAAAGGATCTATACACATTAAAATAACAATACAAAAAATTATATACATTTGTAAAGGGGACTTTCTACAACCTAAAAACAAGAAAGATCATTTGAAAATACAGACTAGTCCTCAAATGTTTGAGCGGTAGAGTACATGAGTCCTGTATGTCCTTTAATTATATTATAAGTGTAGGGAAACCTATACATTGAATTTTGACACGCTTAATAGTTAATAGATATATTTTTAAGAAAGACTTCCTCATATAACCTGACAAAGAAAGCCAAAGATGTCTGAGCTATTGATTATGTCTGTGAAGGTTCTGAGCCGTCCAGGTCACCTTTCTTTGAGAAGAGTTAAATTCTGGGGCAGCTAGACTTGGTTGTAGATCCATGAAGACTCTTCTTCAAGCCTCTGGATGAGAGGTGAAACGTCATCACGGATCTACAACCAAGTCCACTTGTCCCAGATTTCACTCTTCTCAAAAAAGCTGTGGATTATCTGTTTCACAATCAGTTTATTTTTTGTGATATTACTAAACATCTTACGGCAAACAACGTTCACATGAACTTTAATATTAACCGGTATCACCGTGTTTCTTTCAGGCTCCCAAGAAGGAGCTGCAGAACGGGGTGATCCGGGGCTACCAGATCGGTTACAGAGAGAACGGCCCGGGCAGCAATGGCCAGTACAGCATAGTGGAGATGAAAGCTACAGGGGACAGTGAAGTGTACACCTTGGACAACCTAAAGAAGTTTGCCCAGTACGGGGTCGTAGTCCAGGCCTTCAACAGAGCCGGGACGGGTCCATCCAGTACTGAGATCAACGCTACCACATTGGAAGATGGTAGGAGAACAAAAAGGGAGATGAAGGAGAAGGAGTGTAGATGATGATTTCTTTTATTTGTCAAAAAAAAAAAAAGCAGCAACAGGACGGCAGACACACAAATTAACGCAGCTAACATGCATGTATGGACACATGGTAAAAATGAATTTGCCGCACATCCCCCATTCTTCTTTCGACTTTAATTAGCACCCTCATTAGGCTGGTAGAGAGCGAGAGAGGAACAAGGAACCCCATTACTCTCTAAATGTCTGCCCACTCTGCCTCCTTTTTCTCTTCCTCTCCTTTATCTTCCACTTCCTCCCTTTTGGTTTCCTCCTCTTCCTATTTTACATCTTATTTCTTGCATTTTTCTGACTCTTTTCCCTCCTCATCAGTAATGATAGACACCCTGTCCAGATAGGTAGTCTGAAGCTGCTGCTACAACTGCAATTACCTTAAACATGAACATTGTCTTGCTTGAGATTTTATCCTCCACATCTCAGCTCGCCCCACCTTCCTCATCTGCATTTTAACCCCTTAAGGTGTAGCTGCTTTACTATTCATGTTGCTCTCTCTCTCAGTGCTCCTTTTCTCCTCTGTGCTCTAAAAGCTAGCACTGAACAAGGAGCTATTGAGGGCTAATTTGAGCTTATTTGACTGATTTGTTTCAGCAGAGACTGCCTGTGGGTTGGTGGTGTTGAGTAGTCATTAATTATCAGTGCTTCAGACCGCCATGCTAGATCAGTCAGGTCTTCTTAGTGACGGCAACAACCTTTTTTGACGAGTAGAAATCGTTATCTCAAAGCTCATATATTTTCTGCTCTCTCCAGTGCCCAGCGAGCCTCCGCAGAACGTGCGTGCCATCTCCGTGACGTCGGACGAGGCGGTGATCACGTGGGCAGAGCCTCCACGGCTGACACTGCACGGTGTGCTGAAAGGCTACCGCGTTGTGTTTTGGTCCCTCTTCCCTGACGGAGGTGGGTGCTGTGGGGGCCAGGCCCAATGGCCAATGCAGAGTAATTATCACCTATCTCATTCTAAACTTCACCAAACCCCGCCTCCCTCTCACCCGCCCACCTACCTCCCTGTCAGTGTTGTGAGTCACAATGTGTTAATGTGTGTGCGCACCTTTCTCATAAAGCACTTCCTGTTCCTGTGGGTCTTTGAATTTGTCCACGTTTGCCGTTGTTTCTTTGTGTCTTAGATTCTCTTGTGTGTTTGTTCTCCTATGTCTGTTTCCTGAATTTGCATCAGCAAATATCTTTTGTGGGAAATGACGTCCAGATAAAGGCAAAAAAACAACACAATTAACTTTTTACGGTTATGTTTCAGCTACTAAATTAAGACTTCAAGACAATCGTTTGCAAATCCCAGAGTCTCTGCGTTAAGGTTTTCTATCACAAACCATTCACCCAGACCTCCCTACAGCTGCTGCCTCATATTCCAGGCAGTAATCGCATTTCCTCCAAAACATATTTAGCAAAGCAAGTTACTAGTATATAAATGTATTTAGTTGAAGACACAGTTGGTCTGTGTGGTCTGTCCATTACATACAGTACTCTATAAAACAGTTTTCCCCTTCCTGCCCTCCTCAGAATGGGGAGAGATGCAGAATATCACCACCACACGTGAACAGGTGGAGCTGCGAGGGCTGGAGAAGTTTACCAACTACAGTGTTCAGGTGCTGGCCTACACGCAAGCCGGAGACGGCGTCCGCAGCAACGTCCTGTACATCCAAACCCGCGAGGACCGTGAGTATATACATAAGACAAAGAAGATTAACGTATTTGTTGATATATTTTGGTACAAATCCAAATAGATGAAAGCATGAGATACGCTTGCACATTTTGTGGTAGGAAGATGAGAGATGGGAGGGGGATCTATAAAAAAAAAAAAAGGGAGCTAGGCTTTATCTCAAACCCATGACAAAAGCTCATTTATGCTTGGAAGCTCCATTAGCAGTGCTAATGAGAATTAAGAGGCTTTGGGTCCACAGTTCAGGGCTGAGGGAGGGCTGTCGGGAGACACAGAGAGGGAGGGGAGGGGTGCTCTCTGGGAGGATATAACATCCAGGAGTCAGCCATCAGCCCGGGCCCACATCCTCTCCACCAGCCCTCTTGCCATAGGCATGGGGATTAACTCCTCTTGGATTAGAGAGAATTAATTTTGTGCTTACACCATTGGAGGCGGGATTACAGCCGGATCCATGTCTCTTTATAGAGGAGGAGAAGGAGGGGGGGCCTCGGGGTTGAAGATGGAAAGATAGAAAGGTGATCACAGGGCTTATTCTTGGGTGACAAAATGAGACATAATAGAAATGTCAAAGCCGAGATATTTTTTTTATTCCTGAGCCAGACTGCTCGGCTTCTGCATCCTCCGTGTATTTGAGTGTATTAGCCCTTTACTGTGAAATCTCCTCCTATGATTGGTGCGTAATATATTCATGTAGGTGGAGATTTTCACTCAGCTTTGTGCCTCACTTCCTCATCATCACCCGGGTCGTGCTGGCTGTGCAGTCTGTCTAGAGTCCTGGGCAGATTTTGGGTACCAGATGGGACTTAACCCCCTCCACCACCACCACCACCACCAGCACCACACTCCTCCCACTACCACTCCTATTTTGACATGGAGGTCCAGTTATGATAATGATGCCCCTCCCCAACACCACCACCACCATCATCACTCCCCCCTAGAACGGCACCTATCATTCTCACCATTCTTTCATCTCCGCCTCCGTCTTTTAAAAACACCCCTCGCTACATCTATCCTTTTTCCGTGCTCATGTAACGTGCAGGATGAAGAAGTCCGAGGGCATGGGCTGGTTGAATGACTGGATCGCGGTAGGGGGTCTCACATAAAAGAGAAAAAGGGATTGGGGGTTGGATTTAGAGAGCTTACACTGTGGTGGCAACCTTCTGTAGACCCCAGATGAGGCCCACTGTCAGGCACAAGTTATATTTATGGCAGGGAATGAATAGTCTTGACACTGTGAACCCCGTACTGTAAGGCCAGAGTGACAAAAGCATTATTGTTCACCCCTCACAGTATCCAGTGTCCTGATGTGTGCATCCATTTTAAACCCTTCTTACGCCTTTAGATGGTAACGAGACGATTAAGTGGCGCTCGGCGTCAAGCTGAAGTGGCCAGCAGAGGATCAGACACTTGCGTCTAATCTGTTTGTGGGTTCGCGAGTTAAGAGAATGCCGAGTGTCACGGAGTCAGAACTGCTGACCAATGTCTGACTGAACATATGTCACCGCCGTCCACCCAAAAGTCTTCCAAGTCCTCCCAGAGCAGCTTAGTGCGGGATAAGACCAGCAATCTGCAAACAAGCCTGCTCACTTTAATAGGCGTCCAACACCCAGCATGTGCACACACACACACACACATGCACGCCTGGTTTCCTGATGTTCCTATGTTTTTTCTTATAGTTCCTGGTCCTCCGGCTGGCATCAAAGCAGTTCCCTCCTCTCCGAGTAGTGTGGTTGTGTCCTGGTTGCCTCCTCACAAACCAAACGGTGTTATCCGCAAGTACACCATCTACTGCTCCAGTCCAGGCTCTGGACAGCCGGTAAGTAAGCCAGTCATAGAAAATATCCCAGGTGATTGAGAAACAAGAAATTTGTGGACTTGATAAAAATCTACAGATGGAAATAATTAATTTGTAAGCGCTATTATTAATTGAACCTGTACGTGTGTTTGTACGTGTGTGTGTGTGTGTGTGTGTCATTACGCGTGTCTCTCTTTCACTGCATTTGCACCATCGCTTTATTTCCTGCCCTCCCAGATGAACAGATGAGGTTGTCTTGGCAACGTGATGAGACGTAGATATGCAAATGAAGCAGAGAACAAGCTCACACATGCACACTGCCGCATAAGAAACACACACACACAGACACACACACACACACACACACATACACAGAGACATCACATTTCAACATTTTCTATTTATACATGCGTGTGCGCCATTTCAGTTGTGGTTAGATCATGAGCGCGCAAACACCAGCGCACACAGTGAAATCTGATATCAAGCTAGAATCTCACTTTCTTATTATTCACAAATACTCCTCCCTCTCTGTGCATGAGGGCCATGTAAATGAGCACAGGCAGGGAGGAGAGAGGGAGGAAGGGAGGAGGAGGAGGAGGAGGAGGGTTTGGGAGAGAGAGAAAGAGAAACACCATTAGAGGTAGGGAGAGACTGAAGGGGGGAAATGAGAGAGAAAAAGAGAGAGATGGGGGGGAGTGAGAGACAAGCTGGGAAGAAGGGAGGAGCAGAGGAGGGTATCAGTCACATCGAGATGAGAGTGCTTTTGTCCGTCTTTTCATTATCTCCCTGTATCACTCCCTGGATCACCACAACACCGCCGCTATGCTGGAGGAATTTTTTCGAATGCACCCCCTACACACACATCCACCCTCCTCCCTCCTCCCTCCTTCATTCCTTCCTTCCCTCCCTCCCTCTGTCCCTCCATCCTCTCCTCTTCACTGAGCTAGACAGAGAGGGATAGAGGAAAAGAGGGGGGAAAGCAAATGGTGAAGATGAACACTGAGAGATGAACAGATTAAAGAGATAGAACAGAGGGCCGACTTGAGAGAAAACTGTTTTTGTGCGTGCATTGGCATGTGTGTGTGTGTTTGGGTGCTCGCAGGTGAACGTGTGATTATCTTCTCAAAGATGTCTTTGTAGGAAAAATATCCACAGGAGCACATCATTGAGGCCGAAAATGTGATTTTTCTCAACCCAGTGCTGAAAAACACATTCAGTATTTTAATTCCATTTATTTCTCGTACAGTTTGTTTAACTGCTTCGTGCTTAACAACAAAGCGTCCTGAAGCACTGTTACAATTCTCAAAACATTCAATCATTTATACTGTGTAGCACAACACTCATGTTTCCTGCAAGATCTGCTGTCATTTAACTTTAACTCTGCCACAAAAATGACAAAAATGACAATTCCCTTTATCACTGTACGAGTCCAAATTTTACTGATTGAGGTTCCTTGATGCCAGAAAGCGTCTTTAGTTTTCAAATCACTGCGTTCACGTAGATGTGGAGTCCATAGAGAGGTCATTTATAGCTAAGAGAGGCCTCCAGTATCAACGAGTCCCTAAAGTGAGAACCAGGAGTGTAAAAAAAAACAAAACAAAAAACATCTGCATGCTAAAATTCATATAAAGCTACACAAGAAAATGAATATATCTCATATATACGATGTTTAAGGTCATCTGAAGACAGCAAAATTGATTCTAAAAAGACTTTTATGTGTGAAAAAATCATTGAAAAATATCAATGATCACAAAGCAAAAATGAAAAAAAGAGTGCATGCAGTATAAAATGAAGGAATCTGTTTTAGAAATCTCTTCTTTCAGTTCTTTATTATGTCCAGACACATATGTCTGCGTATGTCCAACACATCGCCGAACAATTTCTGTCTTTTCACCGCAGAAAATGCTACAAAGACACAGAAAATGACTACACATCACAGGTGTAAAATATCAAATGAATGATGGCTGAATTCCATTCAGCGGCTTCAGTTTCAGTATCCTGGTATTGTTCATGCTGTCTCACTGTCATAACTTACTTGAATTGATCAGAGCCATTGTTCATGTAATTAGTAACACCTGTGCTTCTCCTATCATGGCAAGTTAACATGTCTGCTGTGAGAGAGAAAATTAGGACTTTGCACAATGCACGTTTGAGATGTATCACCGACTTGACACCGCACGCCTTTCTGTCGCAGGCGCCCAGCGAGTACGAGGCCAACCCGGAGATGCTCTTCTACCGTATCACGCACCTTTCCCGTGGTAAACAGTACCACATCTGGGCTGCAGCCGTGACAACTGCGGGCCGAGGCAACATCAGCTCAAAGGTCACAGTGGAGCCTGCTGGGAAAGGTGGGTCCTCCAGGCGGGCCTGTAGTGCAGGAGAAGGGTAAAGGGAGTGCTGTAAAGGTTACGATGGAGCGCGCTCTAAAGATGGCTATGAGACGGCAACATGATCTCCTGCACACACATCACTTTCATCACTCTCGCTCCGTCTGCGCTCTCTGTTATTGATTGACAGCCATAGTATTGACCGGGTAGCGGCTATGTTGCACGAAATGCTGTTGTTAATTATGTGGTGATGAACAAGGCCTACCCAGTAAAATGACCCTTGGGGAGAGAGGTAGTGGGCCAGAATCAATAGAGGGGGAGGATCTATGGAGAAAAGATAGACTGAAACTAAGAGGTGAGAGGAGGGGTTACACTAAAACACGATGCCACAGCATCGAGTAAAGGCCTTTTCCCCTTAGGCAAATTCTGAAGAAAGGTGTGTGTGTGAGAGATGCTCATCAGTTTTGGCTTTGTTATGGTGTTTTTATTATTGTTTGTGCGTCCAAGATGGAGTTTAATCACTTTATGTTTTATATGTGCAGTCCCAGCTAAGATCCTGTCCTTCGGTGGCACGGTGACCACACCCTGGATGAAGGAAGTACGTCTACCCTGCAGCTCAGTGGGCGAACCCGCCCCCACGATTAAATGGACCAAAGACAGGTCAGAGCTCATCATATACCACTTATATGTCAGCGTCATGACTCCACTTACTCAGACTAACATCTGTAACCTGTCTTTACTTTGTCAGTGAGGACTCTGCCATCCCAGTGACAGCCGACAGCCAACGGCAGATCTTATCCAACGGCACACTGGTGCTACGTTCAGTCAAAGCAGAGGATTCTGGGTACTACACCTGTACGGCCACTAACACGCTGGGCTTCGACACCATCATAGTCAATCTGGTGGTGCAAGGTAACTAGAAACAGAAGGTGTATTTGAGTATTTGAGGAGGTGTTTCTGCTCTGTTGTTGAGTCACTGTCTCTGTGTCTACATCCAGTCCCTCCAGATCAGCCTCGTCTGACCGTCTCCACCACCTCCACTTCCTCCATCACCCTGGCTTGGATCCCTGGGGACAATGGGGGAAGCTCCATCAGAGGTATGTTCCTGACAGGACCAAAAACATCCATGACCTTCGAGCTGATTTTGTGACAGATCTTTTTTATGCTGCACATAACAGTGTAAACAACCTCTCTGGGTAAAAAGTAGTCAAACTCCAGCTGATTGTGGCTGATTGTTGCCCCCTGGTGTCCAACTGAGGTCACAGCAGCAGATCCTCCAGTCTGTAATTCCTCAGATTTACAGTAGTTGTTCTAAATGATTTGTATTTAACATATGCTGTGTGGTCGTGCAGGATTTGTGCTGCAGTATTCTGTGGACAACACAGAGGAATGGAGGGACGTGTTCATCAGCTCCAGCGAACGATCCTTCAGGTTGGACAATCTGCGCTGCGGGACCTGGTACAAGGTCAAGCTGGCCGCCAAGAACAGCGTGGGCTCAGGGCGCATCAGTGAGATCATTGAGGCCAAGACACATGGAAGAGGTGAGGGGTGGGATGCACGCTGCATGCTTTTCCATCCTGTTTAATGTTTGTTTTAAGGTCATATGAATTGTGCCTTCTGCACCTCTCAGATCATGGGCAGTGAAAATATATTGATATAATAATTAAATTCAAAAAGGGTTTTAATAAATACAACAGAACGGCACAAAACAACTCCAGAGAGTTGCTGTGATATAAAATTAAATAAAACGTCAGTCTCTACATGGACATATGCAGAATCAATACTAATAAACTGGGGCGCTGACTTCTCAATGTTCTCGTGTCACATCAACTAAGTCTTTGTGTAGCTGAATTCTGTTTATTCTGATAAACAAACCTCCATGTCAATACTTCTGCCTGCTCCAGCTCCTACCGGATAACACAGAAAGATAGAAGGGAGCTTAGTTTGCAGAGACTTTAAGCTGTTAAAACAACTCCTTTTAAGTGCTGGTCAGGTGGAATCAATATATTGGCAGGTGAAGACAGCTGTAGGAAACACAAATACAAACAAGAAAATACAAGAAATAACTGGATGTGTTGGGAATTTATTAAAGACCAGAGAAGAAGAAATGAATGAGGAGGGACCTCCCAGTCGAAAATAAACTATAACCAGATACATTTTGTGCAATTCAGCAACACATAAAGACACATATGACCCGGTTAGACTTCCTAAATGTGAAACAGCACCTGTAATGACATCTGCCCAGATGTTAAGTCATTAATAGATCACAGATAAATATCTTTCTAACCTCCTGTTGCTCTGTGTCTCTACAGAACCAGTGTTCAATAAGGATCAGCCGCTGCTCACCCACATCAACTCCACACATGCGGGTCTCAACCTGCAGGGCTGGACCAGCGGCGGTTGCCCCATCACTGATCTAATGCTGGACTTTAGGCCCAAAGGTACCTGGGCGTGGCAGAGCCTTAAAGCCAACTCCACCACTCAGCTCTTCCTGAGCGAGCTGCGCGAGGCCACCTGGTATGAGCTTAAAATGAAGGCCTGCAACAGCGCCGGGTGCGGCAACCAGAGCTCCCAGTTTGCCACCACTGACTACGATGGCAGTAAGTGCAGTAACACTTTCATGTCATCTAAACCTCCAGCACTGATTGAATGTTAAATATTTTCTATCGTCTTCCTCGTCTCCGCAGGTACAATCCCTCCAATTAAATCAGCTCGTGGAGAAGGGGATGATGTGAAAAAGCTGTTCTCTATTGGCTCTCCCGTCATCCTGGTTACTCTGGGCGTTGCTTTGCTCTTCATTATCCGCAAGAAACGCAAAGAGAAGAGGCTTAAACGACTTAGAGGTGAGAGGAAGACAAAGAGAGTTCAGAGAGAGATCCATGTTACTGTGCGTAATGGATTAATGTAACTTATCTTAACAGCCGACCATAATCTAATTAAGATATCGTCTTCTTATAGATGCTAAGAGCCTCGCGGAGATGCTTATCAGGTAAGACTCGGCTTTTATGGCTACAGTTTTTTTAACTGCTGTGTAGAGGATGAAATATTTCACACAGGTCAACCTCACATGTTTTTAGAAAACCTTAAAAGAGATCCCGTCTGACCTTATGTGTCATTTCCGTGTGTGTATGTGCAGCAAAAACAATCGCAGTATAGACACTCCAGTTAAGGGCCCTCCTCAAGGACCGAGGCTCCACATCGACATCCCACGTGTTCAGCTACTCATTGAGGACAAGGAAGGCATCAAACAGATAGGCATGTGGCCACACTCGACAACACAAATATCATAAATCAGTGTCATCTTCTAGTGGCTGATAAAGATAATTAACATTTTTCTGGATGTAACTCTATTTCCTTATTTCTTGCGACAGGGGAGGACAAAGCAGCGGTGCCAGTGACAGACACAGAGTTCAGCCAATCAGTGAATCCGCAGAACTTCTGCACCGGCGTGTCGCTGCACCACCAAGCCCTCATCCAGAATTCAGGGCCTTTGATTGACATGTCAGACATCCGGCCGGGCACGAGTGAGTACCTCTCTTTAAATAAACAATACAGCTGAAATAGACTGAGCAGATAAAACCATGAATTGTGCTTCCACTTGATGAGACAGTAAAGACGGGTCTTCTTGACAATCTCTGTGATGTTACGCTATGACCTCTCTCAGATCCCGTGTCCAGGAAGAGTATAAAATCAGCCCACAGCTCCAGGAACAGATATTCCAGCCAGTGGACGCTGAGCCGGCCGAGTCAGAGCCAGTCGACAGCCTCGGCGCGAACGCTGACCTCAGACTGGCGGACGATGGGCTCTCACGGCATCACCGCCACTGAGAGTGACAGCTACAGCGCCAGCCTCTCGCAAGACACAGGTGAGTCAATCCCAGCCGGAAATACTCAACTCTAACTTGAATTTTTTCTAATTTAAGCCCAATCTAGAGACATATGAACAGTGTATACACCAAAACACGAGTGAAGAAGTTAGTTAAGCCCCTGACTACGAACACAACTGTAAGTGCTACCAGTAACTCTATTACAATGCGAGGAGGTACTGAAACCAATGTAAAGAAACTAAACATGTGACACATACAGTATGAGCTCTTATCTGACTCTATCTGATTTATTTTTCCAGATAAGGGTCGCAACAGCATGGTGTCCACGGAGAGCGCCTCCTCCACCTACGAGGAGCTGGCGAGGGCCTACGAGCACGCCAAGCTGGAGGAGCACCTGCAGCATGCCAAGTTCACCATTACAGAGTGTTTCATCTCCGACAGCTCATCTGACCAAATGACCACAGGTACCAATGACCCGGCGGACAGCATGACCTCCCTCAGCACGCCGTCTGAACCAGGCATCTGCCGCTTCACTGCCTCGCCGCCCAAAACCGCAGGACTACGACCGCGGTAAAAATGTGGCTGTGCCCATTCCCCACCGCGCTAACAAAAGTAAGTATGAGAAAAAGAGAGATAATTCTGCATGGATACTGACTTTTTCTTGATTTAACACCTTTGATAGCAATACTTTTTACCTAGCCACATACATGAAGAGTCCAATCAAAACATTTGGAAATAATTAATTTGTCTTTTTTAATTCAAAATCTCCTTCTCTTGCCTCTCTCAGGTGAATTCTGCAATCTACCCCTCTACATGAAGACAGACCCATTCTTCCGCAAGCAAGGGGAGCTGCATGACCCGTGCCCAGCTGTGCCACCGCGGGAAGCCTCAATCCGCAGCCTGACGCAGCGGGCGTATCACACCCAGGGCCGTCACAAGACTCTAGACCCTGCCAAGCAGCAGGCCCTGACGCTTGGCCATTCTGGGCTGGGCAGCTTGGGTGCGAGCTCGGGCACCGCCACCTTGCCCCAAAGGACTCTCACCATGCCCAGCTCCAACACTGCAGCGACGGCTTCCACTTCCAGCACGAGCAGCAACCCCACCAACAGTAACAAGGTGGGGGGCTCCAGAGACTCGCTGCTAGAGAGCAGCTCCTCTGCACTGGGGAGACTGCAGAAACAGAGTGTGGGGGCCTACTCCAAATCATACACACTGGTGTAGTCCGTTCTCTTGCACAGACTTGCATTGCTGTCCCACTCCTCAGCCAGCCCCACTCTGGTACTCTTCAGTCTGGGCCAGAAAGGGCATGCAACCATCTTACTTTAAACCCAACTAATGGTGAACTGCCCAGTGTTCTGTCTAATTTTCCTCGGGATAGGTGTTCTCCCAGACAGAGACCCAGCTAACCCTACTTTTCATGTTCACCTGGGACTCTATAAAAGAATTACTAACTCCGACTAACAGTTCCAGCCGGCTGGTGCTCTGCTCCCCGCTCAGTTCTCGCGGGACTTGCACAGCGAAAAAACAGGAAAGCGATTCTGTGGTCATTTGGAAATATTGACTGTAATTGAGGAGCTAAACGCTCTGTGTTTATGACGATGAAGACTATGATAGCCAGTATGAAGCTGTGTGGCCATCCTGTCTCTCATATGCACATACATACTGTCCTCCATAGTTTGAGTATTATTGTCAATTTGCAGGACTTCCAGTTAAGTTCCCCCTATTCTTACTGTATCTTTCACCCTCTGTGTGTCTCTTAAAGCCCCATATAGCTATTGGCAGATTTTCTCTTAATGGTGATTCAGAAAGAAATTATTCAGGTTCACTTCCAAGGATAAAACTTCTATCACATTAATGTTCTCCACACATCTCTCTCCAGCTGAACAGTGTCTAACTTTTTAATCAAATCATGACAACCCAAATGAACCAGCTATAATTTCTCGCACTACAAATAGAGAATATTTGGTATTATAAAGAATTTACATATATATTTCTATGTAGGTATATTATTGACATTTAAGTGAAATTATGACAAAGTATAAATTGTATGTACTACAATAGTGTAGTAGTATATGCAGCAATTTAATGTTAATGTCAAATTTAAGAACGAGACAATCGCTCAATCATGAAATTTAACAAAAGAGAAATTTTAAAAAGGTTGGACTAAAGAAAGAAAAAAAGTTTAGTATATATACGGGATGTTCTGTATGTTTCTGTATGTAGACCGACTAAGAGAAGAGTGTTTCGCTCCTGTATGGACAGAGAGTGGCCCTTTCCAAGCCCCATGTTGAGATGGGAAAAGCAAGATAGGCTACTTATTATACAGTTCCTGAAAAGGCAGGCTGCCTGGGTGAACAGAAAACAACCTCCCCTGGTTTGCAGCGCCCACTTTTGCTGAGTATGTACGGCGGAAACAATCACGGCAGAGAGCCTTCTATAATATTAATTAAGTCATGCGGATGCAGGCTCTTTGACTCTGTTAAGCTTGTCTTGAGCCTGAGTGGTTGGTAAATACATTCAGAGACCCAATCAGAGGATCCACAAATGTGTGTTTGCTGCAAGGCTTCTGTCACAGATTCAGGATCGCGTCCTCGCCCAGTGTCACTCGGCCGATCTTTGCTCTTCAAAGAAATGAATAACTAGCTGAAAGAATCCCAGTCATGATGTGAATGAAGTAAAAATAATATAATGTTGAGCGATGTTATATGTCAGGGAGTTCAGTTTTGAAAATTATATAATGTTCACTCAATTGATATCTTTGTTGTTGCCCTGTCTGAAGTACTGTATATGTCCCACTTTCTGTCCCTCCATTTTGCTCTGATGTACACAAGAACCTATTGGAATGTCTTTTTGAGTCATCTCCATGAGAGTGTTTTGTGGTTTATATTTATTTATCCATTTGTTTTTTTGTTTGTTTTGGGGGAGGGGGTATCTGTTGATTTTGATTTAAAATATTCATTTGTTTTGGTTTGTCAATTTTTTTTTTTTTTTTTTTTTTTCCAGGGGCCAAACAGTACTAAGGTATGTGGCCTGTGGCTAAAACTAGTTCAGCCAAGTGAAATCAGGGACTCGTAGCTCTTTTTGGTCACACAAACTACTGTTGTGTATATACTGGACTGGAGTCGGTCTGTAAACCTGAAGCATTCAGACTCCCGTCCTTTTTTCCCCCCGTTCAGATAAATTAAAGTAACAAAATTCACCACCCTAAACATACTAGATCCATCATCTCTACCTTTGTCAGTGTTGTTTATAGATTAAGTCTTGTACATAAACACAGTTTTGTATGAAGAGCTATTTTCGTCAGAATAAATCAGGGGACACATCAGGGTTGAATGCCCCAATTTCAAAATTGAAATAGTATCAAAAATAAAATATTTTACTTCTGAAATGGGCAAAAAAAAGAAAAAAAAAACATTTTTCTTTCCCTTTATGTTTTTGATACTAATTTGTTGAATTTTTATTCTTTTTTAAAGGTCTTTTGATGTCGTCATTTGTCCTATTTACTTTTTTTATTGTCATTATTTTGTATTTTGTTCATCCTCAAAGTAAAAAAAACATCATTGCATGCTTGCTAAAAGGGAAAAATTGAAGGAAAAAATGTATGAAAATCAAAAACAAACAAAAAAAAATGTTGAGGGTATCCCAAACATTTGTTTGAGTTGCTTGTTATAGCAAATGCTTGTGTTCAAAAGTACATTTTCTATGAAAAGAAAGCAAAAACTAAAAAGATCATTCTAACACCTTGTGCAATAAAGCTATCTTTCATACGTCACGGCTTCTGTCATTCTCAACAGGTTTGCTTACATGTATGAACATTTTTGAACCGACCTTCATAATAAATTAGCTTATAACATTAAACCAAAACCAACACTAAGATATAAAGAAAGTATTTGGTGATACTCAGATTGTTCCATAAAGTTTGAAATGATTTTAAAGACAGTGCTCAAAATGGAAGAAGAGGCAGAAATATCCTGACTTGTAGTCCCTAGTTAAGCCCTAAAAACACTGGATCCTACACTTCCCATAATGCAACTTAAGAGCTAATCTTTCATTAGACCCTCCTGCCTGACTCCACACCATCAATTTGTAATGTAAGCTACAAATTAAAGGTGCAGTGTGTAGGATTTAGTGCCATCTAGTGGTGTAGGGGCAAATTGCAAACCCTTTCTCCTTCGTTTGCCAGTGTGAAGGGGAAACTATAGTGGCCACAAAAAAGACAGAAACACACTATCTAGAGTTCTTCCCAATTTACAGACTGTTATTTGGAGTTTCAGTACAGTCAAAGGTTTGGACACACTGTTATGTCCAGCTTGTTGAAGAAGAGCATAACAAAGAGGACCACACAGAAACAATTCAAAGTAAACGAAAAATGATTTATTAAACTCTACTTAGTTTGAACAAACCATACTGTGTTGTGTTGGCAATCAGTGGTGGGTGTGGGTGTTGGGTTCTATGAAACTGTGTGCTAACTGTGTAAACTGTGTAACAGGACCCAAAGCTAAACTAAACACAATCAAAACAAACCATAATGGGTGCCTGAAAGGCAGCAAGAAGAAGGTTATGAAAGCTAGATCCAGGTGACATCCATCAGCCAACGAGGTGGGAGAACCTTCATGAAGTCCTGAAATAAAACAGAGGCAGGCCAGCACAACACATTCTTAAGGCCTAGGGCTGTCACAACACCTTCTCGTTCAATGTTTTTTCTTTATTCCTATTATTTTCTACATTGTAGATTATCAAACTATAAATGAACAATTATGTTGTAAACAAAGGAAATTTAAACAAGGCACTAATTATCTTCAGACAAGACACACCTTGAGCAAAAAGTGGCTGCTCTGAAGAATCTGAAATATATAACATATTGTGCTTTGTTTACCACATAACTCGTCGTGTGTTATTTCATAGTTTTGATGTCTTCAGTGAAAACATCGAATGAGAACTTGTACTAGTCAAACTTTTGACTGGTACTGTAGATACAAGGGAGGAGGATCCATCCATTCATTTTCTGTAATTGCTTATTGTCATCAGGCCTATCTCAGTTGATTAGACAAGTCACCAGTTCATCACAGGGCACATATAGAGAAACAACCATTCACACCTATCCCACAGTAACCTATTAAGTTTATGTCTTTGGGCTGTGGGAGGAAGCTGGAGTACCCGAAGAGAACCAGCAGCCAAGGTTCGAACCAGGAACCTTCTTGCTGTGAGGCGACAGTGTTAACCTCTGCACCACCATTCCGCCTATTGTGAGGAAGATGTGAAGTGAAAATGAGGATATAGGTAAACTATATAGTTCCCCTTTTTTTAGGTTTGGGAAACTCACTAAATGACAGATGATTTGTGTTTTTACTTTGGAACATACTGAGGGCCTACAGCTTATGTGTTACTGTGCATGTTGTAGGCCTCAAGTTAGCCTTGTTATGGGGGACAGCATTGTACTTACGGAGGCTTGAGATTTGACGTTTATGTGGAACTTAAAACAACTTTAACATCCACAACTGAGCAGACCAAATTGTAGGTTGAGGTGTAAATACCTGTTGCCAACCAAGTGTGTTAGTTAAGATTGTGTGAATGTGTGTTCTACAGGGGAACATGTACAAGAACCACAGAGAATGATTGATCACAATTATTAATAACACCAATGAACAGCTTCTAACTCACACAGGACATTCAGGTCAGTAATAGACTAAATGCTCCTGCTTGTCGACATCAATGAAAAGGCTATAAGCTACAGTTATACCGAGTTCTACGCCTCATTCAGTCAAATTTCATGACCACTTGCCTAATATTGTGTAGCCACCAAAACAGCCCTGACCCATTGAGGCATGGATTTCACTAGACCTCTAAAAGTGTGCTGTAGTATCTGGCACCAATATGTTAGCAGCAGATCCTGTCCTGTTTGTTGAGAGTGGATCGGATCTGTTTGTCCAGCACATCCCATGAAGGCCAAGTCAACACCTTGAACTCGTTGTTGTGTTCCTCAAACCATTCCCGAACCATGTTTGCTTTCTGGCAGGAAGTATTATCCTGCTGAAAGAGGCCACCGCCATCAAGGAATACCATTTCCATGAAAGGGTATACATGGCCTGCAACAATGCTTAGGTAGGTGGTATGTGCCAAAGTAACATCCATATGAATGGCATCACACTGCCTTCGCCAGCGATGCATCGTGTGTTCTGACACCTTTCCATCAGAAGTAACATTAACTTTTTCAGCAATTTAAACTACAGTAGCTCATCTGTCCTATGGACCAGCCTTCGCTCCCCACATGTATCAATGAGCCTTGGCCACCCATGACCCTGTTAAGGTTCACCACTTTTCCTTTCTTCGACCACTTTTGATAGGCTGACCACTGCAGACCAGGAAACAGCCCACAAGAGCTGCAATTTTGGAGATGCTCCGATCCAGTCTTCTAGCCATCATCAGTTGCCCCTTGTCAAAGTCATTCATATCTTAACGCTTGCCCATTTTCCTGCTTCTAACATCACCTTTGAGGACCAAATGTTCACTTGATGCCTAATGTATCCCACCCACTGACGGGTGCCATGATAACGAGATAACCAGTGTGATCCCCATCACCTGTCAGTGGTCATAGTGTTATGTCTGATTGATGTACAAACCCACATAACTTTTTCACCTCTTCTTAGCTCTACAGCTATGCGGCCACAAGATGGCATCATAGCATTATAAAGCTCAACCCCTCCACATAGGTTAACAGATACTGTGACGAAAGTGTTCTACCAAAAGAGTGCAGTCAGTCATGACGGATATGCTGTGAATAATTGATGTTTTTCAGAGTCACCTGCACCAGTGCCTAAATACTACAGCATCTAGTTACTACAGCAGAAGTCTCAGCATGTAATGTGTGTTATGTAGAATTAGGCTTGTTTATTTGAAGGATGCTTCATGGATAGAGGAGTTAAAAAATGTGCTTTGCACAGATTTAAGCTTAGGCCCTGATTATCTTCGGGGAGCAGCACTCATATATTCATGTCTTGTTGTGTTTGTTCACCAAATTGTCAATCATGAAAATAATTTAAACCACACTGCACTACTCCACGGTGATAATAATAGCATGTCTAATATTTTGTCAGATGACAGCAGGGCGCAGTCGGCTTTCTCCTCGATTTTCACACAATACTGAAAATTGTAACCAACAAAATTATATGTTTGATATTCAGGATTTTCTTGGCTTCATTGTTGTGACAATAATAATCTAGCTCCTATTGTGGTTCTTTGTAAATCATAATCAGAAAAATGCATTTTTAACAATGAAGTTCCAATCTCATTTCAAACAAATTGTGGCATTAATGTTTTGGAGGTATCCCTCGCGTTGCAATGAAAAGACACAAACACATGCACGACAAGAAAGCTGAGGACAATTTTACAAGATTTAATTTATTAACTATTATACAGTTCACATAAGGCCTTCATCTTCAAACTCTTTTCTCAGACAGACAAATTCCTTTGCTTTGCTCTTGGTGCACAGTACATAAACTTTCACGTTTAAGCTATTTCACTTCAGTATTTGTTTTTGTTCTCGTACTAATTTCATGTTTTAAAAGAGGAAGAGGCTTTCATCCTTCTCCCATGATGTGTCTTTTTTTCTTTAAATCATGCACTAAACTTAAGTGGCCTTGAACCATTCACAAAAATTGTAAAAATGGACTTTCAATCATTGAAATACACACTAGAAATGTTTTCTACCATTGACTAAAGGGTGGTGTTCCCCAACATACAAATAAACAACCATTATAGAGTAGTATGCACTCACTTTTTGCTCGTTGAACGGCAGATTTGCCAAGGGTTGTGTGTCGAGTGATGCGTTAAGATTATATACTCCCAAGAATCTTGTTATAGTGGGACAGTTGCTGGGTTGGTTCTGTACCAGTCTTAATGTTACAGCTCACAGCTCTGAGCAGTTTGAGAAAAGCCCTCAGTTCAGTTTAGTCTGAAGAACGCGTAAAATGACTGACTTCCAACAGCATTGCGATTCCAAAAGTACCAGTAAGTGATCCCAATCTAACCAGTTTGCAACCAAGAACCATAACAGAGCCATGATCAACCAGAACTTATGTGTCTGGGGTTCAACTTTTACTTGTTTCCATTGAAAAGACAGTGCTTCCATTCATAAGTATAATGGTTAAAATAATCAGGTCTTCATTAACAGTGCTACCACTGAAACTGTGCTGCTTATTTTCCATGAAAAAAGGGAAGGACAATATGCCAGCACAAAAACTAATTCACTAGAGCAGGTAAACGACCGGTGTTGCTTCCTGAATGTGTCCCATTGACAAACATTTAACTTCTACTGGTCATCGTATTGTATAGCAGGACTAGCGGTAACAGTGCGTAGAGATACTAAACCTTCAGAGTTAAAGGTCCTTAATATTAGATGAATACAAAGAGCTTGGTTTGATAGACAGCCACAGCAACACATCCAGCAACCTGTCATGTTTCAAGCGTTTGGTTTCCATGGTCACCAGATGGCAATGTAGAGTTGTGTTATGGTATGGACTAGGTTACACATTCAAAAATGGCAAAAAGTTTCTCCTTCACTTGACTGATGGCAGGCAAAGTCCTCTCTGATATTATAATAGTCTAATTAATCCAAACTTCCCTAAACGTCCACTCTGATCAACCAACAGCTAGAAAGAGGACAAACTCTAAAAGAAAACTATTTTTCACATGGCTGGATGAGTGTGGAAATACAAGTGGATTCAGATTTCCCATCAACGTAAAAAAAACACGGGACCTCTGGATCGACTTTTAAACAACTTAAGTTTTTACAAAAAGATCTTGTTTCACAAGCCTGCACTGATGCCACACTCACTAAACAAACAATATGAACAATTAATCAATGTGGCATTCCTTCTAATTTAACACTACACTATCAAAAAAGTGCTTCAGATAAGTTTGTGGATACAAAACAAGTTTGATGTAAACAAAGTTTGATCTGCCAGAGCTCTGTAGAGGCAATGGGTATGGCTGTTTGAGCTGTGAAAATTAAAAACACTCAAGAAAACAGTATGTCAACAAAGAAAAAAAAACCCTTCTGAGGGAAAAATAACAGTGATCATTAAAGTGCATCCCTGGATGTGAACACCCCCACCCCTTTTCCCTACTTCCATACCCTCCCCATGCTGACCCCCCTCAAGTAGAGCCGATGAGAGAAACCCCAAAGGCAGAAAGAGGAACCTTTGCTATATGGAGCAAACTGCTGCCCAAAGGACCTACAGAGGAACAGTCTAAAAATCCAGTGGCAGTACTTTCATGAGAAAAAAAATAAAAGTTTTACACATAAAAACATGGTGGCCACAAATCAATTCTTCCAGCTTGGCATAGAGGTTTTCTATTTCTTGGTAGTGTAGGATAAGTGGAGGCTGTTGACAGAAGAGAGGCTTGCTGTGACAGCAACCTCTGTCCTCCACTTCTGACCTGATGTCAAATTCCAGGCGATCAGCGGTTCAGAGGGCAGAGGAAGAGTCAGTGATGCCGGCAGCCTGCCCTAACGCACACAAGTATGGATACAAATGGCAGGTTAGGGAATGTTCTCCAACACTTCCCATCTTCTCTCTTCATAACCTAGGTTGTCCATGATCAAAAATGTAGTGTGCAAGTGCACTTTTTTTTTTTTTTTTTTTTTTTTTTTTTTTTTTAATTCTTAGTGTGTTGGTGATAAGGTCCAGCATCATCATGGGCACACGCGGTTTCACTGTCTCTCACAGTGTCTCTTGTTCAGCAGGAGAATGGTGGGAGTGGGGGTGCTGGTGGAGAGGAGGAAGCAGGGACTGCAGAGGAGACTGAGGGGTGGTGGGTGGAGACTGCTGCAGGGGGCTGAAGTGTGTGGTGGTGTGGGGAGGAGAGGAGCGGTAACAAGAGTAGGCAGAGCTCCCGCTGAGGGTGGTGGTGGGTGAGGCAGGGAGGCCCGCTAGGCCGGTGGGGGAGTCGAGGAGGGGCTGGTTGTAAAAGAAAAATGCACACTGGTGGATGAAGGTCTCGATGATTGTCTGGTAGGTGCGTGTGGCAGTCAGGGCATCCATAGTGGTGAAGTCTGGCCTCATGAGAGTGGGCCAGAAACAGATGGACAAGTTTTCACTGGTCATCAAGTTCAACCTGTTCAGCTGGCTCACCCTGGGAAAAAAACACAAGCAGACACAGATTTATTCATACGGTGCTGAAAAACAGATGGGTGTCTACAACAGAAGACTAATAAATGCATGAAAGTGAGTTAAACAGTAGGCGGGGAACTTACTTGTGTAAGTGGCTCAGTACATATTTGAAGACATCATAATTCTCCCTGGGGAACTTCCTCAGGACATCCTTCATGGTATATAGCCTCTGTTCTCTGTCAATGATTTCTGCACACACACACACAGAAGTTACCATTAAAATCGAGACCTCATCATCGCACACAGTAATTTGAAACTTAAAATGTCTCTCCAAGCAACCATGAAAATTATTCTTGTCTTCTTCAGATCTGCCAAAACCTTCCCTGCCCTCTTCCCTCCTAAAGAAATAATCGTTTTATGTTGTAGTAAAGACCCTCCCAGCCCAGCAGTGTTTGCTTACTGAAAGCATCCAATAGGTCCACCTGCAGAGCACAAGGCACCAGGGGCTCAGGCAGCTCAGAGAAGAAGCTTTTGAGGGCTCCAGCCACAGTGTTTATGGAGAAGTCTTTCTCCACTAGGTCTAATCCGTGGTCTACACAAGGAGAATAAAGGAGTTAAAGAGATCAGAGAAAATAACCCAGTCAGTAGTAGCTGTCATCAGTACCAAACAATCAGTTGTATGTCACTTTCCTTTTGTAACTCTCTGTTTATGTTTTGATTAGACAGCCACATAATCACATGTCAAACAGCTGCTTCGAACAAGTCTGATGAGCAACTCACCCTGTTCAAACTGCCTCTGCATGCTTTCCATCTCTGACTTGTTGCCGCTTACGCGGTACAAACCCTCAGTATTCAGGCCTGAGGAAAAAAGGGGGAAGACATGGGGGAGGGCGCACAGTGGGAAACAAGCAAAGCACAAACACTTCATTAGCTCCACTGCAAACAGACATGACAATACAGATGCTGGCAGTTTCTAGAGGACTACTGAATAAACCCTTGTGTTACTCTGACATCACATTGTGGTTATGAAGAAGTGCACTGGTTTATTCAGCAATGAGCATGTTGGTGACTGATTAATAACATTGATTTTATAAACAATATATTCACCTCTAGTGAAGGAGAAAACATTAGATCAGATTTTGCATACATGACATGCACAGCAGCATAACATGTTAAGGGTTAAAAGACAGAACTTACCTGTTGTCTCGATAAAGCGGACACACTTCTCGATGAAGAGTGGGATAGGTCTGTCTGGAGATACCACATTCACTAGAGGGACCCCAAAGTAATTGCTCTCCGGGGGCTTGGGAATAGCTGGACGGGGCTTTGGTCTTGTTTTCTGCGAAGAAAGACAAAAGCCTCTGAGTGTCTCAAACAGGGATAATTGTGTTGGTACCAAGTGGCTCTTATTCTAACAAAATGTGTCGCTCCCCATCAACAGCAAATCGGGGAATCCTAACACTCTGTGACAAGCTTAATGTCTAGATTCTCCCCAAGCTATAACCACAGTTTAAATGTGCTCACTCAACAGTGACCTAAGTATATTTTACACTATCTGTGATATAGTGCTGTTATATCTGTAGAAATGACAGAAAATGATACTATAATACACACCTTGGCTGTTCGACGAAGGCTTTTAAGAATGTTTCTCTTTTTTGGATCCTCACTCTCCTCACTGACAAGACTTTCCCCTTTCAGGGTCCCAAAGTCATCTTCCTTAGACTTTGGAAGAGCTCCCATCTCATCATCGCTGCCTATGAAGCTCGTGCGAAAGCTGCTGAACTTTCCAAGCCGCTTGGAGCGGTCACGGTACAGACGAGGCTTCACCCCCACTGCCGAGAACTTCCTCCTTCGCTCCAGAGAGCTGCTGTCCGCTTCGCTGTCTGAACCGTTTCCATTGGAGTGCATCCTGTTAGAGTTGCGGATGGTGATGATTTTGCCTTGTGTGCTGTCATGTGGCACTGAGTAGATGATCTCCTCATTGCTAGGTCGGGGTTTTGAAACGGCGTCAATGGGTTCGGCATAGTCTGAGGGATCGTAGCCCACATCCCCACCAGGGACCCAGGTGACAGCAGAGGGTAGGGAGCGACGATGACCTAGTGTGTCAATATATGGGTTACGGCTCACCTTCCTGAAGTCAAAAGTGACACCCGGTTTAACTCTTACTTGGGGGGGTACTTTGTTATTGAGTTTGTTCTCAAAGTCTCTGATATCAGAGATGACAGAGATGTCACTAGAATCTAAGTCAGGCAGGTTGAAGCCCCCGCTATGAGATGTGAGTGTGCCATCATAGTATGGTGGTGATGGCTCTACGTCATCCTCTGAATCTAGGAACATGGTGACAGGACTGGGAGAACTGCAGCGTGGGGAGTACACATTTTCATTAGTGCAAGCTTCAGCAACATTATCGTACATGTGCGTGGCCTCCACAATGTTGCGTTTCTCCACCACCTCCATCAGGAAAGAATGGAACATTTCTATCCTGTGCAGGCCTCCCACCACGCCCCCGGACCCACAAACCACACTATTGAAACGACCCTCAATCTCATGGGCTAGTTCCTCCCCCTGGATCAGCTGTTCGCAGGCATAGTCGCTGTCAGTGAGCTCTGCTTGGCTATCTCCCACTGCCAACAGCTGAACCGGGATTATGTCCTGAACCTCACACAAGAAGGCACACAAGGTCTCCAGGGAGGCTTTTCGGGAGACTGAGTACACAGCAATGTAGCCGTGTACTAACCTGCTCTTCCGCAAAGTGAAGGACGCATGGTATGAGAGCAGAGAGAGCTCTATAGCCAACTTGTGCCCACCAACTGTCTGCTCCAGCAATACAGAGGTGCCACTATTAGACATTGGCCTGCAGTGCTGATGCATTAGGAAAGGGGACAGGAGCTGCTCTATGTCGTAGGAGTCTCCACACATTAAGCACATGACAATGCGAAGGTCTGCCTCTGGAGCTGGTTGATGTGGAGAGTCCCGGAGACCTGGAGGCTCAGGGAGGAGGGGTGGGGAGCTGCTACTAAAGGATGTGCTCCTCCTAATATCCAGAAGGCTCCTCAGCACCTGGTTGATTTGACTTTCATTGACATTATGGCCATAGCCCACACCAGGAGAGGCAGGGTCTAAAAAGCTACACTGAAGTCTCCTTGCGACCTGCTGTCCCTGTGTTATTAGGTTTAAGGCAGTCTCTCCACCTATATCCACATATGATCCTACGCCTCTTTTAGTGACTAAAAGCAGTGATGTTGGCAGCTGTGCTAGCTGGCTATCCCTTCGACCTAGAGTTGATTCCCTAAGTCGCTCAAGGCTTTCAACCACATAGGAGAGGGACTCTTTTGAATTATACAGACACAGACATCCGTGAGGGGTGAAAGTTGGAGTGTGGAAGGAGTTTACTGGAAGACGTACATTTCCCTCAATAGGTCGCAGTGTCAATTCATACATCTTCCCGTCTAACACATACCAGTCATCATTTGTGCAGAGAGCCCTAATCTCATTGGCAAATTCTCTGGCCAGTCCATCCTTCCCTAGTATGACAAGGTTAATTCTGTCGGCCTTGGTGTCCCCGAAATGAGCTTTCACGTCAAAAAAGGGGTAACATGTGGGGAAACGTGAAACTAAGATCTGTTCAATCTTAGAGTCTCCGCAGTGAGGACTGCTAGGGCAGGTTTCCTTGGTAGGGTGATAGACAAAGTGGATATGCTTCAATACCAGAGCATCTCTTTCAGCAGGCAGCTTTTGTAGCGCCTTGAACCTCTGTTCCTCCCCTAAAACCTCCTGAATTGCCCCCATCTTCTCCTTGCTTGGCTTGGCATCCACCTCAAGTTCATAAAAAAGCTCAGAGTACTCTAGTAAGAGCTCCTGGAAGTCTTCTTTAGCACGGTCAATGATCTCCTTCTGATGGCGGTTGTACAGGTCTAAGTACTCTGGCTCCTCAAGCCACTGGTAGAACTCTTCATTCATGATAAAGCTTCGGGCCTCCTCCCAAGGTTTACCAGGTGTGACGAAGGGAGAGGACGCCAACTTCTGTTTAAACTCCAGCCTCATCTCTGCCCGTCTGCACTCATTACGGAGATGTTCCAAGTGGGCATTAAATAGTTCCTCCGCTTCAGCAGTCTCAAGTAGGTCTGAAGGGATTCGCTCATCTTCCATGTTATCAATGTGTGATGTATCCTCCCATGGTGAATCCTCCAGCACAACGAACCAGTGGGCAAAGTGCTGCTTGGACTCTAGGACCTTCTGTACCCCAGACCAGCTCAGCTGATCTATCTCATCCAGGTCAGGCACCAAAGAACTAAGTGCTAAAGGAAGAGTGCTTAAGTATATTTTGCGACGCCTCTCAATATGTTCCTGCTTCAGACGGTACACATGCTGTTGAAAAAGCTTCTTGCATTTAGCTGTTCCCTCCAAGAACACATATTCTTTGTATTCTGGGGAGGTGTTCATGCGTCGACTGGTGTTTAACCAGGTTTCATTATGATTCTTTACTATGCGGTTGATTAGCCATTCATAGCGATCCTTGGCAGACGCGATCTGCTGACTTTGGAGCTTTAGGGCTTCAAAATAAGGAATAATCTTGGGCTTGCCCCTACTCTTATCAATAAGTTGAACCAAAGTGAGGAAGGCAAGGTCCACATTTATATTTGAGCGTGCAGATGTCTCAACTACTGGTAGACTCTTTTTTGTGATAGCAAAGGTATGCGCATCTTTGATGTAGCGTTCGACTCCTTCATCACATTTGGTGAGGACCAACACAATGGGCTTCTTGGTCTTGCTGAGCTGACCATACAGGTTTGTGACAAACTTCAGCTGGTCATCAAAGTTGCGGTTCATGCCCCGGCTAACATCAACGCAAAGCAGGAAGCCATCAACCTGCAGCTTGCCCTCTGGCATTTGTTTTTGCTCAAAGTCTTGCTCCAGGCCAAGCTGATCTGTACAGAAGTACATGAGCTTCTCTGCTGAAGCCAGCTTGGTTGCGGCGGCCCGTTTGATATAGGGCTGCATAGCAGTGCTACGGTGTGGCTGAAATGTCTGATCATCAATGAATTCAGTTTGCTCCACAACATGCATCCTGCACTCAGGCCCTTCCTCCAGAACCCGTGACACCTCCCCCCAAAACAGAAAGTGGTCATTATTAACCACTCGACCCCCAAAGTCACTGGTGCTCAACACTGACGTGTGGTCCAGGTAGAAGTCATCAGCACTAGGCCGCACATATCTATTACACAAGCAGGACTTGCCAACCCCACATTGCCCCTTCTCTTTCTCTGTTCCTGACAATCCCACCACAATGAGGTTGTAAATGGGAGACCGGGCATCTTGCTTTTTCGCCATCATAGTCTGCTGACGCTCATCCTGCCATAAACAGGCACTGTACAAAGGAGTTCACTTGAATGTTTGTCCATAAAGTTGCTGATCCAAAGTGGAGATCAGATTTCACTTTTCTTCTTCTTCAGCTGGGCTTCGATTTTAATAAATAGCAGTGCAGTGATATGAGCAGAGCGTTCTTTCATTCGTTCCTGATATGAATCAGATCCTGTCAAAAAAAAAAAAACAACAACAAAGAAATCAGACAAACAGGGCAACCAACAGAAACACATTGTGGATTAAAACTACCAATGTCACCTTTAATCCTATGACATGTAAAATAAAACATTATTGTTAAAACATGCTACTACGTGCTATACTCACTTTTTGTCAGTGCTATTAAGTGATTTTTTGCTGACAAAATGTTCAAGCCTTTGCAAAGGTATGTCAAGGCCTTGTATAATGCCTTTTATACTCCTTAATAACTGAGTGATCTCAGTTATGAATATCATATTTTATTCCACTTTGCACCCATTTCCTTTTTATAGCGAATTATATTGAACTGATTATATATATATATTAATAACTGAACTGATATTGAATGGGTACTCTCAATGGTGAAGGTCATATGAAATGTTTAAGAGCAACCAATAATGGCTCTTTGATTCTGAGTTCAACTAGTTATTAAGCCCTAACTACTAATGATGGCCTTGATCGTTAATCAAGTCTGATTTTCAAAAGCGACGTGCAAAATCACTGCATTAATATTATTACTGTATAACAGAGTTGTTATCAAACACTGTCGCAGTTTTTGGCACCATATCTAGACATCAGCAAAAGCGTAGTGTTACCGGACCAATAATGCCAACCACTCACAATATCTGCTGACAGGGGTCGTAGAAAACAAAAGTTAAACACAATTTAAAATGAGGAAGCACACTTTATTCATTAAGCTGTCAGGCAGATTTATTGTCCCTTTTAAGGCTGCAACTATTATTCTCATTGTTGAATTAATCTGCTGATTATTTTTTCAATTTATTTTAGAAAGTCCATCACAGTTTCCATGAACCCAGGGTTCAAATTACTTCTAAAAATCCCAAAAAGGACTCAGAAAACTGCCGATTAATTCACACATGACAGGCTGGACTAGTTCCTTCACTTAAAATATTACTTTGATTGACAAAACTAATCAATTAATCGATTATCTAATTGACTGAATCAACTTATTTCAGCTCTGGTCCACTCATCTGAAGATATTAAACCAGTATTAAAATGATTGCATTACTTCAATGGTAAATGTTGGGAGTGGTAGTGCTCTTTAAAAGACCATGTCAGCTGATCAGTGAGTGAGGTGACAAGCATGAAAATGACTATGTTGTTTTCACCTTAGTGTTTGAACCTCAATGAAACAGCAGCTATCACCTCCAAAGACAAAACAGTGAACGAATGAAGGACTAATCACACACACAAGGACAATGAACTCACCCAGCTGAGGCATTTAATGTTAATACTTCCATAATTATAGCAATGATTAATGCCTCTGTTACTATAAATCACGGCTGCAATCCTGTATAGTCAGCTCATACTTTATATAGAAGGACAAAAATAACCAAGTGCAGGATTTCACTTGTGTCTGGACGTGACTCACTGGAGTCAAACATGATCACAAAAAAGAGGAATTACAGGTTTGTAATGAAATGAATATCCTGTCACATGAACTGACCACACACACACACACACACACACACACACATATATTAGAAAACAAAACAGCTCCAGCAGGGTCAAAAGCAACCATGGGCAGTCCACACCGCTCAGCTGAGCTGATCTGAGCTAAAGGCCTGATACCCAAATGAACAGGCAAGTTCTTCTTTGCAAATAAAAACAAGTACCCTGCCCTATGAGCATCAGAACACAGCTTACTAAAGCACATCTCCACGCAAAGCAATCTACATAACACACTTAGTAATACAAGTTTATGTGTTTTGCAAAAGGATTAACAGTTAACATGGGTGCACACACACACACAGGGAGAGAGGGGCTGACCACGCCAGGCCTGCTGCCTGCCTGTCTACATAATGCAACTGCACAGCCGAAATCTGGGATAGCCTACCTTACCTCCAATGTTTGAAGGGGAATTTATTCACCCAGCTGTCTAGGGTTGGTGTAGCACTCGACATGCTTCACCAGGAAATAAGCCCCATTAAAAAAAAATCAAAAAAGAGGATACATACCATCGCATTTCTCTTCCCTTTCTCCTCTTGCATCTGTCAGGCCAACGCTTGCCGCAGCCCTCGCCGCCTGATGTGCATGAGCATAAAGCCGCAGAATAGCCCCTGTGTGTGTGTCGTCTCAATTCACATTTGATACAGATAATACTACAACTTGTACGATGGGGGTAGTTTGATTTAAATATCCAGTGCTCATGTCTGGATTCTCCTGTTTAGCATCAGTGTTTTCGTTGCAATTAAAACACGGGGGAAGAAATAAATATCCCAAATGATACAATCCAAATTGTTGTTTCTGGAGGGGCTTTCTCCTCATGAGAAATGCAGCCGTGTTAAAAGCTCAGCTTAGCGGTCTTCTTCTCGGTTCACCACGTTGCTTTTTCAATAATTATTCTGTCCATTGTTGTGCCCACATAATGCTTGGGCCGGTCGCACACACACACACGCATACACACACGAGACAACGGTGAGTTTGTTGCAATCGCCGTGGTGTTTCGTCTGAAATGTGCCCTCCGACTGCAACACAGATTTTCTCTTTATCATGTCCCGATCAATTTATGAGCCAGCGCTGCCGTGTGTGAAAGTGGTTATTTCTGCCAGCTTTTCCGATAATGGCGGCGGCCCTCCTTCCCGGACCTAGTTCTCCTCTTCTTTTCTTTTGGAAAAGGGAGCTGTGGAGACACAAGCAGCGGAGAGAGGGACTCACCCAGCGGCGCCCTCACTCAACTGCAGCAGGTCGGTTCTCTCTGCTCTGCTTTGCTTGCTGCTTGCTAGCTCACCAGCATTACTGCATATGCGCGGCTCGTTACTCCAAAGTAATCGATTCCTCAACCTTAAATACATATTTTTAAAGTATTACCACAGTTTTTTGCTTCATGTTCACCCCAAAAACAGCCAATAATTCCCCGCCACACCGTTTAAAAGCTTGTCATTACTTGATAAAATGCCCCAAAAAAGATTAATATTAGCTAACGTTACTGCGTTGCTATGAATAATATCAACCGTTACTCAACTTTTTCTGTCAGTTTCATTATAAGACCTGTACATATATTTGAAACTAAAAGAAAGCAGGTTTTTAGGATTACACCAGAGAGTATGATCAAACAAATTAATTGATTAAAGGTAACTAATTTGCAGTTAGCTTAGATAAACGTGAGACATGATATGACCGTTAATGCTAGTTAGCATAGCATTAACGGTCGTTAAGCTGGTAAGCTGATATGGAGGACAACACATATTAGGTCTGTAGGTAACAGGAACAATATTTAAAGCATAGTTTAAGTGTTTTATTTGAATTTATGATATCCATAAGAAGATATATTTGTGTTTTAAAGGTCCTGATTGTAAGATTTAAGAGGCCTTTTTTTTTTTTTTTTTTTTTTTTTACAAAATATGCTAAAAATGGAATTTAATATTCATAATTATGTTTCTATCTTTGTATTTTCATCTTTATATCACCTTAAAATGAGTCTTTTATATGTACAGACATCACAGCTCTGTAGCATAGACAGTATAAATATGGACGTTGTACCTGTGATGTCACCCACAGGTGAGCCTTATTGAAGCTCAAAATCCCTGGCCCTGGCTGCTGCCATCTTGGCAGTCCTACCTACTGCTGCCTCCTGGATAATCTAAAAATAGGCAAAGACTTACATGGAGTCTGTCATTGAACAAACTAAACACCAGCTGTAGAAAGTACCTTTTGCCTTCTCACACTAGGAAGGAGAGAGTGAAATGAGTCAATGAATCAACTACTTAGCGAGTATGCACTAAATCCACTGGTTCCACTCTCGTCCTTTAAGTACCAAAAATCATCTCAATATATAGTTATATAGTTATATTTCTCTCTCATGATATAATATAAAGAAAGTATCTGGTGCTGATACTCAAATTCTTCTACTTCCAGGATTTAGTGTCATCTAGTAATAGATGCAGTCTGCAACTCCCTCCACTCACCGTCCTGTTCATGAATGCACAAAATTTTGTACAGAGGGTTTTGTTATTATCAAGCGGCAACCTGTGAAGAGTGCAGAAGTGGCAAAAACTGCAGGTCCTCAAAAGTCCACTTGGGACTGGCTACATAATGTTTGTTAAAATGTCCAACTTCACAGCAGAAATAAACATGTTTACAGCCTGGTACAAAAAACAGTTGCTGCAGTGGCTGCTTTGATTGACAGGTGGGTGCCATTACAGGTGGCTTGTCTGAGAGCTTCATTCAGCCTGCTTCAGGTCCTCCAATGATCCACGTCTTTGCCAATTTCTAGATTAGCCGGGAGGTGGAAGAGGCAGGAATGCCAACATGGTGGCGACCAGAGCCAGCTCCAAAACGGCTCTTCAGATACCTGTGGGTGATGTCACGGATATGATCGAATATCACAATGTGTAAGTAAAGGTTCTGCATTCACGATCCTAAATTTACTAAATTTACTTTATTTGCTAAATTTACTTAGTGAATCAAATCTAAAAGTTCTAGTTAAATATAAGGGGTCACAAGATAAATCTGAGGGGTTGTGAGATGATTAATGGGAGAGGAAAGAAGAAAAAGTTCTGATACACCAATCTGTTCCTGTTTTCTTGAACTTTTGTGTGTGAAATGTTGAATAATTTCACTTCTTTCTCCTCCTTGGACAGTTATTGAAATGATGTGATATCTGAAACATAACAAGGAGCCACAACTAGACACTGATTTATTGGGGTTATAAGAGAAAAAGGTTTAATCTCTAACTATGCATTTTACTTTATAAGCTTATCATGTGTTTTTTTTAATGTAACCTTTTAATCTGAAAAGTAACTGTAGCTGTGAATTAAATGTAGGGCAGTAAAAAGTACAATATTTTGCGCTGAATGTGGGGTGGAGGTATAAAGAAGCATAAAATGGAGATACTAAAGTAAAGTACAAGAACCTGAAGTGCAGTACTCAGTTACATTCCACCTCTGATAACGTACTCTATTGAGTAAACAAAAAACAGGGAGAGGCCGTGAGAGGGCCACTTCAATCTTCCAGCAGCACACAGTAAACAGTAAACTGTAGTGCTGCATGAAGTCTAATATATTCATAAGTTGGCCTGCATGAGTCCACAGTACACACACAACCATTCAGCTCCTCCACCTTAAACAGAAGCTGGCATCAGTCATCAGCATCATATCTGATTACTTTGCGCAGACCATTAACTTTAGCATTGCCGCCTCCTAGCGGATTTATAGGCTGTAAAATACCTGAAGTTTTCTATCAACCTTTGTCATGAAGGCTTAATGTGGTCACAGTTTTTACTTTCCATAAAGATCCCGAGCTTTTTTTAAATTTATGGTTTGTTAGAAAGTACCTTTTGCTGCGCTGTAATTTTATCCATCTGGATTCAGCGCTTCCCAGTGGGAGTGCATTCAGGCTGCTGGAGAAACAAAGTCAGCCTGGCAATGGGTTGTGTAGTCTACGAGCTTCAGCTGCACAAGTAACTAAAACTGTGGCCACCACCAGACTGCCTCTGGACCAGGATGTGGAATAAAGTGTTCACTGTTCAATTCCAGTGAAGCTGTTCATACACTCTGGTTATTAACTAAGACCAGGTAGGCATATTTGTATCTACTCTATGCATGTGTGTGTTTATGGTACATTTCAGGTGTGCATGTTCATTATTTTTGCACAATAGTGTGGATGCATGTGTGTATTTCTGTCACGTCAATGTTCTCGCCAGGCTTTCACTGAATTAAATAAAGCTTTAGGAGAAATACTGAGACGATTTGTCACGATGAAAATCATGCAGATAAGCGTTCAGTCACTGGTTTTTATCCTGTCATAAACTGTGAGTGTTGGAGATTTTTCTCTGCTTGCAGCACTTGATGAAAAGTCAAGCAGTCATCAAACTCATTAGGATTCATCCTCTGGGAATTCAATTTAAAGTCAATCCATCTCTTTCACAAAAATAGACCCACAGGAGCGAGTTCAGTGTAATTGATATTACTACCACTAGGCAGAGCCCTAAGCCTGCCTATAATTCAGAACATGAGGACAAGCTGATCTAATGATAAGCTCGTACTTGTTATTGTCCCAGTGATCAAGCGAAGGAAAGTTACATTACTGAACTGAAACGTCCTCCACATCATGTTTACTGTGTTTATTACTATCAAGAGAAAACTTACAGATATTTGAGTTCATTTACAACAACAGTCAGTCAAACTGGTGCTTTGATTAATAATGACTAATGTTTCTTTTGTGTTTTTCTTTCTGAATTCCTGCATATATATATATATATATATATATATGAATGTGTTCTTACAGCTTGTTGAAAGCACAGGGTTTTGTTTTACACCTTGATCAATTTATAAACTAGCCGTCGTGGTGTAACAGGGATCTGGGGGATGAGAGGCAGTCGAGGTGAGAACGGGGTGAAAGGGACAGCAGATGGGTGCTGAGGGAGCTCAGTGCAGATGGACAATAGGTGGGCAATATGGCGTCTCTGCCAAGGACATTATAAACAGGGAAGCTAGGTTAGGTATCCCAAACAACATTAAAATATATGCATATTTTATTAAACATCATAATAGCTCTGCACTGAAGCATGAATAAGAGATTTAGATAATCTTATTAGTTGCTAAATACTTTATCTGATGCCCACAGTCTTATTTATTCTGTCACATACGTTGTCTGTGTGTGTGGAGAGCGAGAGAAGAAGGAGAAGAGAGGAGAAACAGACCATTTTCCACCCCGCCCAAATAAGTCATCATTCCTCTGTGATTCATTGTTTCATTGAATCGGAAAACCTTAGCAATTTAAATACAAAATGAGGAAAAAGGAACAATTATTGTACCAAAGTGCTCAAACACTGCACACACACACACACACAGGCAGTCAGTTTATGACAGGATTCTTTGGGTTTCCTCCATCATATGTCAGATGTTCAGAATTAGAGTTTTTAATTTAATTATATAAAATTGAAGTCAGGCAGAGGGTTGTAGCTGCAAAAGAAAAATGTTTTTTCAGTCTTAAATCTCAGGTTGTTTTTTGGTATTGAGTTTGACAGAAGTGGATGTAGTGACAGTTAAGTTGGGTAGTACAGCTCAGTCCGATCATAAATATTTTAACAGCGGCTACACAGTTTATCAGCACACCACATTAGGTTCTCTGCATTAGGAAGGAAACCATCTTGAAGAGGTAGACGTGCACATGCGGGAGATATGACTAAACTTTAAAAAAGGTGTAGTTCACATCAGAACTGAGCTCACACAAACAGTCGTGAATGAAGACCCTGAACATCAGGAAACAGCTAGGAAGGAAATCCTTCTTACAGGAACTGCTAAACAAAGATAGGAACCCTCAGCTGGAAAATAACAGAAGAGGATACATCGTCAGCTCAGGTGGTGAAGATGCACTCTACAGTGAAACTACTGTTTCTTCCTTCTCATTGACTTTCGTGTCTTCTTGATTTCATTGGCGGTAAGGTTGTGCCAGATGCTGTTATGTGTAATGTGCACAGAGTTGAGAAACCAGATGTGTTAGCAGAGTGCCCTCATGTTTTCCATATGCATGTGGTTATACATGCTATGTATTGGATGCCCTTCAAAGGTAAGTAAAAAGCAGAAATGCTGCTGAACTATACTCTGTCTGAGATGCCTGTGCCTGGTTCATTTCAAGTTGACTTTTCTGGTAACTAAAGGAGTAAACAGGACTTAAGAAATACCCAAACATGCCCAACTGTGAATGTCTGAACAGGAAATTAGGTTTCTATAGCACCTGTCCAATTCTTTACATTTAGTCATTTAGCTGATGCCTTTATTCAAAGCGACTTACAAAAAGTGAAACAATCAAGGTACAGTGCAACAAGGACATGTTCGTGCAGCAATAAGTACTACTACTACTACTACATACAACTACTACTACATACAATCAAGTGACAGTTGTAGGGAGGGATAGATTTAGCATGTCCAGTTTTTTGAAGGTAGAGAGGGATGCCCCTGATCTGGTACGAACTGCTAGCACCTTCCAAAGATTGCTAAACTCTGGAGGCAGAGCCAGGCGTCTTCTGCATAGATCATGGTTGCTTTTAGTAATCTTCACCATACACTGCTGGTGATGTCTTCCTTGAGGTTCAGACTGAAGGCAACGCCCATAAGACTCCTAGCTGAGGGCCTGAACTTAAAGCCTAGAAATGGCCAAGCATTGATGCATGGTGCTCCTGTGAACATAAACTCATTTTATTCAACATACTTAAATCATATTTCAAGGAAACATAAGTCCTAACAATAGGTACAATGCATTCATTTATACATGTTTACTTCAGATTGTAAACCAAGAGTACAGCACATCCTGCAGTATACAGATCATATAACCTCTTGTCCAGAATATTTCCTCAGAGCCCTGTTTGGCTTTGATAGGAGAACACAACAATACCTTCCATTCGGTTGGGGTCAACCTCTCTAAATGATCTACTATCATCTCTTTGTACATGTTTCTTTTGATTTTTGCGCTCTATACAAAATTGAACTGCAGTGACTGATCATTTTAGGTGAATAGAAGCACATACAATTGAGGTAACTGAGTAAACTAAGAGGGCATGGAGGCTACACTTTCAGAAGGAGAAGCTATGAGGAAACATTTCACCGAAAAGGCTCATGTGAGGGGACATAGGGTCGACCTGGCACGACTGCTTACCATATATAGTAAAAAGACAGACTGAGGTCCTGAGTCACACCAAGATCTTTTAAGTAGTTTACTGTCACTTCTCCTCGAGTTATCTACGCTACTTATGTCGAGAGTAGTAGGGAGGGAGCAGCATGGAGATTTTTCCTCCTCCTTGCGTTAAGAACTGTCGAGGCAGCCAGAGATTGAGAAAACGAGTGAGAGGTTTTCTCCATCTGGGTAACATTATTCAGATTCCTCAGTGTTGGATATTTGATGATGCTGGCAAAGGAGAGAGTGAGGCGTGGAGACAGAATGAGGGAAAATGAGGTGAAAGGAAAGATACGGGGAGGAAAACCAGAGGAGGGCACTGTTCTCTCACAGGGACGATGTGGCCTCGACTGCACCCCCCCCAAAAAAAAAAAAAAAAAAAAAAAAAAAAAAAAAAAAAAAAATACCTCGAACGGGAGGGAACTGAAGAATTGAGGAATCCCATGATCCAAGCGTTATCGTGTTCAACTTTTAAATATCTGCAGGGTGGTGTTATGATGTAAGTTACTTCATCAGCAGAGAGAGACAGCCACGAGGAGACAGGCGGTCTTGCTGGTGAAACACCCCCCATAACTTACATCCCATGTGAATCTGTCTCAGCTTGTGGAAGAAAAAGGGAGGGAGCAAACTAAACAGGGAGGGAAGGAAAGAAAGAATGTACTGAGATCTCATCATGTGATTTCTGTTTTTTTTTTCCTTTTTATATAGCTGCACAGTGATTACATGTTTGTAGTGTGGGTCTCTTAGCAAATTTTTCCAAACTCTCTCAGCTCCCTGTTCCTCTGGCTTGTTTCTCTCTCTGCAGCTTACTTTTTTTTTTTTTTTTGTCCAGTTGTGTGACGTGTGAGAGGAGTTCCTGCCCTTGTTTCATGCAGTACAGTTTAGACGGAAGGAGAGGGACTCGCAGAGAGGTGGTCATTTACTTGACCTGTCAAAGGGAAGATGAACTGAAGGTATAAACAAGAGAGGCTGTTGGTGTTTTGGACTGAGTGTGTTACGCTTTGTCCTCGCAGGCGAGCCAGGACGAGGAGCAAGAGGAAGAAAGACGAGAAGAAAGAGACTGAAAGTGACTGACTTGGGAGGGGAGGTGAAGAGGATAAGTTACCTAATTCTGTCGCCCGTGGGCGAAAGGTGGATGAGAAGTTACAATTGAGGTGTCTGTCTGACACGGGAGGAGGAGCACCAGCCTGGGGGGGAACCACCAGTTCAGCCTTCTTCCAGCAACAACAGGACAGGATGAGGTACCAAGGCAGGGTAAGATCCGGACTACCATGATGCTCCTTGTTGTGTGTTCATGTTTGTTGCTGCAGCGCACACTGACTGCGTTTTACATAAAGATCCTATTCACCATTTCACTGTTTTCACTCATGGAGGGAAAAGCAAAACAGAACAATGAGTCACTTGGAGACTTTTCTTCTTTTCTTTTTTTTGCCTGCGCATGACTCAGTGTGTATTTTGGTTTTTGTATAAGCTTTATCCCAAGCGGTCCAAAGAGAATAAACTTGGTAGTTTTCCATTATGTCCATTACTAGCACATCAGTGGTGGAGAGCCAGCTGTGGTACCAGAGCAGCTCGCCCTGGGACAGAGTGGTGGGGCATGCCTTATAAGGAAGACAATCTGAATGTAGTTGGCCCAGCAGAGTCATGAGGCCTGGAGCCAAGTACCACTGTTAGGTTAGCCTCCTGGATGTCACTGCACCTTCAAACCTGCAGTGAAGCTCCCTGATACTCCCCCATAAAGCATTCAAGCACTCCGGGGAGCCTGTCAGTTAGATCAGACTCACACTGCTGCAATAACCGAGCCTCAGGTCAGCTCACTGACTGCAAAGCTGCTGGGATTACATTGTACTCTGGATATATCTCCATACCTGCAGCCTTTAGGTATCATGATTTTCACATCCTTCAAGATTTCCTTTACTCCAGCGATAGCAGTGTTCCTATTAAGGGAGTGTTTTGGATGAGGCTTCTCATCATTAAAAAGCGCCCACCCTCTCCTCCCCACACAAGTCATGGTGATAAAATTCTTGGCATAAAAGTAGAAAATGTTACTCATGACTGCTAAGAGAGATTTCCCTGAAAACAATGTTTGCTGTGTTTCTGAGTTTGTGTTTTGTTGCTTGGAAAGTCTGAGGTATGAAATGAAGAAATCAATCAAGCCAGCATAACACGATTATTTAAAAAGGTGGATGTTTCAGGAAAGGTGGACACTGCGCAGACACCGTCAGCACAGCAGCTACTGTACATCTTAATAACATCGCTGTTGAACATAAAAGGTTTGAGATCTGAGCAAGATGGAATGAAAGATTCATGCCAAAGGAGTCTGTAACAGTTCAGAGGCAGCTGGTGCTGGTCAGCATCACCTACCATGAAAGGTTGATGTGTGTGCTGTACACAAGCCCAATGCGATCATCTGCAACCACGTGCACTGATAAAAGTCAAACAAAGCAAGTAAATATTCTTGTAAAGCTGCGTAAGGATCAGTTTTTGGTCTTTACTGGCGATTATCACCATTTCTTACTGACCAAGCGTGCAAAAACACAAATCCTCTGTGTTGAATATAAAAGCATGCACAGCTGCTGACACCCACATAGAAACACTTAGTGTCATCCACTGAACGCCTGCCCTAATCCTGACCCTAACATTCCTCACTTGAATCCTTTGGAAAATCTGACTGTGAACTGTAATTACTATCTGTAGGAAGCCCACCTGCAGGAGGGGGAGAACAATACTCCAAGGTGAAGCAGAGGGAGGAGAGGGCTACAGTGGAAGCGTCCAGTGACTTTTCCTTTGCTCTCACTTCTTGGCTATCTTCCACTGTTGTCCCTTTTGTTTTTTTAAGGATTTTCCTGCATCGCAGTGCTCAGAGATAATGACCTTTTACCGGTTTTAAGCAGCCAAATTAGTCCCTTGAGAGGCTGTTGCATTCAAGAAAAACAGAAGTCCTGTGGAAGTCGAGCCCCTTTGTTCCACTTTCTGTTTGTTGTTTTTTTTTTATGAATGTGTAAAAAAAAAAAAACAGCAGGGCTTCTCTCATAAATGTATCTGTGAGAAGATAGAGTGCAGCTGCTTTGGCTCGGGTTTAGTGCATTGATTACACACTGAATTGTGTGTCTGGATATTTATCATCAGTAAGTATCGACTCTCACATTTTTATCTCTTTTGTATGTATGCGCGCGTGCCTGTGCGTGTAATATCTTACTTTAGGGCATTTTCTGAGACTTTTCACACTCGTTTCCTGTCTGCATTATGATGTTTGCCATCACAGCTGGGTTGACATGTACACACACTTTTCCAGTGGCATCGGTTAAATCCCGTCTGGTGATATTGAGCTGTGTGTATGGTACATACATCATAACACTCTATCTCTCTATCACATAATAGAATCTCTCCTGTCTGTTTATAGTTTGGATTCCCTAAATGTCTCCATTGTTTAATCTTGGCAAGTCTTGGTGGAGTCTTGGAGTTTGTTTACAGAGTTGTTTTTGTGATGTGGTCGTCCTGATATTTTGAAGATATTTCTGAAAATGGTGTCTCTATTTGGTAATACATTATGTGGTTATTGCAATATTTAGCACCAGATGTTAATTCTGTCATAACTGGGTGAATGTATCATGCCCCAAATGAAATGGGAATAAGCCTCTTGCACCACCTGCTGGTCAGCAAAGTGTAACTACATCTATTGGAAGGTTAGAAATCATCTCTGTCCCTCTCTGTTGTCTTCCTCCTCTCTCCTTCTGCAGGAAGTGGATGTTGAAGGAAGAGTGCGCCTGGTGATGGAGAGCGCCCTGACAGCCCGGGACAGGGTCGGGGTTCAGGACTTCGTCCTGCTGGAAAACTACAACAGCGAGGCGGCCTTCATAGAGAACCTCCGGAGACGCTTCAGAGAAAACCTCATCTATGTAATAAAGCCAGTTTTCCTCACATGTTCCGAAACATTTCAGCTTGTGTGGTGAGACATATTTCAATGTGTTCTAATGTTTTGGCTCAGACGTACATTGGCTCAGTGTTGGTGTCGGTGAACCCTTACAAAGAGCTGGAGATTTACTCCAAGCAGCAGATGGAACGCTACAGAGGGGTTAGCTTCTATGAGATATCGCCTCACATGTGAGTCATTTCAACTCCTCCACTGTCCTCCACTCATGATCACATGGCATCTTCACAACCATGTTTTACTAAACCGATCCCCTGTGATCAAACAGGATTTATTCAGGCATGATACATTCAATAATCTGCTTCCTCCATACAGGCTTCCTACAGCCTTCATCTCCTTTATGTATAGTGACAGACTGACTAATTTTATCTTATCTTATGATTTGTAGGGCTCTATAATGTTTACAAATAAATCAGAGAAGATAAGAAGCATGTAAACATCAGATTTTACAGTTAAACTCTGTCATAACAAAAGAAGACATGCTTTCCTTTGACTGTACAAATGTTAGCATGACTTTATTTCCTTATGTTGATCTGTTGATCTTCTCCTTCTCCCGTTTTCTCTCAGCTACGCCTTGTCAGACAACACTTACCGGGCCATGCGGACAGAGAGGAAGGACCAGTGTATTCTCATATCAGGTGAAAGTGGAGCAGGTAAAACAGAGGCCTCCAAGAAGATCCTCCTCTACTACGCTGTCACCTGCCCCACTAATGATCACATGGCTGCCCTCGGTGACCGCCTACTGCAGTCTAACCCTGTGCTGGAAGTATGATATCTGATTGATCTGAGAAATCTGAGTTATCTTTTCACATAAATACTTTTTATATGTTTTTTCCTGTTTGATTTTGTTGTTCTATTGTGGCTCTTGATTTCACTTCCTCCCTCCAATTTCCTGGCTCTTTTGCTTCGTGCAGGCATTTGGAAACGCCAAAACACTAAGGAATGACAACTCCAGCCGCTTTGGAAAATACATGGATGTACAGTTTGACTTCAGGGTAAACACTCCCTCCTTGGCTTTCTCACTATGCTGATAACAACAGTTTAGTTATGTCAATAACAGAAGCTCAAACATTTAAACCTCTCGAGCAGTGGCGTCTGGCAACAAACTGAGGTTCTCGAGTGCGTTGTAGGGGGTTCCCAGCAAAAGGAGGAATAGTATATTTTAAATTTTATCACATTTTTTGGAAGTTGGAACAAAAAGGGAGGGAATAGGATTGACTGTATTGACTGATTGTAATTTATAGTGACTTCAAACCTAAAGATGAAAAAAGGACAACCAAACAACTAAAGAAGATTCCTTGAAGGTCCAGTGTGTCAGATTTAGGGATCTCTAATTACAGAATGTGGCATAAGTAATAAGTATGTTAAGTGATAAGAATGGTTATGTTTTGAAATGAAAGTATGGACCTATTGTGTAGCCTTATTTTCTCCATCGCACTTGAAAGATGAAGACGAGTGGGGAGGGGGTTGCGGTCAGCAACTACACAGCTAGACGTCACTAAATCCTACACACTGCTCCTTTAAGACAAAATCCTATCAAATTGGGGGACAGTGATCTATTGTGGGGGTCCATTACATGAAACATTTGCTCTAGAGTGCTAAATCTGCTTGTTAACTGTCGCTCTCTGCTCCCATCTTTTTCTATAACTTCTCCCAGGGGGCTCCAGTGGGCGGTCACATCCTGAACTACCTGCTGGAGAAATCACGTGTGGTGCACCAGAACCACGGCGAGAGGAACTTCCACATCTTCTATCAGCTTCTGGATGGAGGGGACGACAACCTGCTCAACACACTGGACCTGGAAAGAAACCCCCAGAACTACCAGTATCTAGTCAAGGTGTGTGCAGTGCTGACGTTTGATGAATTACTTGTTTTCAAATTGAAGTCTATGAGGTCTAAGCATCAGTTGCGATGTAATATTTCATTGTCTTGTTCAGGGGAACTGTCCCAGACTCAGCTCTGTCAGTGACAAGAATAATTGGAAAGTTGTGATGAAGGCCCTGCCAGTTATCGGCTTCACTGAGGAAGAGGTGCAGGTCAGTAAAAGTGACAGCATTGAATGATTGGACTGAATGCAGCCGACAACTTTACTGTTGTGTTTGTCACTCATTCTCTGGTTTACCATATTTGCTACATTAAAGCAGCACACTTTAAATGGTAGAGTCACAGGAATGGATCCAAGACAAACATCATTATACTGGGAACATCGTTTTCCACCATGAATATATCTACTGTGTTTTACCAAACATCACATTTAGAACATTACAAGTTTAAACCAAAGTGCAGTTTTAATAGTTCACCAAACAACATTTTTGTGTCCTTAAGGCTTAGCAGTCTTTAATGTTTACTTCATAAAACATTTACAAAGGCTTGTTTTGGGGGGGAAATATTGAGTCCTGCATTGTTTACATCAACTTCCTGCCTCGAAACTTCTTCTTAAAAAACAGAAAGTTCATCTGTGAGGTTGTTGTTAACTTTTTTCCCCTGTGTCTGACCTCAGAAATTGCTGAATATCATTGCCAGCGTTCTCCATCTGGGGAACACTCAGTTTGGGGAAGGGGAAGAAGGAGAAACTTATATCACCACTGAGACTCGGTTGAACAGTCTTGCAAAGGTCAAAACAGTCCCACTTGTATTATTGGATGTGCAAATATGCTGAAAAACTCACAGGAAGGCATAGCTGAGACCAGATGTGTTGTTGTTGTTTTGCAGCTGCTCGGTGTCGATGATTCAGGCCTCAGGGAGGCACTCACTCACAAGAAACTCACTGCAAAAGGAGAGGAGGTGACGCTCTTTTTGTCCTTGTGTTTTTTAATTACTTGGTGTGTATTGCGGAGACTTTAAAATTTTGTGTCGTACTTTTGCGTCACAGATGATCAGCCCGCTAAATTTTGAGCAAGCTGTGTCCGCCCGTGACGCCTTAGCCAAGGCTGTGTACGGTCGGACCTTCACATGGTTGGTGGAGAAGATCAACCAGTCGCTGGCTCTGAAGGTGCAGTAACACTTCTGATAACAACTCAAAGACAACAGTGGACATTGTTGCAGTGTTTTGCCATTTATTGCAATGCTGTGTACTTTTCATGCTACGCAGGATGAACTCTACCACAGCAGTAAGGGCTCCTCCGTTATAGGACTTCTAGATATCTATGGCTTTGAAGTCCTACTGCACAACAGGTAAGAGTTCCATCTTAATCTGCTTCTCAGCAGTTAGTTAGTGGTAGTCTCTGATGCACAAAGCATTTGCACATCAGTTTACCATACATTCGACCTCATTTTGCTCCTTTTTCTGTCTACAGTTTTGAGCAGTTCTGCATCAACTACTGCAACGAGAAGCTCCAGCAGCTGTTTATTGAGCTCACCCTGAGATCTGAGCAGGAGGAGTATGAGACAGAGGGGATTGCAGTGAGTTTGTTGGTTGGCTAGTCGATACAATACATGCAGTATATATGTTCATTCATATTTATATTTCCACGCTAACACAACATTGCTCCAAACGTTTCCATCTCATTTCAGTGGGAGACGGTGCAGTACTTTGACAACAAGATCATTTGTGACCTGATAGAGGAGAAGCACAAAGGCATCATCTCCATTCTGGTGTGCAAGACAATTCTGAGTTCACATGTTTGTCTCTGGTCTTATCTCTGTAGGTGAAGTTAAATAATGTTTTGTTTTTCAGAATGAGGAGTGTCTGAGACCTGGAGAGACCTGTGATGTCTCCTTTTTAGAGAAATTGGAAGACACACTGGGCAGCCATCCCCATTTTGTCACGTAAGCATCATCTTATATCAGAACTGAAGAAGCCTCTTGGATGAGAGGTCTTCATAGATCTACAACCAAGTCCAGGTGCCCCAGATTTAACTCATCTCAAAGAAAGATGACCTGAACGACTGAGAACCTTCACAGACATCTTATATCAGATGTTATTTTGACACACAGTATAAAGACTCTTCTTACATTAGCATGCTTATGTATGTTTGTACATCTGTCTGTGTGTGTGTGTTTGTCTTTCAGTCATAAGTTGGCAAATGGAAAAACTCGCAGGGTGATGAGCAGGGAGGAGTTCAGGCTGCTGCATTATGCTGGAGAGGTCAACTACAACGTCAATGGTAAGCTGTGATTCATTCAGAGCGTATCCCACAACCACTGACAGTGTAATTAAAGGATAGAGCTTCCGGATCTGTGAAGTGACTCCAGTGTGGAAGTGTCTTAAACCTGCACCTTCTAATGACCAGCAGGGGGCAGCTCCATTAGCGGCAACAATTAGGTCTAATTGTTTTGAGTCTTATGGAGAAATGAGCCAACTTCTCACATGATTTATTGCCTCAGTAAACAGTTTCCTCCTAGTCTGAATATCTAGCTTCAAGTCTTCCTTCATACAGCATGATGTTCATTTTTATAAATTATGGTTCCATTTAGAGAAAAATAGACGATAAAGCAGGGTATGATTTAGGGCAAGTCTGTTCAGCTTAATATACTAGGCTCACCAAACTCAGATCAAACTTTTAAACTAGGCAGTGCTGATATATAAATATAAATATGAATCAAGATTCTGTTTCTGCATTGACTATTTCTCTCCTTAAATGTTTTTACAAACATATTTTACGTCACCCACCAACTCCATGCTCGACAATACTGCCAAAAATGAGGTTTTAAAACGGGTTGTCCACAAACACAACAAACAATGGGTGACATCACAATAGGTACTTACCCACAACAAGCCACTTAATCCTTTGTCTGTGTAAAGGCAATTCTGAGATTTCTTTCAAAATACATTAAATATGTTGGAAAATAGTTGCTGAAAACATGTGATAAGACTTTGAACGTTATATTACTGAAATGTGGAGATAGAGGTTAAAAGAGTTTTCAGTCCAGGATCTTGTGGGCGGTCCTAAAGGGTGGCTCGATGACACGCTGAGGCCACCCTGAGCATACCCCTGCAACCCTAGCAGAGAGATGGAGACTAATTCATCTCGCTCAGAGTGTTTCAAAGTTAGTTATGTCATTTTCTGAACTTATCTGACACGTTTCAGTCGCTTCAACTGCTCCCACGAGTGGGCGTGGCTTCAGCACATTCAGCTGACACACCCCCACAGTCCTGGAGCTGAGAATACTGCTCATTTTTACCTGATTTTGACACCTAATTTCATAAACTTGTCGATATTTTTAATCATTCACATTTGGCTGGGTGGTTAATAACACTTTCTTCTTTGGTCTGACAAACTCAGAACACATATTTTTTCTTACTTTACACTGACTTTAATGACAAACTGCAGTGCATTTGTTTGTCTCTTTCAGGTTTCCTCGACAAGAACAACGACTCGCTGAACAGGAACCTGAAAGAGGTGAGCATAATGGAGCCTCACCATAACCTTTAAAAACTTCTGTGTTGCTTTAGTGAAGAGGAAGAGGGTGGGGTGGAGGGGGGGGCATGCCGTGTTGACATGTGGTTTTGTGGTTTGGTCTCTGTTCAGGTCATGTGCCAGTCAGACAACCAGATCCTAAGGCACTGCTTCCGCAGAGAGGAAGTGATAGACCAGAAACGCCCAGAGATGGTGAGAATTATGATTCTTTGTATATTAATATAAAATATATATTTACATATAATAACTACTTTCTCTTTCTTTTTTAAAAAACAACTCATACACACAAATTTACACAGAACTTCCCACAGTTTCATGTTTTTTTTCCCATTTGTCCTTTAGGCTGCCACTCAGTTTAAAAACAGCCTGATGAAACTCATGGAGATCCTCATGTCTAAAGAGCCATCCTACGTGCGCTGTATCAAACCTAATGATGCCAAGCAGCCAGGTACACTTTTACATCTTAGAATATGAGTTTATTGTATATTATAGTACTTCAAGTTACTCTCAAATAAAAGCTGTTTTTGAAATAAAGTTAGCTGTGCTGTCGTTGCTTACATGGCAACACAGTTACAGTACAACATAGTCACAACATTCTGCATCTAATTTTATCTTTCTTCATCTTAATTTTGATTTATTATCAGGGGTCAATACTGCAGATTCCTGCAGATGTTTCACAATAAATTTGCCCTCCAAAGCATTTTAATGTGAAGGAGATTGAGGAAGTGATGGGATATGATAGAAAACAAGAAGGTTTATCACCAAAATATATAAAAAGACAATTAGAAATAAAGGCAGGTCTCAAAAAATAAATATAAAATATTTTGTTTCATTATTAGACATAAATACCGTCCTTCTTGACAACTTACCATATGTAATCTGATCTAATGTATAGTATACAGTATGTGTGCCATGAGTGTATTATTGTCAGCAGTGATCGAGATTTCTCCCTGCAGGAAGATTTGATGAAGTTCTGGTCAGACACCAGGTGAAGTATTTGGGCCTGATGGAGAACCTGAGGGTCAGGAGAGCTGGCTTTGCCTATCGACGTCGCTTTGAAGCCTTCCTGCAGAGGTGACTGACCTTCTCACTGAATCACTTACAGCCCGAGTGACCCAGGTTCATTGGGTTTACTGTATCTTCAGTCTGTCATTATAATCATGCACAAATGGCCTCAGGTATAAGCCCCTGTGTCCTGAGACGTGGCCCAATTGGAATGGCAGACTCGCAGACGGCGTCTCGACGCTGGTCAACCACCTAGGCTACAAAGCAGACGAATACAAACTGGGAAGGTAATGTATTGTTGAAGGGAGAGTACAGAGTGGGAGTAGGCATGACAGCATCACGTGCACCATCAGGAATTTCTTTGTCTGCTTCCTGCAGGTCGAAAATCTTCATCCGTTTCCCGAAAACTCTCTTCACCACGGAGGATGCACTAGAAGCAAAAAAGCCTGACATTGGTAAATAAAACAATAGTGGTCAGGATTGTAAATATCAGACTCGATAAATTGGGTAACCTTTGTGCAGAAATGAAACAGCAGGATTTCTTGAACACCTCAGTGGAAAATCCACATCCTCTTTTTTTTGTTGTGTTCCAGCTTTGAAACTGCAAACATCATGGAGAGGCTACAGGGAGAGAGCCAAGTACCAGCGCATCCGGCACGCAGGTCAGGACACCTCCCGCTGAATCCCTCGCTGTTTCACTTACAGAACAATCTCACTTTGTCCCTACAACTGAAAGAAATACAGACATAACTTAAAAATGTTTGTATAGTTTGATTTTGATGGATTTTAATTTAGCATTTCAAACTTTAGTCTGAGTTTCTTTTTTCAGATAGAATTTTACTTTCATTCCTACTTCTCTAAATGTTGATTTTGGATTTCTGCTATTGTTAAATTAGACCTCACTGTACATACCATGCACATAAAAAATATTTTTGGACACCCATCAAAGTTTTCTATTTCATTGAAGAAAGGCCCCACAGTCCCACTCGTGTTTTTGAGCATACATGCTCGTGTTTTTTGTGTAAATTTGACTTAATTTCACTTTTCCAACATGTCTCTCTCTTACAGTATGCTATACTAACCTTGGGATGTTCTCTTTTGCCGAGTATAACAGTTGGCTTGGTGTCAATAAATGCATGTATGTGTATGTATAGTGATAGTGATCCAGTCTGGGTGGCGAGGGATGAAAGCACGCAGGAGGGCTAAGAGGCGTCGACAGGCTGCTGAGTTAATACGCAGGTGCTTGACTGATAATTCTGTTTGATTCTGAATGTATTTTCATAACAGCAGTTTGCATGTAGAGTAAATCTCCTTCCTTTTATCTGTTTTCTTTCTTTTAGGTTCATCAAAGGCTTCATCTACCGTCATGAGGAATACTGCCCTGAGAACGAGTATTTCCTGGATCATGTACGCTACTCCTTCCTCAAGAATCTACGCAAAAACCTGCCCAAGAGCATTTTGGACAAAAGCTGGCCGACACCTCCTCCATCTCTTGTTGAGGTACACACAGCCCGTTCACACTGAGGGTCTGACAGCATTACATACAGATGAAAGAATGAATACAAGTAAAAAGGTTATTAACACATTCTCAACTCCATGATCCTCTACAGGCCTCGGAGCACCTGCGGAGGCTGAACATGAGAAACATGGTCATGAAGTACTGCAGGAGGGTCCAGCCTGAATGGAAGAAGCAGGTACACTGAATACAGAAGACATTACACCGTAAAAGATAAATGCATCTGTTAATTTTGCTTCATTTTTGTTCTTTGCTCTAGATGATGCAGAAGGTTGTAGCCAGTGAGATCTTCAAGGATCAGAAAGACAGCTACCCTCAGAGTGTTGGAAGGCTATTTTTGGACTCCAGACTTGGTACTTGTTAATACATGCATTCATTACCTTTGTACACACTTACAGAAGATGTACCAAAAAACTCACTTACAGAGGCTTTCCTGTTGCTTTACTCAGAACGTGAGCAGATCAGTCTCAAAGTGGTCCAAACCCTCGGCAATGACAAAGTGCAGGTGGGATTGACCATTTATTTTTCTCTTCTATGTGATGATGGTAATAAAAGTGTGACGTCATCTGTCAGCTGCCTCACAGTAATGCGTCTTCTTGTGCTTCTCAGTACGGTGTTTCTGTCATAAAGTATGACAGGAGGGGCTTCAAGCCTCGCCCTCGCCAGCTGCTCCTCACTAACGCCTTTGCTGTGCTGGTGGACAGGACCAAGATCAAACAGAGGATTGACTACGCAGCTATGAGAGGTGAAAAACGGCACTGAGTGACCACTGCTGAGCTCATATTCACTTCCTTTCTATGTTTATTGCTCAGGAGTTTTTACAGTTTTAATCATGATCACATCATTACAAAAATACTTTGATTGTCAGAACAAAGTTTTCATACATCACAGCAGGAAAAACACAGAAAAAGATAAGATAAGATAGACTTTAATGATCCCACACCTGGTCAACTCACTTGTCACAGCAACTGGTATAAACAAGGTTGATGACAAATGACTCATAAATAAGAAATATATAGAGAAAGTCATGAAGTCATGTTGGTGTTAAAGAGTCTGACAGCTGTTGGATAAAGTATCTGTGAGAGGAGTTGTTCATGATGGATGTCAGCTTTGCTAACATCCTCCTCTCCCCTACTTCCTCTATGGAGTCTAGGTGGGCAGTCCAGGACAGAGCTTGACCTCTTGACCAGTTTATTGAGTCTTTTTCTGTCCCTCTCCCCAGTAGATGACTGCATAGAATAATGCAGATGCCACCACAGTGTCATAGAAAGTTTCAGAGTCCTCCCGATATCCAGACCCTGGATGTTCACCGCTATGGTCTGAGGTGTCTTCCTCCAGAAGTCATTCACTGTCTCCTTCGTGCAGAATGCAAAATAAAAAGCATGTAGTAATATATTGGTGTCACTGCAAAGTTTATCCATCAGAGTGAAGTGTGACTGACAAAACTGTGACAAGCAGCACAGAGTGAGAGAGACAAACTTTACTATTCTTTAATAATGTTATTTGTTCAAGAAAGCAGTCCTTTGCATAGTCGTATCAGTGCACAATCTGTGCACGATCAACACAGAAAAGGTTTATTTTCATTACAACTCAAAGATTTACTATATCAGCCACCATATCGGTATCAGTATATCGGTCTTAAAATTTGGTCAGGCTACATTACAGATGCTGAATCAGTGATTCATTTCACAGACTGGCTAAAACATCTCTAGTAACTGTGTTCTTTAGTTCAGTGAGTCTAAACCGTGTTTTCTCTTTAAACAGGTATCTCTCTGAGCTCTCTCAGCGATGGGATGTTTGTTCTGCACATGCCCAGTGAGGACAATAAGCAGAAGGTACAGTAAGAAAAGCGGTGATGACTGTTTATTGGTCTACAACCATGTAGCCACTCTAAATCCAACTGTGTCTCCATCAGGGCGACGTGGTGCTGCACTGCACCCATGCGATCGAGCTGGTGACAAAATTATCCATGATGGCCAGCAAGGTCAACTACGTCAACATCTGCCCGGGCAGGTGAGGCCTTTCAGACTGCTTCTCTCTGGTGGTGGTGGTGGTTGTTGTTAACCCAACAGTACTCATCTCCCTGTCCTGTCTTGTGCGACGTGCAGTATTAGGTTCGCTGTGGCTCGAGCCAAAGAGGGAATCATTGATTTCGTCAGGGGCACAGAGCTCAAGGTGGCCAAAGGCAAACGAGGACATCTGCTTGTGGTGAGTCAGCGGCCGTCCTGATATCATGTGCGGAGCCCGCGGGGAGGGATGTTTTTTTTTTGTTTTGTTTTGTTTCAGCCAGCTGACCGTGTTTAATGTGATTTCACTCTGCAGACCGCCCCGCAGATCAACGCCACATGAAGAAACAGAAAAACAGCAACCAGACAAACAGTAATCCTTTTAGCTAACTGGAGGATTGCCGCTCAGAAGTTGTTATTTGTTAGTTTGTAGCCGGCAGGATGATACCACAAGCACACATACAACATATGCATCATCATTATTATTACAAGAATGTCTTGTAAAAGATGAGAAAATCATAACATGAAGTCGTCACTGTTTCAATTGCTTCATATCTTTAATTTCCAGTCACAAATACACAAATATATTTAAATATATCAAATAACAAATTTCTTTTAATGTCAAACACTTTATCTCTATATTGTAAGAGAAATAAAACAAACCACTTTGAAATAAATAGCATGTCAATAAATATATTAATAAATAGTAAATATATCTCTGGGAAAGTCCAGCAGACTGAGGGCTTGGGGGAAAAACCAGGATGTTGGGAGATATTCTCTTCACTCTGGCAGCTTATTGCTAACTTACAGTTAGAAGTAAGACAGAAACTGTGGGAAATACCCAAGAAAGCCCATAAATATACAGTAAAACATCATGTAGGAAAAAAAAGCTTGAATGAGAGCACCATGCAACGTGTTGACAACACCGCTAAAGCACTGATTAAAGTTATCACTTTAAATATTATTCAAATTTTCTGTTCGGTGTCACTTCAGCCTTTGTGTGCATTTGTGTGTTGCCACGGTCCCAGCGCTCAGTGCTGAGTCACATGTGCTTTTGAAGCCAGAAGGAGGAAGTCTCTTGCCAGCTTGGTGAGGTAAAGCTCTAGATCCCTCAGAATGATGTAACCCTCCACTCGGCTGTCCCATACTGTTTTAGAGTCGGTTTCTGGGTTCAGCGGTGCCCGTGCCGTAGGAGAGGTGTGCTTTACCCAAGAGCTCTGCATGAAACTCATCTGGAGAAGAAAGCAAAACAAATTTTTATCACATTGGTGTCACTTCCTCCAAAAGGGGACCAGACACGTGGGTGGATTTCAGTAAGAAGACTGTGGATACCTGATTGCTGACTTGGCTCATCAGGTCTCTCAGGTCCAGCTGAATGTGCTTCATGCTGTGAGGTAAAATGTTGCGGACCGCCCCTCCGGTCACCTGCTCTCTCTCCAGCTGTGTTCTCTTCCACTCCAGCATATTCCAGTAGACTTGTATGTCCTTGAAAGCACCATGCAGTCGTTGCCAGTCCTGAACAGACAACCACATGATTACATAATCAAAATGCTGCACAACCAACCCCCGCTTTCTATGCTTGAAATTCAAAAAGGGGAATTCCGCTCAAATTTTTACAAGTTTTTACACTCAGCAGCAACAGCTGACTTTCTGACAGTCATCAGGTTTTATTTATCTCCATAATGGAATGGATCAAAACAATGGTAGAAATTCTCAGAAAAGTTTGAGAGTGCATTTTGCAGAATAACAACCAGTGAGTGGTTTTCTATGGGAAATGTTTTGAAACACTTGAGCAGATACCAACCGTCAGATTTAGCCAGCTGTAGAAATCTGTAGAAAGCGATGGCAGGTCCTTTAACTGCCGGCTCCTGTCCTCGAACTGGCTGTTTCCCAGCTGCTGCTCTTTCTACAAAGACAACGAAAGATTTATAGTTAGGGAAAGCCGATCAACCCGGGATGAGCTTCCGGGGACGAGCTGGCTGGTACTCACATATCTCTTCTGCAGCTGCTGGACACGGGTTCGAGTGGATCTCGCGAGACGAAAGGAGTTGTGGTATTTATCACTCTGGTGGACCGGAGATGGAGTAGAGGACTCCACACAGTTCAGTATACAGCAAAGGAGGATGAGAGCCTGCCACCAAACAGTCATCTGAAAGAGAGACATGATTGTTTAAATCACTACTGGCAGACTGTTGATCTGCTCAGCTGCTTTTCAGTTATAAACCAACGAGGTCGTATCACTTCTCTTTGCAATACTGTAAAAAAGAAAAAGTGTCACTTCCAACATGAACTAATGAATTCCGGTACAAATTCTTTTTTATGGGAACTAAACTGTCAGTATACTCTGAAAGGAAGTGTATTAATATTAATCCTCCCCACATCTTCCACAAGCCCCCCCACCCACCACCACACGTCATCCCCATACATGTTTTCTTTCTTTCTTATGTAACAGTGTGACACTACAGTTTGGTTAGGGTTGCACACTCATTGGAAAAAGAAGCTTTTTGATTCCTCTAAATAGTTTCAGGGTGGAAGGAAGCATGCCGGGTCTCCCTTTTTTGGTCTCCTTTTTTTTGTTGTTTGTGGCCTTTGCAAAATGCTAAATCCTGATCACCAGACTACATCACACACACGCACACACACACACACACACGCACGCACCACATTACTGCTGCAAGTATCCGAATACCAGGATTTAAAAAGTAAAGTTAATCCTTTCTTTCAAGTTTGTGGCCGTTTTGTCCAGTTGCATCATGTGATTGTTGGTGCAACACAGTCTACTTGGTGAGTCAACATCTTTCTGATGAAACCATGACCTCTAACAATGTTTCCCCATTGGATATATATAACATCATAAGTCATACATAACACAAACGCACAGTTGTTTACAAGTTACTGGAACCAATCATGGTCATACTACACATTATCAAACATACAGACAAGCCCTTACTGGAAGTTTGACAGAGATACTAATTATTTAATTTATAAGCACTGCCATAAACACACTGTGCACACTTGTCTCTACAAAAGCTTACATATGCTCACATGGCAATACAGTAAATAATTAAATATATAAATTAATATAAGTAGATATATATCTAAATAAAACATTAATTTCAGATGTTTTTTCCAAACCATCACACTCATGTCTAAGTATTCTTGTTACAATGGGCTTACCTTGGAGGAGCAGTGATCAGTGAACTCAAGTGAATCAGGAGCTGAGATAACTTCATGCTACAGTGAGGTCCCTGAACATTTTATATCATGTTTTTGCTTTCGGTTTCTTGTGCTGGCTTTGGAGTTTTTTCTATTTTTCCACTCTCTCACTCTCTCTCAGCACTGTGGTCTCTGATTCAGACAGAAGTGAGTAAGCAAAGAAACTTAATATAGCGTCAGGGTTTGCGCTTTTTTCTCTCTCTCTCTTTTTAGTGACAGGTCTCAGGGGATTGGGTGTTTTCAGGAGCACTAATGAATGTTTCAAACCTAAACAATAAATGCTTCTCCTAATTATTTATTATGCCCTCATAGCTTTAAGCACTGAGTAAGATTGTGTATTCAAGATGCATAACTTTTTTACCAGGATATTTCTAATTATATTTATTTATAAATTAAATGTAACACACACAAACCGACAGACAAATAAGGAAAGAAAGCAGATGGATAAAATCTTTATCAGTGTGACCCCTGTTGTAGTCAAGACTACCTAAAGCCAAGGCAAGAGGTACCAAGGTACAACCAAGACCAGAGTATATCAAGGCCTGAGATAAGACCAAGATTTTGAGGAGTTGAGATCAAGTCAAGACCAAGATCAAGGCAGAGTGAGGCTCATTTAAGTATACCTTAATAATATTCACCAAATCTCTTAGGATGAGTCTGCAGATTAAGTCTTTGGGGCTTTGATAGCCAAATAATATTATCAAAGACTTACGTCAAAGGCTGACATCTCTTCTTGGACAGCCACAGCAATATCAGTCGTTAAACAGTAACAAAACATTTAGAAATAAGTATTGGTTGCATTTGAAGCAGGAAGTTTTACCTCCAATCACAGTAATAATGTTAACAAATAAATCAAACAATGCACAAGTAATTTAGTGATATGCTCACAGTTCTGGTCTTAAACTGATCTTGATATGAGACTGAGAAGAGACCAAGACCTTCAAGACGTGGTCTTGAGACCGAGACTGAGAGTACTACAACACTGGTGTGAGCCATATACTACTTTATTATTATTACTTTATTAATTCCCTGCATGTATAACTGATTAATTTTTTTAATACTGACATACACTGTCTCTGTTAAATGAGTAACCTACTTAAAACCTGCACAGTTTCATCATACGGTCATTTTAAGATGGATACTGGTAGAGAAAGTGCTCAGCTGTTAAAAACGACTACAGTCTGAAACTTTTTTTTTTTTTCCTCCAAGGGGCAGTGAAGTTTAGTCTTGACTGCTCATTGTCAGGGAATATTTCTCAAGTCTCATGATGTTGATGAGTAATTACTGACACAGTTTCAGCGAATCTCACAAAAAAACAAACAAGACAACACAGACACAAAAAACGTCCCTGTGATCATGACTATCATCATTGGAAATATGTATTTTATTAAATTCCCTGAATTTTGAATTCCTCAGTATTTTTCATTTATGTACCATCACATCCCACTTGTTTTTAGCATTTAACAGTATGTTATAAGAGCTTCAAACTAGAGAGAACAGAGTGTTTGTCATCTTAATAGATACTTTTATTACAGCTTATCCTGATTGATTTTTTTTTATTACTTGTATTTTATTTCACTGGAACATGTTTCTAATATCTTTATTTACCAATATGTCTTTCTATTTGCTTTTATCATTGATGTTTTCAATGTACTGTTTCATGTGAAGCATGTGATAACTAAGAAAGCTCTGTTGAAATAAAGAATTTATCCTTATTATTGTTGTTATTTGTTGCCTCATATGAAGGCAACATTGCTGCTCAACGAAGATGGAAATCATGTAAGATACATTTACATCTGAAGTCTAGATGCCATTTATGACTTTTCATTTAAAGTATTACAAGTACAAAGCAAAATATGTTTCATATATTAGATTCTTAAAAGTAGCCACCTCTCACACCTACCCCTCCATACTTCACGATGGGAACCACACATGCGGATACCATCCATTTATGTTCTCTGCGTCTCACAAAGACTTGGAGGTCTGAACCAAAACTCTTAAATTTGGACTCATCAGACCAAAGTACAGATTTCCACTGTTCTAATGTCTTGCCATTGTGTTTCTTGTTCCAAGCTGACTCTTCTTCTTGTGGTTGGTCTCCCTCGTTGTTTCTTTGCATCATTTTGACCATGAAGGCCTGATTCAAGCCTCCTCTAAATAGTTGATATTGAGATGTGTTTGCCACTTAAAAACTGAAGTATTTATGTCGGCTCTAATCTGAGTTGCATTTGACTGATGATTTTTTGAGGCTGGTAACTGTAATGAACTTATCCTCTTATCCTCTACTCTTTCCTGGGGTTTCATCAAGGTGTTTGATGGTTTTTGTGACTGCACTTGAAAACACATTCAAAGTTTTTGAAATTTTCTGGATTGACTGACCTTCATGTCTCAAAGTAACGATGGACTGTTGTTTTTCTTTACTCAGTTGAGCAGTTCTTGACAAAATATGGGTTAGAACAGTTGTCGAGCAGACAACACTACCTCTGAAAAACTGATGGTCTCAAACACATTTAGAAGGCAAGAAATCCTACTGATTGAATGTCAAGAGTTTGCAAAGCATCATCAAAGCAAAAGGTGGTTACTTTGAAGAATCTAAAATATAAAACATATGTTTTTTTTTGTTTACCACATAATTCCATATGTGTTATTACATAGTTTTAATGTCTTCAGTGTTATAATAATAATAATAATAATAAACCATAAAACAAACCACAATAACAATTAACTTAAATATATAAATCTGCATAAAAAGAGTGAATAAAACATAAATAGAATAAACTAAAGTAAACTATTAAAAAATTATATGAAAGATGAGACCCTGATCTCCTCAGTCCACCGACTCAGAGCCCTGACTGCAAAGGCTCTGTCACCTTTGTGTACATATCTGGACCAAGGAACAACCAGGAATGACGCATCAGAAGAACTCAAGGAGCAAGACGGGACATATGGCACTAAATGATCTGTTAAATAACTTGGGCTGAGGCCTCTCAGGGCTTCATAAGCAATCAATAAAATCTAAAAATCATGTGTTATGTGATCATGTTTCTTTGTCTGAGTCAAAATCCTGGCAGCAGAGTTATGAATGAGCTGGAGACATTGCCAGAAAGCAAAGAAGTGGGTGAGTGAGTGGGTGCATCCAAACTTTTTGACTGGTACTGCATAATTTCCTAAATCATTCATTGCAGGTAAATTCCCAAACAGATATAGATCCAATAAGTACAATATGGGAAGTCACCCAACATTCAAAGGAATTGAAAGGAACTGGGGAATATACTGTTATCATATTGAAAATTAAACAAAAACTGTGTTGATCAAAGCTTTTATGTATTGATCGGTGAACCTCAAAATAAATATAGTTGTAAATGTGTGCAGTACCAGTCAATTAATCTGTCTATTTATCAAAATACTGAGCCACTGATGCTCTTTAATAATGCTACATTAAACAATAAAAGGACAGAGAAACCTCTTTTGAATACTCCGGTGTTTTGATTTATTCAATTTATAGTTGTGTTGTTTACATTACAGCATTTAGATGTCGTAGACTTAAGTTATGTATCATTATAATTTATGACCTCACAAAAACAAAAATCATATTCCTTGAGTTTAACAATCTCTGAGCAGTCTCTTCATACATCCATACATACTTCCCACCCCAACTGAGCTTGGTTCCACAGAGTAAAGGGCATGTGTATTATCTGAGGAGGGGATTTATTTGATGCAACAGTGTCACTGACCACACCTGACATGTTATATAACCTGATAGGATCAGGTGTACCAGTTCACACTCTCAGAACAAAGGCCTAAAAACCAACCCCGAGTGTTAAAGATACTGTATTAAACATATGAAAGTATATTGAGTAGTTTTATGATCACAGCAGCTGTCAAATGCTAAAATATAAAGAGGTTCTATTCGTTATACAACACTTCTGCCTTTTTAAAAACATTTGATTGTTTTAGTCTCAGGGATTTTTATGTTAACATGTTATGTTTTATGTTTTATGTTTATTTTTATTTTTATTTTTAACAGTGAAAAGTTTAGATTTAATAATTTCTCAGTCAGTCAAGTCTGTTTTTGAAGTTAAAAGCCAGGAGCCCACATTAGGTTCAGGGTGCAGATAAAAAGTGGGAAAGAAATCTTATCTCATAGTGGTGTCAATGAAAGTGACACACTGAGACTTGACTCCACCAGGGAGTGGAAGGAAATGATGAGATCTTTTGTGAAAATTCCTCTGAGATAAAGCAATTAGTTTCAAAATATCTGAAAATCTAGATAAAATCCCTCTCAACAGAAACACTAAACTCTCTGTGGTTTATGGCAGTTTCACTTTTGCATATCAGAGTTGGGTGCTTGGCAGCAAGACGTTCCTTCTATTGTAGTTTTACGCAGTTGAGGCCACAGGTTTTCAGTGTTAGTGTTCAGCTGGGTTCAAAGTTCCTCTGTCTGCAACTATTAACTCATATAGTATAATAATAATACTACACCAATACTATATATTAACTTATACTATATTATAGTATAACAGTAACCCTGAAAAATAGTATACTTTAGTGCCTTTGATTGACAGTTTATTACTTTTTGATTACAGTTACTATAACCAAGTGATTTCTGATCCAATCAATTAAATTCACGTACATCATGTTATTTTTTCCTGATAGATACAGTATTGTAGTTTATTATATGTAAATGTAAAAATGTATTTCCCAAATGTGTTTGTTGTCTCTTGTTGTGAAAGAGCATCTGCCAAATATGTATCAGACAAAAATGTGAAAATTTTGCTAAAACTGTTCGGACAGTAAAAAGAAATTCAGGTTGTATTAAACAGTTATGTAATAGTTTTAAATAATGTGATGGTTCAGCATATCTTTCTGGTAGAGTTCAGGCATATGGTTTCAAATCAAGGCAGGGCTCTAACCTTTTCCACCACTGTCCCAATTCGCCTTGAAATACAGTTAGTTGGTAGTTATTTGTTTTTTTGTTTTTTTAAAGCTAGGTCTACCTTCCATCTCAAAATTTCTATTTCCATCTTTGGGATGGTGGGACATGCTTACTTAGTTAAAGTCCTTCAAGTTCCCAGTTGGTTGATAAAGGAGTCCTACAAAGATCAATATTAGGCCCCTTGCTACTTACTCTGTCTATTACAATGTTGATTTCTAAGCTGACGATGTCATCCTCGTATGAGGCTACAGGCTACAGTTTGCTCCCTGACCTCCAGAACTCTTTCAATATTTCAAAGCTAAAATAAATAATGGATTTCACCAGAGCAAGAACCTTTGATGTTCCTATTTGATTTCAATATTTTCTTGAACACCCCACTCAAAAAGTACAAATTCACAATGTTACAGTAAAATTCTCATACTATCTACACTGGATTATGACAATATCCTCCGTGGCTGTGAAGTGGAGCCAATATAGAAGTGCCAAAAACTGCAGTTCCTCAAATGAGTCAATCTCAATGTTAAAACTTCACAGGAGAAATAAACATGTTTACAGCCTGGTACAAAAAACAGTTTTGGTCTCTATAGCTAATTTCCTCGTTCATGACAACTGTACTGAGGGTGAACTTCTATACAACTCACCTGTTCAAATTATATTGAGGCTTAAAGTTATGCATAATTTGAGTGACAGGTACGTGGCGTTACAAATGGCTTGTTTGAGCAACCAGATTTTTACATTAGCCAGGAGGCGGCAGAGGCTGGACTTCCAAGATGGTGGCAACCAGAGCCACCGTGGCTCTTCAGAAACCTGTGGGTGACATCACAGATACAGCGTCCATGTTTATTACTCAATTCATCACTGTGAGTTATGTGAAAACGTCAGACGGTCATCACTGACATTCAGACGGCATGGCATACTTGTGTTTTTTAATTTATAAGGCCTTGCTAGTCGCCAAGAAATTTAACATCCTTAGTTGAATGACACCAGCTCACAGGACAGGTTAGGTTCCTTTAACTTCAACTGGTGAAAGACTGCTTCCCAGTACTATGCATTTGGTTACTGGATTGAATGGCAGTACAAACTGCAATTAGAGACACTCATTACTCCAAGGGACTTAAAAGTTCTAATGTTATTTTGATTATAATTAATATAATATGTTTATATACATATATGTATATATAACAAAGGTTTGGTTGTTAACATGATGTTGCCATTATTAATTAATAAATGTACAAAAGGGACACTTCTAAAATGAATCCAGTGGGCCCTTTCTGTACTTTACATAAGAAAATAAGAACTTGAGATTATATAATTTGCTGATAAACTGTGGTTGAGTGGGTGAGTATCAGTTCAACAAGTTGACTTCCTTTCAGAAAAAGAAAATGCTTAGCTCTTGTTGTACCGTCATACTGTGTGGTCAGTCTAAGGGGAATGGACGAATAAAGAAAAGGGCTTCCCTCAATTTCGTAGTCTCCTCCCCCCATAGATTCCCTTCATACAATACATAAATTCCCTTGTGACGTGCAAAATTCTCACTCTATTTTCAGTGTCAATCATTTGTGGTTTCATGCATCCTGCAGTTTTGTTTTGTATTTCCTTCCCATTTTGACTTCTTTAATGAACAGGATTTGATGCTCGAATGAAGCCCAGTTCTCCAATTCAGATTATGGTAAATGAAGTATGTTTTGATCACATGGTCATGAAAGTGGTTCTGAGCCTTTTACTCTAAATATTTTCATATGTAGGAATTGACTTATGACGTATTACTATGCTGTGACTTTAAGAGCCTAAAACATACAAACAACAATGCTGAGACAGTTCACAGTAGGAAAAGCACAAGTGTAAATAATATCAATTAGCTGAAATCCTTATTGTTAATATTATTGGTGATCTGTGCTTTTCCTATGACAGCTAGAAAATATCTGACATTATAAAAGGACTATTAATCAATATTTTATTGGCGACATTAAGTCAATAAAACGTTCAAAACTTTAAATTGCTCCTGCTGATTAATAAAGGGTAACAAATAGTAAAAATTTAGTTTATTATTTAGTTTAGTTTAGTTAATTATTATTTAGTTTATTACAGCTTGGTGACAAAATGGTAATAGTGGGGTTAAAGTTGAATACTAAAGAGGTAACAGTTCAGTAATAAGTAGTAGTTTTGCATTTCGCAGCTCTGACTTATGGTTATTACACAGAAACTACCACAACTCCAACAATTAAACATTTAATTTGTATATTGTCACCTTGAAACAAACAGGAAAGATGAATTTCAGAATTATTATATGGTAATTACCAAAGAAATTTGAAGGTATAATTCTGATGGTAGCATCAACCTATTACCTTGTTATTAGCAGGTCATTACCCCATTAATGTTGCCGTATTACCATTTCATTTTTTAACCCAATCATTACACTGATATAACCATTATATTGTTAGTTTGGTAGTTTTACCATCATTAAATGTGTTCTCTATTATTACTCTTTGACTGTTTTTTATTACTCTGTTACATAAACTTCAGTCTAACATTACTCGGACATATTCATTGTTAATGCCAAGCTATTGCCTAGTTATCACTTTGGTAATTACATACTATTATCAAACTATTACCACAACATTTACTGTCAAGTCAAGTTGATTGATTTAACAATAACACATGTTGACCAAATTTCTCTTTCAGATGGATGAGATGATTAGTGAGAAAAATAAATGATCAATTAAACAAATGAAAATATGAAAATCATATCACACAGAATTCACATTGAAAAGCATATAAACAATCACATCTATCGAACAATCAGTCTGGTGATTCATATCATGCACAGACTATATAACTTCTACATGGAAGATCTTCCACTGTAAAAAATGTAAAAACTGCCAAACCATGACAGTAAAAGACCGTAAAATATGAAATATAAGTATGAATGTGTTTTCCTGTATACAGTAAAACACAGTCATACTTCAGAACCTTTATTTATACACCATTTCCAGGAAATTTATACAGAATAAAGCGGTATTTTATGTTACAGACTGTTAATTATACTGTAAAACACCGTAATATTCAATATTACATATTTTAAGTTCTTTTACTGTCATGGTTTGGCAGTTTTTCACCGTAAAATCTACAGACATTTAAAAATGTTCAATAAAACGCCAACCTTATGAAATCAACAGTACTAATATCCTTTTACTGTAATATTAGAAAAGGATATACTGTATTTATTAACCACAACCACAGCTGTCAGTTTTTTTTACTACACTAGAAACTTAGTTTTTGCACTGCTGTGACATACACACACATAAATGCAGCCTTTTTCCAAGATAGAATGATGTTGTTTGCTTGAAAGCACTGAAACAACCAGGACATTTTGATGTGCAGGAGAACAAAAGCCAGCTGCACAAAGTGTAGTTGCGACAACAACACATTTCTGACCTGACTCGTGCAGTTGACCTGCTATAAACAAAGCAGGCTTTCTATTTAGTTTGGATCGCTTTTATAAAAGAAAGGGTACGGGTGTTCTAGGATGCCGGCCAAGCTGGCCAAGACTCTTCAGCCTTATTGCACAGCTTCATACTGGAGTTTTTTTAAAATGTGTTAGTTCACTGTTAAATTGTTCATACACATACACATTACAGTATTCTACGGCTATGAATATACAACATGCATACGCATCTATGAATTTATTTTGTTTGTTTTTGTTTTAAAAAACAATTAATTACAACATTCTATGGCTATGAATAACGGACCATTGGTATAGACGTTGCGTTTGTGACTTTTTAAATCAATAAAATATTCCTCAAATCAATAATTTGACAAAGAAATATTAATTTCTCTAGTAAGCAGCCGTGTAATAAGCATGATGATGTACAGCGAGCAGTTCATTGCTGCGAAAATAAACACCGACAGTGTAACGCAAGACTCAGGACTTTCTTTCTGACGGCAAATCTTAAAAAGGTTTCCGTTTTATGGGTGGCAAAATTTGAGCAATTCTCATAAACTCGATTAAGTCGATTTTAAAGTCCCCTTGTGGTGTATGTAGGGAATCTTCAAGGGGTTTTAGGGACCTGCAGCTATCCTGTCTACGTACAAGCTACAACTAACTTAGAGTAAGGAGGAAGTATTTTGTGGAACCTAGGGGAACCTGATATGTGGGTCCCCTGTCATTATGGAACAGAAAGTCATCGTCTAAAGAAAGTTTCAGTTTCTGACAGACACAGGCTACATCCATGTCTGATTGTTCCAGACTTGTGTTGTAGATACCTTTTAACCATCATTGTACGTGAGCCTCGATTATCCCCCATAATCATCCCCATTTGGATGATAAACATCGCTCGAAAACAATTGAAGGCAGTTGCATAATCTCAAAAGAATAGATAAGATAGATTTAGGCCTATTAGGTCACCACCAGCTGAGACAGGGGCGAATTTGTTTAGACAGCTTGATGTTTGAAGTCTTTGTGCAACACTGTGTTCACAAGCTGTCCTAATCTGTCTTCATCCCTATAAAAGCAGCAGTAACCTCACTGAACGGCAGATGCGCTTTGGGTTGTTTTTGCCATCTCGAGCTTTATTTTGTGACTCTCTCTTTGGACCAGGAAAATGTATGCAGCCGTTACTCTCTTCCTCTTCATGTGCTTGACTGCCACCACCCATGCAGATCACCATCAGCCGTGTCGTAAGACTTTGCAGTTCAATCATTTTGATTCTTTTTGTGTTAGGTAGCTAAATAACAGTTTAAAATGTGTCTAATGTTTAATATTTTGTCATCAACATGTGCGAGATCCATCTAACTAATTGTTGTCTTTCAGATTCACCCAACATGACAGGAATCATGTCTGTGGTGAGTTTTTTTATCACTTTCAAATCGACTTTCAAGCCCAATAAACCAATCTTCTGGTACTTTTTATAGTATTTTGAAATATGGTGCTAAACATTATCTCTTTCACTCTGAATGTGTATGTTGAATGAAATCAGATGAACCTCAAGGGTGAAGCGAAAGGATATGGTGCATTCACTTATGATTCGATGGGCAAGAAACTACGGTTCATATCAAACGAGAGCTTTGCCACGAACACATCAGTAGATGTGGATCTGCTGATGCTTTTTGATGAGGTAACTGATTTCTTTCTTTTAAAAAGAAATCACTTTTCACTTGATGTTGTTTTGCACCCTAAAATGTATCTATCTATTTGCATCTGACAGGGGCTATTCTACGAGATCGACAGCAAAAACCAGAGCTGTGAGAAAAAACAATTGCAATGCACCCTGAACCCTCTGGATATTCCTGATGATGCAAAGTTTCATTCTACAGTACAGCCTGGGAATCCATCCATCGAAGGGGAGGGATTAAAAGTCAATATGTGGACGGGATCAATGCCAGAGGTGAAAGGTGAGAGAGATGCTACGTGTCTTTTTTGTGACAGAGTTGTATACTTGTGGGGACATTTATTATGAATTGAGTCTGTGAAGGTTATCCAGGTCATCTTTCTTCAAGAAGCTTCTTGGATGAGAGGCGAAACGTCTTCACGGATCTATAACCAAGTCCAGTTGCCCCAGATTTAACCTTATGACTTGAGTGTTTTCTATCTTTCTCTTCTTCAGGCGGGTACACCATGTTTGTAACCATGGGATGTCTGCCCATGACCTCATTTTACTTCTTTGAGTCTACATCATTCGTAATCAGGTTGGTGATTCTTGTTTTTTTTTAATGCTTACAGCAATTATGCAGCTTTTGTAGTATTTGTTGGTGGCACAGGCTCTAATAAATGTCTGTCATTTTCTCACAGCAACATGGACGTTGAACTCGAGATCAAGGATCCAGATCTCCTCGTGGTGCCTTCCTTTTGTGTGGGGCAGGCTTTGGTGGAGACACCTGAAGGGACAATAAATAGTTTCCTCAATGAGTTCATGTAGATGAAACCCATCAGAAAATCAAACCCCTATCCAAGTGTGGCCTGCCAGAACTTTAGACTTTTCTCTCCTTTTCATGTGTGACTCGAGTTTATCGCGTCGCACTGCACTACATCACATCTGTTTCCATCACATCTCCCCCTCCCCCCTATGAAGATATGGCTTTGAATGGATCATACTGTATACATACATTTTGATATAAAGGAAAGAGATGTGACATGGATTATAGAATTAGTCATAATTACTAACAGTTGGTGGCTTTTCAAGTTGGTACTGCTTACAAAAACCTGTAAGATATGATTAATGGAACAATAAAATGTCAAAGCTGTCAAAGGTGTGAAGAGATTTTCTTATTAAGTGTTCTGACTTTTTGCTGTTTCTTGTTATTTTGCAAAATATTTCAGAGTTGTAAGGCCAGATGAATCCTCTAAGGGGCCGTGGGGCAAAGGTATAGATTTGGGACCCAATTGACCTTTTACTCTCTGTGCAGTCTGTACCTTTATTAATTATTACAAATACCAAAATGAACATATTAGTAATTGTTTTATGATACTGAGTTAAAATAATAGTTAAAATATAATTGAAATAATAATCTGGTCTGAAGGCCAGTCTATGATGTTTGATATGCTCCAGGCAGTCATGATAGCATGCTACAAACACTACAACTAATTTTCTTTAGAGATATAAAACTGTTTATAATATACTCTTGATTATGTACTACAGCTAGCCTTAGCTAAAGCTAAAACTGAATTTACTTACTTTTCTCAAGTCATTTTAAACATATTCATTTTGATGAACTGACATCTTAGTAATTCAGGTATTTCATAACTAAAATGAAGAAAACTGCTAACATTACATCACAAACTAGTCAAAAATTGACAATTTTGTTTGTAGATACTGCATTCTGTGAAGATTATCTGAAGGTGGAGGGTTTCTGTTACTGTATTACAACCTTTCTATCTGTTATTTAGTTTGCTGAACTAGATAGATAGATAGATAGATAGATTAGTAGACATTATATTATATATTGAAAAATATATTCATAGGAGTACACAGAATGGATAACAAACAAGAGGGCAGGTAACAACATGTGATCTCAGAGTGAGTCATGTTCAGAGAGCATTGATCTCGTTTGTCAAGCAACTCATGGTTAACCACAGTGCGGTGCACCTCGAAACAGCAGAAACGAGGATTCAGCCTGGTTTCACTTGAAGATACAGATCTCTGTCTAATTCACTTTTTTTTTAACAGTGAATCATCTTAATTCATAGGTCATTATTCTAGGTAGTTAAAATGTCTCACAGAGAGATGCAGATGAGTTTCATACATGGATTCAATAAACTCGAATCAGAATCATTTTTTATTGGTCAGTTATGTGTACACACTGGTTTTACATTACTCTCTCACAGCTAAAAACAAGAACAACAAGCTCAACAAGGTAAACACAAACATTAAACTGCTATGTATGAATAAAAATGTGTATAAATATGTATATCTGCTGTATATACACCGACCGGCCACTTCATTAGGTACACTTGTACAATCCAATGATCCAATACAACAACTCTGCCATAAATTCAACTTTTATGAAGCTTATAATGTTTCAGTTTTTATTGTCACTGTCAGAGAGGTCATAATTCTACTTTATAAACATAAAGTAGAATTATTATTGAGAATTATTGAGGTCTTAGTGGGTGTTGTTGTTGTTGTACAAAAGGAGTGTATTATATTTAGAGGTGTTTCTAATATTATGGCCCTCTCATGTATGTAAATGTGGTGGGCAAAATATTAGAAACATTAGAAACAAATATTACAGCCCAGTTTAACACTACTGCAAACTACAACCTCAGTAGTAAAAATAACAGTTTAATTAATACCTCTCTCAACAAAAACTGAAACATTATAGGCTTCGTAAAAGTAGAATTTATGGCAGAGTTGTTGTATTGGATTGTACATGTGTACTTAATAAAGTGGCCAGTTGGTGTATATAAACAACAATAACATTTGGAAACAATAAGACAATAGTGCAGTGATGCTAAAATAAATAAATCTAAGATAAAATAAGATAAGGCAGTCTGTTGCTGAAGGAGCTGTTTAAGTGCCCCACAGTCTGATATAGGAGGTGAGGGTGATGGGTTCATGATGGAGGTCAGCTTTGCTAACATCCTCCTCTCCCCCACTTCCTCCTGCATAGATACCACCACAGTGCCATAGAAAGTTTTTAACAGAATATATAATCACCCATTCTTGAGAATTGGGACAAATCATGTCCTTCTAACTTAAAATTATTACTTAATTCCATTTTGGGGGTGATAATTTATCTTTAAAGGATCTGTACATATGAAATAAATATTATTAATGAAATATTTTGATCTGCTTTAAATTTTTTTTAACTCCTAAACTAGAAAACACCCTTGTCCCACACAAGAATTCACAACTTCAAACAGTAAAAAAATGTGTTAAAGGCCTTCAAAATCTGAATCTCCCAATACCAACTAACATATATGTAAAAATGTACTATTAAAATGTATTTTGTTTTAAAATATACTTTTATGAAAATGTTCTGTCCCAGATTTTTGTCAACTCCGTCAGATTTATTTATTTATTTTTTACAAAACCATAATTTCATCAGGCATAAAAAGAGTTCAGGTATATCCTGTCTCACTACCTGGTTTCTACCTGCACAGTGAGAATAAATAATTTACAGGTTTAGTGGGTGTTAGAGGCCACGGTCATTTGGTGCTTTTTAGACAACTAGCCAAACAAATTTAAACAAAACAAAACAATGAACTGATATGACATATATAAAGATTATTTTGTATTTATAATATTATTATTATGATGCAGTGGTTAGCACTGTCGCCTCACAGCAAGAAGGTTCCTGGTTTGAACCTCAGCTGGGGCTTTTCTGTGTCTGTGTGGGTTCTCTACTTCGGCTTCCTCCCACAGTCCAAAAACATGCACTTAACAGGTTGATTGGTGACTCTGAATTGTGCGTAGGTGTGAGTGTGAGTGTGAATGGTTGTTTGTCTATGTGTGCATTGCGATGAGCTGGCGACTTGTCCAGAGTGTACCCCACCTCTCGCCCTGAGTCAGCTGGGATAGGCTCCAGCCCACAGTGACCCTGACGAGGATAAGCAGTTACAGATAATGGATTGATGTATGTTGGCCCTTTAAAGTCCCAGATTTTTGTCAACTCTGTCAGATTTTTACAAAAACATAATTTAATCAGGCATAAAAAGAGTTCAGGTATATCCTAAGGACCCCTGTCTCACTACCTGCACAGTGAGAATAAATAATTTACATATTTAATGTCAGTAACATCACCTGTATAATATCTGTAAATCATAAATTATTTATGCAAATATCAACACTACACTCATACTGTACATACTGTATATTTATTATTTCATTTCATCCCTGCACTATGCTCCATTGCACCATTTAATTGCACATTCCCATTCAGTGTAAAAAAAATATTTGCTGTCTATACATACATATATTTATATATATATATTTACCTTTTTATATGTACATAGTTTTTGTTCTTGTTTATGTTTATGTCTACGTTTACCTGTCAAGTCCTCTGTTCTGTTTTTTAACTGTACCTATGTCTATATATGTTTGATGTTTGTACAAACAAACAAAACAGCAAAGTGAAACCGGACTCAAATAAAGTCATTCTGATTCTTCTGATTAAAGTGATTCTGGTATAGTGGACGTTTGAGACCACATGTGTCTGTTTTTGTCTGTTTTGGCCAAAGAAAACAAAAAAACAAAACAAAACAATTAATTGATATAGAGGCTGGTCACACACTGACATATATAAAGATAATTTAAAAATAATTTTTTGGTCTTTTCAAGCTTTTATTTGACAGAGACAGCTGAAGAAGTGACAAGAATGTGGGGAGAGAGAGAGAGAGAGATGGGGAATGACATGCAGCAGAGGGCCACAGGTCGGATTCAAACCCTGGGCCGCTGCAGCAAGGACTGAGCCTTCGTGCATGGGGCGGATGCTCTACCCACTGAGCTAACACATATAAAGATAATTTATATACATATATATGTTATGATTATTATTTACAGTCCTTGGTCACACACAGGACAGAAGTCTGACAGACATGCTCTGACCCCTCGTCCCTGCAGTTCTCGGTGCCGCCGACAGGTGGTGTGTGTGTGCTGCATGCATAACATCGAAAATAACACTGTGCCTTGCTATGTTAGCCACCGAGGAGCTTCCTAACGTTAGATAGCGAATAAAACGACTTATTCTGAGGTCTGGAAAATGACAGTTTGTGCGGGAAATTAACGGAAACATCCTCTCTTTGCAAAGCCCGCAACGTTTGGATTATTTGGTTTGAGTCCGTCTTTGATTTAAAACGAGGTAAGTTGTAAAATGGCGGATAGCTAACATCCAGCTTGGGTTTGTCATTGATGTTGCTCCACTCGGCAGCTCTCCAGCTACTTGACATTACTTTTAACACGACGCACTGACGTTAAAGTACACTTTAAATTAGTATTAACTCGAGTAATGATGGCGACTTCATCTTTCCGCCGGCGTTAAGCGCCGAGCGGCGTCGTTAGCTCAGCTACAAGCTAAGATAGCAAAAGCTAACAACAAATCTGACGCTGGGAAATGAATAAAAACCGTAAAATGAAGCTCGACGCTGACGCTCGTACATCGGCACGATTAAAACAGTCAAGGTGGATGTCTGAAAGTGGCTAACAGATCAACAGCTCGACCAACAGATCACATATCGGGTAGATTAGCTCGCGTTAGCCTGAGAGGAGGAGATGTGAGCGGATAGGAATCAGCAGCTTGGGCAACATCTGCACTCACGTTTGTAGTTCGGAAGTAACAACTGCGCCTGTCAGGAGTATTTACACATCAACTTTGTTTTTTAAAGACTCAGATTAACGTTAGTTTACTGTCAGGGCGACACGATGCAAACACCTTTAGAGATTATTAGCTACGTTACTTGTCAAAGAAAGTAACGAGCAGTTTACGTTCCCATTTATGGTGCGAAGCAAGTGTCATGTTTACAGAGAGTGTATCCTGCATACCTGAGTGTTGTTAATCCAGTTTATATACATCTAAATTAGATTATTTTAACACTTCATATAAACTCTGTGTGCAACCTAAACATGACACACACACACACACAGTGTGGGGGAGGTTTTTAAAGGTCCAGGGCTGGGAAGTGAAGCCAAAGCAGAAGTGCCAAAAACTGCAGTTCCTCAAACGTCCACTTGAGGCTGGCTGCAGAACTCGTCCATATAACGAGCTAAGCGTGCATTCACACAGGATCAGGGATTGTGGCAACTCGTAGCAGGGTTGTCCAGTGGTGGCGGGGTTGAGGGGAGCGTAGGTGGATTGCCGTGGGCGTGTTTATACCTGCTGAATGTAACTGCTGTGAAACAATCAGGAAATAACTTGTTATTTCTCTGATTAATCAGCTTTAACAAGGCTGGCGCTCGCTCTCTGTTATTGTTACTCTCTCTCTCTCTCTCTCTCTCTCGCTCTCTAATCATCGGACACAAATCAAATTAAACTTCTTCGTGTCATTATATTTTGCGGCGTAAATTGCGAGTCAGACTCAGATTTAGAAGCTGGGTACATGAAATAAACAAAGTGAGAACACACACACACAGGTAGATTATCAGAGTTTAGTCCGTGAATCCACCTGGATAGTCAGTCTCTGTTTCAGAGACATTTCGGGCTGTCTGTAGAGGTTAGACCGATCTGAGTGTCTGATTGGTTTGCGGAGCGTGACGTGGGGCTCCGTTTTTCCCAAAAGTTGGATCTGGATCATCATCTCTCCCGCATGCCAGGGCATTTTTTTGTGGCAACCCCTGCGTTGCGGACTGCCGCACGACCCTCCACTGAAATGAATTGAAAAACCTCTGTTTTTCCCAGAACGCCTGATCCTGTGTGAGCTATGAAATGCACCAGTCATGTCTGTTAGGCCTTAATAAATAAACATACATTTTGACCTTAAACGAGCTGCAGCAAACACCTTTTTTTTTGGCTTTTACAAACATAATATCTCTGCATGGTCATGATCATCGTGGAATATAAACGGGTTTCATATCACTGCTCTGTTTGAGCTTTGCATTCTCAGGGCCGCATGTGCTCTTCCTGACACTAGAAACTTGTCAGTCTCCATAAGTCCCCATGTTAAAATGTCCAACTTCACAGCAGAAATAAACATGTTTACAGCCTGGTAAAAAAACAGTTTTGGTCTCTGTAGCTAATTTCCCCGTTCATGACAACTGTACTGAGGGTGAATTTTTTTTTAAATCACCTGTTCAAATTATATTAAGGCTTAAAGTTATGCATACTTAACAGCGTGGCTGCTTGATTGACAGGTGGGTGCCGTTACAGATGGCTTATTAGAACACACAGTCATTCAGCCCACCTCAGGTCCACCCATGATTCACGGCTTTGCCGATTTTTAGATTAGCCGGGAGGTGGAAGAAGCAGTATGCCTAACATGTCGGTGGCCAGTGCTGCATATATTCGGCTTCAGAAACCTACTGGTGACATCACTCAGGCTCTGTCCATTATTTATACTGTCATTGGTTCAACTTGAACATGTCACACATGCCTCCGTATGGTAAAGTTTTAAAGGTCCAGTGTGTATAACTATGTTTTCATTAGTGTATAATGGCCTAAAAATAAGGATCTTTTTATTTATGTTACTTTAAAATCAGATAATAAATCATGTTTCAACAGTAGCTCAGAACGGACTAATTAAACACTGGCTCTAGATTCTCGTGTTTTACCACTGTCGTTTCTCCGTCACAGAGGACCTGCAGCATCTGTCGATATAAAAGTTTCTTTCTAAGGCAATAACAACAAAGAGTTGTTGTGTGTGTTGTCCATTAACGAAAACATTTTTCAGAGGGTGACGAGGATGACAAGATGATTTTAAAAAATGTTACCAGTATATCCAAATGTGCAGTTTGGGTGTCACAAATAAAAGCTCGTAATTATCTGCATAGTTAGAGACAAAATGAGGAGTGACTGAGGAAAGAACCTGCAAGATGTGTGATTAAAGCGGTGCTGAAAGCTATAATGATTATTTTGACAGTTACACAGTTGAGATGAATCAATTAATTGTTTTGTTTTGTTATTTTGTTTGGCCAGTTGTCTAAAACAGCAAATCTTTGCATTTGAGAAGCTGAAACCAGCTGATGAGGTGTTTTGTCAAAACTGTCTGATTCATTTTCTGTCTTTTCACCTCTGACAGGACAAAAAAAGTAAGAACACGAACAATACCCCAGTAATCTGTGACAGCATCCCATTGAGCCAACATGCATAATACCATAATGTCCCTAAAACTGAAGCAGTTATTTACACGATGTGAATACGATGTGTGATATGAAATACACCAGTCATGTCTGTTAGGCCTTAAAAATAAATATACATTTTGACCTTAAACGAGCTGCAGCAAACACCTTTTTTCTCGGCTTTTACAAACATAATATCTCTGCATGGTCATGATCATCGTGGAATATACACGGGTTTCATATCACTGCTCTGTTTGAGCTTCGCGTTCTCAGGGCCTCGTGCTCTTCCTGACACTAGAAACTCGATGTGATTTTGTGCATCCCGTGTCACTGTTGCCAACAAACTCTTCTGATTTGTCGTGTTTCCCAGGTGCAGCTGAGAAGATACCTTCTTGCTTGGGGGGTCCAGAGCCGTTAGAAGCCACCTACTCCAGCAGATCCAGAAAATGTTAAAGAAATGATAGCAGCGCAGGATTTGCACACAGAGTTTCAATTCCCTCAGTAAGCAGTGCATCACATAAACGTGTTATCGTATTAAACATGTCTTTGAAGTGTTGTTGCTGCTTCATGCTTTTAATGACGTGTTGTTCATGTGTTGTTCACACAGAGAGACAGAGTCTCAGTTGTCTTCAGATACTGACCTTGAGGATCCTGATGGCAAAAATGCAAAGACCGGAAAAGGCCTGGTATGTTTTTCCCACCTTATATCTTCATTTATTCAGTTTCCATACCTGTTTAACCAGGAGAGGCCTGAGCCAATCCCAACATGCACCATTCCCAGTCCAGTAGAAGCAGTGTGATATATGCAGCAGCATCACTGTCTGCATCAAACATCTGCAGTGTGATTAATGCTGCGTTCACGGATTCAAGCGGACAGCAGACTGGATATCATTTTAGTGGATGAGAGCGGGGTGGTAACAGTAGGTGAGGTCAGTAGGGGATTATCTCATGAAACTAAACGCTGGACGTCAAAGGTTAAAATATTTTATCTTTTTGCCGTCCTCTGTGACAGAATTTACAACTGGATGTTAAGTAGCTGCCTCACAAAAGGAGAAAACATGAGCTTGATAAGCTTTTCAGCATCCATGCACATTTAATGCACGCACACTGTGATCAGAGTCATGAGAATAATAAAGCAATAACACGCTGTCATCTTCCATTTTAACATCTTTCTCCCCAACAGGCAGCCAGGAGAGGGAAGAAGGCGCTTGGAGACAAGGCCAAAGGTGGGGGAGCAGGGAGGGTCCCCGGCCTTGGCCGGGTGAACGGCCATCATCAGGAGAACGGGATGGAGAACATGACCCTGTTCGAGGTGGTTAAAGTGGGGAAGAGTGCCACACAGGTGGGTACACACTAGTGTGGTGAAGAGATGGTGTCTTGTTTTGCAGTTTCTCATCGTAATGGTCGTGTTTTAATTTCCAGTCTGTTGTTGATGATTGGATCGAGGCGTACAAACATGACCGGGACGTCGCTCTCTTGGACTTAATCAACTTCTTCATTCAGTGTTCTGGCTGTAAAGGTGAGTATCTGACGTGATGTGTCTGAATATGTAGCAGGTCGGGTGCATTAAAGTGGATTAACTTTCCTGCCACTTCTTCACGCAGGCGCTGTGAGCGGAGAAATGTTCAGAAACATGCAGAACTCCGAAATCATCCGGAAAATGACAGAGGAGTTTGATGAGGTGATGCATGTTGAATAATCTGTGCAGTTTTTAGACATTAAAGGGTAATAATTAACAGCATGAAACAATCTTGATCATCTCTGCTATCATCTAACAGGACAGCGGTGACTATCCATTAACTCTGTCAGGACCACAGTGGAAGAAATTCAGGATAAGCTTCTCTGACTTCATCGCAGTCCTGGTGCGTCAGTGTCAGTACAGCATCATCTACGACGAGTATATGATGGACACAGTCATCTCACTGCTCACCGGCCTGTCTGACTCACAGGTCAGGGCGTTCAGACACACAAGCACATTAGCAGGTCAGTTATAACGAGTATTTCTACATCCATTCTGCTGTTATTGTCAGACGTGTATCTGAGGTATGTCGTCTTTGACAGCCATGAAGTTGATGACGGCCCTGGTGAACGTGGCTCTGAATCTGAGCATCAATATGGACAACACGCAGAGACAGTATGAGGCGGAGAGGAACAAGGTCGTTGCAAAAAGGGCCAATGATCGGTTGGAGCTCCTGTTACAGAAGCGTAAAGAGGTGAGAAGACACAACAAAGGCTTTTGAAATTTAATCGATTTTTCTCGAATATTGCGTAGAAATTTGTATTTTTGTGATCACTGTGTTAAATATGGACAGTTGTACATATTATTATGTAACTTATGATCAAAAACTAGCAAGTTGACAACCAAACATCAAGCGTGCAACAACACAAGACAGAGAAGCCAGCTAATGTTACTTACTAGTCCAACAGAAAGAAGCCCAGCTCGGCGTCTGTCTTTCAGCCTTTTATTTCCCAAAGCTCTCTTTTTATCTAGATAGTGACAGCCAGAGAAAAACAGGAAACTGGGCAACAAGAGAGAGGATGACATGTAGGAAAGAGCTGCGGGTTGGAATCAGACACAGGCCACTGCAGTAAGGGTCAGATTTGGTCAACCTTAGTATATGGAGCACACCAGAGCACCAGTGCGCCTCTTGTGATCCATTTTTAAGGCATTTTGAAAGATTTAGTTCTTCAGAAGGAACCTATGGATTTGTGGCCGACCAAGACTCTGATGAAATTGGTTGCAATCAGAAAACTCTCCCTGCAAAACCTCTTGAAAGTTTAGTTTTTAGTTTTTGGGGTTGAGGAAGAAGGGAATTAAATTCTTGGCTTCTTCTTCTTTTCTTTTTTTTTGCTGTTTTCATGCAAATAATTTAAAAAGTATCTGTTTGTGTTTGACTTTCAGCTTCAAGAAAATCAAGATGAAATTGAAAACATGATGAACGCAATCTTCAAAGGAGTGTTTGTTCACAGATACCGGTATGTGAAACTTTGATGGACTTAAACACACTGTCTGTTGACTGAGGCGCCTCTTATCGCGCTTGAGTCTTGATTAATCACGACAAACGGGGACCTCTCTGTGTTTATTTTTTAGCTTTCTGGCGCCCTCTAGTGTGAAATCAATGTCAATACCACAATAAGTACATATGAGAGACCAAACAGCCCAACAGTTGTGTTATGTTTAATCAATTATCTTGTGTCTGCCAGTGATGCTATTGCTGAAATCCGAGCTATTTGTATTGAGGAGATTGGAGTGTGGATGAAGCTGTACAGTGACGCCTTCCTCAACGACAGTTACCTGAAGTATGTCGGCTGGACGATGCATGACAAGGTGAGCTAACACGCAGCATCTGTGTTTAGGAAAAACTGATGAAAATGTCAGAATTTAGACCAACTTCTAATCTCAGTTTAAACTCTTACGCCAGCCCTCTTTGTAATAAATATATTTTTTGTCTATTTCAGAGGGGTTAGGGGATCTTTAGGGGGAGACAGCAGGTCAGCAGTATCAACCACACAGAAGTGATACAGTGATACACATCATCTGAAAGCTGAAGATTAATTTGAGATGCTGCTCAGCACTGTCATAAATCTGTAACAAACATGTTTTATTTAAGCGCCTATTCAAATATTGAAAGTTTAGAGCGTATAAGGGCATTAGCACATTATGATTGAAGTATATGATGGATGTTCTCATGCTCTACTGCGTCTCATAAGTTGTTGCAGCAGTGGTTTGGGTGCATACCATTTGTTACACATATTTGGTGCAAAATCTAACAATTTTTGACCACTTGAAAATTTAGGAAAATGTCATTTGGTATCAAAAACTGTGATTGAATGGCGAGCACTTCTCTTCTTATTGTCAATATTTATATTCATTGTGGCTCTAGCAAGGTGAGGTGCGGCTGAAGTGCCTGACTGCTCTGCAGGGTTTGTTCTACAGCAGAGAGCTCGGCGCACGACTGGAGCTCTTCACAAGTCGCTTCAAGGTGAGCCACTTTTCACACTTATATCTACGCATGATATGACAGCTAATGTTGTAGAGATTGTTCAGCTGAGATTCTGTATCTGAAACATACGTTTGCTCTCATTGACAGGACCGCATTGTGTCTATGACTCTGGACAAGGAATATGATGTTGCAGTGCAAGCCATTAAACTACTGACACTTGTCTTACAGTGAGTCGCCTCTCCTCCTCATGAATGGCATCATTCTGCATTTGAACTTGTTTCATGAAGCCGTATTTTGAAACGCTACAGACATCATTCATATTAAAGTTGACATGATAATCAAACTCTCGTTACAGATTTAGATTTACTCTATTTCGGCACACCGTAGAGACATTCCCCTTATCGATTAATATTTCCATATTTTGTTAGATGTTTCTCAACTAAATGCTCATTTTTGTCAATCACAAATTCATTAAACCGGCCTTTACCGCTAAGAATGTACGCGTTTCGTCCAACAGGAGTAGTGATGAGGTCCTGACAGCAGAGGACTGTGAAAGTGTATATCATCTGGTTTACTCAGCACATCGACCCATCGCTGTGTCAGCAGGAGAGTTTCTCTTCAAGAAGTAAGTGTTTTTATTACATCTTTTGAAACTTATCTCATTAAGTCAACATCTTTATGTGAGGTCAGGTCACATGATTGACGTGTCAGAAGAAGACGGTTATAGTCAGGTTGGGTTTGCATTAGCTTGGATTTCAAAGTTCAGAAGTTCAAAGCCAGAACACAACAGGTAGAGTATCAGAGTTTAGTCCATGAATCCACCTCGATAGTCTCAGCTTCAGAGACATTTCAGACTGACTGTGAAGGTTTGCCTGATCTGATCATCTGATTGGCGTCTGGAGCATAATGTTGGGCTGCGTTTCGGTTTTTGGTGGACACCCCTACGGCCCACACCGCCACAACCAAAACGCACTACTCCCATTCAAATGAACGAACAAACCTGCGTTGTCGCTGCAGCACCAGATCCTGAATAAATGACTGTACCCTAAAGTGACTGCAGGCAGAGCGGTTGTTTACTTTATCTGCCTCCAGCTGGCATTTTTAACAACCTTTTGTATTGTGCTTGTGATTGAAGGCTCTTCAGCCATCAAAGTCCTGAGGACGATGGATTACCCAGGAGGGGCAGGCAGAGCCTCAATGGCAGCCTTATCAAGACTACTGTCTTCTTCTTCCTGGAGAGCGAGGTAACCAGAACTTTGTGTCTCACTTCTGGGTGTTAACTAAAGTCTGTTAATTGTAAATCAAATGTTATCCTGATACGAGGTTAGGAATCTTTGCTTTGTTTCACTATATTTTGAACGGTTTGATGTTTTACAGCTCCACGAACACGGGGCCTACTTGGTGGATAGCTTGTGGGAGTGTGCGTCAGAGCTGTTGAAGGACTGGGAGACCATGATCAGCCTGCTGCTGGATGAACCCATGCCAGGAGAGGAAGGTGAGGGTCCAGATTTTCAGCTCCAGTAGGTGGAAAATGAACCTTTGTGCATTGTTTTCAATGCATTGTTTCTCAGTCGTTTGGTCAAATCTTCAAATCATTATATTCTCAGTAACTTTCCGCGCCTGTGATTTATTTTTAGCCCTGACTGATCGGCAGGAGACGGCTCTGGTCGAGATCATGCTGTGTGCCGTTCGGCAGGCATGCGAATGCCACCCTCCAGTAGGCAGAGGCACAGGGAAGAGGGTGAGTGTCTGGTTGTCACGCTCGACGTAGAGATGATTAACTGAATGATTTCATGTCATTAACATGGTCGGGTTTTTGTGTGTGGAAAAGGTCCTGACTGCAAAGGAGAAGAAAACGCAGCTGGATGATCGGACACGGATCACAGAGATGTTTGCAGTGGCGTTGCCTCTGTTACTGGCCAAGGTGATTTTGCATCACAGCCAGCAGCTGTCAGAGCTAAATTGTATGTTTAATTCCTAACCTGCTTCTCTTTTCTTGTCGTAGTACTGCGTTGATATTGATAAGGTGACCAACTTGCTACAAATACCAAAGTACTTTGATCTTGACATCTACACAACTGGCCGGTTAGAAAAGGTTTGTTAATTTTAATGTTTTGTTTAAGATCATGCAGTAAGTCACATGCAGTGTCAGTGTCGTAGTGTTTTCATCTCCTCATTAAGCATTTGGATGCCTTGTTGCGGCAAATCTGGGAGGTCCAGGATAAGCACACAGACACTGAGGTCCTGGAAGCCTGCTCTACCACCTACCACTATCTCTGCAACGAAGAGTTCACCATCTACAACCGCGTGGACATCGCCCGCTCCCAGCTTCTCGACGAGCTCGTGGACAAGTTCAATAGACTCCTCGAGGACTTCCTGCAAGAGGTGGGTGGTGTAAGATTTGTCTCCATGTGGATTGTTTGAAAGCACTGAGTGGGTGTTCAGGATATCACGCGTCTGATACCTTTGTTACTTTGTTTGTCAGGGTGAAGAACCAGATGAAGATGACGCCTACCAGGTTCTGTCAACCCTCAAGAAGATCAGCGCTTTCCACAAGTAAAGCAGTTTGTGCTAATGATTTCAGTAGACAGTTATACTGTTTGACTTTTAAGTCTTGAGTTTTGGCCTTCTTTTATCAGGGAAAATGTGAACCATGACATTTGCGTGAATTATGTTATAATGCATTCACATATTGTTTATGTCCTTTTTGCTTCCAGTGCACACGACCTCTCTAAGTGGGATCTTTTCACCAGCAACTACAGGCTACTCAACACAGGCCTGCAGAACGGGGATATGCCTGAACAGGTATTGGAGCAGACAGGGAGCTGAAAGAAGATTAATAATTACATGGAGCATTACAGTCTTTAAACTTTAAAATCCATTCATAGTCTGACTGAAACTGAAACTGACTTTTGATTTAAGGAAGCAGTGTCTTCTGTGTGTACAGTAAAATTATGCAAGAACTAAGTTTGAGGTAGGAGAGAAATATGATCACTGACGTGCTGAATTTATAAGCAGACTTACAGTAATAGGGAACTACAATGTGGGTAAATATCTGCGTAACCTGATTTCTTTGAATAGTTTTTATTATAATTGCTTAAAAATCTCTTCAACAGCAATGAATAAATCAAATGGAAAATAAATTAAAAAATCTGGTATGAGCGGCTGCACAGGCGTGTAAAAAGGCTTCATAGGGAGTCCTGAAGGGGGAGCGAGTGGGATTGGCTTGAACGTTACCTACCGTAGCTTTAAGCATGTATAAATACACAAACTTTGAAACATTACAGCTCATCTGATCTGCTTACCTCCTTCCCCACAGATTGTGATTCATGCGATGCAGTGCACGCATTACATCATCCTTTGGCACCTAGCGAAGGTTTCAGACAGCAGTTCATTAAAGGTATTTTCTTTTTGGGATGATTGGCAAAATAGATGTGTATATATAGTTAAATATTTCCATGCATACATTTATCAAATAGAACATTTGGCTGTTTTCTCCACTCTGTTACATGTTTGCTGTCATGACTTCCTGTGTTTTATATCACTTTTTTGACTGTTGACTGAGCGTGTGCTTCTTTCAGGGTGATATGGGGACGTTGAGAAAGCAAATGAGAGCTTTCTGCTTAATGTGTCAGCGTTACCTAAACAGCATCAACACGGCAGTTAAAGAGCAGGTGGGATTGCGCTGATAGGACTTCTATCTCTGACTTTTCTTCAGTACCAGTGAATGCTTTGGTTTGATCAGTTACTTTTATAAATGCTGAAGTGTTGTGTTCATTCCAGGCCTTCACCATACTATGTGATCTGCTATTGATCTTCAGTCACCAAATTATGTCTTCAGGACGGGAACAACTGGAGCCTCTGGTCTATACGCCAGACTCTTCTTTGCAGGCAGAGCTGCTCAACTTCATCCTGGATCAGGTGTTCATTGATCAGGATGATGACAGCAACAGCACAGGTCAGAGTCGAGCACCGTTGTGTTAATCAAGCACTGTAACATGTGAAAAAGGATGCTGCTAATGCTAATGGTGATTTTTGTTACATTATTTTGTATTTTCCAGACGGACAGCCAGACGATGAAGCCAGTAAAATCGAGGCTCTGCACAAGCGAAGAAACCTTCTAGCTGCCTATTGCAAATTAATCATTTACAATGTTGTGGAAATGAACACCGGAGCAGATATATTTAAACAGTATATGAGGGTAGGTTCAAACCCATTTTTTAAAATCAGTTATGAGGAATTCCTCCTGGCCTGCTCCTCTTTCTGACAATATTCCTTCTCTTTCTCCTCAGTATTACAACGACTATGGAGATATCATCAAGGAAACGATGAGTAAAACGAGACAAATCGACAAAGTGCAATGCGCAAAGACACTCGTATTGAGCCTGCAAACGGTAAGATTCTTTGCCGAGGTGGAGACGACATACTTACAAATGTATGTAGTCAAGGATTTAGGCCTCTCTGACTCTGAAGCACCTCTGAAGAAGACGTGTAATTCTGTTGTTTTCTTTCGCAGTTATTCAATGAGATGTTGTCTGAACTCGGCTTCAACATCGACCGCTCATCGTCCGCGTTCTGTGGCATAAAAGAGCTCGCCCGACGCTTCTCGTTGACGTTTGGGTTGGATCAGATGAAGACCAGGGAGGCTATCGCCATGCTACATAAGTAAGTAACCAGATTTTGTTGACAGCTCTGCATGCAACACCGTCTTACAGTGGCATGGGTGTTTTAATAAGCAAAGCTTCTCATACATTATTTCTCTCTGTATTTGTTTCAGGGATGGAATTGAGTTCGCTTTTAAGGAACCTAGTCCCCATGGAGAAGGGAGTCCACCTCTGAATCTCGCCTTTTTGGACATCCTGAGCGAGTTCTCCAGCAAACTAATTCGGCAGGACAAGAGAACAGTGTAAGTTTGAGCCGTGGTTTGTGTTTGTGGTGATTGTGGAGTCTGATAGGAAGTTCTGCAAAAGGTCCTAACTGCGACTGTTCTGACACTTCTACAGTCACACGTATCTGGAACGATTCATGACGTTCCAGATGGCCCTGCAGCGAGAGGACTGCTGGCTGCCCCTCATCTCATACAGGAACTCCCTGCAGGTCGGCGGGGACGACGACACCATGTCTGTCATCAGCGGGATCAGCAGTCGAGGATCCACCGTCAGGAGTAAGAAGTCCAAGCCAGCCGCTGCTAGCAAAAGGAAACTGCCTGAAGGTGAGCAATATGAACGTCATTGTGCTTTATTAGTACGTTCAAGATGTTTCTATATGAAATGTGCCACCTCTCTTAGATTTAAAGACAATGAATGCAGATTTCTGTCTCTTAATTCACTTTGTTTTGTAGCAGAGGAGAACAGCTGCAGCAGCACTGATGCAGTCTGGATGAATCGTGAGCAGAACGTGCAGACGCCAGTGATGATGCATTCGCCGCACCTCACCTCCACCGTACTGAGGGATCCAAAGAAGATGAGGCCAGAGGAAAGCTTCGCGGCCGCATACACTATGCCAACAGAGCAGCATCCCCATCAGCCTGTAACTCCCCAGCAGCAGACACACCATCACCACCAGGCTGCCATTGATTACAAGTACAAAAATCTTTCTGCTCCTTTACTTGGAAATGAATATTTACAAATGTTTCTGTCTGTGGGCATTATGAAGTCATGTTAAATACTGAACACCGTCCCACAGCACGCAGGTTACTTGGATGTTGACGCAGAGGCAACAAGCCGAAGCCCGTCAGCAGCAAGAGCGGGTTAGCATGCACTACGCCAAGATGAGGAACCACATGCAGCAAGCAATGTGAGATGGCACTTTTCTTCAGAGCATATTAAATGAGTTTGATATACGACATGTGGAAAATCTGACAAGTATCTGTGTGTCGTCCTCAGTCGTCGAGGCTCTGGGCTCATGGAGGATGACGAGGAGCCAATAGTGGAGGATGTGATGATGTCATCAGAGGACCGCTTGGAGGACATGAATGAGGGCATGGATTTTGACACAATGGACATCGATCTGGTAATTTAAACCTGCAAAAAAATATATATTTTTTTGGCCACTTTAGAGGCAGTGTAAAGTTGTGAGCACAAAGCTGACATGACAAACTTGTTAGCAAACATTTATTTATTACTATTTACACATTATTTTTCAGCCGGCATCAAAGAATCGCAGAGAAAGAACTGAATTAAAGCCGGACTTCTTTGATCCGTCTTCCATCATGGACGATTCGGTAAGGATTTCCTTTTTCTTATAACACCATTTACTCATTTTTTTTATTTTAATATGTAAATGTGATATTTGATATTGTACAGAGGTTTTCCCTGACACATTATTTAAGGATAATTCATTTGTTATTCATACAGTCGGTTATTACAAGCTACACCACCAAACACCATCATTTGAGTATCAAATACTCTCCTGCTGTTGGCTTTAAAGGTCGCTCTGAAACATTTAAAACTGTCTCAAAGGAGGACAGGAGTGATCACCATGCATCGATGTCATCTTTTATTATATTATTATCTTCTACTTTTGTTTTATTTATTAATTATTGTGTCTTTGCTGAACTACTGCGGTGTTTCTTAAACTTTTTATACCAGATACCACCTCAGAAAGTATCAGGCTCTCCAAGCATCACCATCATGACGTACGTTAAAATACAGCAGCGTAGACCGACCATATTCAGCTATGGAGAGTTTACGCAGGTTGCAGGTTTATTCCTAATAAGAAGATTATTTATTGTTGAATCCTGAATGTGATCAGCTCAAGAACAAGAGCTAATTTGGTGGAAGAGCAGAAAAACTCCTGACCTGCACTTTTCTCTCTGATATCTCCTGTTTCATTTTACCTCTGCCTACTATCTTGCCGTCACATTTTTAGCTCATAACTAATTGTGGATATACGTGCACTGTATGTGCAAGAACGTGACTATCAGCAGGCTGATGTTGAAACAAAATATTACACAAAGTGCTTATTTACATTACATTCCAGCTGTCTCATAGTGTCTTTTAATTCAAAGTGCTGCAGTATTTTGATGGTATAATGTATTTCTTTAAGTAAAAAATGAATTCCAACAAGTACCACTAAAGGGAGGTCGCTTACCACCAGTGGTCCCCAACTTTTTTAGCGCCATGGACCGGTTTCATGTAAGACAATATTTTCACGGACCGGCCTTCAAGGTTTTGGGGGATAAATATGACAAAACAAAATGATACGACCGACATAAAAACAAATATAAAGTGGATAAAAAATCCCACTCACCATTACGCTGAATTACATTGTGGGTTTCTAAACTACTTTCTTGTGCGTCTTCAGGTTCTCAACGTTCCGATGTTCTAAAACAAATTGGATGCATCACGGAGATCCTCAGAGGACACAACGTACGACTGTTCTGTGGAAATCAGAAATGGACTACTATAAATAATTTGTGAGACACCAACGTTTGCCTCTTGAACACTTTGTTCAAATTTAGAGGGAGAGCTTGAATTTCAATTTTATTCTGATATTTTCACACACCAAACTTTTGTCACGCTGCGGCAGAAAAGTTTCTCGCTGCTGTTCAGTTGATCTAAACCTGATCGTGCAGCGGTATGGACGTGATGTGGCAGGTGTGTGGTGAGGTGACAATAACAGACTGAAGTTCAAATTGTTCATATATACCTTTAATCTTTTTCATTCAGTAGACAAAAATTGTCTGTTGTAAATACATAGTGGCCAATATACGGGAGAGGTGAACACAACTTCATGAACACCAGCAGATAGAAGTATAATAGCTCTGCAGTCTATCTTTATGAGGCTTGTTCAGTTGTTGTTGAACACTATAATGACACTGCACTTTGTCGCAGAGGTGTTAATTCATTCTATGGTAATTTTACAGCCATATTTTAGAAGTTATCATGGGCACCGATCAACGCCTCCGTGACGCAATCAAAACATAAACTGAACACCGTAAGCTTCATGAAGACAGCGTTTAGAGTCACAGGTCAAAAATATATAGGCACCCCTGAATTTCTGTCACATAATTCTTCACTTCTACCAAAAGAAATGTTGCAATTACAAGTACTTTGGTATTCTCATGTTTATTTATTTTGTTTGTAATGGAACAACACAAAAAAGATCTAAGATGGCATGATGGAAATGGTTTAAGACAAAGCGCTAGAGAGTTCTGAAGTGGCCAGCAATGATCTAAATCCCACAGAGCGCCTGTGGAGAGATCTCAAAACAGTGTTTAGGAGATGGAGCCCATCAAATCTGAAAGATCTGGAGCAGTTGCCAAAAGAAGAGTGGTCCAAAACTCCAGTACAGAGGTGTAAGAAACTCAGTGATGGTTACAGGAAGCGACTGATTACAGTTATTTTTCCAAAAGGGTGTACCAAATATTCATAATTTTGTCCAATCCAATGCAAACAAAAGAAACAAACGTGAGCATACCAGAGCATTTTTAATAGCATCATCTCTTTGAGAGAAGTGGTGCATTATGTGACAGAAGTTCAGGGGTGCCCTATATGTTTTTGGCCTTGACTGTATTTATTGCCGTTCTATTGAATTGGACTGCATTACATTGTGAAGGTGTCAGTGATGTTGCGTTCGCCTGCTGTACTTTGAAACTGTAGACTCTGGCATGGCATGTAGCCATATATAAAAACACGTACACGGTAAAGTATAATGTGAACTGGCGTCTCATACTGTTCAAAGGCCTTGCCACAAACGATATACGACATTCTCAGATTTCTTTGTGATGGTATTTTTTAGAAATGTATGTGTTCTGCTTTTATACCTTATAGATGACTTTTGATTTATAGATATTTTGTAATGACAATCAAATGTAAATTAATGGTTTCTAATCATTGTTATTTCACATAGATGCTGAAATAATCCTTTTTAAATGAAAAATGATTATGTTATTATAGATATGGCCAGATTTGTATTTTCTTTTCATCTCTCTATAACGAATGGGTGCAAAAGTAACGCTCAAATGTCGTAATTTGACAAATTGATGGCTGCATCTAAAAAATATTTTTTAATACTGGGAGCATTCACATTCTCACACATAAAATTTTAAACATGTAATCTCTCCTATATCCTATTTTTCTCCACTGTATAGTATCTAATAATATCTAATAATATCTAATAATACAGACATGCCATAATTGCGATCTTTAGAAGAAAGGATTTGAAAAAAATGGTTGAGAAATGTACGGAAGCCCGAAGGGTTATACATTTAGACATTTCCTCTGTTTTCTTGTGATAATGAGTTCATTTCATTTATTTTCTTATAAGTAAGTTATTTATGTCATTGTGTCAAAATAACAAATGTTGTTATCCCGAGATAACGCAATGATTTAATATACTAGACTACCCTTTTGTTTTCTCGAGATCTCGAATTAGTTATGGTATTATCTCTGGAAAAAAAAATATGTTTCGTTTTCTTGAGATCTCAAGAAAATTATTCTGTTACCTTGGGATGACAACGTTTGTTATTTCTAGGTAATGACAAATAACTTGAGGTCTTGAGTAAACAAATTAAATCAACTTGTTATCCTGAGAAAACAGAGGAAAAAAATGTACGAACACATGACCGCTCAGGGCTTCTGTAGAAAGGTGTGTGTTGTTTGTTTGTTTTGTTTTTTAAGTTTGCAAGTGTGCAGAGGATTTTCTTTAAAATGCCAATTTATTTGATGTACAACTGTTGCGTGTATAAGAGTTATCGAATTATTCTGAATTACAAAGTTTTAGACTTCTTTAGTCGACTATTATAGTTATCAGATTTGTATATTATACAGTTACAGATGTGTAATATATTGTGACTCGGTGCTCATTTTATATTTGCAAGTTTTTCTGTTTGCTTGAAATTTTAGGGTAACGTTAAAGAAATAGAATGTAACTATTTGAAGTTAACCTACTAATTTGCAAGTATACATACAGTATATTGTTTTGTTTGCCTCTAAATGGATTGTTGCTATACTTCCTTACCTCTGTGTGTGTTGGCCTGGTTGGCGGATTAAGATTTTATGGAAAAATGGTGTATTCATATTGTAGTTAGAAAACAAATCCCTAATTTTCACTATAAACTGGAGAAACAGATCATGTGGTTTTTAAACATTACCATAAACATACTAACTATTCATCTTAGGCAGATGAGAAAAATACATCTTAGAATTGCCTGTAAAGTCACATTAATCATTTTGGATCTTTTTTTTTTCTTCTGTTTTTGCATTGAACTGCTGAAAAATGTGCATACATCTGTATGTTTACACATATTTAAATATTTGTGTATATTAAAAATTTGTGTTTTTATTCTATTTTAAGTGCCCATTGCATCCTTTTTTGGTTTGTATATATGTCTGGGAGATTTATGAACAGGATCTACAGGATAGATAGATAGATAGATAGATAGATAGATAGATAGATAGATAGATAGATAGATAGATAGATACTTTATTGATCCCAAGGGAAATTCAAGCATCCAGTAGCAGCATGAAACACGGTAAACATACATTAAAGGTCCAGCGTTTAAGATTTAGGAGTATTTACAATATTCATTAGTTTATAATAACCTGTAAAAATAATAATAATTGTGTTAACGTTGTCTTAAAATGAGCCCTCTATATCTACAGTGAGAGCGGGTCCTCTTCCACGGTGTCTGCCATGCTGAACCGCCATTTTTCTACAGTAGCCCAGAACAGACAAACCAAACACTGATCCAGATATGAACTTTTGTTTTTACTTGAGTTTTTACTACATGCTTTGAAATAGAAGGTGAGGTGTGGGAGAGTACTGGTTGCAATTTGCAACTTCACTGCTAGGTGCCCCTAAATCCTACACACTGGACCTTTAAAGTTAACCTATAAGATAAATCTGGATTTAAATTAAACCTGTTACTGTGTTATAGGTTAATTCTAATGTATGTTCAATGTATGTCTGCATGCTACTGGATGCTTGAATTTCCGTCAGGATCAATAAAGTATCTATCTATCTATCTATCTATGCTAATATTTTTACATATAGAAAACTATACATAAAGTAAAAATAGAAATTATTTGTTTTATGGAAATAAGAAATACAAGTACAAATATATATACATATATACAATTAAATTAGGCTGTTCCCTGTAATAAACTCTCTGCGACGTGATGATTTTAAGAACATTTAACAAATGTAATATTAATATAGTACAACAAAAACATTGCCGATAAAACACAAGTGGCTGTACTAGTATTTGTTAAATTCAGGTGAATATCTGAAGCATAAAAAAGTGCATTTGTTTGAGCTTGTGCTACCGCTGGTAGCTTGCTTTATTGTCATTTTAAATGATTAAACTGGACGCAGATGTTTGGTAGCACACTAGCCCTCCGTGATCCACCATGCAACTGTGAGCTAGCAGCAGCAGCAGCTAGCTCGCTAAGCTAACCACCACCACCACCACATTTGACCCTGTGTGTGCCGTAATGAATTAGACATCCGGGCTGTGTGTATGGAAGATGGCGAAACTTATCCTCCCTGGTGAATGGATCAAAAACTGGGAAAAATCAGGAAAACACGAATTGTGAGTAAATCTAAGCTTCGACACCGTGTCACGGGTTATAACGGTTAAACGGCAGTTGACTGATTAAAGCTAACTAATAAGAAAATACGTAGCTAGCATTGAGGCCAGTCTTTTCATGTGTGTGTGTCTGCTCGGGGCTAACATAAGCGGAACGTTAGCGTGCTTTAAAACACTTCAAGTGGCTCGATAATGTTAAATAACGCCACTATTTGAGGTGAAAGGGCAAATAATGTAGTTAGTATTTGTGACTATGGTAGATTTACTCCGTTTTGTGTCGGCGCTTTAGTTAGCTAACTAGCCTAACGTTGCCTGCATGCTAACAATCTGGCTTGTAAACACGGGGGCTTTCGAAGCTAAGCTAGTTAGCATCCATTCTCCGGCGATATAGCTCCTAAATTCAAACTTTAAATTTGGTGCTTAAAGTTCGGTTAATTAGCTAACGTTATCTACCGACGTGTACTCGATAAACAGCCGACGAAAAGACACTTCGTAGCCCGCGGTGTGCTGCGTTAACAGTCATAGTAATCAAGTGGAGGGAAACGGCGGATCTTGACATAACGTTATATAGCGAGTTAGCTGTGAGGTTAGCCACGACAAATGTGATGTCGACTGCCTTATTAAACGTTATATTATGTAAACTGGCAGCGTGTGGGGGTAAATAACAACTCACTTTATTTATTTTGCTCGATAAACGCCCTCTGCTTATCGGGCAAAGGAGGTTAGTCGTAACGTTACAACCTCCATGCCAGCTAATGTTAATGTAGATATTTGAATAAGCACTATGTCAGTTATATACCGTTAACGAACAGCGGTTGTAGCTTAACTTCGACACTAACGTGTGTATTCAGTGCTGAACGATGATAGCCGGACAAGGCGGGCATCAACTTTTATCAGCCCGGCGTCAAACCCCTCTGGTCAGGGGCAAGCACAACGGAAGCTCGCCCTAACGATATGTGGAGATCAATACACAGGGGGCTGCTGCATTGATTAACTCTTAATAGGGTTGCGTGAATACGATGTACATTAGTTTACATGAGTGCAGCCATCACGTACAGGCGGAGAAACAATAGGCTCATCCACACACACGGTGCTAGCTACTATTAGTGGTTGTAGGCCTTGCATATTTAAGTAAGGCCTGCAGTGAGATGCACCACTTCCAAGTGTTCGTACTCATGTGCATGAACCTTGGACAGAAATTTGGTTCAGATGTTGCAACAAACTTGTGAAAACTTCATGTGTTTAAATAATGTATGATCTTCCTTTCCCGCTGTGCCTCTGGTTCAGATCTCCCACTGTGCGCTGACTGTAAAATATTTCATATTTAATGCGATCTCAGCTCTGTAAAGCTTCAGTCCATCCAGCAGCCACATATATAACACTTTAATAAATGTTGTTCTTATTTCTCTTCCTGCAAAACAGGTTAATACACGATTGTGGTGCGTGTCCTTTTGGGGGCAAATCTGTGATAAATCTGCCAGACGGAGGGTCTAGGTTTAACGCCCGATATCAGTAAGAGGGTACATTCAGACGGGATCCGGCGCTGTGGTGAAAACATAGGTTTTTCCATTCATTTCAGCGGTGCAGTTTGCAGGAGTGTCCACCAAAAAAACACTGAGAAGTTGAGCTGGATCCAACTTGTGGAAAAACGCAGCCCGACGTCACGCTGCAGCCGCCAATTAGACGATCATATCGGGCAAACTTCTACACAGTCGGCCTGAAATGTCTCTGAAACTGAGACTATCCAGGTGGATTCATGGACTAAACTGTGATAGAGTCAGACACAGTTCTTTCCTTTGGTTTGTGTCCGACGGTTTGAGAGAGAGCAAGCATTAGTCGAGAGGTATAGACAGTGAATGTGAGTGAGGGAGTGCCGGCATCATTAAAGTTGGTTAATCAGCGATGTAAAAAGTTATTTCCTGATTGTTTCACAGCGGTTACATTCAGCACAAATAGACACACCGCCAGACAACCCTGCAACGCTTCACCGCAGCACCTGATCCTGTCTGAATGTACCTTCAGCCCTACAGACTCTCTGTTACTTCAGTGATGACGTCCTGTGCTGTGACATCTCTGTGGCGACGTGAAAGGGCATTTCCACGTGCTGATAAAGTGTCACATTGTTATTACATAACCATTATTTCCAGGTCAAATGTTGGCTTATTTTTTCAGAAGGATATTTGGATTTCTATGAAACAGTGGCATTAATCAGAGTTTGAGATATCATTGTGTAAAGTTGGTTTTACTGCTTCACGTTTTGTGCTTGGAGTTGTGAAAACGACCTATCGGCCTTCATGTGAATATCAACCCTGCTGTGTTTGACCTCAGGGCCCTGACACACCGCTGTCAGTTCACCACCTTCGAGCATCTCTGACCGAGCACTGCATCATTCGCAGTAGGCGGTCCTCTTCGCCAAGTGTTGACGTGAACGAGCATGTTGAATTGGTGACAGAGATAGTCAGCTCGTGTATCGTTGGTGTGTTCATATGTGAGTTTTAAAGGAAAGACACTGAGGCTGATAGAGCTGTCAGACTGAGATCTTCTGTCCTGACTGAGTTTCATGTAGGATATCGTAGTGTTGGCTCGGTGTGTAAGTAGTTGTAATCAATAAAGCCGCTGTGTCTGAGTTGTTTTTCATAGATGGGAATTCATTTAACATGACGTATAAAGTGATGTCAGACTGACTGTAGATGTAGTTCTTTTTACGTGACCTTTCATGTTTGAGGTGGCCGACCTGACCATGAATGTGTCTCTTTTTTTTCACAGTGTACAACTCTGCAAAGACCTTACAGAGAAAACAGATCATGGAAATGAGCTTAGAGGTAAGTGAGAATGACGTCAGCTCTGTTATGCCTTCATCTTTTGCTTGTAAACTCCCCTGTTGTACACACAGACATCCATCATGGGAGTAGTGATAGTTTGAAACAATCAGCTATGCAAGAAAAGGAAATACTTTTAAATTATGAACCAAAGTTAGACCAAAAGATCTGGCAACTTGGTTGTATTTCCTGGAGAGTTTCCTTTGACATTGTTCACATACATCCTCCAACTTCTTGAAAGCTGAACATGACAGCTTTCAGTGAAGCTGTGGCTCGTGGATAGTAAAGGCTGAATTCCACCGGGCACGGATGGATCGCGGCCGTTCCAGTCGATGTTTCGAATCCCGCTGGAAGAGTCAGAAGCGGCTCTCCGGAGAATAAGCGCCTGTTCTATTTCTGACGGACGCCGCGAGCAGCCCGGCACAGAGCAGCTCGAGCTGGGCGGATGTCAACAAAATAAAACACCCCGCACAAACAGCCAAAAAGAGAAACAAATTAACTACGTAGCATATTTAAATATTTAGAAGCACATAAACCAGAAAAATTACCAAATGTGAGCAAGTTAACAAAGTGTGGCGGGCAAAACACTCCTGAAACGCACCTGGTGGGGTTTGAAGTCGCTTGGAGAACGGACCAAAACAGCACTGCGGCCACGATGTGACAGAGATGAATGTCACTGTGACCTTGTTGGTGTACAACAGTAAACGCTTAATACGCTGCACGTTAAGTTGAATCGTTAGAAGTTGTTTTACATAACATTAGTTGTAATTATCCATTCATCATCTGATCTCTACTGCATGTCTAATGAAGCCTCAGTGCAAATCAGGACTAGTGGCTCGATTTGCAAAGAGAGAAGAAGAAAAACTGCAGCGTCTAGTTGTGCAAAGCTGACACAGACCTTTCTATGTACATTCAGAGCTTTAATTGTAGCTAATGTTGCCTCTGCTAAATATTTTCACAAGGTCAGGCAGTCAGTTTTTTGTGTTTTTTTTATTAATACTCAATCTTTAGATACTTGTTTTCACATTTTAATATTAAAGAGTCTCTTCCTGTCAGTTCAGTCCACGATGTATCTGTTTGTCTACCCCTCCAGATATACAGGCCGCCTTATACGAGCTCTGCTGGCAAGTTGTACTGGGGAACCTCAAGTTGGATCTCGTCGCCAGCGTCCTTGGGGACATGATGGTACGTAAGATTTTTAAATGTTTTGAACCACACAGCACACATAATGTCTGTGCTGTGTATCTACAAAGAGACAAACCTTTTATTGCTCGTTTATTACTTATTACCATCATGCACCTGATAGATTCTGAATTTTTATGTTATTGCGACTCGGTTATTCTGACGCCCTCCTGACGGGCCTCCCAGCCTGCGTAGTGAAACTCTTTCAGATGATCCAGGACGTGACGTCATTTAGCTTTTTTGTCAGCCTAAATATCGTTGTTAACTGTTGTTTTTCTTTCAGGAACTCCGAGATGACATGCCATCGATTTTAGCAGATGTGTTCAGTATACTAGGTAAATCTGAGTTTTTATTTTAAACATCCAGTTATTGTAAGTGTGTCATATTATAACCGCTCTTAGCGGACGTATTCATGATGTTTTTAAATGTTTCTTTCACAGATTTAGAGACCGGTGCGCTGGAAGAAAAAAACAAACGTGACCATTACACACAACTGGTTGGAGCATGTTTGGTAGGAATAATATTTCTGAATTAACATCAAATTATTTTATGTAACTGAGAGACAAAAACAGTTCTTGTAAACACTCTAGGAGAACACAAAAGCTGCTTTTGTACGTCAAAATACAAAAACTTGTGTGACTTGGCATTCCACTTTATTGCAGCACAGTTATATACCCGTATATAAGAATTTAGCAACTTAGGGTGAAGTTTATACCGGCGTCTGTTGGTGTCTGTACTGATGTTCATATCTTGGTCTGTGATAAACTGAAAGAAAAATCAAAAATGTTAATTAAAAATCTTTTTTTATTTCAGTTTTTTGTTCCAGAGGCCATCCTGAAAGAGCGGCTGGACCCAGAAACTCTTGAATCTCTTGGACTTATAAAACAAGCCCATCAGTTCAACCAGAAGATTGTAAAAATCAAGACAAAGCTATTGTAAGTAGAATTCACACTTTAGTTGAGATGTAGACGTACACGGATAGAAAATGTTCCCAATGTTTGTGTCATCTTTATTTCTTCACAGTTACAAGCAACAGAAGTTTAACTTGCTAAGGGAGGAGAACGAGGGCTACGCCAAACTCATCACCGAGCTTGGCCAGGACCTCTCGGGCAACATCACCAGCCATCTTGTACTGGAGAGCATCAAGTCCCTCATAGGTACCAAACAAATCTCATTCAGGGTGACTGTACTGATCATGTCTTTAGCTGCAGCCCTGTTAAATGTGTGGATCAGATGAGATAAACGCCTAATTTGACATCCCCTATTATTATTATTATTATTATTATATCAGTTGTTAGATTCCACATTGGCTTTATTATGCTGGTATTTATACCTGTATCAAGAGAGTTCAAGATGTTTATTGTCAAATGCAACAAAAGGAAGCAAGTTCTTTGTGCAATGAAATTCTTTCTTTGCTGTCCACCCAGATACCGACATAACTTAAGTACAAAATAGAATAAAAAATGCAATAAGTAAAAAAGAAACACAATAATAGACTATAATAGTAAAAAAATAGAATAGTAAAAATAGTACAATAGTACAAACAGTACAAACAATAATACAGTAAGTGGAATAACAATATCACAGTAGTTTATCAAAGTGTCTGATGTGCAGTGCAATGAATGCAATGAAGTGTGCTTGTGTATGTCACAGAAGGTCTGTCTCCATATGCCTTCTGACAGTCTCTTAGATTTAGTTGTCATGACTGTGGATCAGTAGCACCGAGGCTTTGGAACAACCTGCACACATTAACTGAGTATTTGTGTTTATTTTGGTCTCAATGTAACCTCTTCCACTCTATGTCCACGGCCAACATTACTGCCTTTTGGAGGCTGTAGCGGGCTAATTGAAGCTAGAGTAATACTGGGATCATACCAAACGAGAAGACCTAACCCTTGTCATACTAGTTTGTCTGGAAGGGGGCAAAACGACACTCCAAAGTTGGGCTAAATATGGACATGGCCTTTTTCAAAGAGTCCCTTGACCTCTGACCTCAAGATATCTGGATGAAAATGAGTTCTATGGGTACCTGCGAGTCACCTCTTTACGGACATGCCCACTTTATGCTAATCCCATGCAGCTTTGGGCAAAAACAATGCAGTATAAATGTGTTATTTTGGTCTAATCTATGTGAATATTTCTGCATACCGGGGTCCCTAAACCATATTGGAATTGTAAAGCTGAGACTCGTGTGAATTCAGCGAGTTCAGTTGTTTTCATGTGTGATGACGTTAGCCCCCACAGGAGCCATTTCATTGTAGACACCTAAATAAAACATGTTTTATGACTTTAGATTTATGACTAGAAAAACTAGACACAGAGCTGAGCTGCATCTTGCATCAATCTTCAGGTTCCAGCTTTCAGATGATGTGTATCTCTTCTGTGTGATTTATACTATTGACCTGCCGTTTCCCCCTGACGATCCCCTGACCCTCCTATAAAAAGACACGTTTATTATAAAGAGTGTTGGAGTAGAAGAGGTTAACTATTACATTTTGTTCTTGAAACCCTCTGTGACTCCTTCATAAAATATGTTACCCATGTGTGACAGAAATTCTGTTTACTGACTGCTCTCTCCAATTGCCTGCAGGATGTTTCAACTTGGACCCAAATCGTGTTTTGGACATAATCCTGGAGGTGTATGAGAGTCGATCTGACCAAGATGAGTTCTTCCTGTCTCTCATCAAGTCCTACATGTGTGAACCACTCACCCTTTGTCACATCCTGGGCTTTAAGTTCAAATTCTACCAGGTGAGAATATCAAGAAATAAGTGATCAAAGGTAATGAAAGCTGGAATGTGTCCAGCGGTTTAAACTGACATCCAGAGCTGCATGTATGCATGTCGTGGCTTGTGCATGTTTAAATGCTTCCCAGTAATTCTATCGTGTTTGTTATTGTAAGAGCAGTTTGTCCAAACAACCCCAAGATGAATCGCATATTATTTGCTATTTATATTTGATTTATTTTCTTGTTTTTTTCTTCAGGAGCCCAATGAGGAAACCCCCAAGTCACTTTACCACATTGCTGCTGCTCTGCTTCACCATAACCTGATAGAGCTGGAAGACCTCTACGTACATGTAAGGAAACAGCTCGAGTCACCAGTCAGTTTACATGAAGCTAGAAGCTGTGGTCCTGTGATGACTTCATTCACCTCATTATAATATCACACCTTTGTGATTCATTTCACCTGCATCAAATGTGAAGCCTCTGTAGGATAATCTGTCCCCAAGACTGAAAACTGAGCTCTTTTGTCGTCTCCCTGGCATCCCAGCTTATGCCACTAGATGCCGCCATCGTAGAGGAACACAAACGAGACATCTCAGAGGCCAAGCAGATCGCTCGCAAGCTGGTCATGGTCGTGTTGCCCTCAGAGAAAAGTGAAGACAAGGAGAAGGACAAAGAAAAGGAGGAGGAGAAGAATGAAAAGGTATCGGAGCATCTGTAAATATAAGCCTGTTCTGGGTAAATGTTGTCAGTCTGGATGGATGTTGAGAGTGATGGATAAAGAAAAGGCGTTTTAGACGTACAGGAAGAAAACTGCATTGAAATGTTCAATTCTTAAAGATTCTTCTGCCTCACATGAAGTCAAATAATCATCAACATTCAGATTTTTGGTACAGAATGGGCGATGTTGCTGGTACGCTTCCAGCATCTTTAAATGATGCATTAAACTCTATATAAACCCATCCAGGGGACTCACCATATCTTAACTGATAATGCTACATTGTGAAGAACCAACCAAATATTTCAGATGTTATTAATCAAGTTTATTTCCACTCGTTTCAGAGTCTTTACTCTGCTTTGTTTTCACTGTAGTGTCTCTTTTCTCGGCTCTCTGTTTCACCGAGGTTGGGGAGGAAACACCGGGGTCTGTGCCGGTTACAAATGGGCTTGGTAGTGATCAATACGCTTACATGCTGACAGATTCTGTATTTTTATGTTTTTAGCTGAGCTAGACTAGAACATAGTCAGTTAAAATAGGTTGCTGATGCTGTTTTTTCCTCATTGTCCGCCATAAAATTTTAAAGTGATGTAAAACAGCCCTGGGGTGTGTTTTTAAAAAAAAAAAAAAGAAGCCTTTTAAATACTACAGTGGTTGTCAGTAGCTAGTCATATGGTAACTTAGGAAGCAGTTTGGGCTTGTGTGCTCAAATTAATTTGGCAAGCACAAGTCATAATTTAGTTTTAATGAAAACTCAGCTCCTGATATCTGCTCCTGGTGTTCATCACTGTTTTAGAGCAGAGCAGCTTTAAAAGTGACACGTTTTCTTTAAAAATGTGCGCAGCGGATCTAATTTATACTGACATGACGGGCAACTGATAAATAATCTTCGGCGAGTCTACATTCACATGTAAGCAAAGAAACTTGGAAGTGTTAAAGAAGACCTCCTTAGAAGACATATTATTGTTCTGAGCTGATAAAATCTGGGAAGACTTTCAAAGCATGACATTCATTTAACGCTTGTTTGTTCAGGTCCAAATATAACCATGATTATATCCATATAACATCAAACATGAGTTTAATAGCTGTGAGAAAAGCACACATTTTGTTGCCGATCAACTCAAATGACCACCTGTGTGTCACAGAAAACCAGCATCACTGTAAAATGGTATTAAAATAAAAATGAATGCCGGCACAGTGTTAACCAACTTCAAACTGAATGACCTGTGAATCGTTGTGTCCACGTTGTCTCAGATAATGCATAATTATTTACCTCCGCCTTCAAAACATGATAGATAGATATGGAGAGGAGTGTTTTAAATCCATCACTTTGGAGTGTGCCCAGTTTTTACCACTGCTCCGCTCTAACTGGCTGATTGTTGCTGAACTTTGGCATGTTTAATAATACACAGACACTCAGTTGCTGCTCTTTTCTGGTCCCACAGCCACCTGATAACCAGAAGCTCGGTCTGTTGGAAGCGCTACTTAGAATCGGAGACTGGCACCACGCCCAGAGTATTATGGACCAGATGCCTTCCTTCTATGCTACTTCTCACAAGGCCATCGCGCTGGCACTCTGCCAGCTCGTGCACCTGACTGTGGAGCCACTTTACAGAAGGTGCTGATGTTTCCATGTTTCACTTACTGCCCACTATGTTTAGTCAGACTAGCACAAGGCCCTCTTAATTTCACAGTTTGAACTGGCCTCTTTAACTGCATACAAGTTCAGTCAAAAATTTAAAATAAAGCCAACAAAGTGTTAAAAGAAAGCACAGGCTCTGACACACTGGTCTGTTCTTCACAGGGCTGGCCTCCCGAAAGGAGCGAGGGGATGTGTGATGCATCCACTGAGGAACAAGCGAGCCCCTCGGCCCACAGAGAGCTTCGAGGACCTACGCAGGGAGACATTCAGCATGCTCGGCTACCTGGGACCTCACCTCTCCCATGACCCGATCCTCTTTGCCAAGATTGTGCGTCTGGGCAAGGCCTTCATGAAAGAGGTAGAAAACTCTCACCACTACATGACTACATCTGCACCACGGCCTTATGAATCTCACGTTGACTCATATTCGGTGTCATTTGCCTCTCAGCACCAAAGTGACGGCAGAGCGGATGTCAAAGACAAAATGGTAAGAAAAAACATTTCTGTACTTTCATATTTAGAACACTATTTAGTGTTAATGTGAGGATCTTAGTCATGTTGACTGTGTGTTCACTGCAGGATACACTATTGAGTTGTTTCCTGAGCATTGCGGACCAGGTGCTTCTCCCTTCTCTCTCTCTGATGGAGTGTAACGCTTGCATGTCTGAGGAAGTGTGGGGCCTCTTCAAGCTCTTTCCCTACCAGCACAGGTGAGACAGACACACACACACATATACACACACACACACACACCCTCAGACAGTGCTCCAGGATCTGGCAAAGGAAACAGTAGCACACATGAGCAACAAATCATGTTTAATTGGTGAAAATGCATTTTTCTGTTTAGCAAATCATCTTTTCTGCACCAGAACAATGCCACAGTTTTTTTATTTGGAGTCCTTTGTTAGAATATTTTGGCAAACCGCTGATGAGCAGTGACACTTTTACCCTCCCAAAGCTTTTTCTTTAGATGTCTGTGTCAGTTTGTCGCAGCTAATAATGCAGCGTCTTCAGTTACTGAACACAGAAGCACTTTTATGAAGTGTTTCACTGTCTGGTACACCAAACTGCGTCGACACTGTCAAATTGAAAATGGACAGGTACCTCAGTTCATTCACACTCTGCTGTGTCAGTGGATTGGAGTCTTTGTGCTGCGTAGCTAAAACTACGGTTTAATTGTGCCTCCTCTCTTCAATGCTCCCTCAGGTACCGGTTATATGGACAGTGGAAGAATGAGACCTATTCCAGCCATCCGCTGTTGGTTAAAGTCAAAGCTCAAACTGTGGAAAGAGCCAAATACATTATGAAGTAAGTCACTCTGTCTCTCTCTCGTATTTGCGTCTCCAATCCAAACACTGGGTCAGTACGTGTGTCCTTGTAGACTGCATTGTGCAAACTCTGTGGGACATTACCCCTAAAGAAGGATGCCTTCACAGTGTTGATGTTTTCTGTTGTCACCAGTACTCCAGTTACTGAAGGAAGAGTTAAACATGGCCAGCCTAAGAGTTAAAGATATGTCTTGTGTGTTTGTGCTGGTAATTATTCGAATACAGTTCTGCAATTGAAGAAATCGATGACGCCACTTTTGTCTTAAGCTGCCGACCATAAGAGATAAGTTCCAGTCGCTGTGAAGCTCTCAGATGTGACCGTGTTTGCCGACAGCACTCTTTGCATCATCTTGTGTTTCTTTTTTTTAAATCTGCTGCTTCCTGTCTTGTGCTTTTTTTCTCTTCCCCAGGCGGTTGACCAAAGAGAATGTGAAACAATCTGGAAGGCAGATTGGCAAACTGAGCCATAGCAATCCGACCATCCTCTTTGATTATGTAAGTATTTAATTTTACTTGAGTCTCATGTTTAATGATGTCAGCAGACTTCAAAGAATTAAATTCCAGGAGAACACAAACAGCTAGTAGCACCTCGGTCCCTCTGTATACCAATTATGTTTTTCTGGGCCTCGCGATATGTCTGCTCTGGGGATTGCTTACACCTCAAGTTCTGCTTACAAATCATGCACTCGTGAATCAAAATAAAAGACACGTGGTTAAAAAAAGTCACAACTGGGACTGCGATCCTGCTGCTCTGACAAAAATACAGTGTGATACACAATACAGATTTCATTCATCATTTTAAAAGCCCCATGATGTCAAAATTTATGTTTTAATGTTTTTATCACAAATATCTGCACTACATGTCACCTATACTCCATTATCTGGTCCAAATATGAACATTTTTTTATAAGTATTTTTGGGTTTTCTTCCTGATATTTTAGAGTTTAGAGATAAAAGTTTGTTGATGACTTATCGTGCATTCAGGGGCCGTATACTAATCTAACATCCGCTGAAACTCTTTCTGCCTTAGGACGCTGCCAGAGCAGAGTGATTCCTGTTTGATACAGTCTCTGTTTTCTGGTGGTGCTACTGTACATGCATCTGTGGTCGGGCCTCGCTTTTACTGTACAAAAGTACAACTTTATAACTTTATTCACAGATTTTAGTGGAACTATATCATATTTTATACAGAATATATTTGCTGCTTTTCCCACTGATGTCCTTCAACTGCTCAGCTTTTTTAATTCTTAATAAGCATCCATGTCACATGTATCCCACTGTTCTGTTTCTGCTGTTTTAGCTCTATACAGTGAAATTGTAATATGGAAACTGTCTGATCTCCCTTCTGTGGGTATTGATGTGTGGATAGTCATACTACAGCCGATTTGTTTGGCCTCTCAGTGGAGGTAAAGAGGTGCTATGAGGTGTAACAGCTGGTGATTTATCTCCTCCTCTGTCCTGTTTTATATCAGATGCTGTCTCAGATCCAATGGTACGACAACCTCATCGTTCCAGTGGTGGACTCCTTGAAATACCTCACATCCCTCAACTATGATGTCTTGGCCTGTATCCTGCACTGTTATTCAGCCAGCTAACAGCAGATGTGTGAGTGTGTGTGTGAGTGTGTTGTCAGAGGCAGTGAGGTATAAGCGTAAAGAAGGCTTCTTTCTCTTTTTCTCTGCTGTTCCTCTTAACTCTGTCTTCAGATTGCATCATCGAGGCTCTGGCCAATCCCGAGAAGGAGAAGATGAAGCATGACGACACCACCATTTCCTCGTGGCTTCAGAGTAAGTGGCTCCATGGTTAACCGGCTCGTCACCGTACAGCAGTCACATCGTTCATTTGCATGCATAAAGGAGTGTTTGATGTTTTAATGAGTGTCTAACACATACCTGTTCCGCTTGTCAAACAAGGTCTGGCAAGTCTGTGCGGAGCCGTGTTCAGAAAATACCCAATTGAGCTGGCTGGCCTTCTCCAGTATGTCACCAATCAGCTAAAAGCAGGGAAGAGGTAGGTTGGATCACTGGTTTGCAGGATATGTTGCGTCCAAACATCAGTGGGGATTCATTCCTTCTTATCACTGGGTTAGCCTCTGGACCTTTAATGCGACAGGAAATGTGCTTTACTTTAAACACCCCTCCTCTCCGTGCAGTTTTGACCTGTTGATCCTGAAAGAGGTGGTGCAGAAAATGGCCGGCATCGAGATCACAGACGAGATGACATCAGAGCAGTTAGAGGCCATGACCGGAGGAGAGCAGCTCAAAGCTGAGGTACGTACACTCGAATCCAGTTATCTCGACCAGCGCTGCAGCTGAGCTCAGGTCATCATCGCTATGGATGTGACTCTTATCAACAGGGTGGATACTTCGGCCAGATCAGGAACACTAAGAAGTCATCACAGCGTCTGAAGGATGTGCTGCTGGATCACGAATTGGCTTTGCCACTGTGTCTGCTCATGGCTCAGCAACGAAATGGTGTGGTTTTCTTAGAGGGTGGAGAGAAACACCTTAAACTTGTTGGCCACCTCTATGACCAGGTATGCACCCTCTCAGTATCTTAATCTCATCTTTCTCTTTTTTAGCAGTGAAATAAATACATTTATTTGTCCTGTTGTCTTTCTTTGCTAATTATTTGTGTTCCTGCAGTGTCACGACACGCTGGTGCAGTTTGGTGGTTTTCTGGCCTCCAACCTCAGCACAGAGGATTACATCAAGCGCGTTCCCTCCATCGACATCCTTTGCAACCGGTTCCACACTCCACATGATGCCGCCTTCTTCCTCTCTCGGCCAATGTACGCCCATCAGATTCTGGTGAGTGGAGGCTCCGTCAGAGCTTCGCCATGCATCGTGCAGCACTTTTTGTACTAAAACGTATTTTATCATAAAGAAATCATTTCAAATCAAGCCACAAAAAAAATGTCCTTCACGCTCTCTACTCACAGTCTAAGTACGATGAGCTGAAGAAAGCAGAGAAAGGCAACCGGCAGCAGCAGAAGGTACACAAGTATGTGGCTGCCTGTGAGCAGGTGATGACTCCGGTGCACGAGGCCGTGGTGTCCCTCCATCCGGCCAGAGTCTGGGACGACCTTCGCCCTCAGTTCTATGCCACCTTCTGGTCCCTCACCATGTATGATCTCGCCGTTCCACATGCAGCATACGAGCGCGAGGTCAACAAGCTCAAGGCACAGATCAAGGCCATCGAGGAGAACCCGGAGATAGTGAGTAGTCGGTCCACACAGTGGATGGGAGGAATGCAAAGCAGGGCAAGACTTGTTGCAGATTGTATAAGAGCTTCCAGTGTTGTGTGTATTTATGGAGTGAATATTCTTGTGGTTTCCTTCCAATGTAGCCTTTGAATAAGAAAAAGAAGGAGAAGGAACGCTGCACTGCCCTGCAGGAAAAACTGCAGGAGGAGGAAAAGAAGCAGCTGGAGCACGTCCAAAGGGTTCTCCACCGCCTCAAACTGGAGAAAGACAACTGGTTGTTGGCCAGTAAGTATCCTAGTGCTCCTGCCAGTGACACTGTTGATGCATCTTATCTGCATATTTATGGTGTGTCCATTTGAGTGACTGATCTTCAAAACTTGCATTTATAGATCAAAACATGAAGTATGTTTAAGTTCAGCTTCTCCCAAATAAACATAGAAGTATAGAACACATACAGACAAGAGAAATATTTAAACACAAGACAACCGTGAATGCTTCTGTTACCGATACAAATTAAATTCTTCCGGACAGAATCCACAAAGAACGAGACCATAACGAAGTTCCTGCAGCTCTGTCTGTTCCCTCGCTGCATCTTCTCTTCCATCGACGCCGTGTACTGCGCCCGCTTTGTCGAGCTTGTCCACCAGCAGAAGACACCCAACTTCTGCACCCTCCTGTGCTACGACAGGGTAAGACACTGACAGTGTTCAGACTCTTATACGTTTAAGATGATGATTATTAATTAATGAAACAATTTTCTACAGCAGCAGCAGAACAAGAAAAAACATTAATAATGTGATTATTAAAGGATAATGAAGGCTTTAATTTGGCCCAGCAGTAGAAATATGCATTAAAATGACAAAAACGTGTCAAAAATTCACTGAGCGGTTAAACTACCACTCAAATTACTGCTTGAAAGAGCCAATTAAGACACATTTTGTCAAATTCAGACACTGCTTAAGTGCAGCTTTGAGATATTTAACGACAATGTACCATCTGGCAACATTTTTAGACTTTCCCACATGAAACTTTTTAAACATGATCCTTTATTTAAACTTTGTGTCACTCTGCAGGTGTTCTCCGCTATCATCTACACCGTGGCCAGCTGCACGGAGAACGAGTCTCACCGCTACGGACGCTTCCTCTGCTGCATGCTGGAGACGGTGACCCGTTGGCACAGCGACCGTGCAATCTATGAGAAGGTGTCTGGTTCTGCCCGTCTCTGTACTCCTGTCACGTTGATGTATTTGTCCTATTTTCTGATGTAAGATGAGCTGGCAGTGAATCTCTCCTCTCATTGTGTGTTCATAGGAGTGCGTCAATTATCCCGGCTTCCTGACCATCTTCAGAGCCACAGGCTTCGACGGAGGCAACAAAGCGGACCAGCTGGATTATGAGAACTTCAGGCATGTGGTGCACAAGTGGCACTACATGCTGACTAAAGTGAGCTGCCCTTCTTTATTTTGTCTTCTTGAAAATTCTGCGATGTGTGCATATATGTACAGTCACGTCCTCCATCTGTGCTCCACCCAGGCTTCGGTTCACTGCCTGGAAACCGGAGATTACACCCACATCCGGAATATTCTCATCGTGCTCACCAAGATCCTGCCCTGCTACCCCAAGGTCCTGAATCTGGGCCAAGCGCTGGAGTGCCGCGTCCACAAGATCTGCCTCGAGGAGAAGGACAAGAGGCCAGACCTCTATGCCTTAGCAATGGGGTAACACAGCATTGTGTGCTGTTCAGCTCTCTGTGGAGCATACAGTTATCATATATTATGTCAAGTGTGGTGATACAATAGAAAGATGGGAAGACGGGATCCTGAAAAAAGAGTAGAGAAGTGCGAGTCTTAGTTGAATTTATCGATGTTTTACTTTAATATCTGAAACCTCAGAGTGGCAAGTGGTTTTATGAGGGCTTAGATCGGCTTTTGAGGATTTTAGCAGTTTAATGGTCAGTGCGTCATATTTTTAGCTCTAGAGTCGACGTTCTTCAAGTCTCCGCTGATCACGACTCACAAGTGTCCGTGCTTGCGTTTATTTTTATCCAAATATGCAGATGGTTTGCAGGGAAATTGCTGTGCTGAGCTAAATTACCAGCTAAATTTGTTTTGTTTTTTCTTTGCACCGTGTGACACTCAGAAGTTCTTGTGAGTATTTTGTCTCTGCCCTGTGCAAACCCTTTATGCGTCTCGCAGTTATTCAGGTCGCTTGAAAAGCCAGAAGGTGCACATGGTCCCTGAGAATGAGTTTCACCACAAGGAGCAGCCAGCGCGCAGTGCCACCCCTGCCAGTCAACAGAACGGCCCCGGCAGCACAGGCAAGCCCGCCACCAGCACGAACAAGACGGACGAGGGGACATCAGAGGATGGTGGTGAGTGATTAGAAACAAGGCGAGGCTGTTTTTTTTTTTTTGTAACGTGCTGCTCGACAGTTTTATTAGATCATAAATAAGGAGCCAGGTGCGTTATGGTATTGTACTATATATAGCCTGGATTTTGTTTTTATGTGAAGCGCTGAGAGCTGTTTGGCTGCAGAGAATCAGCACAAGAATATAAATGATAGGTTGATTGCCATAAAATTCACAACAGTATGTATGTGTTGGTACTTGTTTTACACTAAACAGGTGCTACAGAGCCTAATATACATGTGTGTTATAGTAATAAATCCCGTGCTCATACAGTTATTGGTTTATTTTTCTGCAGATCGGGGCAAAGATAAATCTCAGGGGACCACAAAGCCAGTGAACAAAGCCAACAGTGCAGCAGCCAAAGTGACCACCAGCAACGGGAACGGTGCTCTCAACAGGTAAACATCTGGAGTGCTGCTATGACACAAAGTTATCTCAAACAAAGCGTTAAGAACTCCCAGTGAGTGTTCATATTGTGTCCAGCTTCACCTCTAGTGATACAACAGCTCAGAAGGAGTGTAATGTTGTTTTATGATGAGCAGAAAATAAAAATTCATTCCTTTTCAGCACCAAAGCCGCTAAAGAACGGGACGACAAAGAGAAGAGCGGGAAGGAGAAAAAAGAGAAGAAGGAAAAGACACCGGGCAGCACTCCTGAGACAAAGGCGGAGAACCGTCGGGAGAAGCAGAGAGACGAGAGAGCAGGGAAGGAGGAGCGGGCGGCACGTGAGGGTAAGGAGAAGACCCCCAAGGCAGACAGGGAGAAAGTGAAGGCCGAGGAGAAGAGCAGCAAAGACGACAAGGCCAAAGCCGGCAACGGGGAGCCCGTAGAGCCGTCCAGGGAGCGCGATGCCATCAAGGAGCCCAAGAGCAAGGAGAAAGGAGACAGGAGCGCTGTGGCCGGGTCCCTCAAGTCACCAGTTCCCAGATCGGAGTCAGCCGAATCTGAGAGGGGTAAGGAGCCTTTTCTGGATGTCTGATGTGTTCTCCACAAAGCTCAGACCACACACACTGTCCAGAAACGTATTCACCATGTTTTTTTTGTTTTACAATATATTAGTAATGGACGTCATTTAAAATTTTAAAGCAACTTTATGTAGAAATTGGTATTTTTTTAAGTTTAAGCGCCTCCAGTTCAACAGTAAATATGGATTGTGCATATAGCAAGTCAAGAAGTGAAAACATTTTCCAGTTTCACCAAAATCAGTGATAGCTGGTGGTGTGTGACTTAGTGCCATAAACTGTTACGTACTTCTCATAAAAGGAGCACAAAATTACACAGTGTGAGAACAGACGTACGAATGGCAGACACCATTCACCTGATTACAAGCCAGTTACTTTATGGGGCTTTAACTGTTATTTCAACACATCAAATCAAATGACATTTAGATTTTCCAGCATCTGTCAGTCACGACTGGATAAATGTTGCAGCTCAATCAAACACACATTTCCCTCCTCTTGTCTTCACAGATCACAAAAGACGAAAGCTCGACAGTCACTCTTCTCCGTCCCACTCCTCGTCTGTTAAGGTTAGTATGGCTTGAGGAAGGCTGTGCCCGTTTCTTCTCTATCTGCCGGACCGTTCCCTGCCGTTGCACATTCCAGCAGCCCCGAAGATCACCACGGAGAGTTGTCGTACATGCACAGTCGTGCATGGCACCTGGAAATCCCAACCAAATCCATGGGAGTTGGAAATCATTCCATGGACATCAGCATAATATTTTGCAGAATTGGGAGAAAACCCCTCAAGGACTTAGCCAAGAGAATATTGTGTATATTGAGTATTTTCTTATTGAAATATTTATCTATTTTCATATTAATGAAAGCAGTCAGTGTGCCTTGGGAAGAAAGAAGTTTTTTAAGCATTTCTATATACCGTGTGGATTTTTTTTTTTGCTTTTTGAGAATTATATCCACCTGAAGTAAATCAAGAGCTGGCAAAGATTTTTTTTTTTTTAAACACCGAGAGCAGTGTTTCACTACTTTGAAATGGTGCCCAAGATAATTTTCCCTGTTTCTGCGAGCTGAGAAGATTCCCTGGTTAAAGCGATGTAAAGTATTTTACTTTTCCCCTCAACGTGCCCGGATCCAGTGCAGTCCAGTCGGATGGCGTCCAGCAAAAAACCCCTCTGCAGTCGGATCACCTCTCTGCTGCGGCTGATTCATCGGTCCCCACTTCTTCTTCTTCTATCTACCGTTTGTTAAAACGGCCTGCATGCAGCCTTCACGTCGCAGCGACCGCGTGTCTGGTCAGTCCTGCCGGCCCTCCCCACTACAACGCTACCCCCCCCCTCCCCTCTACGACTACCAGCCATCAGCATCGACAGTCGTACTACCTCCTGGCGAGCATTCAATGGGAAATCCGAGCCACCAGCAGCTGAGATCAACGGAGAAAAATGAATGTCGCAGTTTTGAATCAGCCAAAAATGCAGAGGATAATAAGCCTGCCCCCTACAAAGAGAGAGAGAGAGAGAGAGAGGGAAGGAAAGAGTGGGCGAAGCCTGAATCGTCTGGAGCGTTTCCCAAACCACTGGAAGCTTGTGATAGGTCTTTATTTTACCCTTCCACCAGAGAAATAGGCTCCCTGTGTCTTATCCATTCCTGAACTGTAAGTGACAGCAACAGTTACCTAATGTAGGGCTGCAGTCAAGCACATAAGAATTGAGTGATTTGTCTTACACACACAGGCACACACACACAAACACTCTCTCACACACACACACACACACAAACACTCTCTCTCACACACACACACACACACACACACACACACACACACACATTATTTACAGCACTTGCACTTTAGATGTATTGAATACCAGCTGCGCTGTAGGACTTTTATATTATGCTGCCTGAAATTGTAGTTCTATGACTAGCAGTTATTTCATACATGCTCAGGGTTTTTCTATTTTTAAGTATTGACATTCCAGATGTTGAGCCTCTTAACTCTCCTCTATGTAATAACCTTGTCAAAGCCTTAGTCTTTGAAGGTCAGAGGTGAAGGGAGAAGTATGCTGTTGGTCCGGCCAGTCCCGACTCCCCCAACCCTCCCTCCCCCCAACCCCTTCTTCCAACTCTCTACTGCTGTCTGACAACCTCCTCCCAACTCCCCACCCCCTCCCAGCTCATCTGTCATCTCCATTCATCCCTACAGGACAATAGCAACGAACCCAAGGAGTCCACATCCAAGGTTTGAACCGACTCTGATACTCGTAGCTTCTTCTTCTTCTTCTCACTTTGTCTGTTGTGTGTCCTGACAGGACTGCTCATCTTAGCTGTCTGTGATTTTCTCCATCCCTCCCATCGTCGTACTAGTTATGGATTGATTCATGTGTCACCATCACCAAAGTTGATGGATGGTAATCCGTAAAACAGCATCATATTTTTCTTTTTTTTGCCCACAGAACAAGCTAAAAACGTCTGACACGTCATCTTTTATAAGTTATTATAGCAGACAGTCACTTTTTACACGTCCAGCAGACAGAAAGACAAATATAAGACCAATATTTACTGTCTGTTCAGCTTTCCACCAAATATTTGAGACAAAATGTCTCATCAGCTGTAAGACGTCTCTTACTTTTGTCTGCTGTTTGGTGTGGGGCAGGTAGTGTCGAGGAAACCAGGCTGATTAGAGAAGAACCTGCCTGATGTTAAAACCAAAACAATGTGTTAAAAGAGGCTGAAAGGCTCTCTCAGTATCGACTAGTTTAGCTTCATCTGTTGAGACAGTAGCAGCCTGTCAGCCGTGTCCTCTGACGTCACTCCATGATAAATTCTTTGTAGATGACGACAGCATTGAGTCGCACGGGATTAAATTAGGATTTTTGACACAGATTAGCAGAAAGTGAAATAAATCTGGAGGCAGATATTTCAGCCTCGTCTGTTTGGATCATCTTTCTGTTCAGAGTCAAAGTTTCTGTCTCAGATCCTCTGATATCAGAAAATAAAACATGAAGTCGCAGCAAGTTAAACACTTTGAAAGAGTGTTTTTACCCCGTCAGAAAACCGTCAGGGTAAAAACTAAAGTTTGACTTGACTGCTTAGGACCATATTCATAGTTAGGCATCACTTATTTCCACATCATCATCATGTATTCTGTGTATGACCGGCCCCCTAATAACTTACGTATGAAAGTTAATTCAGTGTTATTACAGCTTTGTTTTACTTTACTGTCATACTGTCACTGTCCTCCTCTTTTCCTTCGTGCTGACATACAGAATAAGAATATTTCCAGTTATTTGAGTTTTTGTTTCATTTCACTGTTGAACACTCAGCACCAGTAGGACCAGAAATCTTTAGTCAAAGCATGTCGACGTGTTAAAATATCTTAGTTTATAAAACAGAACAGCACTGAGTGTTGTCTTGATTTATTAGCTTTCTTTGTAATTGGAGACAGCTTCATTTGATTAAATCCAGTTTTTTGATAAACTGCATCATCTCTGCAATGATTGATTAATACTGAGCATCATTAGTGATGCACCAAAGACGTTTCCCAACTTTTCTTGGTGTTTTTCCAAGGAATCATGTAGATAAATATGTGCGACTAGAAATGTAATTATTAGTCAATATTTGTAATTGTTTGGATCACTGTGGGCTAACAGAATATTTCAGTAATTAGTTTTCATATTTGTTTTGTTACTGGTGTTTATTTGTAACACAGCTTACATTTGTAGTGATAGTAAGACTCAGTATGAACGCTCTCCTGACAAAATAAACATATTTTTGTTTGTCTTGTCCTGTTCATATATAATTGTCTTCGCAGCACCACCTCAACTACAATTCAGTAGCCCGATCCAAGAGCAGAGAGAGGGAGATGGAGAAGAAAGAATCAGACAACACACAAGGCCGATCCAAAGAGAAGAAGGAAGAGAAGGATCGGAAAGACAGGAAAAGAGTCAGTATTTAATCAGACTGCTGCACTTTGTGAGACAGGTCATCCTCAGCCATTTGAAACTCCTTTTATATTCATCTTGTCAGAGTAGCAACGAGGGATACATTTAATATTTTCATACATGGAAGTTATTGTTGCTAAATGCTTGACTAACGTCTGATTAACGTACTGTATGTGGTGTTGTTTCTCTTTCAGGACCACGCTGTCAACGACCGCGAGGCGAGCCAAGAGTCCAAACGTAAAAAGGATGAGAACGGAACCAGTACGTGTCGTCTTGATAAATGTGAAGTTCGCCCAGCAAGTACAGCGAAATAAGAGAGCTTAACTAAATCTTGTCTTCCCAGATTCCTCTAAAAACAGTCCTTCCAGTGACTCCCCGCTTTCAGCTGAAAAAGAGAAGAGCAAAAGATCCAAATCTTCCAGCAAAGAGAAGGCAGAGTCTGTGAAACCTGAGCGAACGTCCTCCGGAGGCAAAAAGGTCAAGTCGACTTCCAGCGTTGCCCTCTCTCCTGATCTGTCTGTAGAGCACATGACCAATAATTCAGGAACTTTAAGTCTCATCGTACCTCATCTAATGGTGTGTTCACCTCAAACGCAAAGCGACTTTTTACCTCGCGTTACTTGCAGGGTCTCTGTATAAATGTGAAGTAGTATCATGGGGCTCTGAGTGGTCACACAAGTGCAAGTTGGCACCTCCGATAAAGTCTGAGCTCTCCTCCCGCCAGTTAAGAAGCACAATTTGGTGCGACTCCGGCGTGTAACTTCAGCTCCGTCACCAGGTCTCTCCTCCAGAAGCTTCCCGTCATCTGTCACTCCACTCCACTCGGTCCTCCCCACAAAACCATGCGATCAGAGTTAAATATATTAAACTCACGCGAACGTGAAATTTACTCGCATCAGTCGCATCGCCCAGTGTGATCGACCGCGAATAAGTAATCACAACTCGCTTGCTTTCAGTATGAACACACCATAAGTTAGATTAGTTAGAGTTAAAATGTGTGTGTTTTATTTCTGTCACTACTGATCTGCTTTAACTCATGCGTCTCTGTCTTTGTGTTCTTGTGCTGCAGGAGTCCAGACACGATAAAGAGAAATCTGAAAAGAAAGAGAAGCGGGACAGCAGCGGAGGAAAGGAAGAGAAAAAGCAATATCCTTAAACGTGACGCCTAAATCATGAATCTGGGCGTTTTTTTGTGCTGTTTGATGTGAATGTTTTGATATTTAAAGGTGTGGAGTCTTTGTGATTTTTAGTTCATTTTTAACGTCACCACTTCAGCTGCCTGCAGACGAGTCGTTCTAAAACTGAACACTTATGTTGTGATTCAGTCTAACCGTTATAATTACCTCCATTTTTATCTGTTGTGTGTCATTAAACACTCAGAGGCAATAACTGTTCAAAATTGCAGTAGATGTCATGTTGCACAGAGACGCCAGCCAACGCGACCTGCTTGTAAACATAATTAGCGCACTAATCGTCGGCCTATAACCATCCGACTCTTCTAATTTGAGCGTTTAGCTGTGAACTCATTTGTCTTCAGTGGCTGCAGCCCGCTCTGATCCAACGCGCCGAGCTAAACCGATGATTTACACACCAGCACTCTTCACGAGATTATTTTGGGGTCCCTGATCTACATCGTGTCACACCATGTTGGATCACACCCCGGACGCTTCATGTCTGTCGACAATCAGTTATTCAGTACTCGTCAGTCTGATTAATTTACCATTTCCCTTAACAATGATACTCATAAATCTTCTGACAAGCACAGATAATGTGCACTAATCAGTGAAGGTAAGACGCATTCAGCTTCTTCATAAACAGCTCTCAGTACAACATGTATGTGACGAGTGTTTCATGTGTTTCTCTCTCTGATCTGCTGCAGAACTGGAGACGCTGTGTTGTTGTTTTTTTGTTTTTTATCTACAAGACATCTGCACCTCCTCCTCCTCCTTCTCCTGTACTATGTTGTTAACTCGTACTCTTATTTCTGCCTGTGTTGTTTTGCTGTAAACTCCCCTCCAAAGTGTTGTTAGCTGTAGTTCTGTCAACTTACAGATCACCTCATTATTTTGTTTCCATGTCAGTATACAGCACGCAAGCTGCAATATGTTTGTTTCTTTTTTATTATTCAATACGGGCACAATGTGCTGCTCTAATTACATTATTGGTCTAATTAGAAAAGCTGTTACTGTATGAAATGGTCTCTTCTTGGTAACACCTGGTCATGGATTCATTCTCAAGCTTGAGAATTTGTATTTTCTTTTTTTTTTTTGTATTTTGTCACAGGCTTTGCTTTTCGCTCGTTTTATTGGAGTTAACAGCTTTCCATACTCACTTACCTCATATCCTTTTTGAGATACTTAGATACTTTTTATTTATTTATCTCCAACTTTTAATCTGAGTAAGGCCGTAGGCATAAGTGAGAAAAAGATACAAAGGACCAGTTTGTATATTGTGTACAATAATAAAGAGTAACATGGAATTCACATCATGTTATTTCTTTTTCTTTTTTTTTTTTTGATGTCCCTTACAGTCCTTTTTGTGATTTTGTGTTAATCAGGTTTTTACATAATTTATAAAAATGCCAGTTCGATCTTGATTCAAATGTAGAATTGTAAAGAAAAACCCAACAAAAAAAAAAAAAAAAAGCTCTGTACTCCAAAATGCAACTGTTTCAAAAATGACTTTTGGAGATTTTATCTGCTGTACTCAATGAGTGTAAGCCTTTTTTAAAAAAACAAAAACCAATAAATAATAGTTTTCCTAGTGTGTTACTTTGATGTTGTCTGTTACCTTTCTTTCTTTCCTTCCTTCCTTGACCTCTGTGGCTTTTTACTGTTTGTTCCTAAGATACAGTTTGGAGGTACGAACAGTTTAAAGTCTTCTGTTGACCCAGAACACACTGAAATACATTTAGGAGGCTGAGCTCGACACTTGACTGGAACATGATGTGATTGTTCAGATCCAGATAGCAGTGTTTCCTTAAGAGTCCTGCCTTCATCACCAGGATCACGTTTATTTGATTAATTATTCAGTTCCTAGATTGTCTGCAGTTTTCACACGAAACAGTTGAGTGTAACCTTTTAAATAACTTTAGAAATAATAAAAGAATATGCAACTTGTGGCACAAGATTTAAATTTAAATTCTTCTTTCATTTTGTTTAGTTTGGTTCGGATCTTTGTGATGATGCATGTCGTACATAGTGACCCTCAGACCTTCAACACAGACAGTATACAGTATGCTCGAACAAGCCACCTGTAAGGGCACCCACCTGTCAATCAAAGCGTCTGCCATCTTAATTATGCATAACTTTTAGGCTTTAATATAATTTGAACAGGTGAGTTCTATAAAAATTCACCCTCAGTACAGTTGTCAGAAGCATTATCATTAGCTAAAGAGACCAAAACAGTTTTTTGTACCAGGCTGTAAACATGTTTATTTCTGCTGTGAAGTTGGACACTGTAACATAAGGCCTGCAGCTTTTTGGTACTTCCACATTGGCTTCACTTCACAGTCACAGAGGTCGCCACTTGTCATCATCATGTCCAGGACCCATAAAAATATTAGAATGAACAGACGTGGATGGCTATATGTGAGCTGCTGTATTCATATTTTAAAAAAGATTTCTCTTTGGAGAACTCCCAAACTGTCAGCGTGTCATGACAGGGATAAATTTGATCTACCGTGAGTCATTTTATTTTTGTCATGTTTAATCGTTTCACCTATTTTTGGTACAAATGGACTTCCGTACTGAGATGACTCAAGATGATTTAATGTCAAAGCTAAGTAAATACTGTATGATGTGATGTGAACCTGCAGAACAAAGCCAGAGAAATGAGATTCATGTTTTCACAGGTAAAGTGACAGACTGAAAGTCCAAAAGATGAATATAAACCTGCTTTTATTAAGGAAATGTAATAAAATCCTTTGTACATGACCTCTCCACAGAGGTTCATTGTGTCCATACATGCAACTCTCAGGGTTGAGGTACTTTTACAAATGAACTGGAAAAACTAAAACCCAAACTGGATCAAATGTTGTCATCGGACACAACTAAACCAGGGTCCATTTTGGAGTTGCAGTTTGGTAAAAACTATCACCAAATTCACATGCACTTTATCTGGGGAGAGAAAGGATGAGAAAGTCTGATATACTAAACAAATGTAGGCGCACAATGTTTTGTAGCATTTGTAGTTTTTTTTGTGTTTTTTTTCCTTCAGTTTATAAAAAGTTCACTTATACAAACAGACAAATGTTTCATTTGTAGCTCTTTTTCCTCAATGTACAGTCCACCAGCTCACCTTCTGCATAATGCATAGACACAGAAAGCTTATCACAACCAAAGAAGCTATGGTGTGTTATCAGTTACCAAAAATGTTAAAGATTCACAGCTGCAGATACTGCATTTACATGAGAACAGCTTCTACGTGTGTACAAAGTGTAAACCATAAGCTCAGTTAAACCATTTTGAATATGCTGTTACATAAGAAGGGGGGTCGCTCCTCTAGTCCCTAAGGATTTATAATGATTTCATCAATATGGCACTAAGTGATTAAAAGCGGACCTCATTTCAATTTAAAAAAAAAAAAAAAAGGTTTTGTTTCAAAATAGTGGCAGTTGAAACAAATCTCATGTTTGATTTAAAAGAAGCATCTAAGTGAATACAGTCAGTCGTATACGATGATGTCCAACAGGCTTTGAAAATAACACCATCTAAGCAGTTTCAGATGACCACTAGTTTCATATTATTGATATTTTCCGAGTAAAAACTGGGGTACAGTGTCGCTTTAATTGATGCTTAACCCTATCGATTCGATTGCTTGTCCTAAATATTATGAAATTGAAAATAGTCTTATAGTAAAACAAGAAAATGACTTTACTTCACTAAATATAACATTTATCCAACTTAAGATTTTCACCACAAAAATATGTCTGTAAAGGATTCAAATGACTTAATAAGTACTCTAGGACGTTTTGATTGCAAATCATGGCTTTTTTTTTTTCTTCTTCTTCTTCGTCGTCAAAATAGAAAACAACTGAAATCACAACAGTTCATCTAATTGTCAATGTTTTGCCCTAAGTTCCACAGATTTGAATTAAATTTAAATTGCATTGCCATGACGCCCAAATGCTCCATAAGGCACTACGAGAGGCAAATCTCATGTTTCCCGAAGCAAAAGTCCTGTTGCGTCATTGCCCTCTGTTAGTGTGACGGGCCTCACAACCCAGAATGAGCACTTGTTGACTGGTAGGCTTGTGTCCAAGCTGATGACAAAGAAGGCTGTTGTCTCCAGGATGCCAGCCTCGGGGTGTCGGGGGTCACACAGAGTGGCTGTTTCCATCCAGACGCTCCAGTGGGAATCGACACATTTCACCTCTGCAGAGCGATGAGAGACGTGCAAAGAATAAGGATCAGATTCAGCTGCTGCTGCACTGTAGGAACTCTTTTAAGTTGGTTCAACTCAAAAAAGAAAAGAAAGGCAAATTAAATTAACTCAAAGCAACATTGTGGAACTTTTCTACCATAAAATAACACGTTGATGTGACTTATAATCAGGTGAATGGTGTCTCTTTCATTCATACGTGTGTTCTTGCACTATGTAACTTTGTGCTCCCGGTATGATCATCCAGGAGAAGTACGTAACTAAGTCACACACCACCAACTATTTCACTGATTTTGGTGAAACTGGATCATATTTTATGGAGAAAATGTTTTCTGTTTTTTTCCTCTGATGTCCTCTGGCTGCTCCGCCTCAACTCTCTGTGATTTACAGAGTTTATTGATGGACAGTGAAGTAAACTGCTGACAACTGTAGTTGCTGTTAGCTAATGTTAGATGAGTTTGTCAGCCAGACTGAGCTAGAAGCCGGCTGACAAGAGTAAATCTGTGACTGACTTTTAAAAGGCTGAAAGACAGACACCAACAGGACATCTTGCTGGCTGCTACGTCTTGTGTTGCTGCACTTGCTTGACGTTTGGCTGTTTGCAAAGTTGTCGACTCGCTAGTTTTTGATCATTAGTAATATAATCATAACAAGTGCACTGTCCATATATACTACAGGAAAACTAGGGGCGCTACATTGCATCTCTACATAATATTATAATATAAAGTTGAATCTCATTTGTCTTAAAAATGTAAGTTGACTTAGCTGAACTTGAGTTCAACAAGTTCAATAAACACACATTAGTCATGTTATGCACTGACGTAATTCACTGACTGAATTGACTGAGACTGAATTCAATACTAACCTTCATCATGGAAACAACCATAACACCATTTAACATGTATTCAAGACAGACAGCAAGTTTCCATAATGTGTTTTCTTCAAACTAAACAATGCATGCTGGGAAGTTACTGTAGAAGCATAACTTGATAAGTTGAGTTCGTTCAACTCATTTTAAATAAAAAGTCAGAACAACTCAACATTTTATGATGAATTAACTTGAAATCAATAAAAACTATATATTTAAATTAAGTTAATCATAAAACATGAGTTGATTCCACTAGATTCCTGTATGACACAACATGCAAACAACAATAAAGATCATACCCTCTAGATTTTAACACTCTCTGTCCCGTACACGTTGTAGCCTTCACGGTACGTGGCAAAATTCTGGGTGTTTGCCGGAGGGGCTGGCTTAAAGTTTTGGGCATTCTTTGCCAGCTTCAGTCTTTTGGTTTCTTGCCGTGACTTATAGCAGAACTCTATCAAAGCCACGGTCATAGCCAGGCCAAGCCCTCCAACCAGAATATAGAAGACTCCTGCCACGTTGCTCAGGCTTAGTGCACTTGTCTTGTCCTGGGGGAGGTAAAGACCACCGTTAAGACTTTTTTAACTGGCATGCTGAGGTTGACCTTAAACAACATATACACCGACACCAACACGAATCCTATATGTACATCCTGCTGCACTATGACTAAACAGTAACTCTGAGGAGGTTGCTAATTGTGTCTACAAAACCCTCTGAGATATAAATGCCTAATTTTAGCCCACAAGTGAGATAAATTGGAACAATTTAAATGTGTCTTAATTCCTCCTGCCAAAGTTATTTCTACTCTAAAGAGTTGAGAAGGTGAATGTAGAGAGAGTTTCTGTCTATCATGCTTTATGGTCTCTTTACGAGAACACGTCTAAAGAGGAAGGCGGTCGTGGTCGTACAGGTCTACAGATTAAAAACCCTCGATTCACTATCATAGCTGCTCAACTTCAACTTCAACACTGCATTTGTACAATCAAAGTGGCAAGCTGTGGAGGGGCGAATTGAACCATTTTGCTGCTATTAAAAGCCAAACAGTCATATTGAAATTAATTTATGTGAGTTTTACCATTTGCATTCTAACCCACGGGGGTATTTTGTCGTCCTAACGGCAGTGAATTAAACTTTTTATACCTTAAAATGTCATTTTACTGGTTTTACATTAACAACAAAGTTCCTTACTGTGACACTCCATCTATGAGACATGACTATTAAATACCATTTGACCACAGATGGTATTTAAAGGTCAGTTTGGACTTTGTCAGAACAAGGATGCCTTTGGGAAAGCAGCGTTAATATACGCAGTTTGCATACAAATGATGAAGATCACCAATAAACTAAATTTCAATAAAGGTTTGGACGACGAAATAGCAGTATAATGGTTTCAATTCTATGATTCAACTTTTCTTTTAAATGGTATGGATAAAAAAGTGTGTGATCATGCTGCTACTTTTACAAATCTGTCTACAGACAGTAGTAATGGAGTCATGTTAATGTAATGAGTTATGATCAGAGTGTAAATAGATTAGTCTATGTGTGGAGATTTAAATGTTTCTCACATGTTATTCTGAGGGCAGACAAGCATGTATTCAGATATATGTCATGTCCTGATTAACATGTCTGAGAGAAATGTGTGCTTTAGATGTTTGCACATGAACAAGTTAGGTCAAAATGCATTTTGCAATCAGTATAAAAAGACCTGCAGCGACTGACCTTACTTCCAGAGTCCTTGGTTCCACATTCACCCTTATCGTACCACCATTTGTTTTTCAGCTTGTCTAAGATGCCTTGTTCACTGAGTTTCAATACTGCAAGGTTTACAGGAGTTCTTCACGTGGGAAATAACATAAATAACATTATATTATGTTATTTTATGTTATTCAACTTTTAAACTACTTAATACTGTGCAAAGCGATAGAGTAGGGTCCTGGCCAACACATCACAGATAGCAAGCAACACTACAGTATATATACGTGTATATGTATATATATATATAAATATAAATAAATAAATGACCTTTCAGAATCCATGACTACCCTAGCATGCCAGACCCCACCTATATCGCTTTGAGTAATCGGCACACACTGATCACAAAAAGAGAAAAAGATTTGAACTTGCAGAATAAAGCAGCTGCTGCATAGCTTTAACAGAATGAAAGAAAACAGAGGCAATAATTGCTGAGGGCACATTTTTTTTTCTGCTATGGGCAGCCTTTTTTCATGTTTAGCAAGGTGGATCTAAGAGGAACCCTTTCTTGACTAACAGACAAAAACACTGAAGTTCAATTAACAGGTATTAGAAGTTAATGTCTCACAAAACCGCACGTACGTTCAACACGGAGAAACATCTGCGCCCATCAGGAGGAGCAGAAATGCAATTTTTTTTAGCTTCCAAACATGTGAATCAAAATGATCTTTGGTTTTATGTAGTTGTTGGATCTTTTCCAGCCAGATGACGTCAAGAAAAGGTGCTTGTAAGAGTCTTTAAAGACACTTTTTCTGATGAGGAGAGTGATAGTTTGGGGGGGGGGTTTGTTTCGTTTTGCAAGACATTATGCTTGATTTCCTTTGACTGATAGATTTCCCGGCTTATTTCCTTTCAGATTAGTGTTTGTAATTCAACATCATCAAATATATTGTATTCACCACTGTGTTCTTTGTATGTCGGATAGAATACAAATCAAGTTTTCTGATTATTTCTACAAAACAAACAAAAGAACAAAAACAGAAGAAGAAGTCATGCAAGTCCTGTTCTCCAGTCAGAGCTCTTTAAAAGGCAAAGTTATGATGACAACGGCAAAGAACAACTCAGTCGCATGATTTTAAATGCAACAATGACACGAGAGAAGTGAGCAATTTGAACTTTGTGCTAAACGGTTCTTGTACTTTATGAATCCTACACACAGTGATCTGTAATTATATTATCTGAACAATGACACATTTTGCTTTGTGTTCTTACGATGCATTTTAGAGACACTTTGAGGATGAATTGCAAACTAAAAATGCTTTTGAGTTGAGCTTTTTCATCCATTTACGAGCAAAATTGTCAGTTCATAATAATGGTTTTTAAGGGTAGCACATTCATCACAATAAGAAGAAGCCACAGTAATGGATTCTGTGCCAAATCTACATTCATTCACTTTGCTGTCCTCAAGTTGACTTTTAGTCACGTAAAAATAACTGCAGCACTTTGGGTAGGACGATCTGCTCGACTCTCTCGCCTCTTCTCTTGTTATCATAAATTATACGTCTGCAGTTTGTCAGCTGTAAGGAAAGAAAATGGATGAATTGTGATAACGTGCAGGTCATCAGATAAAGACTCAAGCCTCAGACACACCACCAGGTGGTGGCCATGGACTTTTTTAAATAGTATACTGAAGTGAACTGTTGAGGTTCACAGTTTAGAAACAAAAAAAATATCTCCCTGAATCTTTTCTGATGTGAAAAACCAATACCAACCAATAAAAGCAGAATTTCACCCATTTATACTGTAATTTTATGCGAGGAATAAGATGATATCATTTGCTGAAAGGGCAAGTTTAATGTTTGGTTACACACTGGAAACTTTGCTGATCAAATTTATGTAAATTAAATTTAGTCATAAAAGATTTAAGAGTTAAATAACTGCTGGAGCCTCACAGAGAAATCAAAAGGACATCAGAGGTGAAAAGGACTTCTCTTCCTAAGCAGCTTTGGTTTGTAATCATTAATTCCCACAGAGATAATTTCAGAGTATTAAAGTATTTCTGCACTACTGCCCGTCGCCGTGTGTCTGTGTGAATAACTCCACCTGACATTTACTGTTAAAGAGAGAAACACTGTGAGCTGTCCCAAAGCTCTGATCTAATAGCAGTTCACAGCTCCACACAGAGGGAACTCTAACACAGTGAAGAAGATGATTTATCAGAGTTTACTCGCATTTACAAAAAGAACTGAGAGCAATAAATTAAAGCACAAACTAAGCATGAGAATAATAATGCGCTGCTACAGCTGCTGATTAAATTTCTACGGCACAAACAAGTCGATTATGAGCTGTAGTAACACAGAAACTTTTAGCTGAACGAAGTCAAGGCCACTACTAACAGAAAACCTAAAAATTATACTGGATAATAAGTTACATACAATATTTATACTGTGTGTGTCTGTGAAGAGAACTCACTACAAGTCTCATTTCAGTTTTCTAGGATTCATAGTTCATAATCAATTCAAGTAAATAATACAACAGTAAACTTCAAATTTAAATATATATGGATATAAATGCATACTTTTGAATAAATAATCTACATAGATTTGCATACAAATATTCTTTTATATATTGAAAAAATGTCAGATATACATGTATGCATTTTAAAATTAATAATAGATTTACTCAATTTTTTTATTAAATTCTTATTATTATTGTTACTTTTACTTATTTTATTTAACTTATTGTTATTTAACTATTTCAATGCCTAAATCTTAAAGCTGTGAAAATCCTGAGACATATTACATACAGAGTATAAGTACTGAGGTCAACAGGACGCTCGTGTTCGAGACATTAAAAAAGGTAAAATCAATTCACTGAAGTCTCTGAAGTCTGCGAAGGCTCATTAATTATTCATCCAGTATGCATCAGATTTCATTTGACGTGGCAGTATTTGACGAAATATATACTGACATAATGTTCTCGATGTATTTATTTATAATAATCTAAAACTCCTTGCTTCGCTCGAGGACTAAAGCTCCTCAGAGGATGCGAGCGACTAATCTTAAGTACGTGTCTGACAAGATCCATCCATCCATTTTCAATAAACTCTTATCCTTATCAGGGCCGTGGGAGGCTGGAGCTGATCCCAGCTGACATTGGCTCGAGAGGCGGGCTACACCCTGGACAAGTCGCAAGTTCATCACAGGGCTGTCTGACATTATGAAATGTGATTTATGTTTCTTCTCAGGCTCGTTTTCACATCATCACAATTTGTTTTGATGAATGACCATGAATGGAGAAAGTCATTACGAACACCTGTGCAATCTATTGTAATGCAATGCAACCAGTGCTATAAATCTTACATTTGTGAAGTTTAATAATAACATATTAAAATGACGTTAAGAAGTAGAACTATTTTAGTAGTTTGTGGTGTCCTATAAGCTTCACAAAGATAGTATTTATTGTTGTATTGGATTTAATATATTGTTCAGGTGTTTCTTTTACTGCATCCACCCTGCTACACCTGTTCTGTGTCGGGTGTGCGAGGGTCGATTTGACCTCCCCTCACTCTGATTTAGCTCACATCAAAACTTTAGCCTTCAGTCTGTCTGCAAAACAAGAAAACAAGTATCGAAAAACATTCATGAGCACACAAAATAACCCGTGCACAACAACACGTGACTCTCATGGCCAAATCAAGACATAAATCACATACTGTATGATGTCAGATGAAACAAACATCATACAGTATAAAGTAAAAATGTCTGAAATCATCCAGCTTGATTAATTAAAGATATGTGATTATCTAGGCTTTTGTTTAAGTGAGCTGAATTAAAATATCTCTTCTGATTTTTACTTTCAGTATAACGTTCTCAGTGGTAGTTACATACAATATATTTCCATCCCATTGCTAAATTACCCACACGTGCATTTCTGAAAGTGAAATAAGGACAAAGAAATGTGGCAGTCAGATGTGATAGTGTTACACTGATCATCTACTCTCTTTCTATCCGTGGAATCGAGGCAAATCGCCTGCGAGAGGAGACGGCTTCTTTGTGTTATCCCACCGGTGGTATCCATTATCCTGCTCACTCAGGAATGGATGACTCGAGTCAGTAACAGCAAAGTTTGCCTCGTCTCTTCTCTCACAATTTGCCAAGTTTACTGTGGTCATGATGCAAGCTGAAGAGGCAGAGGCAGAGATGGATCCACACTTTAGGGCTGTTACTGCGCCCTGGCATTGGAAAAAAACACAAGATCAGGGGCCTCATTCATTGAAAGGCTGTACAATAGATTTGATTGAGGAAAGTCCTCATCTGCAGAGCTGAGCCTGATGTGCACAGCTCTGAAATAGTAGAGTAAGGATATATTATACACATGCACACAGTGTAAAAGAGCTAGACAGGCTTTATGATAATTAATAGTTAAGCTCTTTTATGTTTTAACTCCTCTTCTTTGTTTTAATACGGCATTTAAAGTGAGACTATGTGACTTTTGGAAGAAGGAATAACACAATCTTCCTCTTACAAAAGAAATGTTTAATTTATGAGCAATAAATCTCAGCCTTGTTTTCAGTATTCAGTCTACACGGTCTACTATGACCACTAGCTAATGCTGGCTAACGCTAGCCAGCTTTAAATTATTGTCTGTGAAGGTTCCCAGTCGTCGAGGTCACCGTTCTTTCAGAAGAGTTGAATCTGGGGCAGCTGGACTCGGTTGTAGATCCGTGAATACGTTTCACCTCTCATCCAAGAGGCTTCTTCAGTTCTGACTGACTGGTGCGGAAACCCAGGTATTTATTGGTAGGACTGTTAACAGGGCCATTGTTTTCACCTGGTTTGTCAACTGATGTCAGAGTCGTTAAGGTCAGCTGAGATCTGGTGTTAACGACAGTCGTTAAGGTCACATTTGGCCTGATGTGACTCCAACGACCATCGTCCATGAGCTCAGGTGACATTAACGACTGTCGTCAACAAGAAGAATAGAGGCTCTAACAAACCAAGTGGAAACATTGGCCTGGTTAACGATCCCACCACCTTGGTTTCCCCACCAGTCACTCAGAACTGAAGAAGAGGTGAAACGTATTTATAGATCTACAACCATGTCCAGTTGCCCCAGATTCGACTCTTCTCAAAGCTTTAAATTATAGATATTGTAGCCTCTACTTGTGCTACTGCTACACTGTTTTAACATGCCAAAGATATAATAGAGGAGTCTACTACAGTCCTTTACTAGAGGCTGCTATTTCAGCAAAAGTTGCATGGTCTCACTTTAAGATCTGAATGCAGAATCATTCATTCATTTGTTCACTATGATCAAAATGATCTCTGAATGAGATTCAAATCAAATCCTCTTGTACGAACGGGGCCCCTGGTCATTTCTTACACTCTACTACTGCAGGGTTTACCAGGTCAGGGTGGCCATGGATAGACTTTGACTGGCCTTGGGAGATCAAGACCAACCAAAGGTTTCTGTCAGTCTTACGCTGGATTTCGGTGAGAGGATGTTGGACAAAAGAGTTTGGACCGTTAGTTTTCACTCTGTCATTAGAATTCTCACGTTTGCCTGCGGATGCTTAGTCCCCTCAAGACAACGCTGTTCCCCGTGCCTGCCCTAACACCCAGGCGGCAGATTGGAGAGTGCATACAGATCAGATATTTGCCTAAATCCTTCTGGCATTAGGTTGAATGCCACATATGAATATATAAAGCTTTCATATTGGCCTGTAGATATAAAAAACAGAGGGGAAGATGGTTTCCGCCTTTCATAACTACAGGCCAAAAACATAGAAACAACTACTCTATCACAAACAGTTTTCTGATCTTCTTCTACTCTACTTCTTCACTTTAAATCACATTATTGGGCTTTTTGTCTCCTCCATTAGCCAAGTAAAGGGTTCCCAGTTGATCACATTTGCACAATAAAAATGTTTAATAATAATAATTATCTGTAACTTATTAACAGATATTTGGGCCCAAAGACTACAGTCAGTGACGACAGCCTTGCCGATTACTCTGTTCTAGGATACCCGACTTTGGTGACATTGAGGCTGACCTTAGAGTCACCTCCCCCGCTGCCGCACTCTCCCTTGTCGTACCACCATTTGTTTTTCAATTTGTCCAAGAGGCCTTGCTCATTCAGTTTTAACACTGCCAGGTTAACAGCATTTCTTGAAACGATAAAACATAACTTGTAAGAAAATGAACAGGTCCGTGAGAAATCTAATATAGAATATTAGTAAAAAATAGTGTTAAAAAATATCAATGGTTCATCAGGGGAGCACGGGAGGGACAAATTGGTAAAAAATTTCACTGGTGTGGAAGGGTAAGAAGCATTTTTACAGCAAAGAAAATGTTAAATATTAGAGAGGTGGCATGGAGGGTTAACTTGTAACTTGGTAACTGAAGTGTGCGGGATGGGGACATTCTGTCATTGTTGAATTAGAAATAAGAACATCCAGCATGCAGCTTAACATTCATCACAACTGACAGACCAGCATTAGAACTAGCAAAAAAGACATATTTCAGTGTTGAATTAGAAGCAATGCAAAGGAAAAAAAAAATAGGGGGCATCACAGAAACCAGAAGAGGAATAAAGAGAGAGGTTGAAGGGAAAAGAGCAAAACAAACAAAGGTCGGTGAAGGTGACAGTGCACAGCGACATTCAAATGGATTTACAGAGTGACTAATATACCAACAACCTTAAGAGGAAGAAGAGACACAAACCAGATACATAGGACACAACAGAAAATGGCTGAATGTGTTGATTAAACTTATAACACTGTTCACTCATTGGAAGAAAAGAAGAATTAAGGAAGAAGAAGAAGGATGGCAAAAGGAGACATCAGGGTAGGTGGAATACTATAACAACATGGAGGATATTGTTATATTATCCCACCCACCTTAATGCTGAGCCTTTAGGTGTGGCCACACCGTAGCCCTTAGAGTCGAGGTTTCCGCCGACTTTCATGGTGTCACATGGCTTCCGCTGCTCTATGTACTCGTTCATGGTGGATTCGAGAAGAAAGGCGAACTTTCCCTTCGACTTTCGTACCCGGGAAACCCCGTCTGGTGTTGTCTTGGCAAACACTGAAGGTTCAGCTGATTTCATGTATGACCACATTTTCTCGTAAACTGCTATTTTGGAGCGCTGCAAAGAGAGAGAGAGAGAAGACAGAGAGAGTTTAGTTATGCTCTTGATAAAACTATGAAAACATTCAGGACATTTTGGGAAATGTCTTAGACTGCATTCAGACAAGATTTGTTGAGAGGGGCTGCTGAGGGTGTGCTGAACATTGCTGTTCAGGAAATAACTTTTTATTTTGCCGACTTCATCGATACCAGCGCTCCCTCACTCTCATTCACTGTCCATTTCTTTCAACCAATGATTACTTTCTCTGTCTCTCTCTCTCGGATACAAACCAACACTTTTTCATGTCACTATTTTGCAGTGTAAATTGTGACTCAGACACAGATTTAGAAGCTGGGTACATAAAATAAACAAAGACCGAACACACCAGGTAGAGTGTCAGAGTCCATGAATCCACCTGGATAGTCTCAGTTTCAGAGACATTTCATACTGACTGTGGAGATTTGGCCGGTCTGATCATCTGATTGGCGGCTGCAGCATAAGGTCAGGCTGTGTTTTTTCCAAAAGTTCGATCCAGCTCACCTTCTCCACTGCATTTTTTGGCCTGTGACCTGCACCTCCGCAGTCAAAACGCACTACCACCACTCAAACTAATGGAAAAACCTGCGTTTTCACCGCAGCGTCGGATCCTGTCTGAATGTACCCTTACATGAGTGGATCGATATCAAGTCAATGTGGAGCTGGAGCCAGGAGATAATTTATCTTTTTTATTTATCTAAAAAAAGCAACTCTCCTAAGAAGTCTTTCTCTATTCTTGAAGCCAGAACGTCTTTTTATCTGACCTTGCGCTCATCCCATCTGTCTTTAAACACCTTGTGTCTACCTCATTGTTCTCACTTCCTCCTTATCTCATACTTTATGTAAATTGTTTGTTCTTGACTATAAAATTCTGTGTGCTTTATTAAGACTTTGCTGAACTGAACTCTGCTTGGTGTCACTTTGTGTTCTTCAAGCGCTCGTTGCTTCCAGAAATCCAACTCTTGAGGGTCAAGCTGGTAGCTGCTGAAATAACAGATCGCAACAGACTCCTTGAAATAAACTCCAATATCCTCCAGCCGAAATATAACACTGTATTTGAGTAAATAGCTGTAAAATATAAAATAGCTGTAATAAACAGGGCATCTAGTCTTTTTCTTATTTCTTAGTTTATTTTGTTTTATTTTTTTACAATAAATTTCACAAGGTATGAATGAAGCTAACCCTAAATCTCCTCTGTTCTCCCATAAAAGTCGAGACTATACTACCGTCTCTTCAACACATCTTTTCATACAGTCCCTTAACATCAAGACTGGATGTTCAAAAGCACGCCTACTGCCCCAGCTCCTCTAAAACTCTCTAATTAACACATTATTTCATTTGTTCAATGCATGCACAAAAAGAAATGTCGTCTTTATGCTAAGCTATGATAAATGACTCCCTGCTCTCACTCCACACAGACATAAGAGTGATGTCAGTCTTCGTTTCTATCCCACAGCGAGGAAGGGAATGAGCGTATTTTTCCAAAATGTCAAACTGATACTCTGAATCCAACGGAAAAAAAACACTGCTGCAACTGGGCATGCTCACAAGAGCAATATGCTTGAGTGGACAGTCTCCCGCTTGTTGTAACTCAGAGTGGATTTACCATTTACATGTAAACAGGGCAGCGGAGGTAGTGGGCTTTTTGCCAGCAGCCTGAAGTCTGACAATCTGGCAGCTCAGCAGAAGCAAAATGCAGCCCATGTTTGGTATCAATATTAACAGACAGAAGTGTCCTCCTCCCACCAGCAGGTCCCAGCTGGAGCCACAGTCATTTTTGGTTAAATGAAATAAATCCTTCCACATATCAGTCCATTTAATGTTTACATTAATTCAGTTATAATGAAAGTTTAAGTACAAATACGTCACTACAATGACTAAAACACGCCAGGACTGATGTGTAGTGTTTGTGCCACAGGTGTTTCAGACCACTGGGAAGAGGTTTTCAGGCCCAGGGCGTGGGGGAATGTTAAAAAGAAGTGGACAAGACTAAATCTGGGACTGACTTTTACTTGTCAGTGAGAGCTTTATGAAATTAAAGGCTGAAAAACTGATGCCGAGCTGGGCTTGGTCTTGTGTAGGGTCACTGAAGCTTGACTTGGGGTTGTGAGGCCTTTTTAATCTTTTTTTCTAATCGTTTTAAAGGTTAGATGATTAGTTAAGTTAAGGTTAAGTTAAATAATTGTGACAGGATAAGGGCACGGTAAAGACCTGAACACAAACTATATTCACAGAGCCTTCACTCTCTGCTAAACAGCTCGTCCTGCATAAGAAAAGTACACAGTTAAAACGACCAAAGAGTTCATAAAACAATGAGAAGAAAACACTGAATCTGTCAAAAAAAAGCACATTAAGTAGAGAATTCCATAAAAAGTTCCCAAAAATATCAGAAAAACTCATCTCTGATGCAGTATTCACAGGAAACTGCTCAAAATTCATCCAAATCGCTTGTTTTATACAAACTTTCTGCTGTTGTTGTGTTCACTGATTTGGTGATTTGCACAGTACAATTTGCATTAATTAAATTAACATATATTATTTGTATATTCTCAGTCAGTCTCTCCAACTTGTTGTCGTTACATAAAATTTTGTGGCATGTTTTTGTCTGTTTTGGTGTTTCCCAGTCAAAGCTCCAGAAAATATGCATGTCGTTGTTTAGTGTCTGAGCCACAGGGCTGATTATCTTCCTGCAAATCAATAACAATGACTTGGACTATGTTCAAGCCTGCAGGTCTCATTTGAGTACATCTCATTGTGTAAAGCTGCAGACAGATTGCCTTCATTATTTTACTCACTGTATCCAAATGACTTCACAATAGGGGAACATAAGACCTGCTGTTTTAATTGTTTAAAAAGTGATTGGTTTCTCCACATTTTAATGTTTCTCCTTTAATTTGTTATTCCAGGTGAACATAAGAGTGATTATCATTGCATAGTCATCTGTTCGAACATGATAATAAACCAAATACCAATTAAAATACTTTGTATTATTTGCTGTCTGAGAGCTCGCTCTGTAATTCGACTGTTCTCGACACGTTTGACCTGGTTACTACGAGACTGATGGCTTCACCTCTGTGGCCCAGTCAGCTGCCAGCTGGAGCAGCTACAGACATGCAGAACACAGCCCGGCTCTGACACTCAGTACGCTGCTAAAAATGGCCAACGAGAGGCTGATCGCGGGCCACCGGGGAACTGGAGTACACAGCTGTCTACAATAGAGCGGAGAAATAGAGAAGCTGCTTTAAACTGGGCTAACGTGACCTTCTGCTGAGCTCCGTGAGCACCTCAGAGGAAACTTTAGGTTGAAACTTTTTAGATTTCTTCAAGTGGTTGCCTGTCGGGGTCGCGATTAGGACAAGTTCATCAAGCAGCTGATGTCAAAACTCTGGAGCAAGAAAATCAGATCTACAACTTTGGTAACACTTTCTATGAAGACCTCAGCTCAGTGTGGTGGTTGTAGCTGCGACCATCTTGGCAGTCCTGCCTCTGCCGCCTCCTGGCTAATCTAAAAATGGGCAAAGACGTGGAGCGTTGTGGACCTGAGGCCGGCTGAATGAAGCCTGTTGCTCAAACAAGCCATCTGTAACAGCACCCACCTGTCAATCAAAGTGGCCATGCTGTTAATTATGCATAACTTTAAGCCTTAAAATAATTTGAAAGGGTGAGTTATGTAGAAATTCACCCTCACTACAATTGCACCAGGCTGTAAACATGTTTATTTCTGCTGTGAAGTTGGACATTTTAACATGAAGGCTTATAGAAACTGACTCATTGTAGCCAGCCTTAAATGGCTGTTTGAGGAACTGCAGTTTTTGGCACTTCCACTGTTCATGGCTTCACTTCACAACCACGGAGGTTGCCGCTTGGCTAAAACGGCATTCGCTTTAACACAAACAATGATAACTTATGACACTGCATGGACTCTTTTTACATACTGTGAGTCCTTACTACAGTTGATTGTTGAGGTGTGTATAGGCGAGTGTAACTAGTCAAAGTGTATTATAAGCCTCACCAGTCAACCTCTATTCAAGAGCATCCACCAGACATTTATAATGACTTCTATAATGTTTTATGACTGTTGATATACTGCATCAGAAAACATTGTGTGTTTATGGGAGTAGTCATTTCATACAACAGTTAGTTCCTACCAAGTAATTTGATTGGACAAGAGCCGTCCAATGAGTGCTGATATAGAGCACAACATTTAACTACATGTATCACTCCACTTCACAGCTGACACAAATAACATTTGACTTAAACTATGAATGGTCACCAGAAGAAGACGAAGGTAAGGAAAGAAGCCTGGATACTACAGCGCAAACCTCCAGGGGTGCATATACGACTTCAGCCGACCTCGACAAATCAGAGAAGAGCAAAAACAAAGCTAATACCGTGAGCAAACAACATGACCTTTGACCTTCTGGGCTGCAGTAATATGTAGACCTGTAACACTGATGTGTTGGTTGGCAAAAGTGCAGTCCCAGTTGTGTTGGCGGAGTCAAATAAATGGTTAAATAAACAAACGAATCATGATCTGTTGTCACTTATTACTGTAAACTAATAACTGAACTAGAACTGTTCTATAAAAGTAATATCACACTTGATGTTGTGATGTTATTCTGAATATCAGCACAGCTGTGATTCGTAGATAATCGCAGCTGAACTGATATTCAGTACAACATCACTCCCTCTCATGTCATATGCTTAAATTATTATAATTCACTATAAAGTCGAAAGTGTTACCACTATTATGTGATTTATATTTGATTATTTACTCAAACATTATAGTTGGAACTGGAAATAGAATAATTTTTGCATGTTTAATTAGTTAAATTGCTAACGGCGCACTATCCTATGTATTTACTTGCTTATTTCTGGTATTTGCTATAGAGGAATGAGTGGCTTAATGCAGATTGTGTGCTCAGTAGCTGTGTGAGTCAGTCCCACATCACATCTGGTAGGTGAAAGTAAAAGAAAATATGTGACAAACTATGTCAGCTCAGTGGTGTGTGCGGCGGTGTTGTGTAAATAATTCACCAGAGATGTAATGGATTGTGGGCTCAGGCTCGTAAGTGAATCATTCTTGACATATGGTTCAGCTTCAGTTCAGCTGAGTGTTCATGTAAACACTCTTAACATGACAATAATAGCTGATGACAGGCCTGACCGTAGTGTGAAAACACTGATTCTTTTTCTGGGTTAGATGAAGATGCATGCTTGTCAGGTGCAGGTTGGTCGCTTGTGTAGAAATCGGTGAAAGTCCTCGTGCTGTCAGAGTCATAATTCTCGCTAGTCAAAACTTAACAAAGACAAATCATTCAATAAATTGATTTTAATTTGAAGCAATTAACTGCAATCTTTCAAATGACAAACAAGTCATATCCTCTGTCCAGGGAGGAATTTGTTTTTACTGCCCCTCAATCTATTCTTCAAATAAACTTGGTCTGAAGTCGTCCAGTTACCAGCTCATCTGTCAGCTGCTGACTGAAGTGCTGAGAGTGATTCATGGCCTTCTGTGTGCGTCTGTCACGCCGTCATCCCAAAAAACACACAGGCGAACATGACAGGCCAAACAAAGCATGTGCAGTCTTTCCACTGTTTTATCTTTATACCCATGCAGTTCTTAGTTACATGCATGGTGAAGTATATAATTAAAGTTCATCGACTGGATGTTTATGATCAGTGGAAAGAAATTAATAAAGCAGCTAAACAGTAGCATGGCTCGTTTAGCAGCTGTAATTAAAGTAAAAATTATCCTTTATTTTTTAATCCCATACAACTTTCCTCTTCCTACTTCTTACATGTGCTCCAGTTACTGTCTATATTAACAGTGTAGTACGCAACTGAATGAACCAAATGTCAGTTACAGCGGCTTGTTGAAGGTAATTCTGGAAAATGCAAAAAAAACAAAAAAAAACAAAAAGATCAATAATTTACTGGAAGTAAATGCAAGTAAATCTGGTTAAGGAAACAAAATCTGTAGCAATCAATCACAAAATAATTCATATATCGCGTCAAACATGAGAATGAGATGTTGATGAATGAGATTTCTTTTAAAGGAGGAGATTGATGTGAAGATTCACTCTTACTCTCATCTCTCTCTCTTTAGTATGAAGCTAGAACCAGGAGATGGTTAGCTTAGCTTAGCATACAGACTGGAAACAGGGTGAAACTGCTAGCCTGGCTAACCAAGTGGCAACCTCCATGGCTGTGAAATGAAGCCAACACGGAAGTGCCAAAAACTGCAGTTCCTCAAACGTCCACTTGAGGCTGGCTACAGAAGTGAGTAAGTAAAGCTTAAAGTTATGAATAATTAACAGTGCGGCTGCTTTGATTGACAGGTGGGTGGTGTCACAGGTGGTTTTGCTCCACCGACAATCCACGTCTTTGTCCATTTTTTGATTTACAGGCAGGACTACCAAGATGGCTTTGGCCAGAGCCACCAAACTCTGAGCTTCACAATGGCCCTTTAGAAACCTGTCACGGATACAATGTCCATGTTTTATACTGTCTGTGTCCTTTAAAGTTCACTAATTAACACATTTTTTGTGGTTTTTGTTCCAACATGCAAATCCCTGAAACAACTGCTCTTTAAAAAATCTTGTTTTTACATTTCTGTTTGTGTGCAGGTGTCTGTTTACCCGTGCTTCCAGTCTTTATGCTAAGCTACGCTACTACTTGTACAGTTGTACGATCTTTTAATCCAACTTTGAAAAAAGTGAAAGTGTTCGAGACAAATTATGTTTTAAACACTCACGCCTGAAAACCAGAAGTGAGCATCTGAAAAATATTATCATATTTTATGTGCATGGAGGAGGCTGTATGATCTGAATTATTTGATGCTGCTTCTTTGAAGATCGCTGTGAAAAGGTATTTACAGCTCTTATTAATCATTAGCTTTGAATCACCACATTTCAATAACCGTTGCTCAGAATGGCTCCTCTGTACTGACATTTCCAGTTTGGAGGAAGAAAGGCAGAATATTTGTCAGTCAGGATGAAGTCACTACACGCCTGTCAATTATCTCCTAAGGAGCACCTTTGACAAATCACAGCCTGCCAAATACATCATGGATTAGCACATCCACCACTGCTTATGAAGCTGCCTTTAATGTGATGATTCACCAGGGAGCCTTAAAAAGAAAATTCAATGTATTTGGTGACTTTTAATTTTTCCTTAAAAACATCCGACTGCCATGTCAAATGAGTATTTTTTAGGGCGTCTGTGAGTGCCAATCACCTCCAATATCTTCTTTGTTTACTTCATCGTCTCTTTTATGATGTTAAGTTAAAAAGACAAACGGAGAAGTCTGCTGGAAAGTTTCTGTTTTGACGACAGAGCTCGCGTTGTTGCTCTTAATAAACTCATTTTCATTTGAATATTTGAACAAGATAAACAAACGTTGGTGTCCTGCTTCACATCTGTTGTTTGTCCCAGCACTTCTGATAGCAGAACGTCTCCTACGAGGCTAGTTTGGAATATTTCACAATAAAAGCGGAGAATCTTTGTCAGCTATACATCTACATCTAAAATGCTTAACCTCCTCCAGCCAGATGTCATGTTAACAATCTCAGTTTTAAAATAAGCGTTAACCATAGACAGTATAAAACATGGACGTCGTATCCGTGACGTATCAGTGTGGTGGCTCTGGCCGCCGCCATCCTGGCAGTCCTGCCTCTGCCACCTACCAGCTAATCTAAAAATCAGCAAAGACGTGGATCAGTGGACTGAGGTGGGCTGAATGACGCCTGGGTGCTCAAACAAGCCACCTGTAATTGCATCCACCTGTCTGTGCAGGAGACAGACACCACACCGATCATGGTGACTTCTCCATTTCAAGACTTTCAGACCTCAGTTCGTGCCGCAGACCACACCATTCTGCTTCGATGCCTTTATAAATGAGCTGGGTCACAGAAACATTTCACCACAGAGGTGGAAATATAACTAAAATGTTGTTGTCTTTTCTCTCGAGAGGTATACATGTTTTTTATTTGATTATGTTTGGACTGATGCTGTCCTCTCCTGTCTGTGGATACCCAAACCTTACAGACAGAAACATGCTGCTCTCCTCTTACTGTGTTTCAGCATATTTACATGACACACTGTCTGCAGAGAGATTGTACGATGCGATGTTATAACTCCCCGTGGACTGAGAGTCTTAAACCGACGCACTGTGCCTTCCTGTTCACTCCCTGATCTAACAGAATCCAGGGTTTGTATTTATCAAATGTCTCAGACTCAGTCGGAGCAATCACACCGAGGGCTAAAAATAGACTGCAGCTCAGAGCTGGACATTAGATGTGAATGACATTTCCATTTCCGAGGAATAGGAATCCTCTTTGAGAGTGCAGTTTTTGTGACAGAAGCCCACAAATTGGAAATATAATGATATGTTGTAGTTCCTCTTGAAAGTTTCAAACACACAGGCAGAAGTTTCCTGATATTCAGACTGAACTTCATCCTCTTCACTTCATTCCTGAACAAATCGCGAAATGTGGGCGACCATTCAGCGGCTCACAAATTGGTGCCGAATTTCTAAAAAAAATCAATACAGAAGTTTTAAAAATGATTAACATATTAAAAACCTACGAACTCACACAATCTGCTGCTTTGACACTAACTGAATTATTAGTGCAGCTTTATCTCTTTTTATTATAAAACGTTTATTCACTGTGCGTCCTTGAGGAGAATATTTGTGCCCTTGCTTTGCCAGAGCTTTTTTTAAGTAGCAGAGATAGAAATTTATCTGCATATTAATGGAGGCGCAGTGAGGCTAATCAAATTTTGGTTTATGACTCTACTGATGGTTAGACGAGGGAGTATGATTGTCTCAGTGGTGGTGTGGCAAAAAATTACTCCTGTTGGCAGAAAGAATCGAGCTGAAAAAAAAAGTTAATTTCGTGAACAAAATAGATTTGAAACCTGGCTGATAAAAAGCGTTCCCTCCTCAGCCTAATGTCATAATTTAGTTTTGCTCTGGTGCTTCCATCCATCCCCCCCAAAAACGTCATTTAAGTAACTTAACAAAACAAATGCATGCAATTTTCTTTTAGCTGTTTGCTCCTTTAGTCATACTTAATTCCTTTTTATAAAACACTGTGTAGCACTGTTTTATGTTGCACTGAATTAATCGCGTGTAGCTGTAGTATTAGTACTTTGGAAGTGCTGTATCAGGGGAAAAAAAGTACTATTCTAGACATTCTTTTATTGATTATTCATTCAATTTATTACCTGGCAGGTAATAAATCAAACCCCACAGCGAAGCTCCAGAGACTTCTTCAGCTCGGTGCTTTTGGCCAACATTAACTACCGTTCGAGGCGCTCTCGTTATGCAGTGCAGCGACAGCATGGATGACAGCCAGTTGAGACACTCACCCTAAAGAACTCCTTAGTGGAGCCTGAGTCTAACGTCCCATAGGCGATCTCCGTCTGCTTGGCCAGGTCCTCTGCGCTCTCAATCGGAGAAACCATCCTCTCCACGGTGAGGAAGGCGGCCAGGTTAGCCGTGTAGGAGGAGATGATGATGAGGGTGAAGAACCACCACACTCCTCCGACGATACGCCCTGACAGAGACCTGAGGAGAGGAAACAGAGCAGACAGAGACATCCTCAAACCTACATTGGGAAGAGGAAAGAGGGATCATTTTCCATCGTCTATCCTCAGATGTAGCTCCTTAATTTGATGAATTTGACAATTTGGAGAAATTATCAATTTAACCCATTAAGTCATGAGAGCTGTGATATTATATGCATGTCCCTGGGGCTCTATGCTAACACATATTTGCATAAATTAATTTAAATGAAGTATCATTAACTCAACGTAGCCGCCTTTACAGCTGATTAATTCTTTGAAAGTAGCAATAAGTCTCATTAACTCAATATAACTGTGTTCACGTTTGGTTTTTGAGCTAGTTCAGGTGAGCTACCATCCCAGATCAACGGCAGTCTGCAGAACCATGCCAGAAATTGTGATAAATCTGTTCAATATTAATTCCATAGACTGTATAAAACATAGACGTCATATCCTTGACGTCACCCACAGGTGCCTGGAGAGCCGTTGTGAAGCTCAGAGTGTGGTGGCTCTGGCAGTACTGCCTCTTGGCTAATACAAAAATGGGCAAAGACTTAGATCATTGGTAGAGCTGAGGTGAGCTGAGTGAAGCCTGGTTGCTCAAACAAGCCACCTGCAACAGCACCCACCTGTCGTTTAAAGTGTCCATGCTGTTAATTATGCATAACTTTAAGCCTTAATATAATTTGAACAGGTGAGTTCTATAAAAATTCACCCTCAGTACAGTTGTCATGAACGGGAAATTAGCTATAGAGACCAAAACTATATTTTGTACCAGGCTGTAAACATGTTTATTTCTGCTGTGAAGTTGGACATTTTAACATGGGGGCTTATGGAGATTGACTTGTTCTGTAGCCAGCCTCAAGTGGACATTTGAGGAACTGCAGTTTTCGGCACTTCTGCATTGCATTAGCTTCATTTGGAAGCTAAATGAAGCAGGTTCTGTGTTCATCAGCTGTTGTCTGTTGTTTTTTTGGTGCAGAACGTTTGATCTACTTCATCTGTTGTAAAAATGTTACGCTCTCCCCACCACACATGTAGACCAGAGACGACAGAACAAGTCTGAAGTAAAAGGTACCATGAGACTGGGTGTGTGATGAGCCAAACCGCTCCTTCACACAAATACTACCATCCTGCTCACTGGTCCTTAACCAATTCTACACAGTTTTCACATCAGCGTAAAGGCTCTGACTTTAAATCTGAGTCTAGCAGTGCAGCTCTGGCTTCATATATTTAAATTGGACTATTCTCTCTGGTGCCATCCATGACTTCCACAATCACACACACATATTCCACTGACTGACTGCGCTGCTCTCAGATGAACTTATATTTCTCATTTGAAAAGAGGATCCATTTGCACCGCTTCACTGCATTGCGGATGTTCTGCTCAGGATTTCTCCTCATATATTGTTTTCAAAGCTTATTTATGTATTTATGCCATCCTTCCGAGTTGTAATCAAAGACTACAATAGGCTGTATCTCTATCAAAGTCTCAGAGAGGCTGTTATTCTCTGCAGACTTTGTAAAAGCCGTATGTGTAAATGGTTTGTAGGGGTATAGTGGGATAATTATCAAGACTGTCACATTGAGTCAAAGTTTTAGCCACAAAAATGCAACAGAGTTTACAGTAGGTGGGAATCAAGAGGCAACCTCTGTGGCTGTAAAGTGAAGCCAATGCAGAAGTGCCAAAAACTGCAGTTTCTCAAACGTCCACTTGAGGCTGGCTACAGAACGAGTTAGTCTCCATAAGCCCCCATGTTAAAATGTCCAACTTCACAGCAGAAATAAATGTTTACAGCCTGGTACAAAAAACTGTTTTGGTCTCTATAGCTAATTTCCCCGTTCATGACAACTGTACTGAGGGTGAATTTTTATTTAACTCACCTGTCCAAATTATATTAAGGCCTAAAGTTATGCAGAATTAACAGCATGGCCGCTTTGATTGACAGGTGGGTGCCATTACAGGTGGCTTGTTTTAGCACTCAGGCGTCATTCAACCAGCATTCAGCCAGGTCTGGCAGAAGAGGCAGGACCGCCAACACGGCGGAGGCCAGAGCCAGAGATTTTGAGTTTCAACGCCTCTTCAGAAACCTGTGGGTGACATCACGCATACACCATCCATTCTTTATACTGTCAGTATTGGGAATACATTTCCGTTTCTGGTGACCTGGAAATTGCTGGTCTATGTCAGCGCTGTAGAACTCTGTTTCCATTCAAAAACTGCATGTACTTTGGAGCCAAAACGAGATCTCCCATTTGCTGCTTAATTGATTTTTTATTAAGATTTATTGTACTGTGCAGAACTACAGCTCTCCAGAAGCTGCTTCCTCTGTTCTTCATACACAGACTACAGTCAGGCTCAGCTTATATTTAGCCTGCACAATCAAAACTGTATTTGCAGCTATCAACCGTTTCAATCTGCTAATATGACAACTTACCACAACGCCGACATCCTGCTGAGCAGTTGAGAATCCACAGTGAAAAGCTATTTCGATTGACTGTTTATTCACCGGCTTCAAACGAAGACTTAAAACATGTTGAATGAGTAAGTAAGGAGATTAAGAGCACCGATTTTTCCTAATGATTTTGTGTATATTTTTAGTGTTGTTACTAAATGTGTGCATTCTTAGGTCCACCTTTTTACTTCGATATATGTTCAACCCATAATACTAATAATCAAACCGTCGTTCTCTGTGGAAAAAACCCACATTTTTCCGGTGGCACGTCATTAATCACTCCATTTATTCAATAATCCGTATCCTTGAATTTGTTCTTCAACCAGCTTCTCTACAATCTTCTGAAGTCTCCGGAAGAAAGGTGAGCAAGAATCCTTGAAGAAGAGGTCAGGGACACCACAACAGTGATGGATGGATGGATGATGGAGGGGGGTGACTGGATGGCCATTGCATTCGGAAAAATACATAATGGTGCTTGATGATGCTTCTTCCGTACAAAACACATTATATGCACCAAGTTGATGACCGTAAAATGGAACATGCAGCAAAAACACGGTAGCCCTCCAAAAGTCATGAAGAAGTCAAGCAGCTACTTTGAGTGAAATGTAATGACCCCTGTGCATTTTACAGCCCTCAGCATGGTGGATATAAGTTATTTTGTGGATGCAGAGCATCACTGCCAGCATGCAGGCTTCAAAACAAATGAATGCACAGTGCAGTGGGTGGGTTCAGAGAAAGAAATGGCGGGGAAGTGCAGTGAAGTGAAGCATGAGGTTAGGTTGACAGCAGCAATACCAAAGCTCAAAATAACCTATATGCACCATGGCAGGGTGGAGATGTATGAATATGGGACTATAAAATGCAGAGAGATGACGAGGACAACTGGGAGGTGACGGAGAGTGAACACAACAACCAACCTTGGTGAGATATCGCATCCTTGCTGCATGAAGGCACCCAGGGAGAACCACAGGCTATTAAAAATCCCAAAGTCGTTCGGAGGGTCTGGGGGGCTCTGAGGGTCTTTGACCTCATCGTTCTCGTCCAGATGCCACTCATAAGGGCTGAAGCGGCTCACCAGGAAGAGCACCACACTCACGCCGATATAGGCGAAAACTATACACATCCAAATCTCATAGGCCAGCGGGTCCAGGAAGGAAAACACCCCAGGCTTGGACTTTTGAGGCTTCTTAATCATAATGGAGATGCCCAAGCTCATAAAGGGCTTAGAGAAGTCTATCACTTCTTCCCGTACCAACGTTATAGTTAGAGGAGCCACGGCTATGTCAGCTCTCTGTGAAAATGGAAACAGGCACACAGGAGGTTAGTCTTACAGAACAAAGCATAAATAACCAACCAATAAATAAAGGAAATAATGATAAACCCAAAGTCAAACCATGACTATATATATATATATATATATATATATATATATATTATAATCACATATGTGACCAGGCACTCAGCTTTAAAGTGCATTCATGGAGTAAACAGATTGGACACGGTGAAATACAGCAGCCCTGTAATAAAGCCTGCGAGAGGGAAATCTGCCATTTGAAAATGAGTCACTCAGCGTTTGTGTTGGCTAATGTCTTTGTCTTCATCCAAATCTCCTCCATGAATCAAGCGGGGAGGCTTGGAAGACAGGGGTGGAGGGAGCTTATGTAAGCAGACCATGAAACGTGAATCAGCCTTGTTAAATTCACCTCCATCAGATCCTCTGCAACGCCTGACAGGCTCATCAATGAGTAGCTTACTGCGCTGAGAAATGTTTGCAGTGAGACGCTCTGAGGGGAGAGCGGTGTTGGAAATATTTAACAAAGGAGTCTTAGATAAAGTTAAGTCAGCAGGCGTCCAGTGTGAGTTCATTTGGAGCTGAATTGCTAATGAATGACAGTCAGTAGATGCCTTATCATGGCTAATTTATGTCATCTCTTCTATATTAAGCTACGTATACAGCGAGGGCTGCAGGAGAGCACAGCAGCAGAAACTACAGGTGTTAAACCTGCAATGAAACACTGTTTGCATGCAGATTCAAGTTCCAGTGTGCCGTGTGTGAGATTTTGAACATTATTCATTCAGCAGCTGAGGTCTCATAAAAGATGCAAATCATCTGGTTAAAGCCAGTTCGAGTGTGAGTGAACCACGAGATGCACGATAAAACCAGTCCAGATGTTTTTACGATTCACAAACAGGGTTTTCAAAACTCATTCAGCACACTTTGACCAGAAGTACAACACATTTTTTGTTTTTATGTTTACATATAAGGTGTAAAATGATGACAGCACATATTATGGGCTTCTTCACCAATTGTTGTCATCGTAGCACGGAGAAGAGGCTGAGTGAAAGTAATAAAGTTTGATATTTCACATGCTAATCTGTCCAATATGTGCTTAGTTTGTAAATGGACTGAGAGAGTTTTATAAAAACCTCTTCTGCTCAAATGTAGAAGATACTTCAAGACATTTACTATGTTTTACAACAAGCGTTAAGTAGCAGGAAATGATGAACGATGCACAACAGAAGTCTGTGAAGGTTCTCAGTTGACCAAGTCTTTCTTTAAGAACGGTTAAATCTGGGGCAACTGGACTTTTGGCCTGTTCAGTTCTGACTGACTGGTGGGGAACTCCAGATATTTAGCCTAGGTGGGATCGTTAACCATCGTCTGAATCGTTAAGGTCACCTGAGGTCTGGTGTGAACGACACTCGTTAAGGTGCTTGTGGACGATGGCCGTTGGAGTCGAGCGTGAATTGTTGTTTAGTCTCCTGGGAGACCTTAACGACTGTTGTTCACATGATCAGACCTCAGGTGACCGTAACGACTCGGACGACAGTCGTCACAAAAACAAGAAGCACTAACGAACCAAGTGGAAACGATGGCCTGGTTAACGATCTCACTAAGGCTAAATACCCGGGTTTGCCCACCAGCTAGTCAGAACTGAAGAAGCCTCTTGGATGAGAGGTGAAACGTCTTTACGGATCTACAACAAAGTCCAGTTGCACCAGATTTAACCCATCTCAAACAAACAATGGACAGTTAACCCCCATCCCCCCTTATGAGCTACACAGATGAACTGACACTTACCCCATAGACCAGTTCACCCACCATCCCGTTCCACGTCTTGGTCTCTGGATCTCTGGCACCGTACTTCCCATCAGGAACTATTGACAGCTTATATTTTATCCCCACATGTTTTGCAATTTCAGAAGCTAAATCGACACAGTAGCCTTCATATCTGTCATTCCCATCCATCTGCATATAGTTTTTCTTGTACATCACATACGGAGCTTCCTGTTAATTAAGACAGAATTTTTGAGTTCATTGTCAAGACAGCACACATCCACAGCGGCCAGACCTCATGGGGTCACACAAGGCCTGGATTGGTACATGCACACATGCTGGGGTGACAAACAAACAAAGACTTGGGGTGGGGATAGGGGGGCGAGGCATGAAAAGACAAACAGAGCAGAGGCTAAAAGGATCTACACAGCATCGTTACAGGCATTTTATCCGAGGACTCGACAGAAAAAATAGGCCAGCTGGGCCAGCGGGGGGAGTTAAGCATCTAACACACATAAAGGAGGCAAAGCAGGATGTCGGGACACCCTCATGCTAACCTCATCCACAGTCTAAATCTGTGGAAATTGGCGATAGGCATAGGTTGCATGTGCTTTGCATCAGCGTGGCACAAGGGGAGAGGACAAGCTGAATGGAGCACTTTTCCAGTTCATAAAGTAAACGTCAGCGACAGCAGAGAGATAACAGATCAAACACATGGAGTTTATTTCCTTCATCAAACAAATGTTGAGCGCAAAAATGTGTGAGCCACATCAAAAGAGTACGACCAAATAAAGCGTCACACTCAATTTTCTTTTCATTCGTGACTATCGTGACAATAAAATAATCTGCTTGTTGTCTTTGATTGACTTTTCCACATCACCTCTGTGCCTTGGATTTCAATAAAATATGTAATTCCTCCAAAAAGTTTAACATGTTTGCCATTAAACCTCCTTTAGATGAACTCATGTCACCTCAGGGATATTCAACAATGGTGATTTACTTCATCATACGGCATGAACATGTTTTTCAGAGGTTATTTGACTTGTCACAGGATACGTGCGCAGTATCCAGCAGTTTATTATTTGAACTAATCCTTCTTTATTTTCCTGTGCTCATGTAGAAAAAACAAAATGAAAGAGTTGCATCCCTCTGATAACAGGATGACCTTTCATTAAATATGATATCTCAATGGGATGTAAGAAAAGCAACATGGCGTTGATGACATGACTGTGACGTCGTCTTTATTCAAACCAAAGGCATGCCTGGCAGTGAGAAAATAATGCAATGACACTACTCTTCTGTTTTTCCTTCCTCACGCTGAATATCGTTGTATTTTCCTGCCTTGTTCATGAGGATAATGAGTTTCTAGACGTTGAAATGAGAATGTAGTGTGACTATTACATTCTGAATTTGTCTAAGATGAAAACATAATAGGCAAAGTCAGAAGGAACGAGAGGCCATGGTTTTAAATGTAAGATAAGGCGCACCTTATCTTACATTTAAAAATGGCTGATGATGACTAACCTGCGATCTGCTACTAGTCTAACTAACTAGCACTGAGTCTAACCCTGACTCTGACATACTAGGAGCACTGGTTTCAGAGATATTTACATTGAAATTGAAAGTTTTAGGTAAGTTGAAGTGAATTTGAGGGATAAACAGCCAAAGGTTGCAGCCTTTAGTTGTTTATGTCCTGCAGATCATTTCATGTCTCCGCTGAGAGAGAGACACACAGCTGGTTTACCTCGGCGTCGCTGACACTTTACTTAATGAGAGGGAAACATCTTTTACTTACGTATGCACTCAATGTGAATACGATGGTGTCTATTCTCTATAGTTATCATTACCAAAGCCGTTATTGTGATGTCACTACTACAACAGCCCACTGTAATATAAAAAAACCAAAATGCTTTGGCACCCACACGGATACAGTTGAAACACTCTTTGTGAATCGACTGTTTCAACATGTAGTGAGTGGATGGAAAGCAACTGAAAATAAAATAATTCTACCCTCCCAGGACAGATTGCAACAAAGGACACCTTGACCTTGAGTGGCAGAAATCTTAAGGTGAAACATTTAAAACCTGTTTGAGAGTGTACCATAATAGTAGTGACCACAATTGTTCGGTTTTCCACAGAAGAGGACTCGTTGGTGACCTGCTGATCCATAATATATACAAATTTTTCGTACTCATTCCAGTAGCCGATCTGAAAACGACACAAAGGTTCACAGTTATTACAAGAAAAAGAAGAAGAAGAAGCAGCAGAAAGACATTTCTACAGTAGAGCCTCCAAGTGTGTGAGTTGGTCGGCTCTATCTGTACAGCAGGAGACAGTGTTGATGTTCGATTTTATAAAAAGCTTGTAGTGGTGCTTCTCACTTCACCTGGGCTACACTTCAGCAGAGTAGGCGTGAGCTATTCCTGGATCAGCAAATGTTCTCTTACATAACAAGAAAGCAGCACCAGTAGAGCCCTCGAAGACTGATAAAATTAATACCAGCAAGACAAACCTAATAGTCCTAACGAGCCTTATCTAGCCTGAGCAGTAGGTTGTTTTCTATTAATACACAAACACTCACAGTAGAATCTAACACAAAAACAAACACTGGCCTGTGTCTACTGAACCTGACGTGATTCAAGTAGCTGCATTATGTTTATTTCTGTCACACTCGTCCAAGAAGAAGTCGACGTCTCTCACTTCTGGAGGCTGTGATGCTCAGTACTCACTCTGTTGTCACTGCAGATTGTCTCACACTCTGTTTGGAGACACAGTTTTGGATGTGATGTGATGTTGCTTTTGTGAGCTCAAACTTTCTTTTGATGCCAGCTGTTGTGGGAGTCCTTTTCAAAGTTCAGGGTCACGGAGTTAGCCGAGCAACAGCACTGTGGGTCTCTGAGGGTTGTGTGTGTGTTTTCAGGCATTGTTTTGTTAATTCAAAGTTATATAAGCTATATTTTTTTCTGTCAGAAAACATTGTCAAAGTGATTGTTAATAGTTTTTTGTTCCTTGTAGAAGAAAAAAAAATGACCTTTTAGTCTCCAAACCTCTGTGAGAGGGGCAGGTCGATGTTTGTGTTTGTGACCCAAATTGCTCTGGCAACTGTAGCTTACAAGCTAATTAGGGGATAGACAATGTTTTGTTACTGCTATTGAAGAAAATGACATAATCGTTCAACATCTAACTAACAGATATTGACAAGTTTCTTGACAAGCTAACAAGCTAAATTACTTTTCTGAGCGAGTGCACTTTGTTTGCTAAACAAGCCAAGGCTGAAGACAAAGACGTGTCCGTGCTTGTACACAAAATGGACGGATTGCAGCTGAAAGGTTGAAGAATTAGTTCATCACTTCAGCATATTTGTCCTGCCCTGTCCTGATCTGAACTGAACATGTCAACGTGTGTTTATTCTAGTAATAAAAAGTGCAGCATCATTTCCCAGGAACAATTTGAGTTGTTCGCCTCTACTGAAAGCCCCCCTGAGTAATGCCAGGTCAAAGTGACCTTATCCAGTCACTGGTATTCTTTGTAAGCGATGTTGAAAACAAGTCTGGCGCCATGGAGCCGAGCCAAAGAGTGTTGAAATAACCAATTGACCAGAAGTAACACGTGTGGCTCGCTGGCATGAATCGGATTAGTGGAAGCTGCCTAACTTGTTTTCTGACAAGTATAAATGTGAGGTTGTTTCCACATATCTGTGATCTTTTCTTAGTTTTCTTGGTGTATTGTTCTCCAGATCGTCTCTTGACTCCCCATTTTTCGCCACCACAAAAGATAATGTGTGCTGCAGCTGTTTTCATTGTTATATTTCCTCCCTTCTGGATATCAGTTTCCTCAAAAGAGGAAGAAGAACGCCTAATTTAGAGAGCAGATCTCTACGCCGTAGCATAAAGCAAACTTTAATGCTACAGAGAAAACTTCAAGTGAATCCTGTTGTTGGCAATGAAGCTGTAAAACTGGACATACAAGAGCTGCTAACCCTCACGGCCTCATTGTAGCGAGGTTTAACTGAGAGTTTTACTGTGATGGAAGTTTAAAGGTCGTGTCAGAGGTTTTCCTTGAGGAAAATGCTGAAAAGTGAGCTGAACTTTAAAAAGTCACATTTGAATAAACAAAGCACAAAATATCAGCTACTAATAGTCTCACACTTTGCTGGTTGCTGCCTGCCTGGACTCCCCATGCATTTGCCTGGTGTCATTTCAGGCGACTGACAGCTCTGCTCTTCATTCAGGCATCAACATGAACCCTTCAGACACCTGACTGGACAGATGAGCACCACTCGCTGGGCTGTCAGCGGTCAAAATTTTAAAATTGGAAACACGTGGTAGCTCTTTTGGAAACAGTTCTTATAAATTATGGACTGTAATCTGTTTCTGGGTAAGTGTGAGGCGGTAAATAGGCCTTGCAGTGGCATAGTAATGCCTCATTTTGGAGCCATGTCCTCATTTAAACTACCACTCCCCTAAAAGTTTGTAGATTTGTTTAGCTTCCAACTGCAGGGCTCAACTGGCTCTCGCTGAATGTTTTCCAGATTCAAATCTCAGAGAGGATGTGAGCTCACACGATTTGGGCTCCTGGCAGCTTCTGTCCAAATGAGAATAAACCCTACTACTCGTGTAACATGCCAAGAGAAAATCCCCATCGCAGAGCTGCTTAGAACCGTTCTGTATTCATGTCAGTGGATTCAAAACATACAGCGCTAATATATATATCATATGCTAATCCTGCTTCCTCCTCATTACCCATTAATTCAATTATGAGCGATGTTTCCGAGGATACGCGCTCACACTTACCCTCCTGGGCCCTCCGGACTTCATCTCGTACACATCAATTGTGTAATTAGATCGTCGACCAAATGTGTCAAACTGGATGTTTCCTGTCATACCTTGTACTTGGACCTGCCAGGCACCAAGAAAAGAATGATAACGCGTGTTCATGTACAGCAAGTGGAAACACAGCTCGATATATGGCATCTAAAGTTGTCTCTGCCGCCTTTCTGTTAAATAATAGCATCATGTTTTGGGCTAATCAGATAAAGTGTGTTAAATTGTGGAAAACAGTGCAAGTGAAAGCAGGGGAAACATTGCTTTGATGATGTTTAGATGATTAGCTCAGAATAAATGAGTTTACTAATCACTAAATTGATAATTTGCTCACATTTCTTAAGTAAGGAAAGGCATATTCAAGTTCTAATATGCTCTTTGGGATGAATTGTGGTACAACTGAGGTGCAAATAAGGTTATAAATGACTGTACTTGTAGATTATGATTTGTAGAGATCCGGCTTAATGTTTAATCTCAAAGAAGAGGGATTTAATAAACGTGAAATGAAGATAAAATCAATAACTTGTGAAGTGAAGAATGAGATTAAACAAAGACTGAACTAGAGAGTGAATAAACATAAAGCAGAGCTGTATACAGAGACAGCGAGTGCCCTCAGTCCTACCATTTTCAGGGCTCTCTCTATGTCGATGCCTTGACTCCACGGCACGGCGGGGTTGGCGAGGCAATCGCCGGCGCTCCCCCTGCGAGACACGTCCACTCGCTGGCGCCGAAGGTACCGGAAGGCCTCAGCGATCACGAGGATGGCATCATGGGTCAGTGCTGATGTGTACTGAAACAAAGGCCACAAGAAACCCCAGTGACGCACCATTGACATCATGCAGACCCCAAGCAGCACAGCAAGGTTATTATCTCTGCAGCAGCACTTTCGGTTACACAGAGAGCAGCGGCGCTGATGTAAAAAGCAGAGAACAAAATCAAAGCCTCACATTATGATTGACATAAAAATTGCACAAGTATGAAAGCCGCCTTTATTTAAGGACAAGCAGGTGACAAGTTATTTAAGCGACGAGATTCAGATTGACATATTTTCTCTGGTTTCACTTGAGTTACTAGCTTAAAACTTGAAGGAAGAGGAGAGAGAGGGAGAGAAAAAGTACCTTTGAAGATGTTAAATAAAAATGTAACTGCAGCATCGGCAACTACGCCTCACTGACCTTCAGAGGAGTGTTTTTGGCTTCTGGAAATTCTCTTTCATCCAGGCGCTCCCAGCGCTGGAGGAACTGCTGGACGATGGGGCTGTCTGGGTTGATGATCTGGAAGCCTGTGATGTTAGCTCCACCAGAAAAGACCCTGTCCAGGCTCATGTTGGAAAAACCCTGAGAGCAAAGAGCACAAATGGCTGGTAGTGGAGCGAGGGATCATTAGCAGCAAAGCAAAAAACGCTTTAGCTTTAGCCCATTATTAGCTTGTTTCTTAGTTATTAATATTTCCTAGTCTATTATCACTACACATCGAGAAGTTTGACTGTACTGAGAGTGTTGCATTTCTATGCACTGCATTGCATCACACTGAGCTGGGTTATTGCTGTTTTCTGTGTTGGATTGTTTCATGTTGCGAGCTCTCACCAGGTTGGCGAGGATGTAGTGGTATCCTCTGCTGTTTTTTCCCGAGGTCACCACCTACAAGTCGCAGGAGGAGACGCACAATGAGTCAAATCTCATAACAGTGAGAACATTTGGAGATTCAGAGATGACAAAAGACCTTCGCTTTCATAACACCGGAGTCGTTGGTGGGAAGAAAGTGGAGATATTTTAGAGCGACATTTGCAAGGGCAGCGAGGAGGTACACGTGTGTGTGTGTTTCATACAAACACACACACACAGAAAGGGAGGGGAGGAACTGTGATGACAGTGCTTGTTGCTTTGCATTAACTTCAACATGTAAAATAAGGTCAAGGCTTCGGCAAACCTCCATCTCCTCTCTCCTCTCTTTCTCTGCAGCTGCCTCTTCCTTCTCTGTCCGTCTCAGCCTCACACTAGACTTAATTAAACCCCAAACATTGTACAGCACCTGTCTGAGCAAGCAGACAGAGAGAGAGAGAGAGACAGAGAGCTGATTTCTTTAAACTTCATCACCAAGCCAAACCTCTCTCTCACTCTTTCACACGCATTCATTTTCTCTCTCTGCATATCTGCCTCCATTCTGATTCTCCATCGCCGAGTATGAAGCTTCAAACTCTGTGGGGGTGGATGGTTGTTGTTTTTTTCCCCTGTCTTTTCACTTTCTGCACTCCTACACAGTTTTGATAAGTATACCGAGGCACTGAAATCATCTAAATGTTAAATATCCAGAGTGATAGTGATATCATGTTGGAGAGATTTTACAAAGGACTTGAATACAGATGAGAAATTTTACACTGAAACAAGGAGATGCATCCCTGTGGTGGATTTGGAGTACTATTTTTATTTCCATTTTCTTTTTGATATAACATTTGTCCAGTTTCTTATTCAGCTCCTACCTGTGTCCTTTCATTCACACTTTAAACCCCTCTGCTTACTCCTGCCTTAACGTCTGGTAGTTGTCAGACAGAACTTGGCACTCTGACTGGAGAAATTTCAACAATAAATCTAATTACCGTCCTCGTGAATGCAAAATTACTTCATTGTGTTTGACATTTTCCACCGCCGACTGAAAGCGTCCTTCGTTTTTTTCCTCATAAGCAAAAGAAATCCCTGGAAGCTTTTTCTGCTTATTGTTTTCCGAAAAGCTTTTCATTTGCTATTCATCTGTGTGAGAGGAAGCCACTGCATTGACCCACGTGTAAAAACACAGCACACACTTAATGAAGCTGCAGCGCCCGGAGTGACTGGCTTCAACTCCCGTTTGTCACCAACACACTCAGCCAGAAAGCACAAGACTTCACACTTCTTCTGCATGAGCATCTAAAAACTGACACCTCAGCTGCTGTTTCTGACTGAAACCTGATTTTGTAGCAAATTATCAACTGTAAACATTTATTGCTTACTGTAGCTACGAGGCACACCAAAACAAATAATAATGTGGATGTATTTCTGTCATTATTTGGCCGTCTACTGGAGAGTCATTGGAGATAAGAAGTCCAGGGCCAGATCGTAAATCTAGACTCTTTTCCAGCATGTAACTACAGTGAAGGTGAAGAGCTACGGGAGTCATCAAAGGTCCAAAAAATATTTGGAGTTCAGGTAACACAGTTTATACTTTCACAAGAAATAAACCCAAGTTGCTCAGAGTAGAGCCACTGCTCCTTCACAGCTGAGGTGGTTCGGACATCTGATTAGGAAGCCTCATGGGGGCCTTCCTTTGGAGGTGTTCGTCCAGGGGCAGACTCAGAACCCGCTGGAGGGGCTACATAACCCACCTAGCCCCGGGATCTCCCAGGAGGAGCTGGAATGCGTTGCTGAGAAGGACATCTGAAACACCCTGCTACACCTGCTGCCACCATGACCCGACCCCGGATAAGTGGAAGGAAATGGATGACTCCGGAGCCGAACTGAAGACAAAGCAGTTCAGCCATCTTTATACCCTACTCTACGCCCACTCCTACATATAATACACTTTTTACTTCAGTTCTTCCATATTTGAATTTCCTCATCCATTTTTTGCACATCCGGACCCCATATTAGTCCACTGTGGCGCCATAATTTACAATCTCAGGCCCCACCCTCGGAGGGGGATTTCCATCCGCCTCTATACGGTTATCAGCGCCATGGGGCCCTGATTCAGGACTTTTCATAAGCCTGCAGTGCCTCAGGACTTTGGTTCAAGGTCCTTTCTGTTCTTTTCTGATGCCGCTCAGAGGATCTTTTTTGAGGATTTTCACTGCTCTGACACCATTATTTCAGATTACATTTATCATCCCCAGGTTACATGCTATAGTAAATGTTTTTTCACAACCAATACTGATTATATGTGACAATATAATGACGCAAACTAAGACTAAAAACACTGAATATGAATATAATGGAGTATATAAGTTCATTTTTTGAACACACACATTCACATGGTCTGCTTCTTGGTTTGTTGAACTACGGCTTTGTGTTATGCTACAAGCTTCTGCAGCCATATTTTATTAACATTTTATTCCTGAAACTTATCATATTGCCTCATAGTCCACTGCAGGTTTTATTTACTTTCATGCACATTTCAAAGATTTACCACTCGGCTTTTGTGTCAAGTGTTTTTTTCAAGAAAACCTGAAAATGTTTTGACTCTCCTGGCAGCTGCATTGGTAGTCGTCGAGTTGGCAGCGCGCACAGACACTGACAGCTCTTCTAAAGTTGGGAAATCTGGCTGGTAGTTCAGGAGAAGGGATGATTCTGGGAGGTGGCTCTTGTCTGATCTTGTTTGCATACAAAACCAGCGAGGCACAGAGCGAAACAAATACATTAACTTATAACTGTGAAAAGTTTCCACACAATTCTTTTTTTACAATTCAAATTAGCATGATTAGCATGAACATAATCGAGTACAGTACTGACAAAGCTTATTATAACAATTCCAGTCCAACAACTTATGATTGTGTTTTATTGCAGCAACAGAATACGGTTAGAGTTTGGTGTCTAGGCTCTAACCTCATCACTCTCAAGGGTCTTTATACACAGAAATATTGAGGAGTGATGAGCAGATATCTTAAAAGGTGGATGCTGGGGACGTGATGGGGGCTGAAGAATGGGCAGTGATGTGGATGTAGGTCAGCAATGGCATTAGTAGAGCAGAGGGAGAGATGGTATTTTTTGCAGCTTAAATAGACCTCCAAGTTAGGAGGGTGCATTTGGATTGGATGATTATGGAGTGGGATGCATGTCACGTGTGGCGCTGCGTGGGTGGCAGCCAGTTACAGACAGCTCTGAACACTTCTTTTATATTTCTAGTACTTTTTTTGTGTGTGTGTTTTCGACACCATCTTCATACGGTTGGGTGCAAGTCTGGACTTTGAACTATACGTCTGGTGACCCATTAAAAAAGCCACAGCTCTCTTGTATACACTTGAAAACAGCGGTTAGCACTGGGCACCTTTAGCATGCACTCTCTGTGGAAAGATGCATGCTGAAGTGAGGAGAAGAAGACGGAGATCCAGAGGTGGATCCAAGCGGAAAAGACAATACAAACTATGCGTACCGTCTGTTATGTCCGTAGACCACAGGATGGAGTCAAAACCAGGTCGCTGCAGCCATCATAAATACCACCATAAATAGACTTAAACAAATGCTACAAAACCGTCAGACTATTTTCAGGTGATGTATCTGCATCATTCTGTTGAGTAAACCCTCTGAAAATAAAATATATCATAAACAAACGTGTTGTATGTATGTTTTACAAACATAAATGGGCGACATGCCAGGAGTGATTTTTCTGCCATTAACTTCCAGGAAAGAGGTTATGAAAATCACGGTCGTTGAGCATTACTCATGTTCTCGTTAAGGATAATTTCATTTGGTTTTGGTGTGGGATTTGCTGCACGCATCGCTCGTTTGGCGGTGCTGCTCTGAAAAATAGCATCTGGGCATAACAAATATTTTTAGGATCTCGATGCTCCAGTTTCACGCTCCCCTGGGATAATCGCTTTTTTGTGAGTATGTGAAACCAGCAGGAACCTGGAAGAGGTCAGGCACTACCGTCACTGAGATGCTTTTACTGTCACAGGATTCATATCTTCATCACATCCTCTCTGAGAAAACAGCTTCTTCAAACAGCTCGGGAGAGGAAGAGGAGGAGGAAGAGGAGGAGGAGGAGGAAGAGGAGGAGGAGGGGTAAGCGAGAAGGGACCTGCAGCACTGATTGTACTGACTGGCTCCTACATTTTTAATGCTCATTGAATGGAAAGGATAGTCTCTGTGTCATGACCTGTCGACTGGTTTCTGCAGTTAATGTTCTCATCTGACAGCAGTCCAAAGCCTCGCAGAGTCCAACCAAGAAGACTGAGTCATATAAACATCTCCCAAAAGTTATTGGGTTTTTATGATGGGCAATCAGTGTGTCATTTCTGTCATTTCATTTTTTTCATTTGATTTACACTCCTGCATGTTTTCTGCTGATTAGAGCCAATAATGCACAAAGAAACGTGTCAATGAGCCCGCTATGGTGAGAGGAAGCAACAAAACGTGGATGTAAACAATGCTGTCATGGTTTGGAGAGGAAATATTCAAAAAATGTAAATGCTTTTTGGTGAAAGATCTACACAAAATTATTGACAATATTTGGGACCTAAATTTGCTGTCGGTTGTGATGAACTACTCTTTGTGCTTCTACATTCAACATCTCCAAATATTAAAATAAAACACCTGTTTGGTATTCTGAGTGCAGCTGATAGAAAAGCAATTACAAAGACATGTACAAGTTTATGCCAGATAGGAATGGTATTATATTATTTATGAAATCTTTGTAATTGAAACATTCAGCTTCTCTGTGAGACAACAGAAAACTAAATTTGAGGAAATGTGTGAAAAGTGGAAAATGTATATCGCTCGTAAACGCCCTTCTTTTGTTTAACTTATTGCAATTTCTTTCTCTTCTTATCTTATTATTTGTGTTAAATGGAAACACCCCATATTGAAAAATAATAAACATATTAGCAGTTTGAATTAAACTAAAGCTCCCTGCGCCAACTGGGGGAAAATATTACACCAAACTCCCTTTAAGGAATACGACATTTTAACAATTCCTTACGTGGCCGTAAAAACACATCACTCTAGAAACACACTTCAGTCCAGCACTAAAGTATTTTTTTTTGTTGTTTTAGGAGGATGCTTTCCTACAAATAAGGAGTCTTAAACTCTGCAGTTAAAAATAAAACACAGCACACCATCTTCCACCCGCGCCAGTGTTGTTACATCTAAACGTATTCACCTCTTTGTTGAGGATATAATCAGAAATATGTGGCCATCTTGCTGTGCTGTAACTCCAGAACACACACAGAGAAAGAGAGAGTGTTTGTCTCCAGTCTCAATTATCTTTGTTTGTCCATCCTCGGGGCTCCTCCTGCCCGCCTGTCTGGACGAGCAGGTCTGTGCTGTGCCGTCTGAAGCAGGCCTGAGCCGGGTCGGGCTGCAGGACGATCAGCCTAAATATTCCTGCAGGAATTGACTCTAATTAAGCAGACTGGAGCCACAGTCCTGTGCAGAGCTGGATGTCTGCCCAAGTGCCTTCAAAAGGATTCGACTCTCTTCCCACTGATGGAGGCTCTTCTTTGTTACAGTGATTTGTCATCTGCTCTCCTCAGAAACTGGAACGGGCATCCTAAGGTTGATAAGTGTCCCTCTCCACCAGTCAACTAATTATCGTCACGCTACTCGAAACAGGGCAAAATGTGAGGAGGGATTTAACTGTTTGAGAAGTGAATTAAAGAAATAAAATTATAGCAGAGGAAAGATTGTTACTCCAAACGCCCCTTTGTACATAAGCCCCTAAGTGGTTATACATTCATATATCTTATTTCCTCAATTTTCTTGTTATAACAAGTGAGTCATTACATCAAAATATCAAATGTTGTTATCCTGAGATAATCTCAAGATAACAAAACATTGTTTTCCTGAGGTAACAGCATAATTAATTTGAAAACAAAAAGATATTCTAGTATATTAAATCATTGCAACTGCAACACACTCCTGATCCTCAAACATTGCTACATGAACGATGTTTCCTGCAATGATTTAATATACTAGACTATTTTTGTTCTAATTATAATTATATATATAAAACAGAGTTTCATTATCTTGAGATCTCAAGAAAATTATCATGTTATAACATCAGTAACTAGAAATCTCAAGAAAACAAATAAAATGAACTGGTTATCACGAGAAAATGGAGGAAATAAAATGTATGAATGTTTGACCACTTAGGGCTTCCGTACCTTTGTTCACTACAAAGCTGAATCTTTAAATAGAAAAAAGTTGAGCCTCATTATGAAACTTCTGTCTGACTCATTAGACACAATATATCCAATATTTTACACTAATTTTCTTTCTTTTTTTTACTTTTTGTTATTACACAAAAGAAAAATAACCCTACCATGGTTAATTTAATTAATTCGGCACATAAATTATCATTTTTTGGCAGTTGGTGCGGCTGTTTATTCTGCTTGCAGTAGCAGTGAGCTACACACTTCAGAACTTCATACAGTTTTCTCAATGAATGCCAATTTCCACAAAATAAAAAAATAAAAAAATGTGTGTGAAGTTGTAATGTCCTTACTATCCTTGTTGCAGTTGTGCATCTGCCAACTCTGCTGCTTGCATGTGTTTGATGTAGATTTTCATCCTGGGCTGCTTTTAACTCAGACTTCTCTAGGGTTTCCTTTGGACGCCCGTCCTACAAAGATGACTTCATGCTTTTCTGTTTTTCAGGAGCAACGAAGTAAAGTGGAAAAATAAAGGAAATGAGGGTCTGAAGCACCGATAGTTGTCTTGTTGTTTATTTGCATGGCAGTGAAGTTTAAGCTGCACATATGCACGTTTCATGCTGTTCTTTCATATTTTTATTTGTAGTTCAAGCTGAGGTTTCATACATACACTTAAAGGTAAACTAACGTGGAAAGCTTGGATTAGAAAGGATATGGATAATACTGATAATATTTACAATATTAATATTATTATATCGTATTTTGAATTCTGTTATTTTAGTTTATACAACAGTTAGTTCAGACAAAGTAATTTGGTTGGACAAGAGTTGTTCCACGAGTGCTAATATAGAGCACAGCACTGAGACTTTTAACTGCATGTATCGCTCCACTTCACAGGTCTTCTAATATTCATGTTACATTAATAGCCACCATCAGTAATCAATACACTACTATTAAAAGTCCAGTGTGTAACATTTAGGAGTATCTATTGGCAGGAATGGAATACAATATTTATTAGTATGTTTTCATTAGTGTATAATCATCTGAAAATAAGAATCGTGTTTTTGTTGTCTCAGAATGAGCCCTTTAGATCTACAGTGAGAGCAGGTCCTCTTTCAAGGAGTCCGTCATGCTTGGAGGGTGAGGTGTGAGTATTCATCTGCAGCTTCACAGCTAGGTGCCACCAAATCCTACACACTGGAGCTTTAATCAAACCAACTAACAGCAGTCAACATCAGAAAAACTTATCATACTTATAAGTTACCTAGTGTTTCTGTAGTGGTGACAAAATGTTTTAAAAATAAACATATTAGCAGTTTGAATTAAACTAAAACTCCATGCACTGTGCGGGGAAAATATTACTCTAAACTATGTTAAGAAATGCGACATTTTAACAACTCCTTACATGTCCCTAAAAACACATACCACTACAAACACAAGATAAAGGATGTCCTATGTCAGGCTCCTTGTCAATACGGCATCAACATAGTCCTTGCTACCAGCTTTATTTTAGTGGAAGAATAAGGCAAACCGTTAAAATAAGAGTTGGTTGGTAGATCAGGTACACGATGAATTAAACAGACTCAAAACAGCTTAATTCAACGTCTATCATGTGTGTGAGATGGTATATTAGGAGTTTCTTCAGCCAAAGTAACTACCCTGTTTCATGATTCCTGTTGATTTTATCAGAAGGTCAAGCTGAGAAAAGAGTCAACACGCTCTTAACTGACTGGTTGCGTTAGCATTTAGCTCAAGGTCTCACACAGCCACTGTCTGTATGTCTGTAGACTCGTAAACTTGTTTATATATACTGTATATTTGCGACAAGACAGTTGTGGCTAAAAATCACCTCGTCTGGGAAGACGTTAATACCACAGAAACCCTTTTTTTTATGTCATGCCATTAAAACAAATGCCCACGCAAAACAACAGACTAAACTACAATTCACACGCAGGATTAAATAACATCCACACAGATGTAATCTCATCCCAACACAGCCTCTTGTTTTACTATGCTACTCTCACAGTGTGGAATTCCAGTGCACCTCTGGGTGTTCGGCACTTCTCCTATTTCCCTCCACACTACTAGACAGGGAGGCTCGCTCTACATGGCTCAATTCCCACAAGCACTCTGCCTTTCTATCTATCTGTCTGTCTGTCTGTCTGTCCACAGTGCAGCAGGAGGCTGGAGGTGACTACTCCTGTGGCAGCGATTATAAATCCACTGTGCTTCTATTACTGATGAGAAGCCTTAAAGATGTTTATCGCTCCATCTTTACTTTACTGGAGGGATGAGCAGACTGATACTTTTAAAGGCGATAAGAGGGCCAACAGGGGAGCAAAGAAAACCCTCATAGTCCTAACACCAACATGCAGTAACTAGTACTTTAACTGGAACGGATAAGATAAACCTTCCACATTGATGTTCCTGAGCTGTGACCTTTCCTTTGATTTTACTCAATAACTGAGTGAGAGAATATCAGGAGGGAACAGCAAGGGTTGAAAGATAAGGAAGACCAAAAGGGAAGATAAAGGTGCAATAAATGGCCCTGCTACCTGAGTTATGTCATGGTTTGGGGTTTAGTATTGTTTAGTGTTTCCTCTTTTATTTTGTAATTCTCCCCTTTCCATGTCTTGTGTTACTTTACTTCTTATCAGTTCTCAACAAGCGGCAACCTTTGTGGCTGTGAAGTGAAGCCAATGCAGAAGTGCCAAAAACTGTAGTTCCTCAAACGTCCACTTGAGGCTGGCTACAGAATGAGTCTCCATAAGTCCCCATGTTAAAATGTCCAACTTCACAGCAGAAATAAACATGTTTATAGCCTGGTACAAAAAACTGTTTTTGCCTCTGTAGCTAATTTCTCTGTCCATGACAACTGTACTGAGGGTGAATTTTTTATATAGCTCACCTGTTCAAATGATATTAAAGCTTAAAGTTATGCATAATTAACAGTGTGACCGCTTTGATTGACGGGTGGCTTGTTTGAACACCCAGGCATTATTCAGCCCGTGTTAGGTCAGCCATGTCTTTCCTGATTTTTAGGTTAGCTGGGAGGCAGAAGAGGCAGGACTGCCAACATGGCGGCAGTCAGAGCCGTCACACTGTGAACTTCAAAGCGGCTCTGCAGAAATGTGTCCATTCTTTATACTGTCAGTGGTTTTGACTTGTGTCTCATCATTTTGCCTCCTGTTGTGTATTTAGTCTCTGTGTTCTTTGGTTTCCTTTGTCAAGTCATACTTGGTACTGTGTTCTGTGTTCCTTCTTTGTGCTTCAGTTTTTTGCTTTTACCTTCACCATTTATCAGCTGCCTTTTTGTTGTTTTTGTTTTCCATGCCTGTGAGTAAATTATTATTATTTGTTCACCTCATGTCTGCATTTGGGTCCACTCCTTGAACTGAAACGTCACAAGTTTTGCTCCTATTCCTAAATTTTTTATTCCTAAATTAATCCACTTCTCCTTTATTTTATTTATTTTTCTATTTATTTCTCCTTAATACTGCCCGAACCTTATATACAATCCTGTATATTTTATTTTATCTATGTAATATCTATGTTTTTCTATATAGATGAAAATGATCACTGATATAATGAGATACTGTCTGTATAAACCTCTGTGGCTCAATAATAATGTGCATTTATCAACAAATAAAGTTACAAGATGACAAAATAATTAGCACAAAATAAATGACAGAGGTCTGTGTTTGCTTCATTTATAATGCACTGTGTGCGGATGATAACCTGAGTGCAGAATGTATTATTATTTTGATGATTTTAGGGCCGATCCTAAACGCTGGTTGAAAATAAATCATGCTCAGAATGATTGTTTTCTGATGCCTGAGTGATCGCCGTTGTGTTTGCTCACTCCTGCCTTTGTGAGAGATCTTCCCTCAGGCTAGGAGGGTAGGCTATTTATAGTAGGCTCATTGTTGTTGCTGTTATGGGACAGTGTGTCCTACTTACACCGAGAGCTGATATTACATTAAAGCAAGTGTTGATGTCACAGCTCATATAAGGAATCGTCCTCTAGAGATGCTGGCGTGTCTTGCCACTCTCGAGCATCTGGAGAGATCGTCTCCTGACAGACGTTGCCTGAGAGAGGCCACCATTCACATTAATCCGCCACAGTAAAGAGATTAGCATTGGATCAGCCTGTGTGACACCAAGCGATCACCATTATCTGATTGGATAACTTGAATCTAATACGCAGGCAATTTGAGAACGTTTGAAGAAACCTGCTGCATCAACGTAAAGGGCAGAGAAAACTTCTCCTAATTAATGAAAATGTTCTGCGCTGTCACTAAAAATATTCCCCTGTGTCAGAGGATATGAAGACAGATCTGCAGTGAAGGTCAAAGTGAAACTCATAAGGCCGGTGATAATGAAGATCATTATGTAGAGGGCAGAAGCACACACACAAATATCTCAGCAAAGACCGGAAGGTTAAGATGTGCTCTGGATTAATGTTTCAAATGTGCACACGCACAGAAAACAAACTACACTATACTGTACATTGTGGCCTTAATGGTTTTTGTAACACGTTTCTCTGCTGTGCAGCTGTACAGTAGCTGCAGTAACCCCAACTGAAGTAAAACATACTTTTAGCTGTTGAACTGGTCACATTTTATTTGCCTAAACAATAAATTGAACCAGAAAAACAACTCATATGAGCATTTTTGAATCCCTGCTACAGCTGCCACTAATGCTCCTGTAACTTTGCTTACAGTGTTCATTGAGTATGTTAAGTTAGGTGTGTGGTCCCCTGCTCCTGACTGGTTCTAGCTGATGAGGCACGGCTACCCTCATTATCTCTTCCTGGAGACCTGGAGGATCCCGATTGGAGCAGCGCTCCAATCCTCAGGATCCAATTTGAAGACAACTTACTTAAATTTAAACAGCCTGTTTTGACTTGAACTTGCCAATGTGCCTCTTGGTATTATCCTTGTGATATTTACTAACCTGTTTTTGGCTGAAGTATTTTGTTCACTACCTTAAGACTGGGACAGATCTAGTTGACTTGGCTGATAGCACTCACATAGAGATATTTTTATTTAGAAGCACTAGTTTTAGTGGTGCTTTTTGCTCCATGTTTTGTAGTTATCAGATAAAGGTTAGATGGTGATCGAAGTTTTTCTTTCCTTTTTTGATTTTGTTTAGGTAGTTAAGACTGATTTTTAGAGAGGACTCTTTTGATTATATTTGTTTATTTTCTTTGGTTTGAACAGCATCCACTCACCCTTTGTTCCCCTTGTAATTATATATATATACAATATATAATCTGTTTTACAGAGTAGAACTGGTTTTATATTACTTCTCTTTCCCTACACAAGCAGTCCCTCTGCTGTATATTTAAGGCTTATTTACATGTTTAAGGTTAGGGAAAGTTTAAGGTACATTTTAAGGAGCGATAAACTTTCCCGAAGCTAAACCGGTGCCAAACTCACACACCCAAAAATCCATCTCTCCTCTGACCTCTGACCTTTACAAGCACTTATATAACATGAGAGGGAGTGGTGTACTGAATATTAGCCTATGACCACAGCCGTGCTGACATTCAGTACAACGTCACAACCACTCATTAATGGTGTAATAAGTGACAACAAATTATGATTTCTTTGTTTATTCAATCATTTATTTGGCTCCTCCAGCACAAATAGTTCTGCAGCTGTACTGGGACTGCACTGTTGCCAAGCAACACATCAACATTTTCCTGAACAGCAGCTCGCTAGCTTTGATCTATGAGTCCACATGTTACCGCAGCTCAGTCAACGTTAATATTTTTGACACTTAGCCAAGTCTGAAAGCCTGAAAGTGTTGTTTGCCTCACGGTGTTAGCTTTGTTTTTGCTCTTCTCTAATTTGTCTCATGTCGTATGAGCACACCTGGAAGTATCCAGGCTTCTTTCCTTCCCTTTGTCTTCTTCTGACAAAGAAGACTCATGGAACGCCTCTTGTCCAATTAAATTACCTGGTCGGAACTAACTGTTATATAAATAACAATATCACACTACTTTAGCGACAAAAGTGATTTATTTATATGGACAGATTAAAGCAGGAGTTAGAGATTTAATTTATTTGATCAACTGGTTGGTGGTAAATTTTGTGTTGACTGGCTTTTAATTGTGCATAAATGTACAGTAAGCTTTGATATCATTTTTTATTTATATTAATTCATATAATGTGTTGTGTATAGTATTTTAGGTGTGTACAACAGGAAGATTAGCTGAGTGCATCAAACAAATAACTTTTAATTTGCTGGGGTTTTTTTTTTTAACATTGGAGCATAAATGGAGAGCTCCTTTTTACATTTGTATTATTGATGAATGTTTTTTTGTCATATTTCTGACTTGTCTGATATTTTTTTTGTTACATTATCTCAGCTAGAAATGACCTGTTTTGTCCAACAAGCAGTGTGAAAACCACTGAATTAAAGAAAAACAGACAAAAGCAGCAAGGTTCTCACATTTTGTGGCAGGAAACAGTGTGATACTGTTACTGTGATAATATTCACATATCATAGGTGGGTGTCTAACATGAAACATGGATACATTCACATACATAAAACATAAACACATACATACTATACATTCACACATTCATTCATCTTATGATCACACATACTCGACTCACTCCTCTCCCCCTAGAATGAAATATTATCAACATTCAGCTATCCAAATAGCCTGAAGCATGTGTGAAAAAAAACACCAGTCAAAAGAGAAAAAAGCAGGCGTGCATCGAGGAAAACCGTGACCATGTGTGCGACACAGTTTCTGATTCTCCAAATGAACACAAATGATCTTCTGAGTGAATAAACAAATCCCAGTTAACCCTCATTTAATGCGTTTTTGAGAACAAAGTATTCTCCATAGTGCAACCGCAGTGCATGCAGCACGCATTAGCAAACACTGAATCTCAATCAAGACTCGTGGGAAAACTGTAGCTGATGATCACCTAGGAAACAAGGACGAGGAGGCTGCTTTAATTCCTCCACGTGAATTAAGCCCAGGTGACCTCAAACAATGTGCGAACACAAAAATAAAACAACAAATAACAAACCTTAATTGAATGTGCCCGTCTCGCCTGTTTTAACACCGTCTCCTAAATGAGTATGCTGAGATCTGAGGCGATCACGATGCACTCCAGGTGTTTACGGTAATGATGGTGAAAGAAATGAAAAGTGGGGGATCAGAGCGAGCTGGGAGAGTGCCATATTTCACTGAGTGTGTAAATGGAGAGGACAAAAGAAACATGCAGAGCTGGAGGCTGAATTTAAGTATTTAAAGAAACAAATGTTGTTTCCAGTGTGTTATTTTACTCTTTGTCACTCGTGGTGTGTGTTGGCTCAATACCTGCTCCAGTATGGAATTGATCCGGTCCACCTCACAGTCGATGAGAAAACGTTTCTCCTGCCGGCGGTCCATCTCCTCGATGATGCGTCTGTACTCTGTGGGGTCCACGATGTTTCCCACCGAGCGAGCTGTCACCTGCCAGTTATTGGCTACAGCCGACTCCATGATGGCCTGGAGGATTGCAAATCCTAGAGGAGCACAGGGAGAAGAGCTCCATTGTTGTTGTTTTTAAAGCACATAAAAGTTGAGGATCCAAATAGCTGAAAAGAAGACACCTTAACCCGTTTAAAGGCTTTTAACCAGCAACTATTAATAAACTCATGATGCACTGTGGAGCATGTAAGAACAAACCTGCAGCTTATGATAGCTTTGAGTAATTACCAAGCGGCACCCTCCTCTTGCCAAAAGTGCCAAAAACTGCAGTTCCTCAAACGGTCACTCGAGGCTGGCTACAGATCTTCATAAGCCCCCATGTTAAAATGTTCAACTTCACAGCAGAAAAAAACATGTTTACAGCCTGGTACAAAAAAACGTTTTGGTCTCTATAGCTTACTTCAAAGAAGAAGATTAACTTTATTGATCCCCCAATGGGTAAACCACACACACACAAAGGGCTTATAGATGGTGGAGTGAGGGGCTGCCATGTAGCGATGCCCTGGGAGCAGTTAGGGGTTCAGTCTCTTGCTCAAGGTGGTGAACTGGCACTTCTCCAGCTACCAGTCCACACTCTATACTGTAGTCCGTACTGGACTTGAACTGGACAAGTCTCTATGGACTTAACCTCCATTTTTATAACAATAAGGGTGAATTTTTTTATATCTCACCTGTTCAAATTGTATTAGGGCCTAAAGTTTTGCATAATGAAGAGCGTGGCCACTTTGATTGACAGGTGGTGCTGTTACAGATGGCTTATTTAAGCAAGCTCCGCCTCAGGTCCGCCAACGATTCACTTCTTTGCCCATTTTTGGATTAACCAGGAGGCGGCAGAGGCAGGACTGCCAAGATGGCGGCGGCCAGAGCCACCACACCTCTTCATAAACCTGCAGGTGACGTCACGGATACGACGTCCATATTTTATACTGTCTATGATAATAACCAAAGATAAATCAGGAGGTAAACAAGGTGTTTTTGAGTGACATGGGACATGTTCTTGCATTATATGCATTAACAGTTTGTATATTTATACAAGAATTAATATCAGAGAAGTCTGACAAAAAGTTAAGGAAGCCGGTATAAGAGAAATTCAACAGACAAAACAGATTCAGGAATAGAGAAAGGAAAGACGAGATGGAAAAGGAGTCCACAGAGAGGTCGATATACCCACAAAAGATTAAGCTGTGGTACCCATTTAAAAGACAGAGAGGTTACAGAGCATAATTAACCAAGTCTTAACTGGGAAATGGCTGAGTGTCCCATGCTGCCTTAGCAGTGTGTCACTGGAGACTACCTCGGTTATCTGCCTCACTCAAATTGACAAATTTAAGGCTAGACTTGGCACAAGTAGAGAGCTACGACACCATGATAAGATGACAAATACTCTGGAAAATGTAGTTAAATGGACTGCTAAATAAGCAGTTAAGCAAGCACAATTGGAGCAACTCAGTGGTGTGTTTACTGCAGAGCTCACTGTGCAATGGGATGAATCAGTCACTGAGGTGTATGAAAGGAAGAAGCTGAGCTAACAGTAACCTGGCTGAGCACCGCTCTGAAAAGACACGATAAACCTGCAGGAATTTGGAGAATACCACTGACAGTTTACTAAGGAGGTTAAGGATACATGGTCAGCAGTCATGATGGGCCACAAAGGCAGTTTCTAAATCAGCCGAAAAATGAATAACAGCGACTCTAGCTGAGAACAAAAGAAACCAGAAAGCTTTTGTTATATTTATTTAAAATAGTTAAGGTGAGGGAAGTCATTTTTCTACATTCCCTTTGAGAAAACAAACAAGAGTTCTGGCTAGAAAATAAACAAGAGCAGCCATCAGATGAGCAATTTCAGAAACAACACGTCATGCACCTTCAATCACACTTCAAGGTTCTTATTTGTTTAGATATTTGTTTTGAATATTTGTTTCGGGAACTTGTTTTGGTATTTTTTGGGGGGTATTTGTTTGAATATTGTTTGTTTTGTTTGACAGATTGTCTATTTTGATTATTTTGATTATTACATACATGTATGTACTATGTTATATGTATTCTGTCTAAATTAAATTTCCACTGAGGTTACTGTTTTGAGCAAGAACCCTCAGCTTTATATGCATTAATCTGATTCACTGTTACAGTAAAATCAGCTGTGATATTATCACTTAAAGGGTGGCATTGGTAAATGTGGATTATAGAGCTGGTGCAGTTAAAAGGAAGTGAAGGTGAACTGTGTGATTTACTGGGATTGTTCCAGGAAGCCAAAACCTCCCGCTGAGCTATTTGAAGGTTTTATGGAGCCGATTCAACAAAACATCTGTTATGTGAGGACAAACACGGTGACACGCTCACTCACAAACTGAAAATGTAATGGATAATACCATCTGATGTTTGGCTCTCAAAAAGGGTTAGGAAACATTTAATTTCATCTTGATTACGTATATTATAACATTAACAATTATAGGTTTAAATAAAATGATCACAGTATGGCTTAATGTCCAGGGATGAACAATATTTAATGTACAATATTTGTGAATAAATTAGGTGTGTATTTACATTTACATCATTACTATTTCGGATAATAGGTACAGAATTACTATAAAGAAAGTGATTGGCCGATTGGCTGATTGACCCGCAGTAACAGGAAATGGGTCACTGCCACAGGGCTTCATGTGGCTTTTTAAAGGGATCAATCTCTTTTAAAGCATCGATCTGCCTCTGTGAAACAACTGTGACGTCAAACCAGCTTTGTTTTTTGAGTTCAGGATGATTTTTACTTGAATTAAGTTTAACTGAGCTGACTTTACAACACTGGCATGAATTATATAGATAATATTTAGTATAGTAGTATTTTTACAAATTACTGCATCCTGAGTGGGGTTTTCTATTTTTGCAAAATGTCGAGATTAAAATGTTTGTGTTCAAGAAAAGAAATAACGCTCAATTTAATTTCTCCACAAGCTAAGTGACTATGTTTACCTCTTTCCAGTTCATTGAGGCTGTGAGACAAAACTTATAAATTTGGATGAACAGCAGCCATTTAAAAAACGCATCATGTGGGAAGAGCGCTGACCCTTGAAAAAGTAACATCTTATCAAGCAGAAAATATATTAATAAACCTAAAACAGCGGAATAAATAACAGCTCCCAAGATAGATAATGACAGCCCACATCAGAAATTTGCATTTTTCCATTATCTGAAGACGAGCACGCAGAACATGTTGAGTGGTCGTGAAAATGCACGGCGGCAGGAGCTCATTACGAGCCGTATTGGGTCATAACTAACAGACAGAAAGAACTGGTTTACCACCATCCAGCACGCGACAGCTGACTGGACTAAATGAGCAGAAGCAGCATCTCATGCTGTGTTGCCCTTTTTCTTTCAGAGCAGAGATAAAAACTGCTGATTCTATAAAATAATGCATATTATTACGGGTGCTGAATAAGCTGGTGTAAAATGTGTTTATGTAAATACAAGTCAGCTACAGAGCCTCTCTGCTGGCAATACACAGGCTAAATGAAAACTGGTTCTCACTCTCTATCATAGTCAAGTGATGCATAACATCCCTGCAGCACAGAGCAGACTGCTCTTCATTATCATGGCTACTGAAGCTGGTATGTCACCTCCTGTATGTATGCTTTATTACGTTATACAGAAATATAAAGTGCTCATTAATACTTTAGAGTTTGGGTGTGTTTCACAGTTGTTCATGCATTATTTGTGAAGGTATACATATTATAATGCCTTGTCTTGGACTGTTGAACATGTCTTTTTAATGTTAAAGTGTTGTTATTGCTGTTGCTGGATTTTAAACTTACCCCTCTCTCCCTCTGAAAAATGCGTCTTGCTTATTGTTCCTTTACTTGCATGTTTGACCTTCACTGTGCATAATGATGTATGTGCATCTGCTGAAAGGGGAAAGTTTCTTCTGTACTCACCTTAAAGGGCAACTTTGGCATTTTTCAACCTGGACCTTATTTTTCCCATGTTTTTGTGTCAAAGTGACTAATGGGGACAATAAGTTTTGAATTTAGTACAGGATTGAGTGAGAGTGCTGCAGCCTGCAGCCGCAAACAAGGCTACAACCATAGACGGTATAAATATGGACGACGTAACCGTGACATCACCCACAGGTTTCTGAAGAGCTGTTCTGAGTGTGGCAGCTCTGCCGCCTCCCGGCTAATTTAAAACTCTGCAAAGACGTGGATCGTCGGTGAAGCTGAGGCGGGCTCAATGACGCCTGGTTGCTCAAACAAGCCACCTGTAATGCCAGCTACCTGTCAGTCAAAGTGTTCACACTGTTAATTCTGTATAACTTAATATAATTTTAATGGTTCAGTTATATGAAAATTCAGACTCTGTACAGTTGTCATGAAATTAGCTATAGAGACCAAAACTGTTTTTTGTACCAGGCTGTAAACATGTTTATTTCTGCTGTGAAGTTGGACATTTTAACATGGGGACTTATGGAGATTGACTCGTTCTGTAGCCAGCCTCAAGTGGACATTTGAGGAACTGCAGTTTTTGGGACTTCCGCATTGGCTTCACTTAATATCCACGGAGGTCATGGCTTGGTTACAATGTAATCCTTATATCCTTAAATCCAATATGCTGTACGTCCAATAAGAAAGCTTGGTTCGCCACTGACAACACGACTCTAAAGAGAAATGAAACACTTTCTATTCCTTTTACTTGATCCACTGTGGGTCTAACCAGGTCTCTCAATCAAGGAGAAGTCTCATTCTAAAATCTCGGGAGAGGTGAGGTGACTTGTTACAGGAAGTCAACAGTGAAAATAAGAGCGTAGTAATGCACCAGCCAAGAAGAGAAGTCAGTTGTGTTGGAGTAAAGAAATGGTAGCTTAGTGTTGTGTAATAGATTTTGAGTGTCATGCCTGAATATTTATCTCATTGCGACCATGTGGATGAGGACTTTGAATTAGATGGCTGTCTATTTATTTGAGCCGGAGGTTTAAGGATAAGACTACAAATAGAAGAGCTGTCAAGGAGAGAGAGAGGGAGGCGACAGGCAGAGGAGATGAACCAGCTGCTGCAAGGCTGCGAAACTCTGGAGACTGATGATGATCCTGTGGGTGATCCTCTGTCCACAGAGGAGATTTCACAGATCGGATCAAACAAAAGGTACAGAAAACTATATTAAGGCTTAAAGTTATGCATAATTAACAGCATGGCCGCTTGACAGGTGGGTGTTACAGGTGGCAACATTTGAGCTTCAACAGCTCTTCATAAACCCGTGGGTGACGTCAATGTTTTATTCAGTCTATGGTCACGCCCCTTCAGGCTTCCTCCGTCCAAGTTCAGTGACCTAGATATTCCTTATCCGGACATCTATGCACATTTGATTGAATCCGAAGGTAGCATTAGATAAAGTGTGTCTGTAAATAACCAACCTGTTTATAGCCGACTGTTTGATCTGGGCTAAAGGCTTTTGAAGATTTAGTTGGAGACGACAGTCATGCTGCAAAACTGTATGACTGTTCTCCAGCAGCCTCCCACTCAAGCTAGATATCCATCTAACTGTCAGCAGCATCATTTAGCTATTTACATCACTGACAGTGAATATTCATGTATCTCATGAGCCTCAAATCTTTGGTTTGGTTATTAATACAGTTGTTTAGTTTCAATTCGATACTTCATAATTACCTAACACCTATCCTAAAGTAGACGTAAAGCAGCACGGTCCTCTTTCAGGCTTGTCTTTAGCATTCATGTGCAGAATAAACGGATGACATTTGCTGTGTCGTGCAGTGCTGACCTGTACTAATGTGCATCATTTCATCAGTTTAAAAAACACATTGGTGACTGGTGGCTGTTACTAATGGACATGTGAGCTGACAAGTTCCCAATAGAGCTCCTAAGTATTCAGAGCACAGTGACTCAGCTGACATGTCCGCCCTCCATTCCCCTGCTGGTGACCTTCACAGCGAAGTGCTCGGCAGACAGCACTCAGATCAGGTATGGCCTTTAATGACAAGTGGCTCTCGCTGGGTGACACCACATTAGCCACTCAAGAGTCTGAAGAGGCAGACGAGGTGTGTGTGTCCTCGTGTCTGACACTCGGGGGAGGTTAAGGAATTCAAAAAAGCGGTATTAGAGCGACTGTCCTGTCTGACTACATTGTGACTGAGTCTGATCATAGATAAGAAGCTGCTGAGCTGACCTGAGACTGGATCTGAATCTGTCATCATCCAGACTTTATCTGGTCACACAGGCAGAAACATGTTGGGTTTTTTTTTTATCAGCTCAAACATATCAAAACACGAATCCAGTCAAGTATATCTCTGCTGGCAGAGGGGAAATGAAAAAGCAGAAGAGAGTGTCAGCTCTCCTCCCAGTATTCTGACACATAGTACTGAACACCATAAGCTCGACTATTGGTGACATTTTGAGACGTGTTAGTAGCTGCTTAAGAAAAAGGATTTGAGGGGATTTACAAACGATTCCCTTGAGAGTTTTATTTTCGTTCCTTTTCTGTCACTAAACTAAGCTGGATATTTTGGATTCAAACAGTTGTATGAGCTTGTCGATGTTAAGCTTACAATTAAAGATATGCAGAAATAAAAAAAGCTAAGTTTGAAAGTCCTGAAGGAATTAACTGAATGTGACATTTAGTGTGCTCTGACTTCAATAACCACAATGCAAATGTGAAATCTGAATGGCAAAGGACATGCGACGTCTCTCTGTGAATGTTAACACTAGCGTGATTTATCAGTCGGTGCACAAACGACAATGTCTTTTTGGTGCAAGAGTTTTCGTTGACTTTGTAAACAGATGGTGCGTTTTACAACAGCCAGCAGGCAGGACAACCATCAAGGGCGTTTACAGAGTCAATTATTCAGCACCGTCATGAAAAATAATACATATTCAAAATCAGGAGCTTATTGTCACAAAGCTAAATATAGCACGGAAATCACAAAATATGTTTTACAAAAACAGTGGTGATGTCAGGCGAGACATGAAGCCCTTAGGTGTTGTATATTAGTGCTAAATGTCCAGTTACAGGCATAACTTCATATCTAATATCAGTATGAACATGTGTTGAGCTTCTTTTAACTCACTGTTTTAGTTTCACACCCTGAACCTGTACAACACATTTCAGTCACAGTGAGCAGGCAACAGTTTTCAATAGAATAATCCAATGGTTTAACAACGAAGTTTTTCGATGCACAGTTGCAATGACTTATTTTATGTCTATAATCCAGAATACCATTAAAAGATTCAGAGAATCCAGAGAAATCTCTGCATGTAAACCAACATTGAATGCCCGTGACCTTCGACCCATCAGGCAGTGCTGCATTAAAAACCCACATCACTGTGTAAAAGATATTCTAAGATGGGCGCGGGAACTCGCTGCATCTATAAATACGAGTAAAGCTGAGCCAAGCTCATCTGAAATGGACTGAGGGAAAGTGGAAAGGTGTGCTTTGATCTGACGTGTCTGTATTTCAGATGTTTTTTTAGAAATCATGGGCATTGTGTCCTCCAGGATTAAGAGGAAAAAGACCATCCAGATTGTTACCAGCTCAAAGTTCAAAAGCCAACATCTGTGATGGTATCAGGGTGCGTTAGTGCCCATTGAGTGATGGGTAACCTGCACATCTGTGAAGGCACCATTGATGCTGAAAGGTACATACAGGTTTTGGAGCAACATATGCTGCCATCCAGACAACATCTTTTTCATGGACGTCCCTGCTCATTTCATCAAGACGATGTCAAACCACATTCTGCACATATTACAACAGCACGGCTCTGAAGTAAAAGAGTCCGGGTACTAAACTGACCTGCCTGCAGTCTAGACCTGTCTCTCTTTGAAAATGTTTGTCACATTATGAAACGTAAGACATGACAAAGAAGACCCTTGAGCAGCTGAAATCCTACATCAAGAAAGAATGAGAAAATATTCTTGCTGAAAGGTACATCCAGGTTTTGGAACTGGGACAGAAGGGGGTGTTGACAGAGGAAGCTAAGAAAACAAAAAGAGAGTGACCGCCGGACAAGAGTAAATCTGGGACTGACTTTTAGTCGTTGGCGAGAGCTTGGTGAAATAAAAAGGCTGAAAGACAGACGCCAAGTTGGGCTTCTTGCTGTTGGACTAGTAAGTAATATTAGTTGGCTGCTATGTCTTGTGTTGTTACACCTGATTGATGTTTGACTTGCTAGTTATTGTTCATAAGTAATGTAATCATAACAAATACACGTGTGCAGCTGTCCATATTCACAGTGGGATTACACTCTGTACAACTGAGGCGCTAAATCACAAAAATACTCATTTCTACGCAGTGTTGCTTAAAGTAAATAAGGAATCAGGCTGTAAATATTGAAAATCATAAATAACAAAGTCAGAAGTAGATGAAAGAAAGACACACTCACACAGTATCTGTCGGCAAAGAACAAAAGTGAAGAAAAAGCTTTGAGTTGTTGCAACATCTGATTCCTCATTCTGCACAGCGTGTCCTTTCATCACATATGAGCTCAGTTTTGGTGGCTGCTTCTCAAAGAGAAAGAACAGATGACAACTTGTCTCATGAAGAAGTGACATGAAGCAAACCTGCAGCACGCCGACAACACTTAAAATGTTTTAACGTCATGCAAACGAGCAGTACGTTTGCAGTGCAAGAACCAGCGACAGTCAGGCTGAGCGGCAAACAGTTGGTATGTACTCCCAAAAAGTTGTTTCAAATGTCTTTTCCTCTCAAGCTACCACACTATAAGTACAACTCTGAGTTTATGTTTCATACTGTACTGATGCTCAAACACAATTTTGCACACTTTGCTTTGAAGTTTGTCCACAAAATGCAACCAAAAGAAATTGTTAGAGCGAGCAGCACAAAGCAGAGTTGGCCTGTATGTGGGATTCTCTTGAATATATGAGCTTAGTAGCCCACACAGCACTGCCCAGGAGATCAGTATGTACTCCTCTGATATGGTGTTCTTTGCAGCTCAGAGGATTGAGTTCAACTGTGGACAAAATAATACTGTAGGTTACTCACAGTCACGTATCGCGTGTTGGCATAAAGCATCTTCTAAATCACATATTATCATCGTTTTTCCTTGATCTGCTCGCCTGAAATTTTCAGACCCTGAAGGAAAAATACTTGATCAAACGTAGAATAAAACATCCACAAAGGGATTTATTTCATCTGTGGCAGACAGAGTTGGACAAAAGAGACAGGCTGAGGCTCTGCTTGGCACCTGGTTGTGTCTTTCTTCCTGTCTGTCTTGGGCAGCGGCTCACATGACGGCCGAGCGTGGTGTGCAGTCTCAATTGTGACTCAGTCGTCCCTCCCCCCTCTCTGGAGAAGGTGACCTCTTTAAAATTCTCTTGCAGGCATCTGAACTGCGCCGTTGTCATGCGATGCCCAAAGCTGAGTGCGACACCAGAAAAAGCCACTGAGCCTACTTCAGAGAAATCTCCACACTTATATGTGGCTCCACAAAGACGACGAAATAAAAATGGATTAGAGCTGCCAAATGACAGCAAAAGGACACTTTTGAGTACAATTAGCCTGACGACGCCTACCAATGCAGATAACAGCTCCTTGTTCCAAATTAGCTGAACCGCAAAGAGCCCAGCTCCTCCACACCACCCACTCCTGCCAAATCAGAGCTAATCAAACAGATTTCGTATCTAATGACAGCTGCAAAGTTGCAAACAGATTGTGTTTCCGTTCACCTTTTATGTAAGTTTTATTCACATCGCATTAAGTAATTCATGAACTTTTGTCGCACTCAAATTCTGGTGTCATATAAATGCATAAAGACAGCCAGAGCGAGAGGCTAAAAAAACATATAAATATATATATATATATAAAGCATAGATATTTGAACTACATACAAAGAAATGGAGCAGGCTGGCTCTTGCCCATTAGTGAGAGGAGAGCTGCACTAACTGCCTGTTCTTTTTCAGCTCTCCTATAAAAATAAAATAAAATAAAACACCCTCTCGTCTTTTAAGCAAATAAAAATGGCCATTTTCTCTTGGGCAAACAGAGAAGCACACATCACATCAATCTCTTTCATAATGCAAAAAGACTACTGTTGTAATGGCCTTGTGTTATCCTGAAAGCAAGTGTCCTGAAATAGATGAGGCACGTTTTTTTTTTTTTTGAGCAACACAGAGCAGTGCCTACTGTGTAAAGAAGAGTCACCTGCTTTTTTTATTTGGCCATATAAAGTGCTATGGGTAAGAGTGGATTTGATATGACAAGCTGGAAGAAGAAGGAGAAGGAGGCTAAAAGGAGGGGGAGGAGGAGGAGGAGGAGGAGGAGGGGAAGATTCATGAAGTGAAAAACATTCGGTGTATCTGACAGCATGTCTGACAGTGCTTTGGCCCTCTGTGCCATTTTGCTGTTTTCTGACGCAGGAGAGGCACAAAGGCTTTGCTGACTCCTCTGTTCCTAACCCCTCACTCTTCGTCTCTGTATCTTTTCTGTTCATTTGAAGATTTCTTTTTCTGCGAGCAGCTGAGACGACGACGTCGAGCTGAGGGGGGGAAATCTTTACTTTAGCCAGGAATAAACATCCTGCTCCTGAACTGCTCGCCACCTGACTTCTTCTCTTTGAGGTGACACTTAAAATAAAAGCAGGATAATCACACACGGTGGTTAAAGATCATGATTAGATAATCAATGATTAAAATCACACTATGTTAGCAGCAGTGGAGAGGCAAGGTAAAAAGGTAAGCACTGATTGTATATTAAGAATAAATTTGATTGATCAAGCTTCAACATTTCAACGTCTGAGGCCTCAAATTAATTAATGTCCTAATAAAAGAAATGTGGGAGCATTAGTAAAAGATGGTTGTTATTCCAGATGCTAACGCCCACTGAGCTAAACTTTTATTTCCTTGTCTTATAAACCTCTACGCTAGAGCTTTGAGTCTCTGCCGACCCGACCTGCCAGATTCAGGCCCAAACTGCTGCTGTAGGTCGAGCTAAATAAAAATTTTTTATATATATTTATTATTTTATTAATGATGCATGATGGCTGTTGCAATCAACCCATTAACTAATAAAAAGATTTAGAAATATATTTAATTAGTGGCTCATTTGCTCTCACTGCCTCACACACTATAAACTGCCAGTAAAGTGCACGTCACAGAAAAAGGGTATTAAAATGAAAAAAACGGTGGATATAATGGTGGGAATAAACTTTGTCCAAGAAAACGTCTGGGAAAAAGTGGTAACGGACAACCTTGACTTAATTGTCAGCACTGACTGTATGCGTGGGCGTCTGCACCGTCATGTGACTTCATGCTGTAGTTATATGTGTATTTCAATTATCTTTATTTAATGTATTTTTTGATCACTTAAGCTACATATTATTATATTATTTATTATTATATACAATTCATGTACGTTCAACTGCTCTTTAAAGATAGCATGTGTTGTCTTTGAGGGTGATATGAGGTAAAACTGTGAAGTAATGTATCACTTCCTCTGTCAGTGTTCAGTTATCCTCCTATTGAAGCAGACATTAAAGTTACACAGAGGAAGTTCAGTAACATTTAAGTTTAATGTTAACTTTAAAGCATGCAGCATTTGATTGCTTCTTCGTTTTGATGATATTTGGCGCAATATTATCAAAATACAGCCTGTTCCTTCTACTGAAGTGTTTGAATGTTAATGTATGAATGAAAATGTCAATTTAAAGGCATAAAATAAGAATACCACATTGTTTTTTAACTGTTGTTGTCATGTCACTGCTGAGGAACGATCTGCATTGATATATAGGAAAAAATAAAGAAATGAGTGTCCTCTCAGTCTGCTTCCATCAAAGTGGACAATCCTGACATATAAGTACCTCTTGTAGTACATCCAATGTGATGTCACTGTAAACTAACATTAATTAAATGAAGCTGTTTGTGCTTATTAAGTGACCTTTTACTACAAACCGCGAGAGAAGAAAGAAAACAGGTCGCTCCACTTCCTACGTTACCTTTGTGCTGTTTACAAGGTTCATTATTAGAATATACATCAGCTCAGTTTACGTGAATTATTAAAGTCCATTTTAAAAGCAGATGTTTTGTGTTAAGGTCATGTTTTTCACAGTTTCACCATCACTAAGACTCTTTACTGATTCACTTTGATCTACAGACACAATCAGCACAAATGTCTCAGCGTTTACCACACACTACACATTTTATCATTTTCGTCCTCTGCGGATGGCCTGGAGCCACAGATCTCTTCTTTTACTGTCCTTCACTCTTTGGGGAAGTAAAGAAAATCGTAAACTGTGTCTTCTTTTTACTGTTTGATACTCAAAATGGGACGCGGAAGCTTTAAGGCGTGATGCCAATGAGCACTTTTATAGTTTTTCACATCAAAAAGAGGCGTGGTTGTCCTGAAAACAGGAAAGTGACGTATGCTGCTACCCAGTGTCTCAAACATCCACTATACATGATTTATTCTCACTGTTTACATTCAGCTTTTGTTCTTTTAACATGTAAATATCATCACTCATACACAATCTACACACGCTGTTCATACTGTCATATTCACCTACCTCATGTACATAAAACAGCCTGTTTATACATGTACATGTATATCAAATGTATATAGATCTACACTTAAATATTTGTATAGCTTAATATTTATGTTTATCTGTTATGCCTGTAGCCTGTTTCAATACAAAAATGATCTTTCATGATCTGAAGTCACAGAAAGCTATGAGCGATGTAGGAACTCTCCAATGTCCTGAGACAAAAATCTCTGCAATAAGACGAGTCCCCTTTTATTCAAACTAATTAACAAACTACCCTAAAGTTTTACCTGAAATCATCTAAATGTACATTTTCTGTCTTTTCTTGCCAACGCGTGCATGCTAGATTAGATTATTATCGATTACACTGAGCTCATTACGCAGACATGCTTAAAAGTGCAGACTTTCTGTACTGAGGCCAGGCGTTGCAACTCCCCCTTTTTAAGAACAGAACAAAGATTTAAACAAAGAAGTGATGCAACTGTTTAAAGTTATGTAATGTCTTTCTGAAGGTTGCTGTAGCTACAATAGTGTGTTAGATTCTCTGCGATGCAAGCCTGTCAGCCAATCTGTTCGAGGGAGAAGATGTGTCCTCATGCTTGAAATGTTGCTGTGTTCATTTGAGTTGGTGCTGTATGGTGGCCTGATAGTTGATACATTTTCGCTTCCTAGGCTGGAAAACTCCAGAAAATGTTCTGTATTGTGCATTAATAATTGACGTGCAGGATTTTATAGATACAATGGGCTCGATACTGCAGTGTGAAGCAGAAAGTCTGCAGCTTACATGTTGTTTGATGTCGTTTTGAAGCCGTGCTGCCTCTGCATGCGTGGATGTGTGCATGGATCACTTGGTGCCATTTTCGGCGTCAGGCAGAGGAGGTTTGGTTCATGCACAAAAACTCAGAGACAGCTAACGCCTCAGCTGTATCTTTGCGCTGAATGCACACCGCCCTTTGAGGTTTTCTCCAATGACATCACTGCACAGTACACACACACACAGTACACACACACACACACAGACGCTCGCAGCATGTAAACTGCCTTTCCAAACACTCTCCATTCCCAGCTGTAAATACAAAGGCAATCTGATTGAAACAGAGAATCTTAAATGTATTCGACTCTGAGTCATGGAACCAAATAAATACGTCATCTGTTAGAAAACTTTATTAAATTTGACCTAGTCCTGCCTAACCTTGGAGATATATTTTTAAATTAACCACGTTGTGCTTTCTCATCTGCATTTCTTTGAATTCTGTCTCACAGAAAAACATCTTTCAGTCACTGCTTGGCTATTCTGTTACATGTGTATCCCAGCTACGCTGTCCTTTGCTCTTTCTATGTTCTCTGTGAGGCATAATGGAGTCCTTGAACACAGAGGAAAACATCTCCTTGAAGCCAGAAGAGCTTGATTTATAAATGTCTGCATCAGTCCCAGTATTAGAGCCTGGGAGGAAAACAATGTTTACCCACAGAGGGGGTGGGATCAAGGCCTATTGATATGTGTCCATCTGGGAGTGAAGATGCAGTGAGGTGTTCATAGAGTGGAACAGCTGCTTTGTGCCGTTCGGTCGGTCTCCGTCTCTCTCCCACTCTCTGTTAATGAGCCTGTGTGCCTGACTGCTGAGTGCAGCTCTTTAGCAGCGTGCAATTAATCAGACGTTTCCTTGCGGAGACGAAACCAACCAGACATTCAGCAGCAGGGCAGTGTGATTGCACACCGAATGCAAATTCTCCGCCATGTCGACCATCCCCGTTTGTCAGGAGGGCAGGGATAATGCAGGAAAAGCCGCAGTTTGTGGCTGTTAGATTGTAGTCCTTCATTTTGATGGTGACAAAAAGAAATTAAAAATCGAGTTTGTATTATGTAGAGTTCATGAATCAGGACTATATTAGACAGTGACGGTTAGATTACACAATCAGAGCTCACACAAGTACAATTAATCAAGTTTTGTACTGTTAGACACTGATTAATGACTTTACAAATAAAGATTTTACAAACAAATTATACAATCAGCTCGAGTAATATGATGTATTAAAGTGTTATAGATAAAAATAGACTTCAGTATGTAGCTTTAGCTGAACAATGTAGGCACAAGCAACAATTATAGGTTCATCGTAAAGGCTGAAATTTTTACATAAGCCACCCATTCAAATTATATTAAGGTGATGCATAATTAGCAGTGTGGTCGCTTTGATTGACAGGTAGGTGCCGTTACAGGTGACACCCAGGCGTCATTCAGCCTGCCTCAGGTTCACCGATGGTCTGCGTCTTTGCCAATTTTTTAGATTAGCCGGGAGGTGTAAGAAGCAGAACTGCCAAGAATGGCGACACTCTGAGTGTCAAAACGGCTCTTCAGAAACCTCTGGGTGACGTTACGCTTACGCCGTCCATTCTTTATACTGTCAGTGGAAGGTACCAAATCCTGTGATTGCTCAGTACATTCCAGGCTACAAACATAAACCAGAACGGTGCCAAAATCTTGGTCCCTTGCCAACATATTCTAATATCTGCTCCTTTATACTGTCAGCGGGTTATACGAGACAGAATAAAATAAATAAAATAGGCTGTAAAATAGGGCATTTTTAATGCCTGTGAACTTTTGACTTTTAAAAGTCACGTTGGTTAAGAATAATAATAATAGCAATTATAGTAATGATGTTGATAATTCACTCACAGGCACCGTTCTTTTGCATAATGAGTACTTTTACCCTCGCCTACTCTTTCAATGCAGGATTTTTACTCGTTATAGACTTGTTGTTATGTTATCTCAACACATTAAATGCTAAAAATACAATAAAAAGAATGATATTGCTTCTTAAATGTAATACTGTACTTATCAGACTTTAGGACAACATCAGCAAACTGATTAATAACTCTCTGTTCCTCAGAGGTCATTATAGAGGAGAGGACAGAGGACAGAGATTCAAGCTGTAACTTAACACAGCTCGGCTCTCTAAGTATCAAGTGGAGAACATTCTGTACTTTTCTTAATATTTCTTTAATGAAACGACGGTTCTCAAAATCACCTCCAAGAGACACATTAGAAGAAGAGATTTGAATGTTTTTTGGTTTTAGATTTCATGGCACATCAGCACAATCTTTATGCATCACCTCAAAGCACAGTAGTGAGTTCAACACACGAACTCGAAGGTTTCTTCTAAGTTAATAACATTATTACACAGTGTGCTTTGCAGTGGATGTTTTGGTAATCACTAAAATACTGTAAATAGAACTGGTTAATTATCAAATTGTGTTTTTGATGGTGATGATGCACTATAAAGTGTTTATAAAGTGTTTATAACTGGCATGAATGGTATACTATGGTGCCTCTTGTAAAACTGGCTGACTAGCCTCTGGACCTCAGTTCCGCCGATGATTCACATCTTTGCCGATTTTTAGATTAGCCGGGAGCAGCACCGCAGTTTATGAGCTTCAAAGCAGCTCTTTGGAAACCTGTGGGTAAGGTCACACAAACACCATCCATGGTTGAAACCAAATCCTGTAATTGCTCAATACTACTCGGACTACTAACAGAAACCAAAACGGTGCAAAAATTTTGGTTCCTTGCCGATATATTCTGCAGATATTTGTTACTTGAGATTATAACTGGAAAAAACCTGGTGTGGGCCTAATCTCAGTGGCCAGCTGGTAATGCCCAGATGTTCCTCGGTTCAAGAGGTCTCCTCTGCCAGCAGCCATTAGCCAGTTTAATGAGGACATTTCATAGGCAGCACATTCAGGATAAATAGGTGATATTGCACTGCGGCAGAAAAACGCGTCTTTAATGACCCACGTGAGTGAAAGCCTGATTTTCTTTTGTTGTGCTTCTCTAGGATCCGTGTGGCTTCTTCCAGTTTCCCTTTTCTTGTTTCAGGTATGTTTGTCAAACAATCAGTTCTCCTAATGAGGAGTGGGCTGCATGAAACATAAACAGACTCCAATTCTGTAAAAAGCAGCTGTGGGGAAACAAACTCTGCTCGTTATTTAACAATTATTACGAATGTGTCAGTTAAAATGGCTTAAATCAGAACAATACTGCTGTCAGAGGGAGTCAGCTCCAACATGAAAGTGAAGCTGCACCTATTTGATGTTGATACGATTTCCAATTTGAAGTACACACTGAAAATTAAACGTGCTTGGGTATATTAAGTGGTATCTCTGGGCATTTTATTTTCTATTACGGTCAAAATCCCATCATACAGATTCAGTTTTTATGGTAGTTATGCCTTCAGGCTGTGATTAAAAATCCCACATGGTGTGTGATGAAAGGGAGTCCACTTTTCCTAAGATGTAGAGCAAGGAATCGACTGTTTCATTTTAATGATTTTTCCAATTTTAAGCTGACTGGAAGAGGCCTTTGGTCTGATGAAAGGACAGACGTGGCTTGTTAAGGGACAGGCATTACATGTGTCATTGTAAAATGCCTCTGCAGCATTTTACTGTCATATCGTTCCATAAACTATCAACAGTCACTCAAACAAGCCGGACCTAAAGAGAGCCGTCCTCCTGTAATGTAGATTAAAGTGACATTTGGATGAGTGTTAGCTAGATTGCCTCAGAGCCTTGACGGGAAGAGAGCGGGCTGGGACTGGCAGCCAAAATAGGACAGCTAACTAGCCTTTCAGCAAACACAAGCTGTGCAGCATGTGGGACTGTGTCCTAAACTACAGTGTTTACACTGTGTCACGCCGTGGAAATGGGCAGAGTATTACAGATGGTGGCCCGTCAGCCTCGGCACAGCAGGTGAAAGAGGCCAGCGAAGTGAAGCAGAGCTCTAAAGGGCCACATAAGGAAGCACTTCTGAGATGCTTCACGGAGAGACTATGAACACGTTAATCATTTTGTCTCTCATGCCAGCTACAAAACATAGAGATATACCGATGAAACAGAGGCCCCCCTACAGCTCGAGAGCGTCCTTAATGAGGTCAAACATGACTCTGAACATATACATCACAATTATGGAGGCGCTGCTGTTGTATTTGTTTGATAAAGGCGTTCGAGAAGCTCTGACTTTGTGCCAGACGTGTGTACATGTGCTAAAAAAGTTTTAACAATGCACAAAATGGCTCTGTGAGAATCAGTTTCATGAGTGAGCGGTAGCTTAGACACCCACCTGAACTGGAGATATATAAAGTGAGGCAGAGGAAGTGAAAAAGGAGTGCACTTGTCCTAGAAATGCTCTATGTCAGTTTAAAAATACTTGGAATGCACAGTTCTGAACAGTTTGGCACATTTAACAGCAGGCTGCACCTAGAAAATCTCCACACCTCCACATAAGTGCAATTTTAAATACAAGAAACTTAAAAACACAAATGAAATCACATCATACAGTATATGTTTGCTGGCCTGATCTATACAAGCAGAGTGCTCTTTCTTAACGCAGCCTCTCCAGATGCTGACCCCTCGGAGGACGACAAAGTCCGTAAATAGTTGGCCTACATGAAAGGGGGGCGGGAGGCCATGCAAGCACATGCAGACGTTACAGTATGTTGTGCTTCTGTCTTTATATAATCCAATTAGAGCTAAATGATAATCAGAGAGTGCCGAGGATTAGTGGTTCAGGCGGCTGGAGTCGCAACTACGCTGGCGGATCAGCAGCACCTGTGAATGACTCATCCCTCGGAAGCAAGGAGCTATTGACTGCCTCTGTGAGCAGCACACAGTGAAGCAATTTAGGATCATTACTGGCATAGATTAAAATGTATCAGACCACTTAGAATAAGGATTGGGGATGAGGGATTTACATATTAAAGACTGATCATATACACTGTATAATAACACGTCTGCATGAGCAGGGCTCGCTGTGGCAATTACTTCTTCTACTTTCTCTGGCAATGAGATGTTCTGCACTACTCATCTATCTCCTACTGAAAGCTTGCAGTGTCTTCATAGGTGTGTGTGTGTGTGTTTTATTTTCCCAGAGGGCTGCTCTTACCTCTGTCAGTGTCGTAAAGATAGACAAACTTCTCCCACTTGTAATGGGCCAGCAGACTGAGAACAGCTCCCCGCAAACTGGGCCTCATCTGGATGACAAACTGCACGTCAGCGTCGATGGGGAAGCTGGGGGTAATGAAGGAGGTGTGCAGCGCCCCGCAGAAGGAGGTCAGCGTGTTCATGGACTTCCTGTCGTAGAAGCCGAGGATGGCGTAAACTCCTCGGGAGAACTGGGAGCAGACTGGTGACGGGGACAGAGAGAGCAGGGTCAGGTTCAGGTCAGGGACAAGCACTGAGTCATTGATCAGTCAAGAAGCAGCACAAGCTGGACAAAATGGTCCAAATTTCCCAATGTACTGAAAGTTAAAACTGCTGACGATCAATGTAAGAGTAAAAACTTTAAAGTAAGGTTGAGATGTGAAAGAATCTATTAATCTTAAAGCAGCGGATATCTAAATAAATGGGTGCCATGTGGGATGTCTGCTCCCCATGGCTATGCTCTGCTGCCCTGTGCCCTTCACTTCTCCTTGGTCTAAATGCAACTGCTTGGGTAATCAACTAGAAATAATGGGGAAATCAGTGCACTGGCCAGAACTCTTAATGGACAAATACCCTGAAACATGAGCATGCAAATGTGGAAACGCTGGGCTGTGCTGCAATATAAAAGATTTATAACAAGCCCTATCTGCTGCCATCTGCGGGGCCCGTGGAAATGAGCTCCGGCCATAAACGCTCAGTGCATCAGACACTTGGTCTTACAAGGCGTTAACTATTTTATTTTATTTGTACATAATAAATGGTTTTAATAACACCAAGTGGGGCGGAATCAGGGCTATGAGTGTCGCTTTAATGTTAGTAATAACATGCAAATGTTGGTCAAACCAGTAGAGCCGCTCTGATATTTCTGCCCCTCTGCTCAATGCAGATTCCAACGCTGTTCACTGAAGCTGCTCGGTATCTCTAATCAATGTTTAAATAATTATAATTATATAACTGAGTGGATTTAATGAGGTCTTTTTCTGAGAATCTGTAGGCTGAAATACAGTTACTAGAGAGTCCACACTGTGAAACACTGTATCAATGTATGGCACAAAACACATGCTTAAAAGAGTCCTCCACTGATTTAACGCTGCAGTTTTTACCCACAATACAACTCAACCAGCAACAGCTTGAGAATCAAGTGTGGTATGCTAGTGTATGCTAATGTAGTCCTGAGCTAACCATTGGATTCATTATAGGACTGGATACTAGATTCAAAGATGGCGCCAATTTAGTCCAGTAAAAGTTTTATACCTTCCAGGTTTACTTCCTGGTTATATGGCCCCTTGAATATGCACAGTTGTGTTTCACAGTAGAAAATGATTTTTGGGGTGCAGGGGTGTTTTTTGATGCAATACTGTGAGTGACCACTGGGCAAAACCATAGACAGTATCAAATATGGACGTCCTATCTGAGAACTCCCAGCTAATCTAAAAATGGGCAGAGACATGGAGCGTGGGTGGAGGTGAGGCGGGCTGAATGAACGCCTGGGTGCACAAACAAGTCATCTGTAATGGCACGCACTTGTCAATCAAAAGGCCACACTGTTTATTATGCATAACTTTAAGCCTTAATATAATTTGAACAGGTGAGTTATATAAAAATTCAGACTCAGTACAGTTGTCATGAACGGGGAAATTAGCTATAGAGACCAAAACTGACTGTAAACATGTTTATTTCTGCTGTGAAGTTGGACATTTTAATATGGGGGCTTATGGAGACTGACTCATTCTGGAGCCAGCCTCAAGTGGATGTTTGAGGAACTGCAGTTTTTGGCACTTCTCCATTGGCTTCAATTCACAGCCACGGAGGTTACAGCTTGGGAAAAACTGGATGCAAGGCAGAATGCTGATGCTGTATCCAGGTCTTATTATGCATCCATAGATTAGCCTCAATCAGAGTTGGCTACAGAGGTCACATCTTTCTAACTGCACAGCCCCAAGATTATTTTTATTTTCAATCGTTTAGGTCCCCGTCACACACCAATACACCTACACGAACACTGCCTCCAGTTCACTTCCATTCGATGCGAGTAAGGAGTGAAAAAAACTTTAAACGGTGAAGTCGCAAACAGACTTTGATGTGTAAAAAGTGGAGTGATTAGCATTAATGAATGTTAATTCACAGGCATATATAGACTATGTACACACCAGATTAGTTGCTTGTATCAAACTGGTAGTCAGACGCAAATATTCACATGAAGCTGCATGACTCAGAGGTCTCCTTATCCTCCTTTGCCCTAGAGACTTGGATCTCTGAAGTTTTTATTGAAATTATTATTTACTTCACATATGAGGTCACTACTGGTGATTTACATAAAGTCAGTTATGAGTTCATTGTTACTTAATTTAAAGTTCAGGTTTATTTTGTGGCCCCTTAAAACCAACATTTGCAACAAAAGCAGTCAAATGTCAACCAAATTTCAAGCATGCTTCTTGACAATAACAGCTGGTGACCTATTCCATTTATCGTAATTTTTACATCCTGCATTAGTTATGCATTACTTCAACATGTGTTTTGTACCCGTATTATAAAGTGGAAGGAAAGACACATTTGGAAAGAACAGAACTGGAAAAGAAAAGACACATTTAAGGCGGCAGAACACAATAAAATAATTTCACAGCTGTGTGATTTCTCCATGTGTTAAGCTGGAGTTCAATGCTGTATGTTTTTTTCTGTTCAGCTTTCCATTAAGACAGCCTTTCAGTCATCTCACATCCTTGATAGTTCGATTCAGTTATTCTTCACTCAGTCATTTTATTATTCCTCCATCCCTCGTCAACTGTCAGCTTAACTCTGCACACACATTAGATCTGCTGATGTGTGTTGGAAGGCCGGGGTGACAATGCTAAACAAACTCAGGCATCCACAGATATAAAGGCAGCAGATATTTGTTATTACTGGTGAAGGATTCTGCCGTGATCAAGGATAGAAAATCTTCCAGGGGCTGCTGCACCATTGTTTTCTCTCTAAAGGACAATTTCATTTCACCCTCATTTCAATGACTCAGTGGGCTTTTCGTAAACACTTAAATAAATCTTCCACTTCATGAGAGGTCTTCTATTCACGTTTGGATTGAGCAGCTCTTTCAATACAACACAGATCCTTCCTCAAATTACAGATCCACTAATTTCTTCTGCGACACATAATGTTCGGCTCATGCCATCCAAGAAGAATAGACCGGGCAGCCATTAAATTAACACTTCTCCGCTCATCCAATATCATCCAATTCTACTCTCAAAATGGCAGCAATGGTTTGTCAAGGTTAAATAGACAGCCCGCTCTCCTAAAGGACTAATGAAATCATATATTTGGGCTCATGATGCAGTAAACACTAGTCAATTACAGTAAATTCCTCTGATCGTGGTCAGCAATGAAGGCACGCATCATTTACTTTATTACAAAGGGGAAGTGGAGCTATTTTTTGCACTGTGCATTTCTGTTCAGCATGCCAACACGGGCTTTATATGCATGAATAATATCCTCCTAGAAAACTTCACCTCTCTTCACTTTCTGTCCACTTCCATCGCCTAACAAACACCCACATCTGCCTGTTATTACTGTCATCACTGTTGCTTTCTCCTTGTCCTCCCTCGCCCTTTTTTCTCTGCTTCTCCTCAGCTCTCGCCACCTTGTCAAACTTAACAGGTAGATGCAGTAGCAGCTCCAGATGCGTCAACACTGTCTATTACGCCTTCCCTGAAAGTCAGGGCTTTGCAACTTTGAGGGTCTCGCCTGCAGACAGCTGGGGAATCTTTTTTCTTTTTTTTTTTTTGGAGTCTTTCATAAAACTCGCTGATGTAGGGATGAACCTGGAGTGTATGTGCACAGCAGAGCCAAGTCTACAAAGTGAATTCTTAAAGCTTTATTGCTGAGGGGGGATAGAAGCTGTACTCGCAGTGAGGAAATTGAACTTTATGCTTATATGGAGGACTCACACTGAGATGAGGAGGTGAACATTGTTGGACTGAGTCACTGGTGAGAGCCTTGATGTTTGGGGGAATTGGATACTGCACTTGGACAAAGTGACGACAATGACTTTTACTTTTTTGTATCGATAACAAATAACTTGTCTACGCGAGGTGCTGCCTGTTGGGAAGTTATTTTTCTACTGCTGTCTGAGAGAAGTGCCTGCAGGGATACTAGAGGAGAGCAGAGCAGCAGGACTCCAGTTTGTTCTCCCAAAGGGGAGGGAGGGAGGCAGTGCTAGTCTCAGCCACCTGGGAATACCTGTCCCATCCCAGGGTCACACGTTCATGAAGAGAAGATTGTAGAGGACACAGCACAAAGATGCAGCTGTTGTTCCAAAATTACCAACTTATAATGGATTAGGTCAAAGAAACACAGAATACATTCACCAACTATTTCATTGTAACGTCAGCAGAAGGTGCACAAACCAAACAAGCTACTGTGTGACAGACACAAGGCCGAACACTTCATATTTAGAATAATGTTTCTATCTGTAACCTTCCTATATTTTCTTTTATTTGCTTGTCATTTGCAAATCCCCCAATCACCCGACACAATGCAAATTACCAAAAATACCACTTGTTATTTGGGTCTGTGTAGACTAAACTTCCTCAGCTATTACTTTCCTACTATAAATATATCACAATGTCAAATTCATACCATGATAACTTTGGGTTATGTAATCACAAAGGTGGTGCATTTTCTCATCATGAGAAGCCAAATCACTCATCACAAATGCTTGTGCCTTATTCCTGCCAAACAAACAATATTCATATACTGTATTAATAACAACAGATTACACCAAAAAAGGATAGAAAATGTTGAGTCATAGAAACTTGGAGGAAACAAAAAAGTAATCAAGATCTCTTTGCACTTATGTTTTAAAGGAGATCGTCAATTGAGACAGCATTACTAGGCTGGACGTCAACAAATCTTGTAAATGTGCTGACTGACAGACACTCAGCAAATTCAGTGTTTTTTTAGTGGAAACAAGCTGGGAGGCTAAACTGTGCCATCTTCTGAATGAGGATTTTGCGGGGCCAGAACACACAGCAGAGCATCCCTCCTTTGTTATTCCAGGTAACGTTGTTTTCTTTGCTCTGCCAGCCGCTGCTGAGTGTGTCAGCTGGACAGGATGTGCAGGGATGTAGTGGGAATATCTCCGGACTGTGTGTCTGACAGCTGAGCGAAGATACATTGGGTCCAGTGGGGCCAGTATTTCCAAACATTATCACAGCTGTAGTCATTTTACCATCGGAGTTCACAAGGTTCAAGAGCCAATTTCCACCCTCAGTAATTCAATTTCCGCTTTTACAGAGCCGCAGAGGAGCTCAAGCTCTCCCAGCATGCAATGAGACACTAAAGAGGTTGGACAAACACATATAATCACTCATTTACTATGCATATATACTGTAATTCTGATGTGTGTGTCTTTGGACTGTGAGAAGCAAACCCATGCCTGCAAACAGAGCTCATCTCACGATGCAAAAAAACCCCAAATAATGAACATCTATGATGAAATAAATAAATATATTTTATGTTTTTATCCAGTTAATGCCTTAAGAAGATGATGATGATTAACTTTATTGATCACTCAATGGGAAAATAACTTTTTCACTCAAGTTTTACACATATAGGCCAAAATACAACCTCACACACACACAAAAGGCTCATTAACATGCAAATGTGGAGAGACGCTGGAGTGATGGGCAGCTACGCAGCGGCACACTCGGAACAGTTAGGGTTCATTCAGACAGGATCAGGCGCTGTGGCAAATCGCCGCAGGGTTTGTCTGGCGGTGTGTGGTGGTGAGGGGAGGCTGCTGGGCATGTGTCTATTTGTGCTGAACGTAACACTGTGAAACAATCAGGAAACCAGGCTCTCTCGATGCCGGCACTCCCTCGCTCTCATTCACTGTCTATGTCTCTCAATCAGTGCTCGCTCTCCCTCTCTCAAACCATCAGACACAAACCAAATTAAACTTCTTTGTGTCACTATTTTGCAGCGTAAATTGCGAGCCAGACTCAGATTTAGAAGCTGGGTTCATGAAATAAACAAAGCCAGAACACAACAGGTAGAGTATCAGAGTTTAGTTCTGAATCCACCTGGATAGTCTCAGTTTCAGAGACATTTCAGGCTGACTGTTGAGGTTTACCCGATCTGAGCGGCTGATTGGCGGCCACGGCATGACGTTGGCTGCATTTTTCCAAAAGTTGAATCAAGAGTCAACTTCTCTGCTGCAGGTTGCTGTGTTTTTTGTGGACATCCCCAGTCAAATGAATGGAAAAACCTGCACTTTCAGTATTTGCTCAGGACATGAACTGAAGGGTGGGCAGTTCCAAGTCCAGCACCTCTCCAGCCACCAGTCCATACTCCATACTGTCCATGCTGGTTTTGAACCGCAACCCCTCGGGTTTCCAAACCAAATCCCTGTGGACTGAGGGTAACTCTCCAATGCAATTATTGTGCACGGGCAATGTCTCAGCAGAAAGACATGAAAAGATTAAAAGTCCCCTCAGTATTAATGGAACTGGCCAAAGTTTTGAATAAGAATGAGTGGATGCATGCCAAGTAAAAGATTAAAACACACTGAACATATTTCAGGTCACTGAAGGCCTAAACTCCACTGAAAGAAGTATATCTCTGATAATCAGAAATATTACACTTCATCTCCCCGGTTGATGAGATTTCTATCCTGTGCTGACCCTTAAAATCCTCCTGTGGCTTTCACATGAATCCACTGCAGTGTTTGACCTTTAGAAACGCTGTAATTCAAAAGATTTTGTTCCATTTCATTTGGACATTTTACTCCTTCCTCCTTAAGCTAGTTGAGTTATGATGTAGGACAAACCTGACTGCGAATATCAGTAATCCTATTTTCATTTCCATGCTTGAAAATGCATCACAATCACACACCACGCATGCATATTTCATAACGTCCTCCAGAGCATAATTCTGCTGTAATGAAATTGATTATGAATTTTTTTTTTTTTTTTAAAGATTCAATTCATTGTGCTACATAAACGTGAAAATAAAACTTTGAACTGTGCTATGTGATTTCAATCTAGTGAAGATGAAATAAATGAAAATGTCATTACTGGGTTGTATTTTTTTTTCTTTGAATGATAGCAGATTGATTGTTTCGTCCATTTATGTACTGTGGGTGGACACAATAAAAGCAACCCTCCCACCACTTAAGGAGGCCACATAAACACTGTTCATAGTTATAGGGAGGCTGTTGTGTAATACAGTTGCTTTTATTGTGTCTACGTATAATTAGCTATTTAGCTATTTAACCCTCCTCATATTTACATCGGCCTTATTCAATCCAACAATCATAACAGAAGTCATCTCATGACATTTTCCATATTTAACCATGTTTCCAAACAGTTGTCACGCTGTATAAAACGTAAATTAAAGCTGAATTTGATGATAAAAACAATAAAAATAAAAATAGCACAAAGGCAACTTATCACATGTTGAAACCATTTTGAATTTGATGCCATCAACACGTTTGTTTCTTTACATGGTTGAGTTTCAACTCTCATTTGTGGATGCAGTGATGAACTGTGTTCGAAGTACAGCTCAGGCCGAATGTGATTATTTTTGCCAGCATATTTCATGGCAACTCATCCACAAATCCAGTGGGACACTGGTGGAAACGTTAATCTCACTATGATTCATCCTCTGGGGACCATGAATGATAGGACTATCAACATGGCGGCGGCCAGAGTCACCGATTTTGAGCTACAAAATGGTTCTTGGTGGGTGAAGTCACGCATGTGATGTCCATTCTTTATACTGTCAGTGATCCACATGCTAACGTGGCTAATAAAAGAAGATCTTCTTCACAGCATCTCATCCGGTTTCATTCTACATGTTAAGACCTGTTCACCATAAACTCACAGTAAATGTTTGTTTGTAAATGCACACGGTTTAAAATGATCTCTGTGTTATGACATTTAAGTGTTCCATATTTGCATCCGCATTGTTGTGCAATTCATCTCAGTTGACCAACCACCGCAAAAGCAGAGGGCATATAGAGACCAAAGCCTGAGTAGGTGTTTCTCCTCAGGCGGTGCGGTTGCATGTTGGCTGGAATTTCCCTCTTCTCGACAGATTACAGCTTTGTAAAGGCACACATGGTTTTCTTGCACTGGGCTACCCCCAGCAGATATTCATTACAGGCACAAAGCGGGGCATCACTGGTTGGATTAGCCCTAATCTGAGAAATACAACTGGATTTAGCCCACATGCTAAAACAACATGACAGAAGGAAATCCACAGCAGCGATACAGAGACAGAGCCCGTGGCTATTGCAAATCTCAGTATGGAAGAATACACTTTAATATTTTACTGCAGCTCAGTAAAAGCGTTGCTAACACTCCACCTACACATGCTTTGCATATACTGCAAAAAGCATCATCCGAGGACCACTATCACGAGAGAGACTCAATTTTACAAGGTTGTTACACTGCAGAAGACACAGGAACATGGATTCACATAAAAAAAATACATCAAGAAAATGCAGAAATGTGGAAAATGTGTCACTGTGTGTGCAAAGTAGTTTCAATTAACTCAATATAATATCAAAATTGTTCATTTTAGTCCATAAAATTAATTTATTTCATGGTTTAAAATTAAATCAATTGCTGGTGCTCAGTATGAAACACTTGAAGTGATTCTGTGATGCCTTTATATTCTCTCGCAACTTTTCCATGAAAGCAGCTCCTCTAAATTATTCACTGACCCGGTGGCATCTTTGGTTTTCTTATGCATTCGTCTGTGTAGTTCACAGCTTGTTGTCCTTGGATAATCTCAGGTAACATTTAGTGAACAACAGCAGAGCTTTTCAGAGGCAGCCTCGCGTTGAAGGGCGTTGTGTAACACCGCAACAAACTGCTGCAGCGTGGCTTGTAGCTTGTCAGTAGTGATCACGGTCGCTGCGTTACAGCGCTGACATGTAAGCACATTCTGATGCGCGGGATGAAAGAAACGCTGAACGTCTCACAGCCGCTCCTTCAATGTTATTCCACCATTTTACAGCGTTGTGATAAGCCAGAAAAACAAGAACTCTTTCTTACAAGAGCTGAAATACATTTTGCACCTGATAAACTGATGTTCTCTGTTGTAGTTATCACCATTTCTTTAGTATCAGTACTCTAGTACTTATGCTGCATGATGATCCATAAGCGTGGTCTTGCCCGACAGCAGTACACCTTAAAAGCTCTTATTAAACTGAGGGTCAAACCATGTATTCATGAAAGTATCAGTTAGGAAAATGGCGCTGCCTCCAAGTAAAATGACTTTTTAGTTAGATTAAATTCTTAAATTAAATACAAAGACTTTCTGGAAGCTTTGATGTTTTCATCATGCTTCCCAGTGACATATCTGAGGATGAGTACTTGTCAACTTGGGGCAGGTCATCCAAACTGACAGGACTCGGGCTGTGGTAGCAGTAACTCGGATATTTTTATCAGTGCATCGTGATTAAAGGACATGCTTTTGGGTAAGTGTCTTTCTGTTTCAAGGGCTCCCAAAACGAGAGGATCCATTTAAAGCTTTCAAATGAAACACACACACACATACAAAGATTGTCCAAACATCCAAGCAAAGGTGGTGAATGTCAATGACAATTGAATTTAGACATGCACAGTGTAGCGTGGAATCTGATGATGCCAAAATACAAAATAATAATTTGTTGTGTGGAAACACGTTTATTACTCTGGCCAAACAGCGTGGATTAAGATAGAAACTATCATGCAGAATGCGCTCCTTCAGGCCAGACAATTTGACATCCTTGTCTGCCGCGCTCATGCATCATTCATGACTTGTCAGTTTAAATGAGTTCTTAGAGTTATGATGGATCCATGGTTGTTATATATTGTTTGGTTACACTCCAGCGTGTTTGTTTTGCTACAGTAACTACAGAAGAAATGATGGAAAGCATTGTCAAATTGACATTTACCTTCAGATGTTTAAATATTTATAAAAAGGTCTGCAGCTCTAATGATCCAACTAGGGAATACTTTTATTTACTTTCTTGCAGAAAAGATCAATACATCTGTATTAATATGAAACTACAGACCTCCGTGGATGGGAAATGAAGCCATCATAGAAGTGCCAAGTTCCTTAAACGGCCACTTGAGGCTGGTTCCAGAAATTAGTCATCTCCATAATGTTAAAAACACCATGTTTCTACAGTAGCCCAGGACAGACAAACTAAATTCTGACTCTAGACAGGGCCTTTCAAGTGTTTCTCTTTTACACTAGGAAGGTGAGAGTGATGTGAGGAGACTGAAATGCAGTGATACCACTAGATGCAACTAAATCCTACACACTGGACCTTTAAACAAACACAACAACAACAAGCTCTTTGTGCTTATGCTTCAATTTCAGCATACAGGGTATCAATCCTTTCATCTAAAAAGTAATAACTGTAAATTCCAAGAAGAAGAAGAAGAAGAAGAAGAAGAGGAGGAGGAGGAGAAGGAGGAGGAGGAGATCTGGCTACACGAACCGGTCTATGCTGCATTAGTGGGACTGTCCATTGCCTACACACTAAAGTGCTCTAACATTAGCCTCTGTCTGAGCAGCATCACACTAGTTGAGTCATAGCAGAGGGAGGATAGGTAGCTATAATAAACGCTCTAATAAGAAACACTGTCATATTGACATTTGATTCAGTCATACTGATCAAATGAAAAGTTAAAATCTGAGCAGATCCATCCTGCTGTCACTTTAGACGAGAGAAGTGAAAAAAAAATGCATGATTTGTTTTTTCATGGTTTGTTTTCTCACATGGCAACAACACATCTGAAATATCTACTGCAAATAAACATGTGCTTCATACATTTCAATTCCTTTACAAGCAGTTCATGTAAATCAGTGCGAATTAGCGTAATGCTAAACACAGACATTTAATTATACGTTGAGTATAAACGCTTTGGATATAAAGAGTGATCTGTTCAAGCTGTCTGCCCTGTCACCAGATCCACCAACACTTGGTTGAACTCAACCCCCCCCCCCCTCCTCCCCTGAATGTCCAGCCGGGCTAGCGGCTCTCTGTCTCCACTGCCTCTTCCTGTCCTGACCTCAGTCTTAATGGATATAACCTTCCCATTTCTGCATTTATGCACACAATCTGTCCCAGCCTCGGGCAAGGTGTCACATCAATACATCCTGCAGCTTCACTCCAGCCGGTCACAAATTGGTGAGATAATAAACACAACGGCACGCCGAAGTCCTCTTTGTCGGAATCAATCCAATCAAGTTGCAATGACGAGGAAATTGTTTGCTGCCGTGTATCATTGGCTGTTTGCAGGTTTTGTTTGTTTCTCAATTTTCGCGGGTGCAAAGTAAGCATCGAACTGAAGATTCAGTGTCTCCGGCCAGGGGGAAGTTGGACAACAGCCATATATTAGTAAAGAGGGACTGAGACAGAGAAAATGAAAGCTTGGTGAGAATTGATTTTTCCATACTGGAGAACAAACTGGAGCCACACACACACACGACTACTGGACTGTAGCCTTCCACCTATTGATCCACACTGCCAATAACACAGTCATTTGCCATCAGGGATTTGTAACAATCATTATATACTGACCCAACTGGAGTATAGCAGTGTTGTCCTGCTTTATTCCATTCAGATCCATACAACAAATGAGCTCTGAGCAAAAAGTAGTTCCTCTCATTTATATTTAAACTCTTTTCTTCACTCATTCATGTCAAACAAAACAGGAAGTTTTGAAGATGATCCCAAAGATGATTTCAAAGCTCAGTCATCCTGACACTTGTTAATAAGATCAAAATTAACAATATGAGCTGTGGGAAAGCACAGCAATGACTAACCAGAATAGAAATGTGTCAAATCATAATCATCACATTCGCTATATCAACACCAGCCAGGCAAACAGGGCATTATGCAATCCAGACTACTAAAAATAAGAATCAGGGAGTTTGGTGCATTTTCAAGCAGTGTCTTAGTCACAAGCTGGCCTGGCTGCTCTGCATAATGAGCTGCTCGCTGGTCTTTTTCAACCGGGAAGCATTGAGCTTATCTTGCATCAGCTTATCTCGCTAAAATTAATCCTCTTGATTATCTTGTTCTTTTTCTTCTTCTTCTTATCCTTTAGGAAGAAAAACCTCATGCTGCTTTGAAGAACAATGGATTCAGGTTTACTTGAAGTCTGAATCTTTAAATGTGATTAAACAGACCTCTGTTTTCCACATCTAAAGGTCCGGTGTGTCAGATTTAAGGAGCTGTATTTACAGAATAATATGCAGAAATATGTTTGATTATTTGATTTTATCTGACAACAAACAAGTTAGCCTAAAATGTATTTATATATATTTACAAAACCTCAAAAAGGCTTTGCAAATCATTGTATTCTCTATTTCTACAGACCATAGACCGTATAAATATGGACGTCGTATCCGTGACGTCACCCACAGGTTTCTGAAGATGTTGGCGCTTGCTACAGTTGTCACGGGTACTGGGTTCACCATGTTGAACTGCCATGTTTCTACAGTAGCCCAGAACAGACAAATTAAAACACATTTTGCAGCCACTGTAGTTTCTCCTTCATGCTAGGAAGGAGAGGGTGAAATCCTAGAGCATCTTTTTAGCTCCCTAAAGAAACTTCATGGAAGCTGAGAAGACAATAAATCTGCAATGTCCTGCTAAATAAATAGACCTGACTCAAAACATGTATTTATATCCTATATAGCGAAATAACTGTGGCCAAAAGACACATCTCACTGACACATGCTGGATGAGTAATTCTAAATAATGGCTTCCTTTTGACCTGCTGGAAATGGAAAAACAGGCTCAAGTCTGAGAGTTTATGGACAAGCCAAGCATGTAATATTCATCTCTTCCTTGGTAACAACTGCTAAAGTGCCCTTGAGCTAAGCACTAACTCCACAGCGCTTCACTAGGCAACCAACAGTGCAAGGCAGCGCTCGACCTGGGCAGTTTGTGTAAACCTGCATCCTGCTGCACTCACCAACAACTCCATCATCTCAACAGCATTTTGCATTTTCATTACAGCCGAAGATGCACGAGGTACAACTGTGTTCAATTTTCATTTCTTTCTTATTTTGGACACCTTTTTTCTCACTTCATTAGTTTACACAGCCGCTCTCTACGGAAGCAGACAGAGTTTGGGAGAGCTGCAGCTGATCCTTAAGCGTGAAGTGTGAAGTGCAGTTGGTGGGAAGAAGGATAACAAATTAATTCTCCAGACAGAACTTGGTGCCCTACATGGTGGAGGAGTGACTGGTAGACCAATTATGAAGCCATCTCACACTCCACAGGCCTTCCTATCAAATCCATCATGTTTGTAGAGATGACTACAGGGATTACAGCGTGTTACAGTTGATGCATTAGGCTGTTTATCCATCAAGAGTGTAGTCAGGAGAATGTACGCCACGGTGCATACAAGTATAACCTAAAGTGACATGTTAAATCATTATCACAGGGAATGGCCGCTGATCTGCATTATATCTGACTCGTGTTAACAAATGACGATTAGAAAGCTCATTTTTACCTTTCAAATATTCAACATGAGCTTAATCATTGAGGTACAGAGGTGAAAATTTGAAAGTTTGAGGAGATTAAAAAGTATCTGTTGTCAGCAGCCAGCATTTTATTTCCCCCCTTCTGTCAAGCACAGACATCTAAGTGCTGCAGATTACCCAGAAAATCACAAAATCACAGTGTTTGGCCAATTACAGGCCATCATGGTCCATCATCCAGCTGGTGAATTGAGGATGCACAGATGAGAGTTTGAGGCCGGACACTTAGGCACACATCTGTGTAATTTTTAGATTAGCCTGCCAATGAGACGATTACAGCAGCCAAATATTCCACATGCTGAGTTTCTCCTGCTGTCCTTATGCAGGTAAAATCTTTTTTTTTTTTTTTTCATAGTGTAGGAGTACTCACAGGCGTGTGTGACAGAGAAACTGTTGGAGGACTCCAGGTTGTCAACATTGTAATTGAGGTGGAAGGGTTTCTCAGTCACGTTCTGGTTGGTGTTATAGAGCTGGACAGCAAACCTGAAGGCGCTGTGCTCCTGCACTGTAGAGCGCATGAACAGTCCACCTGCAGGAGAGAACATGTCACACACACATCAGCATCCTTATGAGTTCATTTCCAACACGCATGAAGGTTTTTATTCCTTATTTACGGTGTGGAGAACATCTGCGCATCAGCGCACAAAGGTTTGGATCTGTGTAGTTCAACAACAGATGAATAACACCCACTAAAAAAATGCACTGCAGATACTGAAAGTCTCGTTTTGGACCATTTGGATCAACTCTATTTTTACCAAACCGCCTACAAAGACGCGCAGGATCCCACAACCTCCTGGCTTCTCTTGGAGAGAAGTGAACTTGATGATGAATTAATGCAAAATACCCCAAAAATCAACTCGACTTGTAAGATGATGTGAACAAAAGACACAGCAATCAAGAGCTTCCCAACTGAACTTACCAATGTTGATTTGATTCGGAAAACCTGCCAGCGAGTCCTCCAAAAAATACAATAAAACAAGCACTGTCGCTATTATGCGATGCCACATTTTTCTCCGAGAAGTGAAATCAACTCCTGGTCGGCTGGATGTGACAGATGGAAATCAAGGAGGAGAACCATGTACACGGGCAAAGAAATCCACAAGATGCGGCTCACTGTGTGCACCCACGTTGAATGTGTGCCAGCGCAACTGCAGAGCCAGAGCCAGCCCCTCCGCTGCTGCTGCTGCTGCTGCTGATGCTGCTGCTGGTGGTGGTGGTGGTGATGGAGACCTAAACCCAGTGTTTTATCTCAAAGATGGTGGTGGTGGAGAAAAAGCGGATCTCCTTACTGTGGATAAGGAGCATTGAAATGGGCCAGAGAGAAGAGAAAGAAGAGAGGAGGGAGGGAGAGAGGGGAGGCGTTTATCAAACTTGGTCTGACGTTGAATTATAATAAGAGCAGCCTCCCGTCTTCCTCCTCACGTCACTGCAGAGTTAGTGTGTGTGTGTGTGTGTGTGTGTGTGTGTGTGTATGTGTATGTGTGTGTGTGTGTGTGTGTGTGTGTGTGTGCGTGTGTGTGTATGTGTGAGAGGCGGTGGAGCCTGTGTGTGTGATGTGTGTGGTGCAAAGCAGAGCAGCACACACCAAAATCTAATCAGGAGACCAACAGTGTACTGCTGAGTCTATCTATCTATCTATCTATCTATCTATCTATCTATCTATCTATCTATCTATCTATCTATCTATCTATCTATCTATCTATCCATCTATCTATCTATCCTTGTTGTGTTCAGATGTACAGCAGCACTCATGCAGCAGTGCTCCTGCACACACCAGCAGCATAATCTTATGCTGTCCCCTGCAGGTGTTTGAGTGCAGAGAGAGAGAGACTGTGGGATTGTGGGTTGATTTATCACTGTTTAATCACTGGTTGCCAACTAATGCTAAATATTAGCATCCTAATTGACTTACTTTTCAATAAGTTATATCAGTTTCCCTTTTTTTGGTTTCTGAGTCGAGGAGCAGCGACCTATATTTGAGGACCATCATACTGCCGTGGTGTGTTAAATAGTCCCCAAATAATGTGTGGGTTTCATTCATCAGTGAGGAATAGGCTAACGTTGGTGTAAAGACATTTCGGTGTATTGAATGCACATCGCTGACACATGAAACAAAAGCCAGTTTCTGTGGGGGAAAAGGGGCAGAGCACATGATTGTCACTCTTTGTACACATTTGGGCACCGTGTCATGCTGTTTAAAGAAAGTATCACGTCTGCCAGCAGACTCACAAAACACAAAATATGAGTTGTCATTATTATTATTATTATTATTAACTGTCATACAATTAGCTTGTTTGGCTGCATCTCAGGAGTGGGAATTATCTCTATCACCTGACGAGATGACTGCCAGGTAATCTCAGGCTTTTAAACTAAACAATGTCAACGAACCTGTAGCTCAAACATGCTCCATTAATAAAGAGCTGGATATTCACTCTTACTGCAGCTACTTCTGTCTTAAATCAACGCTCTCTGATGTCTGCAGCCTGTGCTTAAATGCAACATCTAGAGTTTCACCAAATCACAGTCACGAGTTTACAGGTGCTTTTTTTTATTACACCGTTGTGTATGATTTAAAGCACACTCTGTACTCAACGCTGCAGCACTGTACAGGAATGTGATCTATTGAAATACAGTTATTGAAATCTATTTTTTTAAGGATGAGCACTCATCCGCCTGAAGTTCATTCTCTTTAATCATTTATCTATTTCAAGACGTTAAAGTTAAATCACTTTATTCACTCCAGTATTGCTTACTCACTGTGGGCGACTCTTACTTTCCATTAGATTAACTGAGCAATACAATATCAATTATGCTCACAGAGTGTGATTTGTTGGAAGAGGAGTGGATGTGTGCATTATATATTTATATATATACACACACACACTATATATACAGTATATGTGTGCTGGAGTGGTAGAAATCATTGCAGCTTCGTATTTAGACTGCTGCAAAACCAGCACAGCAGAACAGGCTACAGAGTCTGTGCTTATTGATCTGGATGTGATTTAATGCTTGGCATACAACTCTAATCTTTCACAGGACACACTGGGTAGAACAACTGCACTATAATTTAGTTCAATTTCACGAACAAAAATAATGTCCGGATGGTTTGACCTTTTCGCAGACGTATACCGCTGTTAGTATGTCGTTTGTAGATATCACTTCCATGCCACTTGAAAAATGATCCAATTAATTTGAGCCCACTTAGACATGCAAGGTTTTATATATATATAGCCCAAAGTGCAGGCTGTAATGAACCACATTTAGGTGTGTTTATCTTTGTAAATAAAAAAGAAAAAGCCCTCACAAATAATATTTCCTTTTAAACCATTATCTTGACTTAGAGAAAAAAAACACAACACCCTCACTACATGTCAAAATAACATTTTTTAAAGGTGCCATATGTACAATTATGAAGCATTTTACGTATACATTTTATGTTTTAATCACTTTTTATTGATAATGTGTGAACACGTTGTAACCTCACTTAAAGAAAATAGCCTATGGCCAAGCGGCAGCTAATTCATCCAAACTTCCGAAGCTAATCGAAGCTAAGCTGGGGTTGGCTGGCTCGAGCATGTGCAATGGGGTGTTGACATAGTTCACTTCACACCCAAAGGTGTCATTATTAACAAGGGTTTCTGAATGTTATATAGAGACCCTTTAAACTGGTACAACTTGCTAAATTGCATGCCCAAACTTAAACCTCAATACTATCTATTTAATAATAATAATATTCTAATATGGGCTACCAATGCACACATTAATAAAACCTAACACAGGGGCCGAGCTGTTGTCATCATCAAATTAAAGTTATCTTTTTGATACAAACCATCCACCCATTTCCTGTAATCGCTTATCCTCATCAGGGGCTGGAGCCTATCCCAGCTGACATTGGGCAAGAGGCGGGGTACACCCTGAACAAGTCGCCAGGTAATCACAGGGCCAGGAACCAGGAACCAGGAACCTTCTTGCTGTGAGGCGACAGTGCTAAACACTGCACCACCGTGTTACACCTATAACAAAAGAAAGATTCAGACTACCCTACCTTAAGCCAAAACTTCCCTGACTCCATCTCCATCCATTTTCCATAAATGCTTATCCTTATCAGGGATGCGGGGGGGCTGGAGCTGATCCCAGCTGACACTGGGCAAAAGGGGGTATACCCTGGACAAGACACCATGTCATCACAGGGCCGACACATAGAAACAAACAACCATTCATGCTCACATTCACACCTACACATAATTAAGAGTCACCATTTAACTTGCATATCTTTGGACTGCGGGAGAAAGCCAGAATGCCTGGAACAAACCCATGCAGACACGGGAAGAACACGCAAACTCCACACAGAAACTCTAACCAGGAAGCTTCTTACTGCGAGCTAACCACTGCAGCACCGTGCTGCACCTATATAACAAAAGCAGGTTGAAAATTAGGACAAGAAAAATACTGAGACTACCTTGACCCTCTTCCCCCCCCCCTGATAATTTACATACAGTCCCTAACATGTGTAACGGTCTAACAGAAGGACATTTCTCAGCAGGGATAAGCTTCTGCGTCACGTGACATGAATGACATATTTGCCTCTCTGCTGCCTCTTAATGAGTTGGTTTGATGCTACGCTTGATGCCAGCAGCACACTGATTCTCCGGTTTGAATAGCAGGCAGTGACTCTCAGAGTAAACACAGTAACAAGTTCCCTTGCAAATATCTGACTGCATTTCAATAAGCGTTAGGAGAGCATTCAGGTCACCATTACACTGCCTCTTCAGCACACCTTGGGCAAGCTTCCCACTTCCCACCGTGGCAAATGAGATCTGCTCAGGGAGTCTCTCGCTCACTGTCTGATACACAACCTCTTTAGCAAGATTCAATTGAGTGTAAATGTCAGCAGGTCTTTCCGGAAATTCCTATGGAGTTTAAGTAAAAATGACATTTATGAAGTGTGGACCATATGGTGGGTGCAATTAATAGCTTGGTGTTGATCTGGCGTTGCTCCAAGAGGCTAATACGAGCAATGTGATGATAAACCACAAACCCCCTGCTAGTTGGTGATGAACAGTGCGGACAAACATCAGCACTGTTTTAAGTGGTCGTAGAAGTGAATAGTGTGTCTACTGCAGCCACATATATATATCACAGAAAACGCTCAATCACTTGTCAATACCAATATATCAAAGTCTGTGAACTTAACCTTGTTTTATATATATAGCAATTGCTTGTTATAACCCACAGAATTATGCACACAAGTTGTAAGCCTGAGGGAGCAGAGTGGCCTAAATACAGGCGTATCCAGCGTAACACGTAGCACTGTGAACAGAGAGCACACAGTTACAATCAGACACATCAGCCATCCGCAGTAATTAAGTCAACTCAAATCATTCTTTAAAATTCAGCGTGAACATTTGTCAAACAGATTACAGACGCTAACATAGAAATAAAAACCGAGCAGTGTGCGAGTGTTGCTACATTTCATAAAAAAGCTGATGTTCTGTCAGTCAGAAAGGCTTGGTTTGCATATTATTTATGAAGCACTTATCAGGTAAAAAGCAGAGCTATGCATGCACATTTAGCTCCTTTTGTTTAACAGTGTATGAGTGTACATAAAAAATGCTTTAGGGGTTGAAACTGAGCTTGTTTATTTAGTCAAAGTCTCTGTTTTGGTGTCATTACTCAGAGCTGGAACCTGTGAAATTGGATGTGGAAGTTTGCAGCCACGTGCGCAGCGCCGCGTTTCACATTTAAGATGACATTAGGGCCGAAAGCCTGCTGGGAGAATTGCAAAATGCACAGCTGAAGCACTTTGATGCACGCACAGCCTCATTTTCCTTGGGCAGATAACGTAAATGAAGGTTGAGACTGGATAATTAAAGATGAGACATCCAGTTGTTGTACGTCTTCACAACCAAAACAGTGAACTGCGTTATCTAGAGCCTTTATTTAACTTTGGTCAGGGATCAAGAGGTAGCAAATACAATCTAATAAAGTGTGATAACGTGTCGCTCTCCTGGATGCTCAGACTGAAGCAGACTTTGCTTTAATATCACAACTTTCAGTCAGCCAATATTATACACTGAGAGGACACCTGAGGGAATATGTGCAGTGGATTAACTGAGATTAATAACACACGCGCCACCAAAACTATAGACAGTATGTAACATGTCTGCCTGCCTGGAGAAAGGGCTCCTGAGAGGTTTCACATGTAACTAAACAATGAAAGTAATGCCCGTAAAATACTTGAGATGAAATGATGATATTGTACTCTGTGTTATGGTACCCAAGGTCAGGGCTGCAATAAGCGGTCTGAAGCTCCCCAGAAAGGTCGGGAGATAAAAAGCGCATGCTGAGTGCTATAAAATCTCTCATGTTTCATTCTCCGAAGGCTTCCTGTAAAATGTCTGCATTTATGGCTCAACAGTGTTTCAGCTCCAGTAAGTGGTCCGAGCCTCTCAACATGTCACATCTTGTAATACGGGTTTTATTGCTCTTCACTCAGACAGAGTACGCTTCATCCTCACGATCCTGATTCTTATTTAATGATATGTTTTATTTCTAAAGGTTGTCTCATCATTAGAGGCAACCATAATGGTATCACGAAGTATCACTCAGGATCTGCGAGCAGACAAACCAGATAATTTAAAGTGTACAAAGCCAGTGGTTTCATCAGTATGAGAGTTTGTTGGATACAGAGGCTGCTGTGTTCCTGTGGAGGCGGAGGGGTGGCCGGGTGGTAACATATTCATTTGGAGCAGCTGAGTGGACAAAAGCAGGGTGTAGGGTGTAGATGTGTCCTAGCGTGACACCGGTTTTTAGCTGACAGCTCTGAGTAATCGTTTGAGATCACAGCAGAGGATGTCTCTGTGTTTGACCTACAGGTCAGAACCACAGAACCTTCTGGAAGATGGAAACTCGGAGGATAATTAATGTATAAATAATTTCACTTCTCTGCTAGATCTCAGCTCACAACCCTGCCTGCGACTGCAAGTAGACAAGTCAAAAGAAAACCTCTTTCCTTTGAGGTTATTTTCATGTCTTTCCCACTTTATTTTGTTTAGAATATCTCACTTTAGCAAGAGTTATATATGTTATAATGTAATTTTGGACAAAGACAAGACAAAGTGGTGACTTATATGACTAATTATCACTCTATGTGCCTACACTCCTATGAATATGCTAGCAGCTCTGTGTGCTAATCTAAAAATGGGCAAAGACGTGGATCATCGGTGGACCTGAGCCCGGCTGAATGAAGCCTAGGTGCTCAAACAAGCCACCTGTCAATCAAAGAGGCCACACTGTTAATTATGCATAATTGTAAGCCTCAATATAATTTGAACAGGTGAGTTCTATAAAAATTCGCCCTCAGTATAGTTGGAAATTAGCTATAGAGACCAAAACTGTTTTTTGTACCAGGCTGTAACATGGGGGCTTATGGAGATTGACTCGTTCTGTAGCTTCAAGTGGACGTTTAAAGGGGCTGCAGTTTTGGGCACTTCTGCATTGGTTTCATTTCACAGCCATGGAGGTTGCCACTTGAGCTGCAGTAACACAGCAGTGCTTTAAGAATTGGTAAACAGACTCTAGCATCTTTCAAGTCTTCCGACCACTCAAGGCACTTTTACACCACGCATCTCAATCACCCATTCACACACTAATGGCACTGTATGATGTGTGTGTGATGCCATGATGGCACAGCCAACAATTTGGGGCTCAGTATCTTGCTCGAACCAACAATCATCTGATTAGTGGATTACCCACTCTACCTCCTGGGCCACAGCTGCCCAAGCTAATTGCTCACCATCTTAGCATGTTCGCTTATTAGCACACTTATCAGTAAGTGCATCTGAGGGATGATGGGAATGTTATTAGTTCTGCAGGAATTAAGTCAAGAACCAAAGTGTTGGACAGACTGAAAATTTGACATGATGGTGCTAGAAGAAACGTCAGGGGATTAGTTAAAGTTAATAAACTTATCTTCATCCTGATGTTGGTGGAACATTTCACTCTAATGTGAAAGTGAAGCTAGAGGAAACAAACAGAGCGATGCAGCTAGCATAAAGAAAGACGCTTCTTGGGAAACACACTGCGTTTTAATCCTGCAGCAAATCGTTGATTTAGTGAATGAAATTTTGGCCCAGTCTTGAAAGTATTCGCACAGGCAGCATAATTTACTGAACACTGGACACACAGCATTGATAACAGCGTTTATGGGCCTAATGAAGAAACCAAAGTGTGTATGTGCCACCTGGTAAATCTACTGTGTAGATAATTACCAAGCTGTGTGCACTGCTGCTCAGTGATATAGTGGTTAAATAGTAAATGATGTGTATCATATATCATAAAGTGTTTAACACACTTTGCTGCATTCTTTGGTGTTACAGCTTAACTTAGTCTGTATCTATATATACTGAATAGAGAAGAATACAGGAATGATTCATAAATAACTAACAGGATTTCAAATGTGATGAGAGGTTAAAAGTTTTTTTAAGAGGACTAATATGAGTCAAAGTCAGGAGACTTTGCTCGGAGCCTGGCGGCAGAATTTCAAACAAACTGAAGATGATTTAAGGATGACTGTGTTACGCAAGTAGAAAGTGCATCACAATAAACTAAACAGGATGTGACAAAGGCATGAGCAAGAATGAGAAAATCCTTGAATAACCCAGCTGAAGCTCCAATACGACCTCCACTGAAAAGCCGAGATACTGTAGCTGATCACAGTCACTTCCCATCCATCTTCACTAAGTTTGATCTGCAACAAATATTGGAGCGTAATCCTAAACTTCAAATGCACAAAGATGACACGGACTCTTAACTGCGTAATCAGCTGTTACTTTTCGATAAAGCTGCTGAAAGCAGCTAATTATCACCTCACTTTGGATGTTGTGCAGATGGCTGACAAAAATTTAAAAGAATTTCTTCACGAAATTCAGCGTGTGTTCAGAAACTGTGAAAGTAGCTTTTTTTTAGAGCGCTTTGTTGTGGTATGAGTGGTACAATGGTATGAGAATGATTCTTAAACTTCCAGGATGGTGTAGTTTCAGCCAAATGTTTTGTAAATGTCAGTGTGCCAACCTGCTCTGCATTAATATAAAATATTATGTTCTGATATATATGCAGGCTGTCTGTTTCACAAAATGGCATCATTGTGGCGTTGACCGTTCCCAGGCTGAGCTCAGTCAGGTTTTTTAGTCATTTTGAGCTCAATTTGACAGACACAGCTGAAGAGTGACAGGAAGGTGGCGAGAAAGAGAGAGGCACGACATGCAGCAAAGGGCCACAGGTCTGAGAGCCTTTGTATATGGAGTGCATGCTCTACTGACTGAGCTAACCGGCCCCTTTTCTGTTTTTCAAATGTAAAGTTGCATATGTGTTGTTATGTATTTACTGTTTTTATATTGTATTTTTGTATACATTGTTTTTATCTAGTGTGCTATGGACTTTTTCTATGAGTGTCTATAATAAAACGTATTATTATATTATTATTCATTTTGAATTTTGGCTTCACAAAATGTTGGAATGCTTTGATAAACTAGGAAGCAGTAGCAGTACTAAGAACCAATATTTAGTCCATCTTTGCCAGGACATGGGTTAATTGCACGTCCCCATCAGATCAGATACTTAGTGCTGGACATGTTTGGCCATTTACTTGGGATATTGATAACCAGGGATGCATCTAACTATTATTTTCTCTAAATGTATGACAAAGAAATATATCACACCATCATATTTTAAAAGCTGGATGCAGCAAATATATAAATATTGCTGAATATTCAGTTTTCAAAATAGTTGATTTAATTTGTGTTGATCAACAAATGGAATTAACTATTGGGTGAGTATCTAGCAAACTTGGGTTGTTACAATTAAAGCTGCAACAAACTGTTGGCATAGCAACGAATACAGATACTGACACTACAAATGTATGTGCTAAAAGATCCTACTGCATCTTTATATATGATACAGTTCAATTCAAACACAAAACATCTTAAAACACCTGTTTGTTATATAAAATTTGTTCGGCGTAGCTTCTCATAGAAAAACAGGAACATACTGTAGTTACAAATAAATGATATGAGGGCGCTAAAATGTGGAAGAGTCTATAAATAATTTGATAAATATTTTGATGAGCACAATAAAAAAAAAAACAAGATAAAATAAAACCAGATAAAAACAGGTAAAACTGAGTAAAACTACAGTGCAACTGCAAATGCAACTTAGTGCCAGTCAGCCTGATGGCAACAGAGAAAAATCACTCAAAGAAACAGTTAAATATTACTTATTACAATGTATTGTATACGATAAGGTGATGAGTCTTTAATCTCATCGAGATGATTGTCAGGTAGAGGGTTTGCAGGTGAGTTTATCCTCCAGCTTCTATGTCCTAACACCAGCTCGGGCATCAGCATATCTGCTGTTTTCATGTAGAGGAATGAATCACTGTGATCATTAGGCTCATTTCTTTAAGTCAAAAGCTGAGAGGTATTTATTGTTTGCAGGCAGCAGAATTGCTTCACATTACCGCCATTTCTTTCCTTCTTGACATGATGATGAACTGAGAATACATAATTGAAAAGAGCCTATTTCACTGCGGGGGAAAGTCCACTTGTCCATTACTAAACATGTAATTAAATTGTCACATGTCTTCAGAAGAAAGCGCAGCAACCGAACCAAAATTATATTTTGTAGAACAGATTGTTCGCAAATGGAGAAAATGATGAAATAAAGGTCTAAAAATCTGGTAATTAGGAAGTCTTATTGAACAGCATGTTGCTAACCAGAGGGAGCTAAGGTGCAGCAGCACAGATGAATATTAATGGGAATTTGATTAAACATTCCCACATCTTTTACTGAATGTCCCACAGGCAAAGCGCTTACAGAACAAAACAAATTAGCACGGCAATTTTAATTATCGATGTTCTGTTTTCTCTCATTCCTTGTCTCTCTGTTTGCCTGATGAGATCTCAACAACAGATGTTTTAAAAAGGACAAAACTAACATTAGACTTTCTGCCCTTTGGCTGACTTTCCATTGATATTCTCCATAGTTCACATCTAAATCTGTGGAGTAAACTTTCATCCATGCACGCTCTTTCCCATGTGATAACGTTTCAGTCAAATATGTCAAATACTTAATTATAAATTGTGCATATGGCTCCAAAAGTGCCGCAGTTTTTTCTGCTTATGCAAGTGATCCCAGCAGAAGCTGATCCCAGTCCTAATTGCTTGCAATCTCATCCAACAGCAAAGCACTTTTTGAATGCATCGTTTACTGCCAACATTTCACAATGACACAAACACAAAGAAACAGGCGGCTGTGGTGTTTGTTTGTTTTTTTTAATGCATATTAGATGCTGTTTTCAATATATGGATAAGCACATTAAACTGAGATGAATAGGAGGCATCTGCCTGATGAATTAGGGGCAAAATATGAAGCTGGTTGCAAACAAGCAGGAACCTCTATGGCTGTGAAGGGAAGCCAATGCAGAAGTGCCAAAAACTGCAGTTTCTCAAACATCCACTTGAGGCTGGCTACAGAACGAGTCAATCTCCATAAGCCCCCATGTTAAAATGTCCAACTTCACAGCAGAAATAAACATGTTTACAGCCTGGTACAAAAAAACAGTTTTGGTCTCTTTGGTCTCAGGAAGGTGCCGTTACAGGTGGCTTTATTTGAGTAGCCAGGCATCATTCAGCCTGCCTCAGGTTGACCAACAATCCACATCTTTGCCTATTTTTAGATTAGCCTCATGCGTTGTCCATTCTTTATACTGTCAGTGGTTGCAACAGACACAGATACAAATAACATTTAGATCGTGGCATTCACACTATTTTACTTATATAAGATCTTTTAAAACAGGTGGGCTGCAATATTTTTAAAGGTTTCTGATATCTGAATAAGCATATGAGTGGTTTTATAGTTCATTTAAAAACTGAAGCATTAGTAAAAAAAGGGCATGTCAAATAATTTTAACTTTTGTTGACTACGTAAGTCAATTTATACTATATTGAGTAATGACCTGCATACCAGCTCAATCCATATTTTTAGCAGATCCTCAGGCTGGATCATTTCCCAAAATACTGCCACCTGGATTCAGACTTTGGCAGTTAATTATTTAAGAACACTTGTGGATTGAAGGTCGTGTGCAGGAGTTGCTCTTGACATATGTTGATTAGCTTAGTTTGCACCTACAGGGACGTGCATATAACTATGCTTCTCCTTCCAAATGAGTCAGCAATCATAGTTTCAAAGGAAAGTTTTAATAAAGTGATTCCACCCCAGCAAAAGTGTCAGTAATCACGACTCTAATGAAGTGAGTCCACCTCAGCTTACCTCTCTATTATTTTTAGATCTTAGAGCCGAGAGCTTTTTTGTTTTGTCACAGCGAGGTAATAAAAAGGTGAGAAGTCTCCTTTACAACATTTGCTCATTCATTCATGCATCTAGTAAACAGCGCCAGCATTTCAACTGCTGCATCCCAAATCACACTGATTATCCCAAAGGGAAAGTGCAATTACAGCTCCAAACAAGGTGACTGATTGGCACAGGTGGAGACCTCATCATGCATGGATGACGACGTGTTTACTGTTGCTGTTTCGAAAAAGAAACCATATGTCGAATATCACGCTCCAATGATTCATGTGCAAGAGGCTGTGGCTTCAAGCTCTTTTCGTTTTTATTGATCTGAAATGTTGAAATAAATTTAAATGTGGGTGGAAACTCAAATATATAATGGCTGTATACACCAGAAAATTAGACATGTTTGTACAAGCACAAAAAAAGTTGGGAGGCTCTGTAAAACGTAACAGAATGTGATGATTTGCGATGACTTTCTACCTATTGAACACAGCCTAAATACAAGATTTAGATTTAGTTTTTTTTGGAAAACATTCACTCATTCTGAATTTGATGCAGCATCACGTCACAATAAAGTTGTTACAGGATCAACAAAAGACTGAAAAAACACCTGTTTGGATTATTCATTCATTGATAACAGGCGATAGTATCATGGCTGGGTATAAAGGGGCGTCCTCAATCACAAGCAAAGATGACGGCAGAGGCAGGACTACCAATATGGTGGCAGCCAGGACCACCACACTCTGAGCTTCAAAATGACTCTTCATGAACATATCACGTAAAATGATGTCCATTCTTTATATTTTCAGCGTTCTCAATACATGACTTGAATAAATTCATGGATTTCACCATCTACAATCCGTAATATCATGAAAGATTGAAAGAATCCAGAGAAATCTCAGACAGGCCTAAAACCAACATTGAATGTCGATGACCTTCGACCCCTCAGGCAGCACTGCATTAAAAACAGACATGATTGTATAAAGGATATTGTTACATGGGTTTGGAAACACTTCAGAAAACCACCACTGGTAAACGCAAATTAAGACCGACACAGAGTGAAACAATTTGCTGGTGTCCTCCAGGCCAAATTAAAGTTTTACACAACTCCCAACTTTTCTGGATCAGGGGTTGTACTTGTTTTGACCCAATATGTTTTCTATGACAAATCTAAATAGTTGGTACTCTTAGTCATACCATAATACTGTATAACATAAATCTGCCACATTTAAACCTACCAGAGGAAAATGGTGTAAAGCACTGCTGTAGTTTGAAAACTGGACAGTTCAGTCTACTGCAAACCCCCAAACAATGCCCCACATTGCCTGTATCTATAAATAGGGTTACTTGGCTGCCTTTCCTTACACAGCTCCTCCGTTGGCTGCAGCTCTTCCGTGTAGTATGACCTGACACAGCAGTGCACAACCATCCACCAGGCTCTGATGCAGCATGCGACACTGGTGGGCGACACCCCTGACTTACTGGATCACATCAACCTCACGCATCGCTTCAACTTTGCAAAGATGTGGACGAGGTCACGCGAGCCAAGGCGCTGCGTTAGACATGTTTGTTTGAATCTAAAATGGTCATCTGAGGAGGGATGGTGGTGGGTTTTATGTACAGGTACAGTGATAAAAACTGACCAGTTTTAGGGATCTTTGTAGCACATCCCAGTCACTGGCTGTAGAAAACTTGAATGAGGACTGGCCCCAAGAGGACTCGACTTCGGGGACATTTGGCAAAGTGTGACAGAACGATTCGCAGGCACAGGATTAAGTTTTCACAACACTTCAGACATGAGAAGTGTGACTTCAGGTACGGACAGTTAGCAATGCAGAAAGCATGAATTGCTGAGTGAAGAGCAGCAAAGGAAAAAGGTGGTAAAGCTAGAGGTACGAAGCTGGTCATCTGGATGGAGAGGCTTTGCAAAGAGCACCTGACCTCTGCCAGACATTTCTCTATGTGGTGGACCACAAACACAGCAACATTTTCTTGTTTCATAAATATTTGATAAAAAAAAGTCTTAGCAATATTAAGGCCTTTCATCATTTCTTGAAAACAAACCAATATCACTGAGCAAAAGGACAAAGTTCTTTAGGTATGGGACTGAGTCTTGATGCAAACTCTTGATGACAGGCAGGACTGAAGACCCCAGATGTTCAGATTTGACATGCTGCACTCGGACAGCAGAGTATCAGCCTCACAGAGCAGGGAGGGTTCATACACATAAACATCATTTTGCAATCTATCAACGAAGCCAGTGTCCCAGAGCTGGTCTAAGGTCAGTGATAATATTACAGCAAAGATAGTTCAACACATTTTAGTGACTTCATGTTCAGATATGTTAAATATCAGAGCTGGTTAGCACACACTTATTTGTTTGAACGGCTAATTTTACATGTCATTAATTCTGAATTGTTCATAAAATTCTGTCAGGAGCTTATTGATTTGTTTTTATTACCTCATTTATTTTGCATCTCACGTTTTGGATTGCAATGCTCTACTAAATTATTCATCAGTTAACCACGGTGTTGTCTGGCTGCTGAGCAATTCTCTGCACACTGCCGAGGCAATGGAGATGTAGAAATGCATTTATTCAGGCTGTATGTTGTAAAATGTATTGAGTTTTTCCACCTGAATCTTGTTGTGGAAAAACACAGTACAGCATTAAATGTTTTTTTTCGTCTTCGGCTAATAGACAGATTTATTTTCACTACATGTGCACACATCCACCTTCACTCAAAGGAATCATACTGTTCTTCAATAAGAAACTTCACAAACCCCCAAAGAACGCTGTTGCAGGTTTGTGCTGCTCTCAGCTTTGACAACATCGCCCTCTGCTGGCTTTGAACTGCACAGGAGGACACGTGACTTCCTTTTCATTTCTTGCATTAGATCCACTTGAACATTTGCTATCGTGACTCACAATCCTTAATATTACTGTGATATTCAGATGACACTGCATCTGTCATGAGTGTATGATGTTAACACACCAGGTGTAAGTACATCGCAATAAAAACATAAATGATCACAGATGGAATATCACATTTGGTGGCACATTTCTCTAAAATTATCCATCATGATGTGTTTATGTTTAGATTTTTGGATCAGAGGTTTAATATAAAATGCAATATACATTACCAGTCAAAAGTTTGGACACACCTTCTCATTTAATGTTTTTTTCTTCATTTTCTAAATATGTTTTAGATTTTAGATTCTCCAAAGTTTTGATAAAAGCTTTGTAACTCTTAGCATTCTCTCAATGAGCGTCATGAGGTCGTTACCTGGAAAGCTTTTCAATTAACCGGTGTGCCTTGTCTAAAGGTAATTAGTGGAATTTCTTGCCTTCTTAATGTGTTTGAGACCATCAGTTGTGTTGTTCAGAGGTAGTGTTAGCATACAGTAAACTGAGTAACTCAACTTAGTAAAGAGAAAAGACAGTCCATCATTACTTTAAGACATGAAGGTCAGTCAATCCAGAAAATTTCAAGAACTTTAAATGTATCCTCATGTGTATTGCAAAAACCATCAAACGCTGAGATGAAACTGGCTCTCATGGGGAGCCTTGCCCCAGGAAAGGAAGACCAAGAGTTACCTCTGCTGCAGAGGATAAGTTCATTACAGTTACCAGCCCCATGAATCACAAATTAACAGCACCTCCGATTAGAGCCCACATAAATTCTTCACAGAGTTCAAGTAGTGACACATCTCTACATCAACTGCTCAGAGGAGACTGCATGAATCAGGCCTTTATGGTCGAATGTCTGCAAAGAAACGACTGATGGAGACTGACGAGAAGAAAAGAACAAATGTCTTTGTGAGGTGAACGAATGGTATCTACATGTGTGGTTCCCACTGTGAAGCATGGAGGACGCGGTGTGATGATGTGATGGTGCTCTGCTGGTGACACTGTTTTTATATATAATTTATTCATAATTCGAGGCCAGCATGGCTAGCATAGCATTCTTCATCGTCATGCCATCCCATCTGGTTTGAGCTTTAACAGGACAATGACCCCAAACACACCTCCAGGCTATGTAAGACCGAGAATGAGAGTGATGGAGTGCTGCATCGGATGACCTGACCTCCACAATCACTCGACTTAAACCCAGTTGAGATGGTTTGGGATGAGTTGGACTGCAGAGTGAAGGAAAACAAGTGCTCAGCACCTCTGGGAACTCCTTCAAGACTGTTGGAAAACTATTTCAGGTGATGACCTCATGAAGCTGACTGAGAGATTGAAGAGTGTGCAAAGCTGTCATCAAAGAAAAGATGGTTACTTTGAAGAATCAAAAATATAAAATTCTGGTTTGTTTAACACTTTTTGGTTTACAACATAATTCCAAATGTGTTCCTTCATAGTTTTGTCTGTCTTACTGTTAATCTACAATGTAGAAAAATAATAAGAATAAATTAAAACCACTGAATGAGAAGGTGTGTCCAAACTTTTGACTGCTAAATTAAAATGTTCATGCCTTATGTGCTGTTTTGCAAACTCTAATACACCAAATATGAGGAATCTAATAATATTCTTTTTTTAAAATGTATCTGATGCATTCATCCTCAGCTTGCCATGATGAATCACCTCTCCAGCTCTGAGTGTGTCCCTGCAAATTATTTCTGATGCTCTTCGAAAATAGAGTAGGGAGGTCTAGACTTTATTAGAATTTTCATTCTTCTCTCCCTCGGTTCTCCGTGAGATGTTTTTAGCTAGAGGCCTCAAACCTCCAACTACTGCAAAATGTATTAGCACTCATGACAACATGACAAATAGCACAATTATCTGGTTCATCGTGATGTTTATCATCATCCCTTCTATGATTGCAACGTCATTTTAAAATTGACCTCTATAAAGGAACTTCAAATAGGAAATATTGATTTTTTTCAATATGAAATCATGTAGGTCTTCCCAATTGTCCCGAGGTAATATGAAGAGAATCAGAGATAAAACCTGCTTTATTATAACAAAATAAACATTTTCAGCTAACTATAAACTCCTGTGTAGTTTAAATAACTGTAAAAAACACATTTTATTTGCAAACTCTGCTAACAGATGTTAGTTTCTCTTCTTTTTATGGGTTTGGACGTCCCCACGTCATCAATATTTCCCAAAATACTGCCACAGAAGTGCAATATAAAAATACTTTTATTTATTTGGTTGCACTGAAAATGAAGACACACATTTCTGCAGAACAAAGAAATTCTTGGACGATCACATAACCTTGTAGGATCAAAGTCAACAGAACAGACTTCTCTTCTAGAGCCAGCAGTATTTTCATCTGGTAGGTCTCTCTTTGCCATCTGATAAAAAGCTCACATATTTGCATTTACTGAAGTCTTTACCATCTGTTCAGCTGTTTTACATGAGCATAATTTCTATTGTTTTATCCCACATAAAAAATATAGTCCCCCTTTTGAACTTGTCTTCACACATTTGTTGCCAAAGTGTGATTGTGATCTTAAACTTTAAAGCATTTAGTTGGTTCAGTGGGCACAGTTCAAACTATTCTGGGTTAATTTTTAAGTGAAATTACCTTAAAATAAGTAAAAGAAATGAAAGTGAGGAACACAGGCTTGGTGTGATGATTTAGTTCAAGCAACAGAATGAAAAACTAGATTATTCTGAAACTCTAGACATTCACGTAAATATTTAAACCCTTTATTCCACTTCGGTTTACGGAGTGCTTGTGCAGATTTTCACAAATATTTGTACAGACTGACGGAGACGAAGAATTTGAAAGAATTTAAATTTAAGCACAGATTCTTCTTCTTCTCATACACCCACTACTGTAGCATGACTGACTGAATTTTCTTTGGCTCCTAACGCACCAACACTGCCCACCTTTTGTACAAATTAAAGGTGTGTTCAGGGGCTCCAGTGAATCATCATCGTCAGGTATCAGCTGTGTGGACTGCCTGTGGACGGTCCCACGCTGTCACTGTGTCCCTCCTCCTCCGCAGAGTCCTCAGAGCTGTTTACCACAGCGGCACTGAGAGAGTGGAGCTCCTCCAAAACAGACAGCAGTCCCTCTGACGGGATACAGACAGGCCATTGGTCACATCAGTCATGTCTGTGTAAACAGCGTGACGCATGATGTGTTAGGACACTACTTACCGCCTGCAGGTAGTTGTGTTTTCGCTCCCACATGGCGACTCGTCTCTGAAGGTTTTGCAGGATGTTCCCTGGGAGCAGCAGAGTTCTGTAGAGCTGTGTGAGCACTTGTCAGCCCTCTCTCTGCAACAGTGGCCTGGAACAGATTCGGGTCATCGAAGGCCATCAAAAGAAATGAAGACATAAACAACATTTTTCACTGTCTTACCAGCAGTAGGTTTTTGTCTTTTTCAGTCTCCTTCAGTTGTTTATTCTGGACTTCACTTTTTCTGTGTTCGCTCCCCAAATGTTGAGTTTCCTTCATCTCATCCCGTTTCCTCGCTGCCTCTTTCTCAAACAGCCGCAAAGTCATAACTGCAAGAGACAAAACAGACAGATCAAAAGCCACAGGGAGACGCTGCTATATACTGTGTAAACAATTCCAATCATATTAGATCACAGTCTGCATTACAGATATGACTTCAGCGTCCTATGATAAGCTGCTGTGAGCTGAGGTTAGCATGGTGCTAATCCTGCTACCTGCTTTGGTGTGCTCTCTCTTGGCAGTATTGACTTGAACCTCCATCTCTCTCAGCTTCTCAGCACAGCTGTCCTTGATCTCAGACACTCTCTCCTGCAGAGCTGAAGGGGAACAACAAGTACACCATTCTTCAACACAGGGTGTCACATGATGAGGGACACAATCTAATGCTGTACTTGTGCCTCAAGGGACACTTTTTTATTGCATCTGTTAGCAAATTTTCATACACAGCAAGACCCCCACAAACAAGGATCTGATTCAATCAAACTGAGATTTATCAATTATGATGCAACCACAGCAGCGAGGTGGCAGTAGCCTAGAGGTCAGAAAAAAAGCACTTCTGCTTAGTTTTTAAATTATAGCTGGTGGCAAACAGGCAGAGGAATATACAATAAAACAATGTACGAGCATTTAAAGGAAATTTAATCAAACAGTGTGGATCTGATGTCTGCATCGTGAAAGCGCCTATAATCAATGCTTTTATATTACATGACGATATATAAGAAAGCTATCAGTGTCCCTCAGCTCTGCAGAGCTCTGTAGCAACTTGAACATCATTGTTTGTCTGTTTTTCAGCCCACAAATTTCCAGTTGTGGTCAACTGTAACTAAAGAGGCAGCTAAAGAGCCCGATAGTTCCCTCAGGGGTAGGCGGAAAGCAAAAGCTAAGAGCTAAGAAGAGAGTGAATACTGGACAAACACGACCACAAATGAATGCTAATGCTGCGCCGCAGCTGCTGGATGTGTAAATAGGTAATTGCTTGCTAAAAAGTTTGTTATATCAACTTAAAAAGATGACAACATGGTGTGTTTACAACTTGTTTCTGCCCCCAAGTGGCCGAGGACTTAGTCAAGAGAAAGATTTACCATTTGTCTAAAAACAATAGTCAGGTAAAATATGAACATTAGGACAGATTTTTAATTATTCATCCTGTTTCTACTGCAGCTCAACTCGGAAACACTGTCCAAGAACACAAAGAGTGGATTTTATCCTAATAATACTGCAACTTTGGAAGATATCCACTTAATCCACTTGAAACTGCATTATGAGCGGATGTTTTAATGGACAGCATGAGGAGGAAGAATGATTACAGCTAGTAAAACATGGGCACATCACTAGTGTTTTAGGACAGACTTGAAAACTCTATCCTTTAATCCAAGTTTAAAGCTGAGATGTTTCCTAAGTGTTTCCAGGTTGAATCCTTGAACCAACTGGAAAAAATATATATAAGGGAAACTCTCCCTGAAGAACTACAGTCAAGGTGCTCTTGAGCACTTAATCCCCAACTGCTCCAGTGAAGCTACCGAGCAGACAGGAGTGGCCAGGTGTGAATATGTGGAGACTGTGACGAAGGGCATTTCAGAGAAAAAGAGCAGGAGTGCTCAGTCTGCTTTCCCTGGATAAGTCAAGGTTGAAAAACAGTCATGCCGCAGCCACCGCCTCACCGCGCTCGCTGTGCTCCTGCTGGCTGAGCAGCTCAGAGCGGAGTTTCTCCAGGTTGACTCTGCTCTCCTCCAGCTGGGCCTGGATCTGCTGCAGACTCTGCTCGGCCTCCTCTCTGCCAGCCACCGCCTGTCGGACCTCCACCCAGCTCTGCTCCAGCTGCTGCTGCTGCTGCCTCAGTTTGCTCTCGTCTGTGGGGGATGTACAAAAAGGTAAACTGAGAGGTATACGTCAACAAAACATGGATTCAGCAGATAAACAGATTATGTGTTATGGTAAGGTGTTGTGAGGGTGCTCACACTGTTCTTTGAGATCGGCCAGAGTTTTATCGATGAGCTCCGGGGTTCTTTTGAGCTCCTGTGTGAGCTTGTCTCTCTCTTCACACACCAAACTAAGCTCTGTCTGGAGGTTTGTGATGCTGCAGGGCAACACAGACAAGATGGCAGAGCAAATAAAGGAGCAGAGGATCAGGTAAAGAGGTTGAGAAGCAACTACACAGTTCATAACAAAGAACACGACACAGACAGACCGATAACCCTTAGACTAGACTGACATATTTGTCATATTGTGATAGATGTGTTTAGACAAAATCTAAATATTAATTTCAACCACATCATCCAGCCCTACATTAAAACATAACCCAAAGCTGCATTTATGCATTTATCTTTTGCAAACATTAACAGTTCTTTGAATATTCCTATAATTATTCCTGAAAGCTTTGTTGGATTAAATAAACACTTAAATTCTTACCAGCAATGACACATTTTACACCAAGTAAAATATCAAAATACAAAAACATCTGATGCAAAAGAGATGCCTGACCTTCAGTTCATATTAAAAATTACAATATTTTGAATTAGGAGTCTGTTAAATTAGAAAAAACAAGCAATTTGGAGACATGACTTAGTGCTCCAGAATAATGTATATATTATTATCATTATCATATTTAATATTTGATATGTGGTAAATGGACTGTACTTATATAGTGCCTTTCTCTTCTGACTACTACACTAGTACACCTTCACACTACATATCTGATTCACCCAGTCACACACACACATTCATACACTGATGGCATTGGTTGCCATGCAAGGTGTCAACTGGTCATCAGTTTTTGGGAGCTAACCATTCATACACATTCACACACTGATGAAGCAGCAGGAGTAATTTGGGGTTCAGTATGTTGCTCAAGGACACATGCAGACTGGAGGAGCCAGGGATCGAACCACCGATCATCTGATTAGTGGATGACCCGCTCTACCACCTGAGCCACATATTACAGCTACAGTGTTACAGATTTAGGACCAACAGTTATTAAACTCTTGCAGCCGTTTATGAATTAGTTAGTGAAATGTGAAACATCATACCTGTCTGCAGTCTGTTCTACGTGTTTACTGGCCTGCTGAACTTTCTGCAGAGCGACCCTCCTCATGATCAAACCTGAAAAACAAAAACAATGCGATACACTTCCTTTACCGCACAATTCAAACTCAAGCACGGCACTCAGCTCATTAATCTCCGTCATAATCACACCTTGGATCGTCTCCACTCGTCTTTTAGCGAACGTTAGCCTCTGGGTTAAAGTGTTGAGCCTCATTTGAGCTGCATCCACGTCTGCCACCTTGCTTCCAAACGCCAGACTAAACCTGTGAGACACAGCCAACGTGTGAAAACACTAAACGAGAACAATCTGTTTGCTTCGTCCTTCCTTTTTGTCTAATTTATTAAATCATTTTTGAATTCAGAAACACTTCTTGTACCTTTGCACTGCTTCTGTGAGGGTATTGAGTTCAGCCTCTGTTTTTTCAGTCTGGAACTTCAGCTGTGAATTTTCCTTGCATGCCTGGACCAAATCCTGTTTTAGTGTCTGAGAGGAAAAACACACATCCATATAATAAAACATCTGACACAAATCTACTGTGACACTCAGTTTTGAGAATGTCTTTGTGCCCAGCTGCTATTCTTAAAACCACAACCGCTACCGGAACCTAGCAAAGTTTTCAGATAGTCAGCATTCTGCGTGGTGGGTACAAATGTACCAGTGTTTATCACTTTCTTATGCGGCCCAAAATTTATTGTGCATCATCAAATTTTCAGACAGCCACTTAAATCACATCACTTGCTCTGGTACTAACCTCCTTTTCCACTCTCTCTAGGTCCAGCTCAGCTATCCTGTCATCTAGACTGTGCTGGAACACGCTCGCCCGGTGCTGCTCCTGCTGAAGCTGCTGCTCCATGGATCTCACCTGAAACACAGACATGCACTTTATATACAATTTCAAACACATTGGGTTTAATTATACTGCAACAGACGGCTGTTTCCATACTTTTGAAAGAAGTGTGTCCTTCTCTCCTCTCAGTTCAATGTCCTTTGAGCGAAGCTGGACACACAACTTGAACACTTTCTCTCTCCAGAGCTGAAGCACTTGAAGGCCTTCCGATCCATTCTTCATAAGTGGGTCTGTCGAGGTCTATTGGAACATACACATGAATTGTAAACGCACACACTCACAGCTACTCTCAGACACATAGTCACAAAAGACTAAACTGTCTCTGCTCGCCGCGTAACCTGTGCCAAAAACTAAAGGATACAAGTAGATCATTACCTGACTAAAGCGACTTCTGCAAGTTTGCATTTAATCCAAACTAAAGTAAGAAAAATACATTCAAAGATGAGAAAATGCTTTATGTTTCCCCTGCAGAGTCATACTGTATATACACAACACTTGGATAGAGCACCTCAGGTGAAGTGTTCAGTCAAATGAATCACTCCTGCAGGGCCCTGCCATCCTGTCTAGATCTGTTCAGTCATCAATCTTGAATCCTGTGGTCTGTATACACATCTTCAAGATCCATGAAGTGTATCCAGATTCAGACTACTCAGATTTTTGACACAAAACTACACCTGAAGCCATCAGCACGCAATGATAGGCAGCTACTTGGTCTGCAGAGGGAAGCAGTGGCTTGGCCTTGATGGCGGTATTTAATGTCCTCTTACTTCAGTTTTCAATCGTCACATAAACTCATGGACTAGCGCAGTGTTTCTCAAACCTTTTACACCACATTCCACCTCATAAAATATTATAGGCTCTCCAAGTACCACAAATTATGACAAATGCAGAAATACAGCAGCCTAGGCCGACCCTGTTCAGCTAAACACAGTTCACCCAGGAGGCAGGTTTATTCCTTATAAGATTATTAATTGTTCAAGAATCATCGCTAATTTAAATACTTCCTGTTTGGAGCCACGTTTGCAGTGTTTTGAAACATTCACTTTACCTCTGCTTACTATCTTGCCGTCACACTTTAGCTCGTAACTAATCACTGATTTATACTCGCACTATGTGCACCAACGTGACTACGTCAGGCTGATATTGAAACAAAATATTACAGGAAATACAAAATTTATTTTAAAACACATTTCAGTGATCTCACAGTTTATTTTCATACAAAGGTTTGTAGTATTTTGACACGCAATTTAGATTGTGGGTCATGATTGCGATTAAATAGATCATCATGATGTCTTTTTTTTTTGGCTAGGTCGCCCACTGCTAACACACAACTATGTGAAGAGCAAACACTCACCTTCTTCACCATTCTCTCCTCTTGGAGGGCGAGTATCTCATTCACAGAGTTCAGCCTGACAGTCAAAAGCTCTGCGGTCATCTGAAGAGCTGCTTTCTCTTTGTTCAGCCTCTGCAAGATGTATGTTAGAATAAAATGTATAGCTACAGTAATGGATTATTATAACACGCATGTTCATTTGTAAATTAAACACTCCTTTGCTGCACAGTATTTTCTTTAACCTGCAGAAAATAACAAGACTTTAAGTTGTTTTCTCATGCAATTACTTTACAGTAGGATGATTGCAATCAATACTGTTTATATTGCCTTTACCTCAACAGCGTCATTTAATCGTTCCTTCTCTCCTTTCTCTGGGGCGAGCTGGCCGATGTAATTTCGGAGGCTGTGCAGTGTTGCTGATTGTGTCTCAAAAGCTTGTCCCATTTGGCTGAAAAATAAACCACGGCCCCCCAAAAGAAATCAGTGAGTCTGACTACAAAGTGCTATAGATGTTTAGCTCTCTTCAGTTTTAGATTGAATGTGGCACCTTAAATGTTCTTTCAGGCCATCCCTCTCAGTAGACACCTCCATCAGAGTACTTTTTAGCTGCAGCACTTCTGAGGTCATTGACTGAAGTCTGTCCTGTAGTTCGTTGTTTGTTTTCCTGGCTGCACTTAACTCTGCACAGTGGGAAGCATTCAACTGTTGCAGCTGAAAGTGAAGAGAGGCAAATAATAGACATTTTAAGGCCAATAATGATGTAATATCTTATTGATCCCCATTGAGAGGCTCTCCTTTCACTTGCTTCCCTCCCAAGGAAGCTCAAAGTGAAGGGTCAGACACAGAAAAGCACTGGCCAAGTGCTGTGCTCAGTGTTCTCCTCAGGGATACATAATCAGAGCAGATGCCTGCTGACATGGGTTTTTAGATGCAGGGCTTGAGCTGAAGTTTCCAAAATCAGTATGAACAAGGTTTAGAATAGTTTAAATTCCTTGCAGAGATTGTGCCACACACCTCCTCCTCCTGCTTCTTGTGTATTTCTTCCAGTTGTTCTGACAGTCTAAGTGTCTGCTGTTTGGCCTCCTCCTCAGCCTGTAACCTGCCCATTTCAGCCTTCAGAACAAGCTCCTGGGCCTCCTCTTTGCTCCTCTCTACATCTCTCCTCAGTTTTGCAATTTCCTCATCAGATTCTCCCTTTAGTCGTTCAAGCTGCAAGAAACAACAATGTTAAACACTGAAGAATCTTTATACATGAAACTAATCGGTGAAACCTGAGACAACATGACTGCCAAAATACGTTACAAGACGCCAATAATCCTCAGTTTATCTTGTGTTGAAATGTTTGTCAGTAAATAGCGTTACCTGTGAGCTTATTTTCTCCTTCTGTGTACTGCTCTGAGTGAGCCCCTCTCTGATTTGGCTCAGTTCAGTCTTAGCTTTACATAGCTCTTCACGCATTGCTTCCAACTCGTGGCTCTGTCTGTCATACAAAAAAACAAACACATAAAGCTTGTTCAAAATGATTCATCACTAATCTCTGGTTATGTAGAGATTGTCAGACCAAACTGTAAAATTGAATGCATTATAACATAAGCATATCTCTACCTGTTCACGATGCTGTCTCTGTGTCTCATCTCTTCTCTGTGTCTCCCTGCAGACTCCTTCAGGGCCTCCACCTGACCCTTCAACCTCTCAGCTTCAGCCTTGTGCTTCTCCGCCTGGAGAGGCCACTCTGACTCCCATCTGGACCACTGCTCTCTCCTGTCTGCACATCTGTGTTTGAGGACATCAGTCTTTCCAATATGCCACCAAACTGACAGACAATAATGCCATTTCTGACCATATAAAACAAACTGTGGGATACCTTAGGTCTGACGGGTGGTCCACAGGCATCCTTTCTCTTATACTATGTCCCTGTAACCTCATGAGCTTCTGATTTTCCTTCTTCAGCTCCAAGATTTCCTGTTGGGTCTGAGTGATAGCCAGCCATGGATCGGCAGGGCTGGGATCCCCTGGTGGTACCGAGGTTACACCTGGCGTTAACCAGGAGGTGGGTGGTGTTGTCCGTGGGATTTGAACACCTCTCTGTGCTACAGCGGGCTGGACACTCGATGTGAAATGGGATGGGGGTACCAGGTCTTCTTGGATATTCCCTAAATAACGTACAATAATTAATAGCTTGTCTAGCTATGTGTAGCCTTGCGCCAATATGTTTGTGATAGAGGCTTTGCACACAGACCTTTCAAGGAAGTGAAAACATGACAGCCTCCTTAAATACAACCAAACTATTAGTTAACACAAAAGCTGAACAACGTAGACTCGCTAAACTTGTGTAATAAGTCAGCTAGGTTACATTGTAGGCTAACGTTAGTTAGCATCTTGAACTCAACATTTGTTTGAAGTTACGTGTAAACGTCAAACATGCGGCTAAAACAAGTAACTTACTTGAACCCGCTGGTGAGGTAAAGTCAGTGGGAACTATGAGCCTTTCTTTCCCCAAGTTGTGTCTCTCCATGTTCAATAAATATCGCAGGGAACTATAAATTTAAGAGGAAAACAGTCCAGAGTTTTGTTTGTGTGCTCTCTCTGAACGTTTGTTCTCCCGCGGGTCACGTCATTCGTCGTTGCCTTAGTTACGGTTTACAGCGGTTACTTCCGGAGCTCTCCGTTAAAGCCACTTTTGCAAACTAACTTTTAAACTACACGTCGGTTAAATTATAAATACCGTTAAAATGATGGAAAATACACATTTTTATGAACTAAATGTTAATTTAATGGTTTATTTAACATAACTGCCACACATTATAGCCGCGCAATGCATCACGGGAAAGTGAGTGCCCGTTTTGAGTCCTTTACCCTGGTTACTGTCTTGCAGGATGCCCTTCCTCTCAGGCTGCCTTCATAATCTCATCGCAGGAACCTTGAATTGAATCATACACTCACGGGGCCACTTTATTAGGTACACCTTTACAATCTAATGCAGGGGTCTTCAACCAGGGGTCCACGACCCCTAGGGGAGTCGGCAAAGGTACTACAGGGGGTCCACCAATTTTTTGTCATAATAATTGACCATTTTCACCAAAATAATGGTGAATGTGAGGCTGCAGATGGTTGAGAAACTATTGTAAGATGATTTTTTTCTGCTTTGCATGTTTCTTCTGATTTTTAAAATTTAAAATAATTAGAGAATTGGTATAATTTAATTCATTCATTCAAGTATTTGTATTCTTATCACATGTTTGTCAGTGTTCAGTTGTCCTATTGTTGAGACAGACATTAAAGTAAAGAGTATAGAGTATGAAGTATAAAGTAAGCAAAGGCTTTACTACTACTACTATTCTACTATATGTTTGATATTGAGGTCGTAGTTTGCAGTGGTTTTGAATAGATCTTTTACACAGCAGCCATTTTGACTTGAAATAGTAGGGTAAACACAGGTGCTATCAATTGTGCTAATTAAGGTTCTGGGTGCTCAAACAAGTAATCTGTAACAGCACCTACCTGTCAATCAAAGCAGCCATGCTGTTAATTATATCTTTAAGCCTTAATATAATTTGAGCAGGTGAGTTCTATAAAAAAAACAATTCACCTTCAGTAAAGTTGTCATGAATGGGGAAATTAGTAGTTTTTTGTACCAGGCTGTAAACATGTTTATTTCTGCTGTGAAGTTGGGCATTTTAATATGGGGCCTTATGGAGACTGGCTTGTTCTGTAGCCAGCCTCAAGTGGATGTTTGAGGAACTGCAGTTTTTAGCACTGAGGTTGCCGCTTGGCTTATTATTGAGGCTGTAGTTTGCAGGTGTGTTGGATTTGACTGCATTATACTGAGAGGTGTTTAATACAGTCCTCTCATATATGTAAATGGACAAAATATTAGAAACACCCCTCAGTACAACCTCAATAACAAACATATAGCAGAGATACTACCCTTCCGACAGTGTCAACAAAAACTGAACAAATCTAAGATTCAGTGAAGTAGAATTTATAGCAGGTGTACTTAGTTAATTAGTACACATCCTGGGTATCAGCTTCCCTGATCGACCAGGTCTGTGAAGGTCTCATGAGGAAAATTAGCATTGTTAGATATTGACATTAAATGGTTGAACAAGTTGGGAAATTGGTTGGGAAATCACAGTGGAAAGAGCAAAATATACCACGTGAAAATAATTAACTCTGTTTTTTTCTGTCTACCTGTGATAAATAAGAGCGTTCACATGGGGTATAATAATATGTGAAATCAATTATGGGGAATGCACCACTTTATTCGTCTGATAGAGGTTCTATGAGGTATTTTTATACTGATATTATTGAGATATTATTGTACTGTGTGAGTGAAGTGTAAATGTACTTAATGAAGTGATGACTTGAAATTACTCCTTTCTTTGCCTGGGACCTCACATCAAGACCCAGGGGGTGTCTGACAACCATTTCTGCATGACACATCTCCACTCCTACAGAAAAAAGGCAGCACCGAGGATACTTTCGGTTTGATTGGTAATAACTGTTTTGGGACTGAGGTGCTTCTATAAATGTTACCTCCAACTGTAAAATGATCAGTATACGAATAATATACATGAAACATTTGCATATTTTGACAGATTTCTGTCTGCATTGATGCATATTGTGCTGTAAATTTATAAACTGGAATCGTGCTCACCTTCAAATGAGGGCCTCTGACGATCACTTGTTATGTGATTGGCAGAATGAGGCTATAATCACTACCACCGTATTTTTATATATATACTGTTGTTTTGTTTTCCTCTGGTGTCTTCAGCAGCTGTTCCTGTTTGCTCTTACCTACAGTTTATCCTCTGCTGTGACCCACTTTCCCCCTGGGGTTCATTAAAGTTTCATCTAATCTAATCTATTTATGGTGTATTCAAGGAACAAAGAGTTTGATTCATTTACACAAAGCGTTGCATATATCAACCCAACAAAACAATAACATAAAACAAATAAATGATAGAGTAGATGGCGACATATTCTGTAACTATCTCAATAAATGCAACAAAGACAGGAAGTACAGCATGAAGGACTGTGAACCTTGTTGTTTGAGGGGAACAGTGGGAGTGCTGTGCATCATTTGGGCATGTTGGTACTGTATCCTCTCAGCACTCGTCAGACACCGCTGTTGGTCCTGAAAAACAAAGCAGAGGCAAAGAGGGATCAGAGGAGGCCACTGGAAATCCAGAAAATAAAGATAATACGAGCTCTTATTAGAAAGAGGGCATAAGATGCAGTTCCACGTTGGTGAAGAGCTAATAAAAATGGACCTTCGCTGCATAAAGTGCTAGAAACGGCACTTTATACAGCATTTTTAAACATTTTTGAAAAAGTCAGACTGAGTGAAATGTCACCAAAACTGTTGCAAATTGATCCAGGTCCAGGTTGCAGAAACAGCAGCTAGGTATAGCACAGACATCCCTCTTCTCAGCCATGCCCTCCAGCTCCTCCTGGGGGATCCTGAGGAGTTCCCGTGCATGTGGGATATGCAATCCCCTCATTGTGTTCTAGATTTGCCTCAGGGTCTCCTCCGAGTTGGATATACCTATGAGGTATCTTTATCAGACACCCAAACCACCTCAATTGGTTCCTTTCAATTTGCAGGAGAAGAAGATGTAATCCCAGCGCCTTTTGAATGTCTCCTCACCCAGATCCAAAAGGGGGAATCCAGACGTGGATCAGCAGTAGCTCATTTTGACTTCTTGTAAGAGCAATGTTGTTGTTTTGGACATTACCCATGTGCTCGTGACCACAGAGTCTGTGCCAGTTCATCAGTTGGATTCATGAGCTCTTCAAAGTTCTCCTTCCAAAACGAGACAACACTGTCATGTCGTCTGTTCTCCACCCCTGATATGACAGTTTTGGCCCCACTAAACCCCTCCACAAGTCGAGCAAGGCCTGCAGAGGAGCTCATAAGTGGCCCAACAACTAAGGAGCTCAATCAGGTTCAGCTCAATCAAGCAATAATGACTAGCATATGAGGTCCAAAGCTATGGGGACGGTGGGCACTCTGGCAGACTGATCTCCGACTGCACACCCTGGCTTTTGGTGCATGAACCGGGGCAAATACATGTGCAGAAGTTAAATATATAATGTCTGACAGATTGACTGGATGCCCATGGCGCCATGGCAACAGCCCCTTTGAGAAGAATACATGCTCATCCTCAGTTCAACCTTTGATGTGAACCTTTTCATTATGGAAAAGAATGAAAATATTTCTTTGATTCTCACTTCAGGACACTTCAGATATCCTGGTACACCCGTGGCCACGGAAACTGCTTTATCTTTGTCCCTAATCAAGCCGATTCAGCTCAAACTAACAAAGGTTCATGTGGAGAAACTGTCCATGAAGGCAAATATAAGGACTGGAAATTGTGTCTTCAATTAAAATGTCCTTCTTTTCACAAAGAATAACTGATAAGGCCCAGCTAAAACAACCCTGGGAGGCATTATCCTATAAAATTAATTATCTCCATGCATTTAAATAAACCATATATATGTTTTTGAGACCCGCTATCAAACAGATTATTCCCCACATGAGCATCAGCTGACAATAAGTAAGGATTTGTTTTATATTTATATATAAAGAACAGCTTTCTTTGCTTTGGTAACTCAGCTTGAAACAGTCACAGACATCACAAGGCTGCATCTCTCCCGAGGTCTGTAAAGACGATCTCTCAGCTCTATACATGCACAGATCACAGCATCACAGCTATGGCCGCTGGGCATAGAAATAAAAAGACACTATGTCAGCAACCTGTCTGGTTTGTACATGTTTGTGGATTCCTTGAGTATAGCTGAGGCAGATTCCATATGTTTATTTAGAGAATGCAACATTAAAAATCAGAAAGGAGTGCAAGAAGCAGCAGCAAACAACACAATCATCCCAATCATTCTCAGTTTCTAAGATACTGTAAGTGTTACATAAAGAGACAACTTGTCTTGGACTGATTTCTGACCACCTGTTGTCATTTTCTCTCATAGCAGTTTATCACTGTGGCTAATTAAAGTCTAGTGAACCAACAAATGAACTTGTAAAACAAGTGTGGGACTGTTTCAGAGCTGTCATTCTCTCATAGTGATGAGAGAACAAGTAAATCCATGTTGTTTATACTCTCATACATGTATCAAACTTGATTTATGTACTTTATACACTGTGCATGCTTTTTATGTCCATGTTTCTGCTCTGCATGTTTCTTCTTATTTAGTCCAGATTACTATTAACATTAATATCCTTGCTAAACCGTTGGTCCCCTGATGTCCCGGACACTTGTATCACTGTGTATGAGACTGCCCAAAATAAATAAAAAAATACTGGAAGGCAGTTGTTCTGACTGTATCTGAGATTCTTGGGGTGAAGGTGCTTCACCAAGCAGAAATATTCAGACTGTATATATCCAGAACTTTATTGTTAGTTCTAAAATGTCATCTCTAATTGACTTTGGACTCCTGCAGGCCAGGAGGATGATAGCTTTATCTTGGAGAAAAATGGATGTACCCTCGATACATGTATGGATAAAGGAGATAAAGGCACCTTGTATTGTATTGGAGAGACTGACTTACATAACCAGAGGAAACGCAAGAGAATTTGAAAATGTGTGGAAATCTTTAACAGAGTTTCTTAGGCGTCAAAGTGCACAGTCATCGTGAAATTGTTGTATGTATGTCTCTGAGTGTTTGTTTTTAATTTTATTTATTTATTTGTTAAATGTGTAAAGTTGGGTGAAATATTTTGTGGAAACCGTGACTACATTTTACAGCTTAATAATAATAATTGTTGTTGTTGTTATTGTATATTTGTATATGTTAAATGTGTGAAAAATACAATGAAATATTGTTTAAAAACACTAATATCCTTATCTGACATTGCAGTATGAGGGTGTCCTCAGTGATGTTTCTACAATTCATATTTTCTTTGCTTTTTATTATTGTTCTGCATGCTTATATATGATCTCAGTAACTCTGTAACTAAGACTAGCATCTGTACAAAAACGAAATCTACTTCAGCTCATGTGTCTTATGTGGCAGAACAGGGACTGATGTGAATATTGACAGAAACTCAAATGAAACAGTTGATAGATCTATTGATCAGTCTATTTTGTGTTACCAAGCGTTAAAAAGGTGCAGCACAAACAGTATTTAGTGTCTATTCTGTTTTTAGGGTGACTCTGTAACATCTGTCCTGGGAACTACAGATGAAAAATAGCCTCTTGGCTAACTCTGGCATATAGAAATGTTTTATTAATGTGCACTGTCCCTGTTAAATAAACCAGAAAATAAATAAATAGGTTAACACAGGGTCAACAGTACAATGAAGTGTGTTGGACTAGAAAAACAGGTCAACATAAGTGCACTAGTTGCGGTAACAGCACTAGACACAGAAGATAAAAAATAAGCTTAAGGGAAGAAATGCAATAAAGTATAAAACTGGGGTGATATATATAAAATATAACAAAATAGAATAAGAAAAACAGTGTACTATATACATTGTGTAAAAAAGGTTTTGAAGTAGATGTATCACTGTATAAATATATATGTATGCACTATATAAATAGGATATACTACTCTATTTATAAAATATAAAGGTTGAGGATGGTAAAACACACAGGAGGATTTTTTTTCTGCAGGTTTTCTTATCCTTCCCCATTCTGCCATGCTTGTCACAATTTGCTAAAAGGCTTATGCCAATTAAATGTAATATATTCGACATGCGCACCTCGTCAGCATGCAGGCCTGCACACTTCTTGCACACACTTGTTTATCTGGTTAAAGGTAGATGAGGTGTTTTATTTTATCTTATTTATATATATATATATATATATATTTTTTTTTTTTTTTTTTTATGTCCGAGCGCACACAAAGCGTGTGAGTGTACATGAGTGCTGTCCAGGGTTAAGGTGGTTACTTAATGGTTTCTAAATTGGGATTTTGTCGGTTGTTGGAGGGTGAATTTAATGCACTGGCGTATCCCGGTGGTTGCCTAGTAACGCGCTGGCAGTGGGCGCCGTAGAGAGATCTCTATGGTGGGCGCTCCATTAAAACCGTTGGCGCTCCTGACCTTGGCGTCGTGAATGCGCAAAGCACACAGACTGTGTGCAAAAAAGCAAGGAGATAAGAGTAAAGATCTGTGTGTTTGATACAGAAACCGGAGGAAATATTCCACACACACGCACACACACACACAGACACACACACACACAGTCCTATTGTCTTATAGAGAAACTGACGGGCATGGTATGGAGGAAATCTCGGACATGGAGCGCGTTTCAGCGGCTGTAAAAGCAGGTGAGTTAACCTAATGATTATTTTTTTTCTCCTCTCCCTCCATGAGATGAGTCTTTGTTCAGATGTGATCACTGTGATTGTTTCATTCAGATTTGTTCATCGATAGATGATGGAGGATTTGTGTTGCCTCGCTCATTTTTTTCCTCTCCTCTCCCATTTTATTCACTATAACACCGTCCTACATTAAACAAGCTCCACACACACACACACACACACATACACACTACAGCAGTTTGTCGATGCTATCTGGGCTGTGGCTGTGTGTGTGTTTTTTTCACCGTGCCTCTGGATCCTTGCATTAATTTATCATTATGTTGAGTGCTATACCTGCATGTTCTCTATAAGCTCCTCTCTGCACCAGTTCCTCTTTATTGCTCTGCTAAATTAGGGGGGGAATCCACTAAAATGGGTTTGAGTCGAATTACAAGGGCATTGGGAACCCGGTACTGTTGTCTGACATACTAGGCTCCTGCTCAGATGCTTTCATGTTTAAGGGCCCCCCCTTGGGCTACCAGAACCTAATCGATAAGATGTTGTCCTAGAGATTTTTATTAGTGCTGAATTGGTGTTGAATTGTGTGCCTGTCGATGATGGAGGTGCAGGGATTGTAGAAACGTGATTATAGCAATCATTCTAATAGGTCTGTAATTGAGATCAAGTCAGTCAAATGGGAATTAAAGTGTTTAGGTCCCTGGAAACACAAAGTCTTTTGACCCAAACCACCACTGTGATGCATGAAAACATCTGGCCGGTGCAAAAATAGTCTATTAGAATGATGTGTAATGGCTGGAAAACGAAGGAAATATTTCACCCATGTTGGTTTTCTTTCCTGTTGCCAGAGTAAAATCCACTGCGTATCAAACTTGACAGAGTGATGGCTCACTTTTTTTTTTTTTTATTTGCTGTAAGCCATAAAGCTTTTTAATCCACATCTGTCCCATGGCGGAGAACAAGTTGAGATATTCTGCAGCCCAGTTTGAAGGCTGCTTTGACAATCTGCAGCATGATCAGTGAAACGAAATGAAAGTATATTAATATATAGCTGCGTTCGAGTTTAGAGAGCAAACATTCATGTGTAATTCATAGTAGGAATTCATAGTATCCTCTTTGATCTACAGCACCACCAGCATGTGTCTTTATTTTTTCATAAGCTTGAAACAACTAATCAAGTCTGATTGGTGATACTCACTATATAGAGTGTAACTGCTCATTTGACATTGCTAACAATTTCACAGCAGGTTTTGTGAGCATACAGGATTATCTTTTTTTTTTTTTTTTTACCTTCAAATGATTTATTATCAGTGTCAGCTTCAAACCAGAAGATGTGCCCTGATCTACAAAAAAAATCTGGTTCTCTATCTTTTCCATTTTAATGTCTTGGGAGCCGTACATCATTGTCACATAACAGATAGGGGACAGAAGAAGACAGTCTTGTCCTTTTTTTGGCTATGAGAAACGTTCATAAGTGTTAATTAATACAGACGAGGCCAGCCTTGGGGGGCAGAGATGTACAATTTTTCACAAATGAACCTGTGTGATATTACTCTGATTCTTTCGATGATGTTCGTATCAGGTATAACGTGCTGCTGCACACCTGTGAAAGAGAGAACGAGCTGCTTTTATTGGTGTTTACGTTCCTGTGAGTGTAAACAAAATGCTGCAGGGGAAAGAGAGAAAAGCCAATGCACCACATCTATGGTTAATTACTTTCTCATATTAGGTGGAAGAAATTGTCATCCGTCTTAATAGATAGGTTCATCAGATTGAAAGAAAGCTGTTTAGCTGCAGTCCTTCACAATGCTCGAGGCGGTACTCGTCAATACATTTGATTAGGTTAACAAGCTTGTTTTTGCTTTGTTCATTGACGAGCCAGTGAGAACCTGATGTCGAGCATCATTATGCTAACTGCTATCCTGGACTATAAGAACTGAGGCTGGGTGCAGTTTGGATGACAAGGTAGTTAATTGGAGGCACCACACAGTTTGCTCGCTGGAGCTCTCCGCGGGTGATCTTACATTTCATATCTTATTTGACAAACAGAACATGCTCATGTGAAGGTGCTGTTTACTGAGGCGTGCACACCGGTGAACCAGTAGCTAGTTATCTCATGTCATCACACACATACTGGTGACAACAGAAAACTATATTATTGCGCATTATATAGCAATATTATATCAGACACAAGATCAACAGATTTTGCACTTAGAAACAACAAAACAATCAAATAAAATCAAGTTTGGTAACACATGCAAAGTGCAACCAAGCGGCAACCTCTGTGGCTGTGAAGTGCCAAAAGCTGCAGTTCCTCGAACGTCCACTCAAGGCTGGTTCCAGGACGAGTCAGTCTCCATAAGCCCCCATGTTAAAATGCCAAAATACACAGCAGAAATAATTCTGTAATATAATTCTTTAAATTATATTAAGGATTAAACTTATACATAGTTAACAGCATGGTCGGTGCAGTTACAGGCAGCTGGTGAGAGCACCCAGGTGTCATTCAGCCCGTCTCAGCTCCACGTCTTTGCCAATTTTTAGATTAGCCAGGATGAGGCAGAGGCAGAGGCAGGACTGCCAAGATGGCGGCGGCCAGAGCAACCGCACTCTGAGCTTCTCATGCGGCTCTTCAGAAACCTGTGACATCACGAATACAACATCCATGTTTTATAATCTATGAGTGCAACATACTGTTAAAATCTTAGGTGCACAGCTCCGGAATGAATGGATAAAATAAAATGAAAAGTGAAACAATGAGACAATATAGCCAAACATTACCACCAGTATATAATATACAGTATAAGGAGTTATGATGACATCAGTATTACAGAAAATCAAGAGGATTTCATTTATGGCTTCCAGTTTTGCAATAATTTTTAATACGTGTGTGTGTGTGTGTGAGCAGATTTCTTATGATCATAAAAGCTCTATTCAAAATCCTCACCATCCCTTTTTCCAACCATATTTATCGAAAGAAGCACAAAACTGTGAGGAAAAATGGATGAAGAGCAGTCTAGAATTAAACAAATCAAATTCTTAAAAAGAAAGTGTCAAAGGATCCTTTTCCTCTGTTATTGAACTCAAATGGTATTTCGCTGCCTGGAAGCCTTCCTCAAGCCTTTCAATTAACCTGCAATTACTCTGCTTTATGAGGGTGGGGGTTGGTGGTGCTACTGCGTTCCCATCAGACTTGTTTGTTCTGAGATTCTTCCATAATGTGGCAGACAGTGTTGCTTAGATGTAAGACACAGAAAAGATAGAAACATTCCCCATTCGCGATGGGAGATATTTGTTGCTTTTGAAATATATTAAACGCTGAAACATCACAATCAAATCAAATATTTCTTTAGCAGCGTTGTCCTTTTTAATCTCTATTTGATGCATATTAAAGACGTGTCTGTCTCTGCTGTTCACTTTGGTGCTTTTACATAAGAGGAGGGGTGCTTAACACCTTTTTATCTTGAGATGCTTTCGCAGCATCACTCCAACATCACAGCAGATGGATTTTTCAGATTCCTCCCATCGCCTCCTCCACTAATACACAGAGATCAGTATTCAGTGATTTGTTCATGTCAAAGCATAAACTTGCTCTTTTAAGACAGCAATTTAGCATGTTAAAGTGGATGTGGCAGACTGATATTAAGCTTACATAAAAGTATGTATTCAGAGGCTCAAGATGCAGAAGATAAAGTTAGTCAATTTCACATAGTTTTGATCTCTTCTCATCTTATTTTTCTGATCATCTTGCTTTCAGGTTTGTGTGCACTGCAATGAAAAGCGTGAGTGGGGGCGGTCCATACCTGGCTGAGGTGTATTTGGGTTTGATAGCCGTCAGAGCCAAAGGCACAGTGAGTGATGTCTGTTTGACGGGATCAGCGCAGAGGGACTGAGCGGACACTACAGCGTGCATTCGTGCCGTGCAAGGACACCGTCCTGCCCAGACCATGTGGCTGGCTACATTTAGAGACCATCTGTTGCCTGCACACCTGCTCCATCAGCAAGGGACTGTAACCATCACCCACTGTGCTCTTCTTTGGTGGATACTATGTTCCTGCTGGTCGTTCACAAAGGCAACAAGCCAGAAATTCTACCCGACAGTGACCACCCAGTTTGGGAAACTGCGAGGCCTCAGGGTTCCTGTGCCCAGCGAGGTCCTCAGGCCCGTTGATCAGTACCTGGGGGTCCCCTATGCCGCTCCACCTGTGGGCGAGAAGCGTTTCATGCCCCCCGAGCAGCCCTCTTCCTGGTCAGGTATCAAGAATGCTACCCACTTCATGCCTGTGTGCCCTCAGAACATCCACAACACCGTGCCCGAGATCATGATGCCCATATGGTTCACCTATAACCTGGACACAGTAGCCACATACATTCAGGATCAGAGTGAGGACTGTTTATATCTAAACATCTACGCTCCGACAGAGGATGGTGAGTTGGTGTGGTAAAATGGACAGCAATGACTTTCCATGTCCATCGATCATCGTTATGGTGGCTCCGGTGTCGTCCTGTTATTGCCACAAAGCATGTGTGTGACCACGCCTCATGTCATTGCTGCCGCCAAGAACTGATTTACCATCCAAAGCACCGTCATCATTGTTTCACCTGTTGCAATCATATTTATTTTAACAATCATGTTGTCCCATTGATAAACAAGCTGCTGAACTTGTATGGAGAGGCACAACTGGACATAAATGTACAGGCGTATGTGCTTGTTTTGCACACATCCAGTGAAATATTGCTTAGGTAAGGTGTTGTTCAAGTATTGGTCCACCTAAACCAAGCAATAATTTTCAGCTTTTAAAATGATGAGGCCAGCATATTTGGCTGCCACCGCTGAGCATCAAAGGTAATCATGAAAAATGAGTTCAAGTAGAGCTCACGGTGCCTACTTTCCATGTTTGTTAAAGAAATATATATCACAATTTCTTTATGTTTTGCTGAATATCTGCTTCATTCAGACTGTCTGAGTCTATTGGGGGCAAATTAATAAGTAACAGAAGTCAATCCCTTTTTATCATTTGCTGAATCCCTCCAATTCTTGTATCTAATAGAACTGTGAAATGAAGCAGTGAGGGAGTATTTTGTGCATCTGCCTGTGGATCTGTAGATTAGAAGAACAATGTCATGCTGCATTGTCTCTAAATCCTAGCGTTGACAAACCGGTCCAGTTCAGGATGCTACAATATATCACTTAAACGTGGCTAATGAGAATGTACTTCCTCCCTCACAAGCATTCAAAGTTGGACCGCGTTCAGCTTTTTGCAACACTTTGACTGACTTTTCTATGGTAGCATAGCAACGACAGATAAACAGCCTGCTCGAGAGGTAGTGGTCCAAAATGGTGCAGCCCACGTTTTTCCGACAAAGCTCCCGGTCTGAGTGCTGCCTTAAAGGCCTCCTCCACATTTGAATTCACAACATAACTCATCACTTATTTACATTTTATTTCTTCAGACCTGATTGTTGTTTATTTAAAGGCATTCTCTGAGTTTATTATTTCTTTCACGGATGTGAAAACCTTTTCATTTTGCAATAGACTTTTTTATCCTGTCAAATTAAAGAGTGTCTCTGCTATCTTAACATATATTTTTGTCATCTAATGTCAAGTCAGAGTTTATTAATTATTCATTGATAAACCATATACCTCTTCATCTTCAGTAAGCATCCTGCAGTGGTGTACCTGAAGAGTCGACATGACAGTTTGTGTAAAAAAAAATCTAATTGTACAGGGAAATAAAATGAACCCAGAAAGATGTATTACACGAGTCAAAGCTGAGGCAGCTGGGTCAATATAACAATGCACGTAATAAACCATTCAAAGGAAACACTGCGTGTGAGTGTGTGCGTGCATATACACACAAATATCTTACAAATATCTAACAAGGAACACAAATTTGTTTACTTGATAAAAACAAATTCATTTCCAACTCGTAATGTAATCAAGCATCTCTCAAGATTTTGTCAGAGAGCAAATTATAAGAAAAAACATACTGTATGTAAATGGACTCATCGTCTTTTTGCCAGTAATTTATGGATCTTTTTTTCTCCTGATTTTGTCACTTTTTTTATGTGAATCGCAGGAAGCCAACACAAGAAAAAGGGGGCGGCTTTCTCACACGCTGAGACTCATATATCTGAAGGTATTTTTTTTTTTTTTTTTTTAGACCTCAAAGTCTTGATGCATGGATTCTATTAGCTTGAGTTTTGGTGGATGAAGATCTTAAAAAATTCGTATTTTCATGAGGAGCTGTGGGGGTTCTTTCATTTTACATTGATTACATAAGTTCGCCGCTCCTGAGCTTCACGTCTTGAATCGAGCACAGTTTGCAATCCTCTCACTTAAGTGCTACATCTCTGCTGCTGTGCACATTGATCCAGAGATTGCATTATCTACTTGTCTGTCTCATAGTCCCTTTTTAAAGACAGTCATTAGTTAATATGACAAATTGGTCTGCAAACATGAAATATAGATTTTCTATTTTTATTGATGTTTCTATTTTAGCTCATACCAGTGTGGTGCTTTTCAGTCGAGGTCTACATACATCTTTTATGCTTGTGCATGCATATTATGCTGTATGTTGAACTGTACTTTTCTTATCAACTGAGATCAAACCACCAAGTCGAATCAATAGATTTTCTACCTCTGCACGAGCACAGCCAGGTTGAGCGCTTACATGTAACCGTTGTTAATTATATTTGACCTTTTTATTCACACACACCTCTTGTCAGAGTGTATTTACCATGCATTTTATGAATGTCATTTCAGCTTCCAAACCACAGGCCTACCGCTGCTTCTAAGCACCTTTTCTAAGCTTACCTCATACTGAACTCACATGCTATTAAAGTTGTAGTAATGGTGCTGCATTAATCCTCTGTTTGCTCAGTATATATGTGTGTGTGTTGACGTTGCAGATATAAGGGACTCTGAAGCCCGACCTGTGATGGTCTACATCCACGGAGGCTCCTATATGGAGGGCACCGGGAACATGATGGACGGCAGCGTGCTGGCCAGTTATGGGAACGTTGTTGTCGTCACGCTCAACTACAGAATTGGAATATTAGGTGATGACAGTGTTGTAACTTTTGGTTTCAAATGGAGGTGTTATAAAGGCCCCTGCTTAGTCTGAGGAGGTAAACGGTCACAGTGGTCATTTATTTCCACTTGTGCTGCAGTTATTAACCCATAAAAAGAAGCAGAGACAAAAAACAGTATGAGAAAATATAGGCAGCTGAGATCTTGGCATGACTTGATTTGCATACAAATGTTGTCCTCAGAGGAAAAGTGATGCAAATACGTATCATGTCCTGTCCTTGTTGCACACTAGCTGTTTTAGGCCCATTCTGAAAACACAATTTATCTTCCTTTAGATTGATTTATCTCATCTGCACAAGATTATCAGCCTTTGCCATCCTTAAAAGAAAAAAAAAATGATTTAAATGGAGTATGGAGGGATGCAGGATTCACAAGGTCAAGAGCTTTTTGTTTCCCCGTGTTTAACATTCAAAACAGAGCGTTGTTTAGATGAGACAAGACAAGGGAATAAGTAATAGGATCAATTGTAAGAGCAACAGTGACCTCTGTGTGGTTTTATGAAATGCATGTAAGGAAATAAGATTTCTAAGAGTTATTTATTTATACAATTTGTATTTTTATGAAGTGAATTTTATGAGTGTTCAGATTTGATGAGCAGGAAGCCTTGATCACTTCCCGAGGGGCACCGCTGTGTGGAGACTTACAAAGAGTTGACTGTGGGAGAGAGAGAGGAAAGCTACATTTTCACCTGAGGGGAGGCAGTTTAAGTTCATTCAGATGTCCCGCTGGGCTTTACATCAAAGCTGTGACATACAGAAGATGTCTATTTCAGCTCTGTTGTCTGTTTGTGTACTTCAGGCTTCCTCAGTACTGGTGACCAGGCAGCAAAAGGAAACTACGGGCTCCTGGATCAGATTCAAGCTCTCCGTTGGATCAGTAAGAACATCGGTTACTTTGGAGGAGACCCGGGTCGCATCACAGTTTTTGGATCTGGAATTGGCGCCTCTTGTGTCAGCCTGCTCACTCTGTCGCACCACTCGGAGGGTAAGAATTAGCTGAACTTGTAATTAATGCAATAATGTAACAAACTTGAGGCTTTTTTTCCTCAATCTTATCTTGAAGATGTCACTGTTACGTTGCGAACAATAAGTTTTAATCATTTCGCAATTTTGCTCTTTGTTTCGAGTGCAGCTCTAAATGGTCTGTCAGGGAGATGAAGTGTTATGATATGGGAGTAGGGTAAAGGGGGTATTCGTTAAGTAAGTGATTGCTTTTGTTCCTCTCTACTCAGTCTAATCAGACTAAAAGCTTTGCCTCTTAAAATGTGAAGCTCTTAAAGAAGCCCACTGGCATTAGAAAGTTTTCACCATGTCATCACGTTCACCTGTGTCCCTCGGTTTGTACCATTCAAACTGACTAATATTACAGTCTTAAAGATGTGTTTGCCCACCTGCAATGTGTTGTACGGTAAACAGTTTCGAAGTGTGTCCAAAAAACATAATTAATGCTTTGTATTAACAAAGACAAGGCTGGAATGAGGATGAATCAGCACCAGTAAGAAAGACCAAATTCTTCAGATATTCTCTGTAGAAAATATTGGCAGTGCTTTAGTCATATTATTCATGAAATGACAATATAAATTAATAGGAATTTGATTAAAATACTTGAATATAGCCTATGCAGGAACCTGGTGTCCACTGCAAAGAAAATCTACTTTCTTTTCAGTGGATATCATGTCACTTGATAAACACTTATCCAAAAGCTCATAGCAAGAATCAAAGGTGCATATTTCAATATGGATGCCCCACAGGGGATTGAACCTCTTATCTTTGCCGTATTATCGCCCTGGTCCTCTCATTGACGCTGGACAGAATCACAAGAAGGGCAGAAATTTTCATCAATGCCAGGGAGGCTGCGGCAACTGTCCTTTGTGAGGTTTGTATTTGATGCCCTCGCTTGGCTGCAGCGAATGCACAAAGACCTCCGGCTGTCTTTGAAGTAGACTAGCTAGCTGCTGCCCTAAAAAAAAAAATTTTTTTTTAAAATAAATGACAGCAAAGGAGGGAGAAAGTGACACTGTCCCTGCACTCTTTTTCCTGCGACTGCTATGCCTTAACCTCAGCAGAGCATTTTTTGACTTGATACATATCACTTGTCATTTTTAGGTGGTAGATACAAAATCCCCAGAGACAGAGGTGACGCACTGCATATAAACAATTCAACAGAGCAGCGTGTTTACTGTATCAACATTGAAGGATCAGGGTTACTGCATATTCAGCTCCCTGCACAGACCCTCCACCGCACAGTTGGCATCAGCAGTCTATATGTAAGCTAGGCTGCTTGTTAGACACACAGTATTAACGATTGTACAAATACAAACACAGAGCGTCTATGAATAACCGGCACAGAGGAAACTAGACACCTCCTCACTAAAACAATGCTGCAAATTGATCATTAATTTCACTTGTATTCACTGCCATATGCATATAGCAATGACACCACATGAAACAAATAAGGGGATCAACAGAGAAGAGTGTTTTTGGCCCTTTTTTGTCACTATAATAACAACAAAATGGGCAAAAATCCTATTACCAGTTCATTTCTTCTACCCGCTGCTTTACTGAGTGGTCTTTTCACTCTTTGTAATGCTTTATCTTCCTGGCTACTATTCGAAGAGCATCACATGTAGGCCTGTATGCCTTGCCTACCTAAATTTCGTGTGTTTAATTGTGAATGGCAATTAGTGCAGAGTGAGTCATGTATTTGCTTGCAGCAGCTCAGAATGCTCTCAAGGTTTGTGCTGAAAATAAATAAATAAATGAATAAATAATAATAATAATAATAATAATAATAATAATAATAATAATAATAATAATAATGTAATGATTTGGTGGGCCAAAGCATTAACCTCTCTGCTCTGGGCTTCTGTTGTGTCTTTTTGTTCTCAATGTTGTGTCCCAAGGTTTGTTCCACAGAGCAATCATCCAAAGTGGTTCAGCACTGTCCAGCTGGGCTGTTAACTACCAACCAGTCAAGTACACTCGCATGTTGGCCGAGAGGGTTGGCTGCAACGTGCTGGACACCGTGGACATGGTCTCCTGCCTGCAGAAGAAGAGTGCGAAGGAACTGGTGGAGCAAGACATCCAGCCCGCTCGATACCGCGTGGCTTTCGGTCCTGTCATTGATGGAGACGTCATCCCGGACGACCCGGAGATCCTGATGGAGCAGGGCGAGTTCCTTAACTATGATATAATGCTGGGCGTCAATCAAGGAGAGGGACTTCGGTTCGTGGAGAACGTGATGGACCTGGAGGACGGTGTGTCTGGCAGTGACTTTGACTTTGCTGTGTCAGACTTTGTGGACAGTTTGTATGGCTACCCAGAAGGGAAGGACACGCTGAGGGAGACAATTAAATTCATGTACACAGACTGGGCTGACAAGGACAACCCGGAGACCAGGAGGAAGACCCTGGTGGCTCTCTTCACCGACCATCAGTGGGTGGAGCCCTCAGTGGTGACCGCTGACCTACACGCCCGCTACGGCTCACCTACATACTTCTACGCCTTCTACCACCACTGCCAGAGCCTCATGAAGCCAGTGTGGTCAGACTCAGCACATGGAGATGAGGTGCCTTATGTGTTTGGCATCCCCATGGTGGGCCCGACTGACCTGTTCCCCTGCAACTTCTCCAGGAACGACATCATGCTCAGCGCTGTGGTTATGACTTACTGGACCAACTTCGCCAAGAGTGGGTGAGTAACAGCAAATCTGGGTTATGACTTATTTATATGTAGTTACATTAGAATCTCATTGGCGCTTTACTTGAGTTGAGATGTTCAAGCTGTAACTTGTAATTAAAGGACTGTAGCCACTGGAAACCCAAAACCACAACAGCCTTTTAATCGTGTAATTTAAGGTTTTATGAACATAATAGTAAGCATCAAGTTAAGGAATAAGTCTTGATCCAGATTCAAAATAGGTTTTGTAAACTTTCCTAATATTGGGTTTGAAATATTCGGAAATTTTAGTTATGCTCTGAGATTTATTAAGCAATTATTTCTGCGCAAAGCAAAACCTCTCTGCAAAATCTCTGCTCTCAGTACATTTAGTGTTTGACTAGCAAAGAACACACCACCAACAGATGCGTCTGAAAGGTTTATTGGCAAAATGGAAAAATGGTGAACAACGCTTGGATCTTGTACTTCTTGGATATTGTTGCACTGTGGGGAGCTTCGGTGGGGAATCCGCTTTAGCGCCTGGGCACAACGTTTCCCCGAGGACCCTACAGAGAATTAGAAGTAATAGAAACAGAAGGGGCGAGGGGAGGGGGTGCAGAATACGAGAGTGAATTAGGAGGACGTGGTTAGGAGTGCATTTATAGTTTATGCCGGCAGAGGCACGTTTGAGGTGTTTTCCTGCTCCTGAAACTCACTCGCTAAAAAAAAACTATATATATATACTGTATATAAACAGATAAACCGTCAAGAAAGGAAATATTCTTACACCTATTTTAATTATTAAACAGATAAAATCAATCGAGCAAAGTCTCTCTCTTTCACCAAACTAAGATTAGCATAATTTCATTGTTAACTCATCATAAAACAATCAAATTCCTCATAAGAAAGTGCCGTCTGACGTCAACGTAAAGCAGTGAAAATATTCTTAATATAGCATACACTTAAACTGATTTATATTTGAATATATTTTGCTGCTGCCTCCCGTCCACAGCAGTATGTTTACTCAGATGCTTCTGGATGCTTAAAGAGACACTAAATCTTTGATATTATAGCTGCGTTTTTAATATTTCAAGCCACATTTCCAGAGACTTCTAGCTACCTGATCTGCTTTGTTGGTTCAAGAAGTTGCACATGTAAGCTGGTGCTTCAGTTTTCATCAATAAATTTGAGTTCCTCATCATCGAAAGTCTATAAATTAGTTGTATCATTAATGAACAGACACCACTTCCCCTTTGCTTAAATCGATTTGACCTCACTATACCTATAACAGTTAAATTTTACGCTCACATAAAAGTGATGCTTGACTGTATGGTCACATTAAAACTATCTTAATATACAGCACGCAGCATCTAATGAAAGCTGCGTCTTTTCAAACCCCACGTTGTGTCTTTCTTTAAAGAGCCAGTTTAGGCTCCCGTATAACCTCTCTTTATGCACGTAACAAAGTTTCATCACTTTGGGCAGACTTCCTAAAAGTGATGGGTTTAAAAATTTACAGCTTAATTCACATAAACGTTTAAAGCACTGTTTAACGAAAAGGTTGTGTTGAAGAGAAGAAGCAGCACTTAAGATGTGGCCCATAAACCTCTGCAAACTTTACTGTGAGGGGTGGCAGCAGAAATAAGTGACTGTATAACTATATTTGCTTGTAATACACAATATTGATGGTACCAAATGTGTGTTTTTATTGAAGGTACTGTATGGATTTAAGTATGAAGCCTTCAGGTTTCTGTGAGCTCTCTCTCCTTCTGGCAGTTTAGCATTTATATCTTCTACAGTATGTATCTGTCTATAGGTTTCCTTTAGGTGCTTGTGATATATGTGTTTTGGATTATCATTAGAAGCAGTGACAGTTTGTATATTTAATGCAGTGAGGCGATGACCTTAGGAGTACAGAAAAGTGCTCTGGAGAGCCTTTTTAACCTTAAGCACCTTTTTTTGGGCTGTTTGGGGTTATTTGGGGAACTGAATGCAGAAAAAATAGTTCTTTAAGTCACAATTGCAACACTTTTGATGCTTTGAAGAACCTTTTTATATAATAATCTTTTTCCCTTTAAAGGCTCTTTTGAGTACTAATTACTGGTTCTTTAAGTGACCTGGTTTTAATAGAAACTAACAAAGGGACAGTTTGAGCAGCTTTTTTATGAACCTAAAGTATCTAGGGCTTTAACTAACGTCTACTATATGCCTAATGTTTTGACTAACGTGGCTGTGTGTAGAAATTATTGTTGTGGTGCCATTTCTAATTGTAAAAGGTAATATTCCACAACCACTTTATAGAGAGAGCAATTACTAATAAAGTAATTTACCCAATGTTGCATATAAAATTAAATATTTGAATTCAAATAATAATATGTTGCACCTCAAAGGCAAATGCTATTTACACTAAACTGTGGGAAGAACTAATAGGTAAAAAAGGTTCTCCTATCGCAACACCATGAAAAAACACTCTAAGTTCTAACTCGAACTTTTATTTTTAAGGGTGTAGGAGCAAGTAAGCACAGGTCACTGTAGACTGCTGTATTAGTGTGTAGGAATGAGGGAATGCTGAGCCCTTGAGGAGAGACAGTGATATTACATTGTGTTGACTTCCTTCTTTGGCTCTCTGTTGATGAAGTTCTTCAACAAACACGTCCTCTGTTATCATTTTCATTTGGGATGCCTACATAAAACCTAAGGCTGATGTGCGTCAAACAAAAACAGCAATCACTCTAGGTCGATATCTTCACAAGATCATTGCAATGTATTGAATTATTTCTTCTGACTCAAGCTGTCTATGTATGATGTGTCTGCAGGGATCCCAACAAACCGGTGCCACAGGACACCAAGTTCATCCACACCAAGGCCAATCGCTTTGAAGAGGTGGCCTGGTCCAAGTACGACCCCTACGACCAGCTCTACCTGCACATTGGCCTGAAGCCTCGTATCCGTGATCACTACCGCGCCACCAAGGTGGCCTTCTGGAAACACCTGGTGCCCCATCTCTACAACCTCCATGACATGTTCCATTACTCCTCCACCACCACCAAGGTCACCCCGCTAGATCCCACCCAGTCCAACGGTAAGAGGTCCGGCAGCACCGGCCGGCCTCCTGTATCCACCGCCCACAATGATGGCGAAGGTGGGAGGGAGATGGGTCCTCTAATCATGCCGAACCCGAGAGATTACTCCACGGAGCTCAGCGTCACAATTGCTGTAGGGGCGTCACTGCTCTTCCTCAACGTCCTGGCCTTCGCCGCTCTATACTACCGCAAGGACAAGCGCAGTCGGCAGGACACGTCCCAGCAGCCGAGTCCACAATGTGACAGCAAGGGTAACAACGTGAGCCACACCAACACCATAGACGAGACCCTGTCATCCCAGCAAAGGAACCAGTGTGAGGCCCTTCACAATCCTCTTCATGTCTCGCCCAGCTTGGACTACTCACTCAGCCAGCGCCGCTCCCCCGACGACATCCCTCTGATGACGCCAAACAACATCACGATGATCCCCAACTCCCTGATGGGCCTCTCCAACATGAGTCCGTACAGCACCTTCCCTGCTGGTTACAGCTCTGCAGGCCTGCCCAGCACCCACTCTACCACACGGGTATAGCCTGGCGAGGAGGAGGAGGAGGAGGCGAGGGGAAGATGTAGAGGAGGACTGTAGGACGTAGGTAAAACATGGAAATGTAAAGCTGTATTTAGAATGTGTAGGTAAAATAGGATTGAATATGTTCGTTCTGTCTTTTCCAAAGGTGTCCAACCGCCAAACATCCTGCCTTTGCTCTCTCATAATAGGAAGTCTAACCGCAGAGTCATTTTATAATAATCATTTTCAAAGGCAGTCAAAAAGATAAAAAGTGCTTTTCATTTTCCACTTTGGCTTTTTTGGAACTTTACCTAGCAAGAACTTAGTATAATGTTTATACAGTTGGATTTGTATGGGAAGCTTTTTCTTACTCTGTGATATCTATTTTGATCTCGTGGAACAAAGTGACATTCGTGGTGGACAGAGATGAGATCTGGGAAAAGCTTAAAAAGCTGAAAAGCAGTATTATTATTAATTATTATTATTATCAAGCTATTTTATACATATTTCTCATGGTACATTGCTTATTATGAAAATGTATTTTTACTGTAATTACTTTAAAATGCCTTGTAACTCGCTCACATTAGGAAATTACTGTGGAATCATCAGAAACAACAATGGATTGAAATTTAACCGGTCGCACATGTGGTGAAAAAAATTTAGCCAAAATATTTCTATCTGGTAGTGCAAAATATAGCACCCGCATGTGTGTGTGAGTGTGTGCGTGCGAGTGAGTGTGTGGTTGTGTGAATTGCGCTACAAAACTGTAAATTAGCCATCGTTTGAAATTAACCATTCAGTTTTGCATATGTAGTGTTGTGTAATCTATTGTAGTCTATTTGAGTATCCTTGCTATATTTTTATTTCACGTGTCTATAATTTCCCCTAATACCATTGTAAGAATATAACTTCTGCTTCAGTATAAAAATATAATTGCTTACAATGTGTTTTCCTACTCAGACCGACTCATGGTTCTTTTGGCTTGGCTTCTTTGTACAGAATAAACTTAGACCTACATTTTATTTGTCGTTTGTTTATGAATACTGTAAGGTCTTCAGAAAGATAACTGTAATTACATTGTAATTGTATGTATACCAACTCAATTATTCCCATTTTAAAAAGGAGTTTCATGAAACTTACAGATTATTGCTCCTTTCTCCAAGTTGTTTGGACCCCGTGCGTACCGAGATATATCCAAGGGGTCACTCTTTATTGAACGAACGTGATGGACATCAAGCCTTGAGATTTGATTTCTTTGAACCTATCATAATGTTGTTTAATCTAAATGAGACAACTATTAAAAGACTTTTGGAACTAAAGATGAGTCCTGTCAAAAGTTGGGATTTAATCACAGTTTATATGGAGAATACGTGACTACTGTGTCCTTCAAAGCTTACAGAGTCTGGGTCAGACTCGTAGAGGTGGGGGTTACACATGAAAGTGCTTTTCATGTGTGCTTATACATGATCAAAGTCTGTGTGCAGGTCTTGGGTATTATTACAGCATATGTCAAAAGTTCTATCAAGAATTTTGTGGCCCCAGAGCTGAAGAGTTGAATCTGAAGACAACAAGCCTGAAAATGGAGAAAATCAGAGGGTGTGGAGTTACCAGACATCTGTAGCCTACTCCTCATCTCTGTTTAGGCCAGCACATTCAAAATTCTGACTGAACTGGCGCTCATGTGGCATTGTGGGAAGAAGAGTGCATGGAATAAAAATAGACAATATTGCTGGTTCTGCTTTGATTTTGATATTTTTGTAAAATGTCCTTAATGAGTCAGACAGTGTTAAAGTGCAATGCCAATCTCTACAAACAGATATCTGAATATGAATGCAGAAGCTGTAGGCGTGCGACCAATATAGATTTTGGCACCGGAAGCGTTCTGGTTTCTGTTTGTAGTCCGAGTAAGATTGACCAATCATGTTTGATCAAGCTTTGGTTGGAGCAGTCCACATAGAGAGCAAAAGAGGTGGAAACATTGGTCGAATCTGGGAACCGCTTCAGCTATCGTCTGAAACAATTTAGCTTTTTAAAAGTTATCTGTTTTTCTATGCAGATATCTGTTTATAGAGATTAGCAGAAATGTGTCATTCTCACATATCAGTTGCTAATTGAACTGCAGAGGAAGTCTTGGCACGGATATTCGTTATCCGGATAAAGTTACAGAGATTATTGCCGTGTCTCAATTTGGATACTTTCATTAGTACATTTCTATGTAGTGCACTATATTCTTCCTGGAGTAGTGCACTTATCTCTGGTGGGCAGCGTTGTCTTAATTCAAGTAATTCAAGCCGGTGTGCACTCACCGGAAATGACAATTGCAACATTTTACATTTAGCTTCTTTTTCTGTGAATTGCAACTGTGCGAAGCATTAGCACCAACATTTGACTGCCAAAATATAAATAAACATATGTACAATAAACATCTGTATATTGCAGGATTTACTGCAGCCTCTTCTGCTCCAGCAGCTTCCTCAACCACCATGGTTACCATGCCGGTGGTCCCTACCCTTAAGCTACATAGCCAAAATGGCATCCACTGAGGGTGAGAAGTGTTCAGTGTTCCACACTCAACTTTTTGATCATTATGAGTGCACCGTCCGGAAACTCTGAAAGTTAATGTATTTATGTACTCAAAATAGCAAATTGAGACACAACATACAGCATGTGAAGATATTATCCCCTCACAAGATATTATCTTCTTTGTACATGAAAAATTCTGCACCTTAAAGCTGCTGTCAACAGGATTTTCTTGCCTTCATCAGTCAAAAAATCCATGATAACATTTTAGCATATTGAGGAGAGAAAACTAGACTTCAGCACCTCCTCAGCACGATTTTCAGGCTTTAGAAAATCCAACTAATGACAGGAGAGTTTGCTCAATCACAGGTTATTTCAGATGGTAAATGGTTATTTCAAATGGTAAGAACCTCATTCAATTGTGCTAAATCCTACAGCTTTTGAAGAATTTCCAATACCTCCAGTGTGTGAACACATCCCGGAGCTTCAGGCTCATTATGTTCGATACCATGACGCTCGTATTGATGAGTGTTAAAGAGGCTTGATGACAAACAGTGGGGAATAACTTTTCTTAGGGGTACGCTGTTAGATGCCGTCACAGACACTGAAACCCAGAGCCCTGACCTGTGGCTGTGTCACACTGAGACTGACCAGAGTTTTGATGGGGCTCATGGCGAGACAAGCAGCCCCTATGAGGAATGAAATTTCGCATTGCACAGGACTCCTTCTACTGCTGTTTGAACTTGTGGGTTTGGTGGGAGGAGTGTGAGAGGCAGCAGAGAGACTCTGAAGGTTTTGCAGGCTTGCAGAGGCTTTGCTTCAGCTTTACCACTACAGTCTTACCTGGTTGCGTATGACCAGTATCTTATGATGGCTTATGTTAGCTAATCTTAGCTACTTTGGTGGAAATTCTGAAATAAAGATGGTAGAGACACAGACCATGTCTTTGTGTTATTTTAGTCTTGCAAGAAGGTCAGACAGTCATACAGAGTCCACGCAGTTCGCAGGTTGTGCTTATAGTCGTACAGAGACAAGCTCATAATTCACACTTCCTCTGAGATAAGGGAACATTTGAGTCGAGCTGGTTAAAGTTAAAAAGGTTACATATCAAAATAACAAGCTGCATTAAAATTTTCCACACTGCCTTTTCATAGTGTCTAATAGTCAGTTTGCTAAATTTATGACTATTTTCTACTTTTGCTACAGGACGTGGACGATATATGCGTGGCGTCACCCACAGGTTTACGAATAAGCTCAGAGTGCGGTGGCTCTGGCCGCCGCCATCTTGGCAGTCCTACCTCTGCCGCCTCCTGGCTAATCTAAAAATCGGCAAAGACGTGAATCAGCGGTGGACATAAAGTGGGCTTAATGAAGCCTGGATGCTCAAACACCTACTGGTCAATCAAAGCAGCCGTGCTGTTGATTTTGCGTAACTTTAAGCCTTGTTGCCTCCAGTTGTCATGACCAAGAAAATCAGCTGTAGAGAACAAAACTGTTTTTGTACCAGGCTGTTTAATTCTGCTGTGAAGTTGGACATTTTAACATGGGGCCTTATGGAGATTGTTCTAGAGCCAGCCTCAAGTGGCCGTTTGAGGAACTGCAGTTTTTGGCACATTTCTTTTGCTGCATGATTTTACCCCATGAGACACTGACGTATGTACACTTTTGTTGTGCTGAGAACGTTTCACAGTCATGCTTACTTCCATAAAGTTCTACTTGGCCTGCAACTGCTGTTTCTTTGCTCCTGCTGCAGTTTTTAGTGTTAATCTTTAAAAAATGTTCAAACACAGGCTTCAAACAAGCAGCCAGCAGAGTCTGAGATTATCACCAAAGACAATCAAACACGCAGGCAAATAAAAACCCTGTTGGAGAACAGCTCAGTCGTCCCTTTACTTCATCATGCGGTAAAACAAATAATTTAGGCACTCGCCACAGGAGGTCAACGCCACTGAATTCACTTCTGACTGAGCCTGACGTGTTTCTGTCCTCCAAGTGCTTGTTTGTTTGTTTGATGCCTGTTTGTTCACTTTGTCACAAGATAACATAACGCACATTACCATAACAGGGATAGGAGGGGTGCAAATATTTTAACAGAGGCCCCCGCCTCCTCCCCTGTATAAACACATGCACATTGCCACTTTCAGTGCATAAATATTGGCAAGTGTATCAATCACACGGCAAACAATTATAAAAATGACTCAAAGATAGAGCTCTGCGCCGTATCACACACTCACACTGCACTCACAGTCACATATGGTGCACTGATATATATTTCTGCTGTCCATGATGCTAATCATGATGTGATATAGGTGCCATTTTCTATCTGATTATGCAAAATATATATTGATATATGCATCCCAATAGCAGCTTGAAAGCCTGGAGAGTAATGATGAAAATCAGTTCATGCTTTAACTAATGACTGTTAGGCGGTCTTATTAAGTGTTACCCAATAATTCATCATCCGAGCTGCTCGCATCCCTGATCACCATATGCATCAGCTTTTGTGGAATATATATTATGTATTCATAAATGAATTTGCTCTTTTCATGTCACCCGAGCTAGATAGCCTCTAAGACTTGTCCTCCTACCTAATCCCGTCCTTTGATTGTCAACATTAGTGCTAATTCACATCTCTCAAGCAAAGCTGACAGCCATTCTACACACTCGCATACAGCACAGAGGTTAATTAATGCTCCTCTTCTCGCCGTCTCTCGTTGGTTTTCTCAGAGATTTCAAAGGCGTCATTTCTCCCTGCTCTTCAGTTTCAGCTTAACAAAGATGACGTCCGTAATCCTTTCTACATACTGATTACTTGCTCTGTTATTGCTCTGGGTTTTTAAGAGACAAAGGGCTACAAATGAAACCAAATAATTTGCCAGTTCACACAAGGCTATTATTTATTTTTCTTCGGAGGAGTGACTCAGTCCCTCAAATGTCCTGATTTCTGAGGATCTGATGATTGTTTGGTCCATTTGGTAAAAGCTTTAGCTCCTTTAGGAAGTGATGGTACCTTTTTTTTTTACAATATTCATGTCCAGTTTGTCATGGGCATAAAATGGCAAGCAAAAATAGGATGAGGGGCTTCTCCAAAAAAAAGAGATAGCATGGTGTTTTCTCCTGCTTCACACTGGCTTCTTTGTACTGAACCCAGCTTTGACATCAACTGGGTCAAACATGAGGGAGGGAGGGAAGGAGGGCAGCAGCTGGACCCGACCGTCAATGTCACCCTTGTTAGTCAACTTTATCGATGTCAGTCAGTGGCGTTGCGATTTATTTCGCTCTTTTGTCTTTGCACTGAGCTCTTATCTCTGTGTGTGTGTTTCTGAAGACGATGCTCTCAGAGCTCTTTATTGACATCTAGCATGTGTGTGTGCAGACAGACGACACATGCATGTTGACGACAAACAGATGAACTATTAAAAGTTCATGAAATGCACCCTCCAAATGAACAACTCAGAGGTACAAAAACATGTGAAATAAAATCTCTGGATAGTTGTGTTGGTTTATTTGCACTGTGCATAATAAGTTAAAGAAAATGGTGCACATTTGCCCTAAAAAAATGACCTATAAGATAATAAATAAATCACTTTAAACTGGCCTAAAAGTGTATAAATAAATAATCTTTGTGGCTGATATAGCTGCTGTACAAAGCATGCATACAGAAACTCTCATTCTTTCTGCATCACCCACATATTTTAGTGTAATGAAAGAGAGCTAAAACAGTAAATATCACCAAATACCAAGAAAAAATAACTCATATTAGAATCTGTGAGCTGCTCTCTGTCCCCAGTTCTGAACCCATGGCTCTATAAATAATGACTGGCAGCTGAAATGGGACTTTGTGACTTTAAGATGTGACTCGGGGAGATGTGGTCTATCTATTGTTGATGAGACAAAAGCGCGAGTCAGATTCATATAGGAGTGGCGGGGAATAACTTCTCATATCCTCATATCTATCACAGTCACAAAGCCACACAGCAAAACTTCAATAACCCCCTGCACTTCTTTCTTGGACATGGGTGAGTGCACGGAATTTTTAATAATTCTTATCATCTATTATTAATGTGATTTATAAATGTGGATTTCAATAACTTACTAATGTTGCCTTTAATATGTCCTTTCTGTCCTTAGACATCATGTTGCCCTCTTGCACTGTGGGCAAGATTTGCTGCTTTAATATTTTCATTTATTCAGGGATTGTGATATCCAGATATGGATTATTGATTTATTACTGATTCACCTTTTGCTTTTTGTTCCTAAAATATGACTCACTAAGTTTAACATGCAATAATGATTTCAGCAGACTGGAAAGAAAACAGCACATGGACTCAGGATTATGCAGGATTATTTACTTTTTTTAATAAACAAAGACTTCGCCTCTCATCATTTTTAACCATAAATCAAACTGGAATCAGTGGCCGACAGTGACTCTCATCATGCCAAGGCCATGCCAGGTCACTCATGTGAACGAGGTCAGATACTCCCACATGTGTCACGGGTAATAAATTAGCAAATTTGCATGAGGACTGTGGACCCAAACAACCTCTGCTAACCATTTTTTTTTTTTCTCACTTACAAACATGTGCGCTAACTTTTCACACATTTATTAACAGTTTCCGAGTCTTTGATTGATTATCTGTAAATGCACCGATGCATTTTGAATTTAAATAGACGGCCTGTATCGCTCTATCACTGTAGCCACTGTTGCAGTAGCAGGGCACAGCGTCTGCAGTGTGTGGGCGTCTGCAGGCACTATCATTAATGGGACTCTAGCAGTCTTCCTGCTGTTACTATTTATACTTCAGTACCAGTTTGTTTAACTCACTGCCACTGTTCCCTCCAACGACAATCCTGTAATTTGGGAAATTATCAGAATGTTGTATCACACTGAGACAGTTTAGGCGCCGAAGAATTTCACACCATGCAGAGACAAAACTCACATTTTGAGTGGGGGTTGTTGTTGTTGTGAAGATATTCAAATTACCCCTCTCGTTCATTATGCTTCTGCCCACTCTTTGAACACTTGAACCCAGCCCCCGCCGGCTCAGTGCCATGGTACCAGTCTCAGCCAGCTGTAGATGGAGGATGGCCTGAGTAGTGACATTGCCAGTGGTGTTGAGATGGTCCTGGTGACCCCTCTGCCACCACATATTAATGTGTGTGTATGTGTGTGTGTTGTGGCACTATGGTCTTTGTTTGTTTGACATCGCTGCCCTTTGTTCCTCCCTGATCATGTCAAAGACAATGGATATTGTATCTCCAGCCACAAAGAGAAGCTTTTTCTTCAGGCCCCTGAAGCCCATGTTTCACCACCATCTCTCACTCGCCTGGTGACGCCTGTGACTGCCGGAGAAAGAGGGCAGGACCAGAGTTAGTAGAGGCTGAGCTGTGAGGTGTTGCTAGAAACAGAAGGGCTGTTACATACGGATGAAATCAGCGCAGAGAGGCTTATTTTACTGTAGCAATACCTTTTAGGCAGCACTGCACATCACTGGTTGCCACTGGGATCTTTCTTGTTGGGGAGTACAGGATCAGAAGCAGCAAATGTTTCCGGTCAGGCAGCCTTGGCTTTGCAAAGCCTTAGGTGCTTTCCTCTATCCCATTTCTGCCAATGCATTTATTAACACTGTGGATATTTGCTACCTGCTTCAACAGCACAGCTTACACTGGAAGAAGTGCATGAGGTTGTCTTGAAGTCGGTGGTGACTGCTTTTGTTTGGACGCTTTACTGGGATTCGCTGCTTGAACTCTTGTTTGTCACTGCTGTCTAATTTTTCTTTTTCTGTTGCTTTCTTGACTGTTGGTGGGGGGTTTTTGGTGTATGCTCATGGATTTACAGACAGAGCAAGGCCTTTTTCATAACTCCCCCACAGGGTAAAACAGTTCCCCACCGTGGCGTAGATGTGTTGTGTGGTTATATGTGCGGTGTGTGCCGCCTGTTTGCTGATATATTATGCCCCCTCAGGTTGTTATGATTGCTGTATCCGGTGCATTGGGGCAGTGCCCTACCCATCCCTGGTGGCCACCTTGCTATGCTATGCTGGCATGGCATTATTTTGTGGCTGTGGGCACGAAGCGTTGACCCAAACCGAAGTCCTGGTCGAGACGTACTTCGCCCGCAATGTTCAGGACTTTGTGGTCATGGCCTCCTTGTGAGTGAAGCTACATTAAATTGATTGTGATTTTTAAACCTCTCAAGAATTCACTGATTTCGCTGTTTGACCTTGACATTCTCCCTGTGACTATCCCAGCATCAAATACTTCCAGTACGTGATCTATGGCCTGGCATCATTTTTCTTCCTCTATGGTATCCTGCTTCTGGCTGAGGGTTTCTACACCACGAGCGCCGTCAAGCAAACCTTTGGTGAATTCAGGAGCACCCAATGTGGACGCTGCCTCAGCCTGACGGTGAGAGCAGGGAGGGATGGGACGGGAGGAGGGGGAGGGAGTGAGTAAAGAGGTAGGGAGGGGAAATATGACATCAGGTCATTGTTAAGATGCTGAATGCTGGTTTGTTTGAGCTCCTAAACTCAATAAAATATTCTTTGTCTCTGCAATTTCTCCAAAGAATCATGAATTATGGTCGATAGACGATTTAATGACACCACATTTATCACACTGAAACCTAAGCTCCGACGCCACATTTCTGTGACCTAACGTACTGCACTCTTCATTTCAACAGTTTATCATCGTGACGTACATCTTGGCCTTCATCTGGCTGGCAGTGTTTGCCTTCACTGCTATCCCAGTCTTCTTCTTGTTCAACATGGAGCAGACCTGTCACACCATCAACATCCTGGCTGAAACAACCCCCAGCATTAATCAGCACGGCTGGATTTGCATGGACGCCAGGCAGTATGGTACGTTGTTCTTATAATGACTGGCCGCGTGTCTTCCTGATGAGAATGCTAATGTTGCTATGAAAGCAATGAATTAATCATTGGGGATTGGATTCAGACCTGCTTGTTGAATTAGTTATGAAATAATGAAGATAACGACACCTTCATCTTGAATTCTTTACTGCTGTGTCCCTGATGTGCTGCATGCAAGCAGGAACTAAACTAAATGCGTCAAAACTCATCATGATTCAGCAATGGTAGGAGATACTTACGTCATGTCTTCATTTAAGGTCTGCTCCCTTGGAATGCAATGCCAGGCAAGGCTTGTGGAATGTCCTTGGCGTCTATTTGCAAAAGCAGCGAAGTGAGTAGACGAATCCAATATTTCTACGCAGTTTAGTATTTCATGTCAGCATCCTCACATTAAATTCAGCATGCAGAAGGAATGTCTTCTAAATTATTAATGTCAGGATCTGTATGTGATGGAGTGACACAAACATACATGGGATTTGGATTATCTGAATTAAACTAATCTGTGTTTGATTTTTACAGTTCTACGTCACCTATGACTTGTACATAGCTGCATTTGCTGGTGCTGGGATCACTCTCTTAGCACTGGTGAGAAACTCCTTTGACAAATTGCATGATTAAGTTGTTCATTTACACACCTCCAGTTAAATCACATGCCATGCAGATATTTTTGGTTTTATCTGGTGACCCTAATACAATGCAAGTGAAGGGAATTTAGTTTGTGGTACTCAAAGCATTGAACAATGTAGCAGCAACATGTTTTCTCATGCCTCACCATGGACAGTTTTCAGGGGAACTACTTTCTACCAAAGGGTGGTGGAGTCTAGTCGTCTAGTATGTGAAGCTCAGAGTGTGGTGGCTCTGGCCACTGCCATCTTGGCAGCCCTGCCTCTGCCACCTCCCGGCTAATCTAAATATCAGCAAAGATGTGTATTGTCTGCAGACTTGAGGCGGGCTGAATTAAACCTGTTTGCTCAAACAAGTCACCTGTAGTGGCACCCACCTGTCAATCAAAGAGGATACACTATTAATTATGCATAACTTTAAGCCTTAATATAATTTGAATAGGTGAGTAAAATAGAAATTCGCCCTCAGTACAATTGTCATGAACGGAGAAATTAGCTATAGAGACCAAAACTGTTTTTTGTACCAGGCTGTAAACATTGAGGCTTACTAAGATTGACTCGTTCTGTAGCCAGCCTCAAGTGGACGCTTGAAGAACTGCAGTTTTTGGCACTTCTGCATTGGCTTCAATTCATAGCCAGGGAGGTTGCCACTTGCCCCCCATCAAGTCAAAGTGTCCTTGGGCAAGACACTGAACCCCAGATTTGCTCCCAATGGCTGTGCCATCGATGTCTGTCGGTGTCAAGTGTTGTAAAACCTCCAACACTACCAACACTGTTCACAAGTATGTTGATTTATCTCAAGTAGTTTTCAATGCTGTGCACACCAGAAACAAAACTAAAGTCAGCTTGTTTTTAATGGAAACAGAAATCTCACAAACTCCAAATCAAAACTTTCTGCATGGCTAGTGTCCCTCAAAGTTAGTAAGAAAATATATTTTTTGTAATTTGGATGATTTTCCATGTTTTCATTCTTTTTTCTCTCCACCCTTTCTCCATCTCATCATCTTCCTTTGAAGTTTCTGTATATGATTGCCACCACCTACAACTACGCAGTGTTGCGGTTCCTGGGCAGGAAAGGGATCCGCTAAGTGCAACACGTCCATTCCAGTCAACCTTCATCCTTTCACCATGAGATGGACAGTCAATACTAGATTTCCATTTATCCTCTGGGAAACAGCAACCTCCAAACCCGGATCACCTGCTACAGTTTTTCTATAGACGTGTCCAATAACAGACAAATGTTCCTCATCACTTTTTTTTAATATGAACAACAGACAGAGAGATGAAGATACAGTAATTCACATTCATCAGCAAAACTCTGGTCTCCTCTTCAGATCCTCCCCTCAGATGATTCTCTTGGCTTTGTTGTTCATTTTCCTCTCGCAAGTTGCATCTCTCGTTTTATTCTTTTTTGTTGAAGCTTCATTGGCACTGGTGCTGTTGTCAGATTGTGATATACGACGTTTCATGAATAATTAAGAGCAATGACAGCTCGCCTCGCAAATCATAACTGCACGCCGTCCGTTCAGTTTACGGATGCATATATTGGTTCTGAATAAGATTTTGCTGCTGCCTTATTATCAGCGGTGTGTGAACTAAAGCTGAATGTACCAAAGTTCTCTACAAGGGTTGGGTGTATCCCTCATCTCCCTTTGTGCTTTCACTTACAATACATGTATTTTGCATCCACTCATAATGCATTCTGCTTTGTTTAAATGGCTCTGAGTAAGGAGGGAGTCAAAAACGTGTACCCATTTTCCTGGAGCTTTTTTTGGTTACTGCTTAAAATGAGCTGTTTTTATGTTACTGAGGTGTTGATGCTTCAATAACGAGCCTCCAGGTGACTCGAGTTTGATGTCTAAGCCCTGCTACTCACTGAGCTGGGCTGTGTTGTGTGTGCTCATTAGAAATTAAGGCTGATTAAACCATTTACATCTGACGCAGTCATTTGTGATTTTTATTTTAACCATGTACAGTATGTTGCAATAAAAAAAAAAATCTTTCATCTCGATTGTATTTCATTTAAGCATCTTTGGCAATTACTACAATAAACAATATGCTGCCAAATCTTTTCATTACAGACTGACAATAAACTATGTCCTAAAAAAAACTTACAGAAATTGGTTCAAAAGACAGAATACAGAGTTAAGGCAGCAGTGGTGAGCTTCTCAGTCCAAACAACACATTAATCACAGTATGCTTTGGGTCGTCTCTGATGACATATTTGTCCCAGTTAGGCTTGAGGTCTTGAGAGTTTTTGCAGAGCAGCCATCACATTGGATCACTTGGTTATGCAAAAACATGGGGGTCAGCAGATCTCCCAGGGCCTTATCACACACACCACACTGCAACAAACACACACACAATATTAGCATTATTAAAACAAGAGCCTTTGTCATTCAGTGTATAACCACAGATATTTAGTATGAAACAGGCAAGGAAGAAAACAGAACAAACCTTTAGACATTCAGGGTGGCAGATCACCAGAGGTTCACTGAATGAGATCTTGATATTTCCAATTATTTTGTCACAGATTGAACAAACACTTATGCTCTCCCTGCAGCAGAGAGAAACAGTTAAAACAATGACCACCTTTCTTAACCATGTGTATGAACTACTCATATTCTTTAAAGTGAGACATTACCTGGTCTCATACAGGATTTGTCTGGATGGCGGCTCCTCTACTGGCTTTTGAAGCATGTCAGAGCTACAGAAAATATCACCAACAAAGAATAAGATGCATTTTATTGTACAAGTGAATATAATATGAAAAACGGTGCATGTGAAGTAGTTACTCACATGGCTGGTGTCATCTCCTCGGTGTGGGATTGTTCTGGAGATTTCAGAGGTTCATCAGCAGGTTCAGGTGCAGGTGGCTCCACATCCAATGCTTCTGTGAGTTCAATGGCTCTGTAAGTGAACTCCTGAGCAGCTTCAGCTTCTGGAGCTGTTGTAGGTTCAACCGCATCCTCGATACACAACTCCACCTTGCGACCGGCTGCGCTCTCATGTGGCAGCTCGATGCTTTGCTCAACAACAGTGTTAGTAACAGGCTGGACTTCACACTCAACTACCTCTTCAGCTCTTGTCTGTAAAACTGGCTCTGTTGAGGCTGCAGACATGGCTGCAGTTTCAAGAGCAGGTTGAGGGGGCAATTCGGATACAGATTCGACCACCAAGTCAGGAACCTGTTCCACACTGTCATGGACAGCAGTATCGTCTCCTGCTGCATCAGTCACAGCAGGTGATGATGCCACATTAACCTCAGTTTCCGGGTTAACAGCTTCTTCAGCAGCCTGTTCTGGAGGACCTTTATCATGACTCCCTTCTGTAGCAGCTTCAGCAGCAGGTTCAGGGGGCAATTCGGATACAGATTCAACCACCAAGTCAGGAACCTGTTCCACACTGTCTTGGACAGCAGTATCGTCTCCTGCTGCATCAGTCACAGCAGGTGTCTCAGGCAATGACGCCACATTAACCTCAGTTATAGTTTCAACAGTTTCCACAACAGCCTGTTCTGGAGGATCTTTGTCATGACTCCCCTCTGCTGGAGCTGCAGGTTGAGGGGGCAGTTCAGAAACAGATTCTGCCACTAGATCAGGAACTGATTCTACACTCTGTTGGACAGCAGCCTCTTCTTCTGGTGTTGCATTAATCACATCACTCTCATCAGGTGATGACTCCACCACAACCGCAACAACAGCTTTCAACAGGACAATTTCTTCTGCAGCCTGTTCTGGAGGACAGCTCTCACAACTCCCCTCTGCGTGTTGTCCATTAGGTTCTACTCCTGCATCCTCTAACTTTGTTGCATTTGCTGGCTCTGTTTCGCTTGAAGGTTCCTCTTGAGGTTTCAGGAGGATTTCAGCAGTGTCTTTACACTCCTCTGTGCCAGCTGCAGCAGAGGTTTCTGCTGCAGGACTTTCCACATGAGCATCTGCGGAGACCTTGACCTCACTTTGTTCTACATTTGACTGGTCATCTGCTGTATCAGCATATTCTCCCTTGTTTTCTGCTGTTGTGTTGATAACTGGGTGTTCAGCTGGCGCCACAGCCTCTTTTGTTGAAGAAACTGGTTGTGCCTCACCATTGAAGATATGTTCGTTCACATGAAGATCCGCAGAGCCCTCAGTGGTGCCCCCATTGAGTTCTACGTTTGACTGGTCAGCATTTTCTTCCTTATTTTCTGCTGTTGTGTTGGCAAGAGCTTTTTCTGGTTGTTCCTCACCACTTTGGATAAGCTCTTCTGTGGGTGCTTGGGGCCTGTAACAGAGGGAGTTACTTATTCCCAAGTATGCAAAAAACATATGAACAAAAATCCCTACACTCAGCATCTTTAAAGGTATGGCACTTGCATTTAAAGTCAATAGAGAGATACTCTCATATACTAACTTTGTATCGTCTGCAATCTCTGCTGTTGAGCCCTCAGGCTGAGCATCTTTTTGAGGAGGAATAACTTTTTTGCCTTATTTGTTGAATCGCTAAATATATAGAACAGAAAATAAACTTGCAAAATGGTACCAACATTCAATATTTGGTTTAAATGTTCAGACTTTAACTGAGATTAATCATGAAACGAGTGGATTTACAGAGTTGCAGTGAGTAGTTGCTCATATTTTAGACTATTCTAATTTAAAATTCAGCACGTACATACCCTTTGGATGGAATGAAGTGTGTGTTTTGGTGAGGAGGGCTCTGTGGAGAAGCTAATGATCTGCAGGGTAAGAATAAAAAACACACCTTGAAAAGAAGCTTGGAATTTCTAACGTCAGAACAGAAGACAAAGCAGTGGAAAATTATATGGTGTTATGAAAATTACTACTGTAGCTGAAAATTGCCATCAAAGCCAAATAATCCATATTAAGATGCTTCTTTTTGCAAAATGCAAATGTACAATATTATGACAGGTGACTTGTTAAACATGTATTTTCTTACTGAATATGGACAGATAATAGATAAAACCGCATCAGCAAGGGATGATGATGAAATGTTAGGAGTTATAATTTCATAATATAACTCCGTGTCTTTCATATAAGTGAGTTCCTCCACAAAAAACTGTTTTGTCCTGCTTTGGAGGATGAGCACAATAAATTACGCATATAGAACCACAGCATATGAGCTGACTGGTAAAAAAGTAGAGCCAGCTACATTGACTGATGAGGCAAAGCTGACAAATAGAGCCTTAAATGTCAACACAATGTTTATTAACGATGTAAATATCACCAAACACGTTGCAGTGAAGTGAAGGGGTGGAGATGTTTTTCTTGAACAATAAATGTGATACAGTTACATGCATGAGTCAATTTAGCCCCAGTTTGTTCCTCTCATCTATTACCATTCATGGCAATAGATTACCATTTTCTGCAATAGATGAAAGTTATTCTAGGGCCAATAATGCCTGCAGCGGCAAAGTATCTTGATTATAATGTAACTTGCGACTTGTGTAACTCGGACGTGAGGTCATGGTCCACATGTACACACTTAAAGTAAAATATGTGAACCCTTTCATTCATGCTGCTGGCCTCATCAACAAGGCTGACTGTCTGACACTGACTCTCTCCCTCCACCCACCCAGACCTACCATACATTCACGTAGGCTAATGACTCTCTGTGTTACATTAACACACACCCTTTACCGTCTGGACTACTCTACTTTAAATATCGTGCATGCTGTTAACTATTGCACATAACCTGGTAAAACATGCACATTCCTGCACAAACAGCTAATTTACAGCTAATTTCATCCTAAAAACATATTGTACATATATTTTATTGTTTATTTATTTAGTACTAGATTTTTTTATCTTCCTTATATTCTTATATTTTTTTACTTAATGTTTGTCGTGCACCAAAAACACCAAGACAAATTCCTTGTATGTGAACTACTTCTATAATTCAGTAATAAATCCAATAAAATATCCAAAACCAACCAAAATATGATATAAAATAACATATTATGTATTTTATAACTATAGTTTCACGTCATTTGAGCCTTATGGTTGTGATTTATTGATGTTATCTGTATTTCCCCAGAGTTGGACGCTTATTTTTGTAACAGGAACTTCGACGCTTTTATTTTGAAGCCGCCGCCCCCCAGCTTCCGGTTTTGTTCCGTTGTCTCCTAGCTCTTTCATGCTAGCCAAAGCAGGTAAATGTGCGGGTTATACTCAAACTTTGCCGCGTAATTCAAACTTTCTGCCATAAACAGACATGTAGCGGCGACTGTAGAACAAACACCGCTAATTTCCTTGTGTTTCATGCCGTGTTTTTCTCTTTAAACCCTCTCGGTGTAGTAACTATAACGTTAGCCGTTAGTTTTCAAACGGTTCCGGTGCGCGGCGTCTTCTGTCCCCTCTAAAGTTCAACGGCTCCCCGAGAGCAGTAAGTGTGTTTGTGTTTTGGCTGGTTTCCCTGCACATAAAGGAAACTTTGACTGTGACAGAGAGTACAAGTATAATGCCATTTTACTATCTGAATGAACTGTTGCCTCCATCACGAAGCTGGAGTAAAGTTAGCTTCCGATTCACGAGTTAAAGGGAAATCTAACTGATGATATCAGGACGAATATATCTTTAAAAATGTCCGACAGTCACAGAAAGATGAAAACATAAAAAACAAACAAGCGAAGAGCAAAATCTAAACGAGGAAAATGTGAAGACATTTTAAGAAACCTATCAGATTGAATGTGTCCTGATATTTCTTGTTTTAATAAATAAAATCAAAGTTAAACTGATATCAAACAGGATTTTTAAAAAGACCTCATACACTCCAAGTCTATCAAATTCAGGTGTGCAGGTATTTTAAATATTTATTTTTCTGTTGTAACAAATATAATAAATGTTTTATTGATGAAACATAATGTAACGGTGGTTTAATTTGTCCAAGTATGTCTGGTTCGTGTTTTCTGGATGGACAATCATTGGCACAATGATCCCTTTACTTGTGAAGAGGGTTGGTGGCGGTCTTTTGATGTTTGGTTTCACACCATAACCTGAAAAAAGGTCTTAAAGGTCCAGTGTGTGTCAGATTTATGTAGCTTTGTTTACAAAATATGGCTGTTAATATTCATAACTATGTTTTCATGAGTGTATAATCACCTGAAAATAAGAATCATTGTGTTTTTGTTACCTCAGAGTGGACCTTTTATATCTACAGACACCGAAAGAGTCAATCATAACTGCAGCAGCAAAAGCATGTTGATCATAATGTAGCTCTTGAGGCCGAAATATAATTTGAACAGGTGAGTTAAAGTTTTTTTGTACCAGGCTGTAAACATTTTAACATAGGGGCTTATGGCTTATTGGCTTCACTTCACAGCCACAGAGGTCACCAAATCCTGAACACTGGACCTTTTTAAGTTTCATTTATTTTTTTAAATTAATGAATCAGAAGGCAACTTTAATCTTGTGCATCCGTCTTTGCAGTGAACGTGACTGTTGGATGTGAGAGATTGTGTTGCTTCGGTTTTTGAGCATTGCACTTGAAAGCAACAACAGGTTAAACAGCCATGTTGTAAACTAAGCTCTGCTCAGAATAAGGGAGTTATGTAATGCCAGTTATGAAAAAGACCAGACCGAGCTGTGTGCTGTCTGTGCTTCATTGCTGGTGAGGTAAAAGTGTTTTGTCTTTTTATGTGTATTACGTTTGTTTAATTAATTATTCGTGCCTCCATTTCCTGTGCCATCCTAGACTAGCATGCCATCGAGAAACCATCTAGACAAAATCGGGAGGAAGAAGAAGAAGAAATGGACAGAGGAGGCCATGGAACGTGCGCTGATCGAGGTGAAGTCGGGAAGGTGTACGGTGAGACAGGCTGCCAAAGAGTTTGGAGTCCCTAAATCTTCACTGGGGGACCGAGTCAGCGGACGGGTGGCACCGGGGAGTCGCAGCGGGCCAGCTCAGCTTATAACATCCGCAGACGAGGAGCTTCTGGTGGAGTTCTCTTTGTACATGTCCAAGCATGGATTTCCACTGACCAAGCAGCAGCTGGTGTCCTTTGCCTCGTCCATTTATAAGCGGCAGCACCGGAGGGTGGCATTTTCTAAACTAGGCCAGACCTGGTGGCTCAATTTTAGAAAACGTCAAGAAAAGAATATTACAATTCAGCCGGCGGACAATGTGGTCCGCGGGAGGACGGTGTGTGTGAGGAAGGAAGCGGTGGATCAGTTTTTTCATTTGCTGAGCACCGTTGTGGACACTCGCGGGCTCAGGGACAAGCCTCACCAAATCTTCAACTGCAATGAGACAGGCTTTCAGCTGGGCAGGAAGAGGGTGATTCTCCCCAAATCTGCCAGTCTGGGCTACAAGCCAGCGCCAGGCCTGAGGGACCACATCTCCGTCCTGGCTTGCGTTAGCGCAGCTGGAGAAAGCGTTCCCCCATTTATTATCTACTCAAAAGCCTATCCAGGAGGAGTATGTTACAAGACACAAGGGCCTCCAAACTCCCTCTATGGATGGTCAGACTCGGGGTGTATCAACTCTGAACTCTTCAAGAAATGGTTCCTAAAACACTTCCTCCTCCACGCACCAAAGGCGCGTCCACTGCTGCTGATTTTCGACGGCCACAAGTCTCCCGTGAACCTCGAGGTGGTGGAAGCGGCTCGTAAGGAGGACGTCATCCTTCTGTGCCTCCCGCCTCACTGCTCTCACATCCTGCAGCCACTCGACGCCGGGCTCTTTGTCCTCCTCAAGCAGCGTTTTGCGGCACTCATCGGTGACGGCTGTGCTGCTGATACGCACTTTGCAGTCAGCAAAAAGGAGTTCTCAGGTGTTTTTAAGGGGACATATCAGGTCATGAAGGAGGAGGAGGGCGTCAGGACTGTGAAGGAGGGCTTTAGGAAATGCGGCATCTATCCACTGAACCACTTCAACACCATCAACGAGGGTCATTTAATGTCATCACACGGCACAGCTGGACCCTCCTTATCCACATCGGCACAGGGGTTGCACGCTGTAGGAGACCTAGCAGCTGCTGGACCCTCCTAACTCTTTACTGCCCAAGAGGAAAGAGTGAACACGGAGCAGAGTGAGCACAGACCAGATCTATTATCTGATATATTAAATGGGCTTACACTCCTGCCTGAGAATCGTGCACCACCTCCCTCAGCCTCCCTGCAGAGTGCTCTGCTTGTCAGCTCGCCAGTAGAGCCGGGTGTTGTTGATATAAATTGTTGAAGAGTTGTTCTCAGATTTATTAGTCGAGTAAAAATGTTTGTATGCTGCACAACAGCTGTTCACAACCTGAGGGCGTCTAAAGGAGTTAAAAGCTTAGAAAGAAAAATATATATTTATATTTTCAATATTCTCTGTGATTTTTTTTTATTTATTTTCCTGTGAAATACTGGAAACCTTCAGCTTTCCAGTCCTCTATGAAACGATCTGAGCTCACAAATCATCATCAGAAGTAGACATTGCCTCATTTTAGAGGATCACAAGCCAAAAAAGATTGAGAACTACTGAAATTTAATTTAAGCTCTGTCATTTTGTCGTGTGTGATTGATGGCCAGTCAGCTAGCTAAGCTAATATCAAGCAGTGTGAATACAGATAAAGCTGTGCTTGATTTGTGTTTTAATTAATTGTTTTCTAATTGTGGACTGATCAAACAAGTTATTAACTCATTTGTTATGTATTCATGCACCTATTGGTACATTCAGACAGGATCAGGCAAATCGCCACAGGGTTGTGCCGCAGTGTGAGAGGGGTGTGGTGGGCTGCTGTGGGTACTGCTATGAAACAATCAGGAAATAACTTTTTATTTCTCTGATTAACCGGCTTTATCGATGCCCGCGCTCCCTCACTCTCATTCACTGTCTATGTCTCTCGACCGCTGCTTTTTCTCCTTCGCTCTCTCAAACCATTGGACACAAACCAAATTAAACTTCTCCGTCACTATTTTGCACTGTAAATTGTGAGTCAGACTCAGATTTAGAAGCTGGGTTCATGAAATAAACAAAGCCAGAACACAACAGGTAGCGTATCAGAGTTCAGTCCATGAATCCACCTGAATAGTCTCAGTTTCAGAGACATTTCAGGCTGACTGTGGAGGTTTGACCGGGCTGATCCGCTGATTGGTGGCCACAATGTGACGTTTTTCCAAAAGTTGAATCCGGTTCAACTTCTCCGCCACAGGACACCCCTGCAGCCCACACCGCCCGCAGCCAAAGCGCACTACCCACACTCAAATAAATGAGAAAACCTGCGTTTTCTCAGCAGCGCCATATCCTGTCTGAATGCGCCCTAACATATTAACCACTGCACCTCATTTCTTTTTAACATGCTTACAAAGATAAAAGGAGTACATTGTGAAAATGTAGTTAAATATTAAGATTTATTACGGTCCAGTATCCGTGCAGAAGATCTGTTCATAAAACTAAATGATTTCTCTTGTGTGGTGTTCACACTGTGAAACTCACCGAGAGAACAGAGGGGTAAACAATGTTTTATTTTTTTATACTGATTGAAGCGAAATGATAACATGTCTGTCTGCATTCAGTCATGAATCTGTTTTTCCTTTGTTTGAGTATTCTGAATGTTCTCGACTCATTAAACAGTTATAAGAGGAATATATTGTCCAAAACACAGAAGAACTGGTCGAGGAAAGTTTGGCCTCTTTTTGGGGGGGACTAGAATAAAGAGATTTTTGCAGCACAAATGTGTCCATAAGCTGAATAATTTAAAAAGGGGTTATACTCTTGTGTGCGTGTGTGTCATGTACGTGTTCAAGTCAGGTGATGTAATACAAATGCAATAGTTAAAGCTGGCAACAATACACAGGCAGGGAACACCACTACATGTATTAATAATTATCCTGTGTTAACAGTTAATGAATGTTTACAGTCTATTTAAACATTAACTAATTAGTTCTTATTTGTAATTACTGAATACCATTTTGACTTTTTATGATCAGAAAAACTGACATTTTTATGTAACACATGATCTTTAAAAAGTTGATGGCTGGTCAAATATCTGTACAGCTCAAAATAAGGATTTGTATTTTGATTAATCTTCATTAGAAAGCTGAAAGGACTTTTTTGATATTAACCAAGCAGCAACCTCTTTGTCTGTGAAGTGAAGCCAATGCGGCAGTGCCAAAAGCTGCAGTTCCTCAAACGGCCACTTGAGGCTGGCTACAGAATGAGTCAGTCTCCATAAGTCCCCATGTTAAAATGTCCAACTTCACAGCAGAAATAAACATGTTTACAGTCTGGTACAAAAAACAGTTTTGGTCTCTATAGCTAATTTCCCTGCTTAAAGTTATCCATAATTAACAGTACGCCCCACGTCTTTGCCCATTTTTAGATTAGTCGCGAGGCAGGACTGCCAAGATGGTGACAACCAAAACCACCACACTCAGAGCTTCACAACGGCTCTTTAGAAACCTGTGGGTGACGTCATGGTTACGCCGTCCATATTTTATGTCTATGGTATTAACGCTTTAATACCAAAAGAGAGGATACCAAAACATGCAGGTGTTCAAGCAGCAGTGATGCCTTAAAAGGAAACACTGAAGTAAGTTCAGATTAATGCACAGGTCAGCCTGCAGTGTGCCGTAGGTCTTAATAGATGCAGCAGAGCTGACCAGTTAATGTTTATGTTAATATGACAGATAGTGATTCGTGTCTGCAGCCATTTTAAAAAGTTATTCTTTGAGGCACAACAGCCTAAAAGGAGAACATCGGTTTGATTTGCAGAATCACCTTGTTCCTCGTAGTAAAATGAGTTTGACACTGGAGGTGTTCCAGACCAGATGTAATATTTAAATGTCATGGTTTCAATTTGTTTACTGCATTTTTTTTCAACTAAAAAATCAGCTAGATTGCTAAATAAATCCATTAAAGAGTGACTATTTGTCAGAACTAAGCACCTCCGTCTGTCAAATTTACATTTACCAAATATTCCTTCATCAGATCTAATTTATTACACAGTGACAGAAGCACTTGGGTTAAAATGATTCACTGTTTTGAAGTAAAAAATGGCTGAACCTGCTGGTCAGAGTCTTGGTATTGGATTTATATGAATGGATAAATGTGAGACTGTGATTAAAGAGTTAGTCAAGTGGTTTTACTTCCCTCATTGTGGTTATTTTGTTTAATAAAAACAGAGTGTACCGCTCTGTTTTTAAAACAGTAGTAACACCTCTGCTACGACTGGCATAAGGAGGTCTTATCTGAGGCGGTTGCATAATTTAATAAAATAATTTAAGATTAATACTTTAACACTTACTCAAATTTCTTGGCCGTGGACAGGACGTATGAATTCAGTCTGAGAAGGCCAGGTCTGGTCTCCACAGCCTGCTGCTCCGTCCTGCAAGACAAGAAGAAGAAGTTAATGTGAATTTCCAGCATATTTGTGGCACCGTTTTTCTCAGAAAGTTACTGCTTGTCATGTTTTATGGGGACTTAAAAGGACCTGAGAAGACAGTAAGAATTCCTCATGACACCAAAGCACATCAGTGAGACGCAAGACGGAACTGAAAGCAAAAAAAAATGTTTAAAAATTAATGAGAATACCTTGCACTGTCTTCCTCGTCCTTTTCTTGCGCTGATTTCTGGATCCAACTGACATCATTTTTCAGTGACGTCCGCACCCTGGTGGTTCGAAACACCCGGTTTCTGTCAACTTCTGCAACACACACACACACACACACACACAGTCTGCTGTCAGAACTTGGTACCAAAGATACTTGCAAACCACGTTTAATTTGATAAGAGGTGTGAATAAGTAAGTGGGACTTACTTTCTGACATGATGCTGGTGTTTTCTCAGATGTTCAACCTGATGAGATTGTTTAAAGATGAGAAAGTTACATTTTATTCCAGGTTTGTTCACACATATAAAACAGTAATCACTGCTGTAATGCACAGTATATCTGCTCACTGTCATTTTCTTTCTTGCAGCATCACATACTCAACCTGTAATACTGCATTCTGCACACTGTAAAAAATGTCTGCAGATTTTACGGTAAAAACCTGCCAAACCATCACAGTAAAATATACTGTATACAATAAAACACAACTCTTATTTTTTATACAGCATCTTAAGGGAATTTGTACAGAATAAAGTAGTATTTCATATTAGACATGGTTTATTATACAGTAAAACACTGTAATATTTCATGGCAAAACCTTGATTTTATACGACATTTATGTGGCATTTTCATTTAAATTATATGGGGAAAAATGTGTTTATACAGTAAAATATGGAATAAAAAGCCAACCTTAACTGTAAAATCAACAGTACTACTGTAATTTAGAAAAAGCTATACCATATTTATTATAGTAAATTCTGACAACCATAGCTGCCAGTTTTTTTTACCTTTAAAACAACTGTTGTTTTTGGGGTTTTTTTTTTTTTTACAGTGGCATGGAAACAACTCACTCAGAATGTGACTTTTATGACTTATCATTTGTTACTAACCTGAACTTGCAGTAAACTCTACTAGAGCATGGATAAATACTATTATTAAATTAAATTAAATAAATACTTATATATTTTAAAAAAAAGATAATTTTACACTTGTATGCATAAAAATGTCACACTGACAGCATTATGTAATAATAAAATCCATATTCATTATCATTTGCTCAGAATTGTGACCCGCCGCCATGTGTTTACACTGTCCTGTCACACTTTGAGCCTCCTGTTAACATTTTGACCTGCACTCAGAGCTTTAATCTCTGATGATGAGTCTCACTGGGAAAGTGCCAGCACCAATTAACCAGGTCAGATTACTTATGCATAGAGAACCAAAGCTATTCTGACTTTATAATGACCCTTGCATAGCCAATGAACTTAAAATCAGAGCTAATGTGAAGTCCAGTTCCTGCACTTAATGTCGTGTTCTCACCTGTTCTGTTCAGAGCAGAGCCTCGTCGAGCCTCGTCTGGATGTCTTCTGCTTCACACAGGCGAGCAGGTAGAGACACTTAAACCTGAGCCCCCACCCCCTCACCACAAGCCCTGTCATTTCAGATTCCACCCCTTGTTAGTCTGAAGTGTCATACCTGGATGCTGCTATGCAGGTTGATCAAGTGGGCGGGTGGGTGGGATGCTTTTCATGAGAATCATGAAGTGGGCAGACAGGTGCCGTTGTTTTAGTTAGTAGTTTCATGTTTCTAGAAATGTGGATACATTCCAGAGATGTTTTCTATTTGAACAAACACTATTACGTGATAACCAAATGGGAAAAAAGGAGCTTTTTTCAAGAGCTATCTTCCTGTTTCTTTCTAATGTGTGTGACAACATTATACAATCTTAATCAACCATACAATTTAGTACTTAATGGTGTTTTATTCCCTCTGATCTTAGCCTCCAAAGAAAAACATGCTGTTCTAGTTGAGGGGATGATAAAGATCAAGTGAGACCTGATTTACTTGGAATTTAATCTAATGCCTGATCAGGAACCTTCATTTACATTTACACCAAAACGCATCTAATTCAAATGTGCATCTTCTCCACTGAAACTGACAAGCCAAACCTCATTTTAGTAAGTAATTTAACATTTTGAGGAACTTAATTTTTGGGGGGGATTATTCAGAGTATCTGCAACACTTACTACTGATCTTTTTTATTATTGTTATTATTGGGCATTTTTTGCCTTTATTTGATTGGATAGGACAGCTGATGACAGACCTGGAAGCAGGTAGAGAGAGGGGATGACATGCAGCAGGAAGGACCACAGGCCAGAGTCGCTGGTTGCGACATCAAGGACTCAGTTATTCATACATGGGGTGCAGTCGAGTCACCATAACACCTCATTACTTATCTTTTAATTTTTTAATTCATTTTTAGTTATATTGGCAGAAATCTGAGAAACAAATATCTCAAAACCTTTACAAATAAAACTAAAACTATCTGAGTTAAGTAACATGGTCACCATAAAGCTTGCATGAAATCACAGTCACTCTGTAAATAGCTGTAAATATTGTGTCTTTACTTTTCTGTTGTTTCGTCTGAAGCACTTGACAAAGTGAAATAAGACCATAATATTTAAAAGCTGTGTGGAATCCAGCAGAACCTCCTCCGTTGGTTTGGCCTCTTTGAACCTCAGCCAACGTCTTCAGTAGAAATGTTTTGTATTCCATGAGTACAGTATCAAAACAACACGGAAGTCGTCACGGTGAGATAGCTCCTGCAGTACACACAGAACTGACATGGTGGAATGAGATTAGGTGTGTTGCTCAGTGTAAATTCTTGTAGAGGAACATGGGGGTACATTATGTTCTTAGACAGCAGTATACAAAGAGAAACAGTAAATGTTACATAATGTGTTTGTTTTTTTTTTTTTTACATCTGTTAATATATGTTATTATGATTCTTGTTTCAAACACAAGAATCATAAGCAAAAATATGGACCATTTACAGTAACTACAGATGATTACAATATCATATTGTAATTTTACATTAAAATACTGTATTTTTACAGTAGTATTGTGTCTGGTTACTGCAGAATCACAGCATATTACTGTGATTTTCATCTATATTTCATTATGAATCTTGTGTTTAAGTATGTGCACATAATCAAACGCAAGAATCATACATGAAAAATACGGACCAGTGTGTTGTCATAAAAATGCAGTTTAGATTAGTAGTAAAATAGTAAAATTACAGATTTTTAATGTAGTACACAATTTGTCAATTTACTGGCTACTGAGTTGCAGTAATAATACAGTAAAAATGCTAAATCACAAGTAATGACAGCACCATACTGTAATCTAGCAATAAAAAATTGAGTTTTTCTGTAATATTGAAGTAGGGTTACTGTGAAAACGCAGTGCATTGCTGTGATGTTACTGTAAAATGTTGTGAATTTACAGTAACTACAGATGATTGCGATATCATGTTGTAATTTTACATTAAAATACTATATTTCTACAGCATATTACTGTGCTGTTGTTGTTTTAATCTATATTAATGTAAAATAATTACTGTATATTACTGTGAATATTACATGTTTCACCTGGCTGCAAGACAAACTTCCCCTTGCGGCGAAAGTTTATGTTCAAAGTGACTGACTGATGTTTGTGGACATTTTTGTTTGGCACAATCGTAACTCATGTGTACTGCATCTGCACTTCTTACCATGCACATGTAGAACATGTGACAGTAATACAAACTGTATTAAAACACCTGGTAGTTAGGATTTCAGTGCATTCAGATAACAAAATTCTGCCATGGTCATATCTTACACATCACAGTGAAATGACAACCTGGACGTACTGTATGTACATTTGTACTGTATGTACTAAAGATTTGAACTCACTGTGCTAAAGATAACAAACCAGCTGTGTAGGTACTGAAAGATGGACTGTCATCAGCACTAAATAGAGTTGGTTGTGATAACATTAGACGTAGGTTGAGTCCTGATGCATTCTCTGATACAAAATGCCCCCTACCTTCCTCACTACAACACTGCACATTCTTATGAAGGCACTTTATTTGTTCTCACAAATGTAGAAACTGTAGAATTATATATACCCTGATCACAAGAATACATTTTTAATGTTAAATCTCTCTCTCTTTTTAAATACTTTTATTTATTTATTTTTTTAGTTTTTGTGTGAACATAGGATGAGGTCTGAGACATTACATCACAATCAAGCAGTGGAGTGACAAATAAGAGCAGGTATCTTACTATTTCAGTCTGCACTTATGTACCTCCATGCATGCTGTTTATAGTTACATGTGTCATTTTTAATGCTACGTAGCAATGCCATTGGTTACAGACAGGTTTCTCAACTCCTATATTCTCCTATAAGCACTATTGGGGCCTTTATACACCAGTGGAGGGACTATCACTCCATCATCACAGGACAACGCACAGGAGCACCTCACAAGATTTCCATCAGGGCAGTCAGAAAGTTAGTCAGAAGAGTAGCTCAAGAGCTAATGTCCATTAGAAAAGAGCTTTAGAAAGACCTGGAAGCAGAGAAAACAAAAGGCAATGCACTCCAACACCACAGATTTGGAGAACGCTGAAGATTATTTGGAGAATGTAGTACAGTCAGATGAGACAAAAATCAAACTTGACGCATCATGTTTAGAGGAGTAATGGCTCTGCATGTGACCCTAAAATACTAACAGTGAAGTTCACTTATACACTGTGCATGCTTTTTATGTCCATGCTTCTACTTTGCATGTTTCAGTTAGTGCTGTCTTATTTAGTCCTCATTTTATAGCTTTGTGTGTGCATTAGCATTATGAGCCTCTGTGTTTAATGTTTTAAATAGAACCTGACAATCTTGTATGGGTGTGTGTGAGAGTATCCTGAGTGGTTAATATTTTCTCTGCTTTTTATTATTGTTCTGCACACTTATACATGATCTCAATCTTATATTTAATCTCATATTCTGTACATTGTGGACTACAGATGCATGGTGCATTTAATGTTTCATTAACGTGCACTGTCGTTGTTAAATAAACCAGAAAATAAATAAATAGCTACAGTTCTTAATGGATATAAAAGGTTCAGATACAAAAGGTGATCGTAACAATCCCATTGGTCCAGAGTATTAAATAAATATCTATATTAAATTACATTTATTTAGGAGGTAGATATACAGTTTTCTCTTTTCCGAGCGTTTGTGAATGCATCTTTTCTACCGGTTGTGACATCACAGCGTGTTTCCGGTCTTCTTCTTGTCGTGTGGTAGCAGCTTCGTAAGTGTTATTACTCTGAAAATAACGTTTAAAACACTTATTATTGTTATCATTTTAATTGTCGTTTCATTGTGAAAATGTAACTCATAGCTGAGTGACGCTACAGAGTCGGCTGGAGAGCTGAAGTAGCTTTATTTTCCCTCTTTAGCAGCGATGTTTGAACAGGCTAACCTGTTAGCAACATATTAGCTGTTTGAGGCTAGCTGGTTAGCTTGTGTTTTGTACTTTATCAATGACTTATATTCGGATTATTCTTCTAATAATAGACGGTTTATGTCTCACAAAGAAGTGATAACAGTTGCATTGATGTTACCGTTTCTAATCTGTTAAAACAAACTCTTTAATTTGTTGCTTAGCTTGTTGTTTAATCTTCTTTTCTGTCTTTTGTTTGACGACTGAACAAATTACTTTTAGTTCAAGTCTCAGCTGGGAAATTAGTTATATCAGTAGCACAACTCATTATTATCCCAGCTGTCTCTCAGCTGTAAAGATAAATGTTGCTGCTTTGCATAAATACATAACTTCACAACAATACCTGATGTAGTTCTGTTCAGGTAACTTGGGCACTTTTAACTACATGTATCACTCCTCTTTACAGATGTTCTGATGACTATTGCTTTAATTACTATTACTAATTATTATTTAATTACATCATTACATTGATGTTTGTCATCTATCTAACATTGTAACAAACTTTGCACCACAAAGATGAACACGTTTCTACAAGAAGTTTAAACACACACATACACACACACACACACACACACACACACACGGAAAACCATTTACTGCATAACCTGATCAGCCACTGTCAGTAATCAATACACAACAATTAATCAAACCAGTAACTAACAGCAGTGAACATCGGACAACCTTATCACGTTTAACATTTAGCTAGTGTTTCTGTAGTGTTGACAAAATGTTAAAAATAAACATGTTAGCAGTTTGAATTAAACTAAAGCTCCATGCACTGTGCGGGGAAAATGTTACACCAAACTCCCTTTAATAAGACATTTGAACAACTCGTTACAAGTCCTTAAGAAGACAAGAAACACAAGATAAAGGACATCAGTCGACAGCGTTCTTGTTAATTCAGCATCAATATAATCCACAAAGATAAACTGTATTTCTGTACAAACTTTACATTTTGGACTTTGTCACCTCAGCAACTCAAAAACTCACTGCCAGTGTTATTTTAGTGGGAGAGGACTGTAGGAAGGAGGTGAACCGTTTTAAAAATTAAGATTTCTCACAAAAATAAGAGGTGGTTGAAGGATCAGATAGATGCTGAATTAAATACAGGCTCAAAAAACTGTTGGTGTGCATTACTTGGTTTTCATCTTATGTTTGTTCACCTCATGTGTTGCCACAGCAGAGCCATCAAAGATGACTACAGCTGCAAGACCAACGTTTGAGCCGGCGAGAGGAGGGAGGGGTAAAGGAGAAGGTGATCTGAGTGCTCTGTCCAAGCAGTATTCAAGTCGAGATCTTCCGGGTCACACGAAGATCAAGTACAGGTCAGTAGGATGGGTTGATGCTGGCTGCATAGCCAGGCACTGATTTACATCTATTATCTGCATCTTCTATCTGCTCATTCTGAAAGTATATATATATATTAATTTTTCTCCGTCCTCAGACAACCCACCCAGGATGCCCCTGAGGAGGTGCGTGCCCGTGACTTCCGCAGGGAGCTGGAGGAGAGGGAGCGTGTAGCTGTACGTGACAAGACCAGAGAAAGAGGACCAAGAGGTCGGTGTTTCTGCAGATGTTAAACAAAAACTATCTTTTCTTGCACAGTGCATTGAAACATATTTCCAATGCAGCTTTTCACATGAAGTTCAGACCAGAAATTAACTCAATAAAACTATACAGATAAAGAAATCATAATATTCCAATTCATAAAGTTATGTGAGATAAAGTGGAGTGACACGAGATAAAAAAGCACCAAACCATGTTAGTCCATGTTTGTAGGTTAGCACTTCCACTCTATGAAAATAGGTTAACTACCTCTGAATGCAAGTAAACAAATCATTTGTCGCCAGGCTTTCACACAAGAAGCATCTTGTAGACAACATTGTCGAGCTACATTGCAAAATCACTGATTACAGACGAATTTTTTAACTCCTAAATCCTCCTTTAAGCACCGCTGGGGCCTTTATCCACTGCCTATTCTCGGCAGAGCAGAGTGGAGAGCCACTCCTGAACCAGAATGCGGTGTTTCTGGTGGGGTTTAAAACACTGGCTAGAACAGCCACGATTAGCTACAATGACCATGACAAACACAGAATGTGTCCCATCCGTGCCCGGTGTAATTTGGCCGTAACAGTGAGGTGGATGCATCTTTCTATGACAGTCATATGTTGACGTGTTGAATACTTGTTTCCCACACTGTATATTTCTGGTCATTTTATATCACCTATAAAAACATTCACTTATTATGTTCCAGAGCACACCACATCATCATCTTCATCATCTTCTTCTTCAAAGAGGCCCAGACTGGATCAGATCCCAGCAGCCAACTTGGACGCTGACGACCCTCTAACTGATGTAAGTGTTTGCACTGTGCAGCACTTAATGGACACATGGAGGTGATTAGCACTCATTAAGCTCCCTCACAGATGATGCTTGCTTTGTTTACAGGACGATGAAGACGAGGACTCCGAGGAGGACAGCGATGACGACGACACTGCAGCTCTTCTGGCAGAGCTGGAGAAGATCAAGAAGGAGCGCGCTGAAGAGCAAGAACGCAAAGTAAAGCATCGTTTCAGACCCGCTGTCTGACAAGAAACTGAAGCCTGACGTTCTTAATTAATGCAGTTGTTTCTCTTCTCATCGTAGGAGCGAGAGCAAAAGGCAGAGGAGGAGAGGATTCGCATGGAGAATATCTTGAGTGGCAATCCGTTGATTAATTTGGCAGGACAACAGCAACAACAACAGATGAGCCAGACTCAGACCACATTCAGGGTCAAGAGAAGGTATCTCACAAACACACACACACATCTGTGCACAACATGAGTGTTGTATTTAAAGAACAAATGAACTTGAGTGTCCACAAATCACATGATTTGTTCATACGTTTCCAGGTGGGATGATGACGTTGTGTTCAAGAATTGCGCCAAAGGAGTGGACGAAGCACGGAAGGAGAAACGTTTTGTCAACGACACGCTGCGCTCCGAGTTTCACAAGAAATTTATGGAGAAATATGTAAAGTAAAGGACTTGATGTGGCTGCATTTTATTGTTTCTTTGTTGTTTTTTTTCTCATTTCTCTGGTCTCTGCTCTCCGGCTGCCCAAATACATCCTGTATTCAAATGCATTAGTATTTGTACAGTCAGCACGTAAACTGTTGTATATAAATGAGTTGGTGAGTTACATCCTTTGAATAAAGCTTCTGAAAAATGTAATTTGTTAAATGTGATTCAACATCAGAGTTTCCATAGTTTTTTTTTAATTCATTTCAATAAACTGGCTTGTGTTTAAAATGGATCTCATCTTGTCTGAATTTGTTTATTTCAAGGACGTCATTGAGCTAAAACCAGTTCTGACATAATGGGTTTTATACACTCACATAAATATGAACTCTTATAAACCTTTGAAAGCGAAATATTGATCAGGATCTGACTTCAAATTAAATTAAATTTCTTTTGTGTTAAAGGAAACAAAACATATGAAGTGGACTGTCACAGATATAAAAAAAAACACGGTATTCCTTGTATCTTCTGGCACCTTTTTATATCTAAGTTTGGGTTTTTTAATAAGGTAACAACTGATGAATTCTGGTATAAAACAGTAAAGAGTAAAGTTCCTGTATCGTCTGCCTGACAGTGACAAGGAGAACAGTCTGTGAGCTGGGTGGCTGTGGTCCTTTAAGATGCTGTAATCTATAATAATAATAACAATAACAATGTTTTTAGCTGCATTACTTTCATCGTGTTCATGTGCCGCATGATTAATTTTTGTTTGTTTGAATGAAGATTATGACTCAATATTACATAAATACACAGATACATTATAAATATATATATATTATCATAACACCACAACATAACCACAAAAATAAACATTCAATACAGTAAATTTATCCACCCATAGCAGTCAGCAGCAGTTCAGTCTGATGATAAAAAACGTTTAAAGTCTGGTGGTGCGTGCAGCCATGCCATCCTGTATCATCTGCCTGATGGTAATTCGTTTTTTTTATAATTATTTTATTTATTTAAAAGAATTTCAGAATTGAATCAAAAAAGATCAAGATCAAAACTTAACTTTCAGTTTGTTTTGTTTTTATTTTTAAATTATCAAAACTTTTGGCCCTTATTCAGCTCCATACAAATAAAGTTAGAGAGATTTATTGAATTATAATGGACAGGGGATGCTTTAATATGATTTTTTAAAATCATTTAAAACAACATGCAGTTTTTAGTGCATAATAAACCATGATTTTCCTGACATGTCACCCACCAGAACAACAACCGCAGCTGCCTCAGAGCGAACGGGAACACGCCGATACTCGCGGCCGCCGGCAGGGGGCGGCACCTCCGGCTCCAGCGCTTCCTTGTGACAGGGGGCTGCTTGTTGGGAGGCTGCTGGGAAAAGATGGCAGCTTCCCTTTGTGTGTGGGGATTTACTGGACTCTGACGGGGGATTTAAAGACATTTCTGCGTGATTACACGGATCTCTATCGCACAGTGCGGGTCCTCCATAAAACACCGTGAGGCCGGAGAACATGGAGAAGAGCGGGAGCATCGACAGTTTGGGCTCGAAGCGCTCCTCTTCCCGACAGCCAAGTGTTGATTCATTGTCCAGGTAGCTAAACGCACCACAACACCTCGGTTAAAAGTTTAAAAACTAACAAGAGGCTGTGTGTTAATGTTTTCAGATTTAAGTTAACGTTTACTGTCATAACGTTACTGCAACATTGATGTAACGCTTTAGCAACGTCTGTTTAACCACAAATGATGTAATCTGGTGAACAAACTGCCATTACAGGTGTTGACATTAGCCATTTAATGGTCAGATTTAATCAAATGTATTGATTTATTGAGCTGTTAAAATCAAAATTAATGTCCCTGAGAAGTTGTCAGAGTTTAGATTAATACATGTCATGTGTTTACATACAGCTAAACCCCTTAAATCAGCCATATTATCTGCTGTTAATCGTGTTTTTTTTATCGTTTAGGCTACAAAAAAATCTCTCATATATTAAATTTACAAAGTTTATAAACAGATAAAAGCTGCAGATCTTCATATCTGACAAGCTGGATGCAGATCATTCTTCATCATTGTTTTATAAATGTTTTAATTCAGTTTTTTTTAGGTTTATTTGTCATCGCAGTGTCTACAGCCTAATTTAATTGTATATAGTTTTTTTCTCTATTGTAGTTCTGTTTCTTATTTCTATAAAAATTTTATTCTATTTCTACTTTTATATAGTTTTCTATGTGTAAAGATCTTAGCACAGGTTTAATTTCTTCTTTGCACATGTCAAATTTCTGTGCTCATATTTAACTTCTTAGCACAGGTTTAATTTAAATGCAGATTTAACTCATGTTAACTTTAATGTGTGTTTACTGTGTCTCATGCTGCTACTGGATGTTTGAATGTCTGTGTACTATACTCTGTACAAGTGACAAGGTTGTGTCCAGAATATATGAATATTGGAGAAGTATCACTGTTTAAATGGATATGAACATATTATATAAATAGGATATACTACAAGATGGTTGGTGCATATTTTGCAGACAGTCCTGTTAGACTGTACTACTACTACTAGACTAAACATAGAGCTGAAGAAATAAAATATAAAAAATTGGATTAGAAAAATCTGTGAAAAAGTGTGTGGGTGTGTGGTACTATAGCAGCGGTATCAGCAGTCATGACTCACATAATTACTAATAACTGATGATAAATAGTTAATTTTCAGTCGGCTAATAGATAATCGATTAAGAACTAGTTACTCAGGCTGACAGTGAATCATCATGTGTTAATTAGTTACGACATCTGTAAACGCAGGACCCCGAGCTGATCTGGCAGGTCGAGCACATCTGCTGCCTGCACCGGTTTAGAGCCGGTTCTCGTATGCAAGTTCCGACATCAAAACAGTTTGTAATATGTTCATTGTACTATTTAAAATATCTGAGGATTGAGAGTAAGAGTAAAGTGACAATTTTATACAAAAGTATTGCAAAAAATATCAGTCCTGGTACAGCAGCAGCAGATTGTTTTCCAGTCATTCAGTCGCTCCTCGGCTTATAAAAACAAAGAGCTGAAGAGTGGCTGCGGTCACACCCTACTTAGTATTTCCTCTCATGGTTTGTCATGTTATCTCTCACCAGTACTTCCACCTCTCGCTCTGACCGCTCTGCCCAGGCCAAACCGCCCTCAGCGATGTCCTCTGACTCTGTGGCCACGTCTGCAGAGCTCTCCCCGGAGCTCAGGGTTAGTAAGTTCACTGAGATCCAGCTGCTTCGATAATTACTTAATTATAATGACTGACGCGTGACTCTTCTCTCTTTTCTGCACCCTGCAGGTTAAGCCTAAAACTCTTGCCAAGGTAAGTCATCTCATGAACATGGACTACATGCTACTCCAACAAGTTTCATGGATTCGGGTCATAAGGCGGCTTTGCTTTCGGGTCTAATTTGTGTGTAATATCTCCAGCAGGTGCCGAGAGATTCAGACAAAGAGGAACCACAGTTACTTCCCAATGAAACAGTGCAAGACATGGGTATGTTGTCTCTTTGCTGCAATCACAGCAGCAATATTCTGATTGATACTACTCAACATAATTTGGTGCAAAAAAAGAAGACATGACATGAAAAGATGCATGATTCATGTATTTTATTACTTTTTTGCACAAACAACAAGTTAAATATTTTATTTTGTATGTAAACATTCCTCCCTCACGTTAATAACTTAATAAAACTTTAGCTAAGTTATCTGTAAACTGAAAGTGCAGGACCCCCAAGTTCATCTGGCAGGTCAAGCACATCTGCTACCAACACCAGTTTAGTACCGGTTCTCGAAACTCATCTCTGGTAGAGAAGCAGAGAAGCTTTTTTCCACATCAAAACATCTTGTAATATGTTCATTGTACTGTTTTTATCTTATCCACAGCCCAAGATGTCACCTACTTCTGTCCTTTCATTGGAGCAATGAGGGGAACAGTGACTGTTACCAACTACAGACTTTTCTTCAAATGCATGGACAGGGTATGATAAATACTATAAATCACTATAAATACTTCAAAGACTCTTTTTTTTTGTTTGTTTTTGTTAAAGTGTTGTTTGGTTTCTAGGAGCCAGCATTTGTGCTGGACTTGCCTCTTGGGGTGGTGAGTCGTGTGGAAAAGATCGGTAGTGCATCGAGCCGCGGTGACGTGTCCTACGGGCTGGTTTGTAAGGTGAGTAATATGTGGAAATGGTCTGGAATAACTACACTTGTTTTTATATGACAGTTATGGAGTGTGCAGGCTAACTCTCTCGCTGCTGTGTAAACAACACTGTCAGATATAAATCCTTAAGCGAGAGCGAGCCTGTGAACAAGCTCCGTGTCCACAACAGCAGACTGTTTCAGCCTGTTGTGATTTTACTCTTATACTGCTGTTGACCTCTGAGTTTGACCATGACCTGCTGCTCGGCCTCTGTGCAGGATATGCGTAATCTACGATTTGCACACAAGCAAATGGACGACACTCTCAGGAAGTCCATTTTCGAAGTGCTGATGAAATTTGCGTTTCCTATTTCCAACGGACTGGTGAGTGACTCTTAGCCACACTGTCTGTTAGCTCTGCACTGTCTGTTGACTGATGAATTTCTCCCCGACTCTCCGTAGCAAATCTTCGCCTTTGAATACGGGCAAGTCTTTCCTGAAAATGGATGGAAGGTGTACGACGCTGTCTCAGAGTACAAAAGACAGGTATTTAAATATAACACATCCTGATTGTTTGGCTGAATGTTGAAGAAAGTTTGTTAGAGCGGTCGCTTGTGTGTTTTTAAAGGGTATACCCAACGAAAGCTGGAGGATAACAAAAGTAAACGATCACTACGAGGTTTGTGACACCTACCCGTCGACTCTGGCGGTGCCTGTCAACATCCCGGACGAAGAGCTGAAGAGAGTGGCTGCCTTCCGAGCAAAGGGGAGGATACCTGTGAGTATTCAGCATTATGATGAATCTAATGAATTAGCTGGTTTGTTGGACTACCTGTGCTGATACTTTGTTGTATTATGTGTGAAGGTGTTGTCATGGATCCATCCAGAGAGCCAGGCGACGGTGACGCGCTGCAGTCAGCCCATGGTTGGAGTGAACGGGAAGCGCAGCAAAGAGGATGAGAAATATCTGCAGGCGATCATGGATGCTAATGCTCAGTCACATAAACTCTTCATTTTTGATGCCAGGCCAAGTGTCAACGCCGCTGCCAACAAGGTTTAACTGATTTTTAAACAGTCATTACCTCCCATATAAAGTGGTCAAAGGTCAGGTTTGGTTGTAGTAGAGGACTCTGTAGCTGGTAGGAATTTATGACTTACTCAAAGACAGCTCAGGCTCTTGAACCATCTTCCTAACACCCTGTCTTTCTTCTTCTTCTTCTTTTTCTTCTTCTTCTTCAGATGAAAGGAGGCGGTTATGAAAGTGAGGATGCCTATCAAAACGCTGAGCTGGTGTTCTTGGATATTCACAACATCCACGTGATGAGGGAGTCGCTCCGCAAGCTGAAGGACGTGGTCTACCCCAACATTGAGGACTCCCACTGGCTCTCCAATCTGGAGTCCACTCATTGGCTCGAGCACATCAAGGTGAGCATTGATGACGACGTAGCAGAAAAAAAACATGAGCCCATTCTCAGCTTCTTGACTAAGTCGTGTTTTTGTAGTTGATCCTGGCAGGAGCGTTGCGGATCGCAGACAAGGTGGAGTCTGGGAAAACCTCTGTGGTGGTGCACTGTAGCGACGGTTGGGATCGAACGGGCCAGCTCACCTCCTTGGCCATGCTCATGCTGGACGGTTACTACCGAACCATTCGCGGCTTTGAGGTGCTGCTCGAGAAGGAGTGGCTGAGCTTCGGTCACCGCTTCCAGCTGGTAAACAAACTTTGAGGCACTTCGGAAACACCACATACCACAGTTTGATCACTGACTGTCATCTTTTCTTCTGATATTTCTTTAAGCGTATCGGTCACGGCGATAAGAACCACACAGACGCAGACCGCTCACCGGTTTTCATTCAGTTCATTGACTGCGTCTGGCAGTTGACTCGGCAGGTGAGCAAAGTGGTACTGATGTGGATGGTTTCTTTTCTTTCTTGTTTTTCTTTCAAGAACTTTAACAAAGCTGTTTTTATTGCAGTTTCCTGCAGCGTTTGAGTTTAACGAATACTTCCTGGTAACCATCCTGGATCACCTGTACAGCTGCCTGTTTGGGACATTCCTGTGCAACAGCGAACAGCAGAGGTTGAAGGAAGTAAGTTTTGATTGGAGAGAGCGTTGTTGACACTACTATGGAGGTTTGTTGTGTATTCAGTGCCGTGACATCTACACCTTTTTTTACAGGAAATTCCCAAGAGGACAGTGTCCTTGTGGTCGTACATAAACAGCCAGTTGGAGGAGTTTACCAATCCTTTGTATGTGAACTATTCCAACCATGTGCTGTTCCCTGTAGTCAGCTTACGTCACCTGGAGCTTTGGGTTGGCTACTACATCCGCTGGAACCCTCGCATGAGACCTCAGGTATGTTATCGAGCCTGTTGCTGAGCCTTGTTTACACTCCATATGTGCTCCAGTTCTTAAACGTTTTGTTTTTCTTGGCCAGGAACCTGTTCACCAGCGCTACAAGGAGCTGCTGGCGAAGCGTGCTGAGCTGCAGAAGAGAGTGGACGAGTTGCAGCGAGAGGTGACCAACCGCTCGGCCTCGTCTTCCTCTGAACGGGCGGGCTCCCCGACGCGCTCCATCACTCCAGTGCAGACCTTCGTTTGACACAGCTTGGACCCTCACGGCGGTCGCAGAAGCTGAATCCTACCTGTGAGAAGGTGCCATACAGCAGTAATCAGTAGGCCACAAGTGGCGCCACGAAGGACCTGTGCGGTGACACAGCTGCGTTCATACACTACCACCAAAAGTCTGATCTCTGATCACGTAGAGTCTTCTTGCAACAGAAGAGTGTCTGTCTCAGACTGCTTTACTACAGCCATATTTTACTCCGCAGTTGAGAGGACGTGTAACATGGGTACTGTTTAGCATATCGACCTACCTACAATCAGTGTTGATGAGTCTTTGAAGTACACTAAAATATTACGCGGGTAAATTATGTATGCCTTATACACTTCATAGGAACACTCGCTTCATTCCTCCACACTGCAAACGTTTGTTAGATTTGAAGGCAATACCGCCGAAGCAATCGTGAAGATGTACATCGCTGCACAAACCAACTAAATGGCTTCAGAAATATGTTAGCTTAAAAAAAAAATAAAAAAATCATAGAGTGCATTAAAAGAAGAGTCGTCTTCACAATCATTACTTTTAGATTGTTGTGACCAAATATCTGTTGTTTTTTTCATGAATAGATCATGCGTCATGTATGGCATTCCTCTCATCGAGTGAGTAAAGTTTTGTAAGTTTCATTTTTTTCTAACTAGTTAACATTATTTATTATGCTTTTAGTCCAGATTTGTATTTATGGCTCCACAAACACACTCATGTTTTGTGTCATAAATTGATTAAAGATGTCCCCCATGCAATATTAATAAGCCACATAGAATATGCATTCATATGCGTTCATTTATTTAGGGTGTTTTTTTAAAGCTAGTTTCAGCCAATATTCTTTTCTTTAATGTGTAACGATTAATAATTAGCTTTTTTAGTTTAATAACCATGAATGAATATCTGTGCCTTGCTGTGAATGACTGATCTAACTAGAGAAAAGTCTTTAAATGCCAGGGTTATACAGTTAATACAGTGTTAATTGAGCCTTTCATCTGCAATAAATAAATAAATAGTCACCACAGTTTGTCGCACTAGCGTGACAACACAACACGCTCCAGTCTGTTTCTTGGTTTTGTTGCAATTATGGTAGCAGAAGTGACATTAGCATTAATTACCTCTAATTATGAATATGGTCTTCCCATAATATGTGAGAAAAAAAGAGTGCCTTTTATTATAGATGAAGAAATATGAAAGTCTGAAATTTAGAGTGTGTGCCAGAGAGTAATATTTGAGTGTAATGGCTCTGAAAACATTAGCATAGTCAAGCTGTTTAACTCTCATACATAAATATTGGATGAACAGCTTAAATTGGCTGTTTTTAATTTATGCCTATTAAAATAATCGTATTGCCACTTATTTTGAATAATTCACCCTTTAAAAACGTACAAAGTACGACAGTTCTTCCACATGGTTTAAGTGATACTGCAGTGCTGTACATATTTCATTCCTTCAAAGCTTCTTTTGTTTTTTCTGAAACTGATGTACTGCAGGCAACAGCAAAGTCAAACTGTACTGTCAAATGTCAAACTGTATGAAAATGTTTAATTAATAAAAGTTCTGATACTATGGAGGCAGATTTTTGTGAACTTTTGGGCTCTTTTTTTGTGTTAGTGAGAAGGGTCTTTGGTAATAAACAAGCATTTGATTCCCAAAAACGAGACAAATGGAGACAATAAACACAGGATTTACAGAAGGTGAACTGATTCAGGATCAGCACAGGAGTCTGAAGAGGTAGAAACGTTTTCTAGGCTAGGCAAACTTAATTTAAAATGATATTTTAAAGGTTCTTCTTTAATTCAAACAAACAATCCACAAACATGTTCAAAAATTTCCACTTCACAATCACTAAAAAAAGTGATTGCCACTCTCACAATCAGCTGTTAATTACAGTTGGAAAGAAATGACAGATGCGAGCTTCAGCAGTTCTTCAAATGGAAACAATCTCTGTTCTTTTGAAGAATTCAGTTTTCTACAACGTTTGTATGTTGTTTTGATGAAACTCTTCCTCAGTTTGTATTGGTGGCTTCAGTAGTGTCAGTCAGGTCCCGGGGCCATACTGTCAGGGTGTTTCAATGTCACAAGACAGTCACAAGTTGGAAAATACATTTTCAACATCTTTCAGATTCTACAGTATGTGGCCATGTTGTCAAAATGATCTTCACTAAAAAGGACTCCAAACAATCGGTGAGACTAATCATTTGCCTTTCAGGGCTTCCGTAGTAGTGTTTGCTCCTGTTTTAAAAGATCTGACAACTATCAACACAGAGTTTTTGAGGCTGATTAATTTTATTTACACAACCTATAACATGAATAAACATTTTTGATAAGGTCCCATGAAAATTGTTTTTAACAAGAAATATATCGCAGGACATTTTACAGTTGAAAAATAAACTCATATCTTTGGCATTTCTGTACTTTAATATCTTGTCATTTATCAGCTGACATATACAAACAAACAAACCAAGCCAGAGGGCCAACTCTGTCCTGGGCTGCCCCATCATGATCAACTCCTCTCACTCTCACCCTGCATAAGAGTGGAGAATGGGAAGACATAGGATCTACATATATGTAATATATATATATATGGGAAGACATAGGATCTACATATATGTAATATATATATATATATATATATATACTGTATATATATATATATATATATAAAATTACAATAAAAAAATGCTTCAGTACAGTCAATATTGAAGCAATAAAAAAATGCTTCAGTACAGTCTATTTAAACATTAACTAATTAGTTCTTATTTGTAATTACTGAATACCATTTTGACTTTTTATGATCAGAAAAACTGACATTTTTATGTAACACATGATCTTTAAAAAGTTGATGGCTGGTCAAATATCTGTACAGCTCAAAATAAGGATTTGTATTTTGATTAATCTTCATTAGAAAGCTGAAAGGACTTTTTTGATATTAACCAAGCAGCAACCTCTTTGTCTGTGAAGTGAAGCCAATGCGCCAGTGCCAAAAGCTGCAGTTCCTCAAGCGGCCACTTGAGGCTGGCTACAGAATGAGTCCGTCTCCATAAGTCCCCATGTTAAAATGTCCAACTTCACAGCAGAAATAAACATGTTTACAGCCTGGTACAAAAGACAGTTTTGGTCTCTATAGCTAATTTCCCAGCTCATGACAACTGTACTGAGGGTGAATTTTTATAGAACTCAAATTATATTAAGGTGACATCAGTCATGCGCTGTCCCTTTTTTATACTGTCCTATTTCTGTGTTGGCCTACCTAGTCGAGCTAGCTAATATTAGCTAACTAGCTAGATGCCAACATCAAGTATCAAGTATCAAGTCAACTTTTTTGTCAGTGCTGCTATATGTACAGGACATACAGAGAAATGAAATTGTGTTTCCCTCATATCCCTGGTGCAAACAGCATGAAATATAAAATAAAATATAAAAATATATATATACAAGTTAAAAAGATATCTAAGAAAAATATGGCATATCTTAAAGATATAAACAATATAAATATGGCAAATATAGAAGGATTCGGTGGTATAAACAGTATAAACAGTGAGATCTATCAATAATAAAAGATAGTGTGTGTGTGTTCTTAGTTCTTTTAATTAACCAGGAGGCAGAAGAAGGACTGCCAAGATGGCGGCGGCCAGAGCCAGGGATTTTGAGCTTCAATATGGCTCGCCTGTGAGTGACGTCATGCATACGCTGTCCATTCTTTATACTGTCATTGCTATTAGCTCGAATATCAGTTTATTTTCGCAATAAATGAATTTGAATGAAATGTAACCTGACATGAACGACTCCATAATAATAAATATAATAACAAAAATACATAAAACATGGCGGAATAATAACGTTAACAGCCGTTAAATTAGTTTAAAACTCCGCAGGTTAATGACACAATTATCCGTAACGTGGCTCCCGTGTTGGATGAATCCGGACATCTGATTGGCTTGCTCGCATTTCAAAATGTAAATCCCGCGGACGGGACGTTGTGTCGCGATAGGTTTCCTTTTCTTCTTCTGGGAGCTCTCTCGGCCACTTCCGGTTACATGACGACGACGACGACGGCGTCGATACAAAAAGAGAGAAGGAAAACAGGAAAATACCTTTCTTGGCGAGAACAGTGGAAACTTAGACATAAAACACCAGATCTGTGTGAACAGATCGTTTATGTGGCCGCATCACTAACCGTCGACCTCAAGTTCGCGTGGCTGAATCACGTACGAGCCGCGAGCGATCACAGATATTTGGAGTTTATTGTTCTTCGCCTCCTTCCTCCAGCTAAGCTATTTCTGTGTTGCCCTACCTAGCCGAGGGAGCTAACGTTAGCTAACTAGCTGGATGCCAACATAGTGTGTGTGTGTGTGTATGTGTGTGTGTGTGTGAGTGTGTGTGGAGGAAAACAGCGCCGTTAATCCCTCTCAGTTCGCAGCTGGACTAACCTTCTCGAAGCCCGGTGACAGTTTGGAGAGAATGGCAACGTCGGCTCTGTACGCCTGTACGAAGTGTAACCAGCGGTACCCCTTCGAGGAGCTGTCGCAGGGCCAGCAGCTGTGCAAGGTACGTGAGAGTGTGTGTGATGGAGGATGGCTAAGAAACAAGACACAAACAATCCCCAGGTTAAAGAGTGTGCGAGTGTGTTAGTGCCGAGTAGATGTGATGGTGGTAGAACAAGTTACACGGGTTGTTATGTAACAGCGTTTAGCTTCCTAATACCGGATCTAACCTTGTTTGTATCATCCAACACGCTCATGCTGCTTGTTAAAGAGTCATAACACATTCTCACCACGTCTTTACCGGCTGAGTATATAAAATAAAATAATACAATAATTGCCGTTCATGTACACACTTGCCAACTTGTTGCTCCTCAGATGTGGAGCTGCAGTGAACAGCTGAGGAGCAGACATGTTTAATTGGAGCCTTGATGCTACAACAAGTCCTCTGTGTGTCTGCCTCTTTTATGTTGACAAAATGGAGAGTGTGTTTGTTTTCACCCTGTAGGAGAAGTTTCCCCAGAGGGCTTCTGCACAGGATAGTTAAAGCACAAGGTCAACCGGTGAACACTAAAATGCAAGCACAGTTAGATGTCTTCATCGAGGATTTTAATGTATTAGACAACAGCAGCTCGTCCAACCATGCTGCCCAGCTTAAGGAGAGCATGTACACTGCATACATGCATCATCACGTGTCCTGGAAAACCTGGAAACCAGTTTTCCAGTTATGGATAAAATGTCCTGGAAAATTATTTTCCTTTAGCAGAGATTAAACTAAAAGGCTGTCTATCAGAGCTCCTCAAATGGTAGTAATGGTAATGGTAGCTCACAGTGCATGTAATTAACCTCATTAAAGACTCTACTTAATATTACTAAAGGGCGTAAGTGTGGTGTGATAAACTGGTGAGAGGCAGAGGCTGTTAATAATGCTATAATAATAAACCCGACTCCACTTTGAATTGTACATTTAGGTAAAGTTAAGTCTGAAGTTTTTGGTGTTCAGGCAGCAATGGTTGATATAATTCATAAGAAAAAATGGATTCAGGTTATAAATTAATGATAATACATTTTATTTACATAGTTCTTGCCAAGCAAAGGGCTTTCCAAATGATGGAGTGCAATAAAAAACAAAAATATAGTAACAATATTACAACTGAGCATTAAAACAATTCAAAGTTTTTATAAAATAGAAGATAAGAAGAGATAGTTGTAAAAGTAGTGACATTAAAACATCTAAAGGTTATGATTATACACAGAGTTAAACATATTAGTGCATGGAGCCATTCCTGTCCATCATGCCAGCTACATAGTGTCCTGAAAAGTCCTGGAAAATGATGTCTTGAGAACAGTGGGACCCCTGACATGGTGCCCACACTCAAACAGTCAGATCTTGTACATGTTTCACAACAAAGAGCAGAGTGTGCTGATATACGCAACAACGTACGAGGCAGTCGTCTGACATTCCTTTGGTTTGTCATTACAGGAGTGTCGCATTGCTCATCCAATAGTGAAGTGCACGTACTGCAGATCTGAGTTTCAGCAGGAGAGGTGAGATGTGTGCACAGAGTGATTTTATTTTGGCAAATATATAAATTTTTTGCATTTCACGTTAATTTTGTTGTCTTATCCTGTTGATTGTTTACAGTAAAACCAATACAATCTGCAAGAAATGCGCCCAGAACGTTAAACAGTTTGGAACAGTGAGTAACAAGTTTTTCCTGTTCCTGTTTTTTCCCGACGCACTTTCCAGTTGTATTTAATGATCCAAGATGTACATAGCATACACTTGTTTGAACCAGTCTTATGTCTGTCTTTACAGCCCAAACCCTGCCAGTACTGTAACATCATTGCAGCGTTTATTGGGACAAAGTGCCAGCGCTGTACTAACTCAGAGAAGAAATATGGACCTCCACAGACCTGTGAGCAGTGCAAACAGCAATGCGCCTTTGACCGTAAGGAGGAGGGCCGGAGAAAGGTACGAACCTCACACACATACCGTCTAATGTGACAGTAAATGTCTAACAGAGAGTTTAATGAGCTACTGTCTCCTACCTGTCCTACAGGTGGACGGGAAACTGCTGTGCTGGCTCTGTACCCTGTCCTACCGCCGAGTCCTGCAGAAGACCAAGGAGCAGAGGAAGGGCTTCGGCTCCTCCAACTCTTCATCCCTGAATGAGAAAGACCACCACTCCAGACCTCACCATCATCACCACCACCACCAACACAGACACAGCAGTTCTCATCACAAGTATGTCCTCTGTTGTGTGACTCGCAGTTACATCCCCACAACAGTCACACTGTTGATTTGGACAATATACTGAAAAGATTTGTCTGTTTTATGCCTTTACATGTTAACGAACAGTAGAAACTCACAGCTAACTTGTCGTTTTTCAGGCTGAGTGGGAGCTTGAGTCCTGAGCAGGAGCAGGGACTGTGGAAGCAGAGGTAAAACTTCTCATTTCAACTGAATAATCAGAAAACAATGTCTTGATTGAATTTTTAGGCCTCAAATTTATATTTTGATTTTCTTTGCAGCCATAAATCGTCTTCAATCCAGAAGGAGACTCCAAAGAAGAAACCAAAACTGGAGATGAAGCCATCCAACGGGGACAGGTACGACATGTGCTGTACATTTTCCTTCTACATCTTACCCATCTCAGTGCTGGCCTCATGCTCGTCCCTCTCTCTCCCATCAGTAGTTCCATCACCCAGTCGATGGATTCTGGAGGAACCGACAACTTCATCCTCATCAGCCAGCTGAAAGAGGAAGTGATGTCATTGAAGAGACTTCTGCAGCAGCGGGATCAAACTATTCTCGAGAAGGACCGAAAGGTAGGTTTATCCGCCGTCGCCTGTCGAGTCTAAGCTGTGTGTGTCGCTGCTGGTTTATTTGTTTGACGTGTTGATTATTAAATTTCCTCCAGCTCACGGAGCTCAAAGCGGACTTTCAGTACCAGGAGTCCAACATGAGAGTGAAGATGAACCAAATGGAGAAATCGCACAAAGAGGCTATGGAGCAACAGCAGGTAGGACACTGCATGATGTCCTTGGTGTTTCCACCAAAGTGAAACATCCTCCAGCTAACAGTGATGTTACAAAAATTCCCAGTATCTCATCGTCTCAAAAGCAAACAAATCAGCTATGAAACAATCAGAATACTGTAAATTGTGAGTCAGACTCAGATTTAGAAGCTGGGTGCATGAAATATACAAAGCCAGAACACAACAGGTAGAGTGTCAGAGTTTAGTCCATGAATCCACCTGGATAGTCTCAGTTTCAGAGACATTTCAGGCTGACTGTGGAGGTCTGACTGGTCTCAGCATCTGATTGCTCAACTTCTCCGCAGCGGGTCGTTGCATTTTTCTGTCTGAATGCGCCCTAAAGCACATCTTTTTATTTTTAGTCCTGCCCATTTCTGCCGTTCACACACACCAGTTCAAATGCCAGCTGCTTTTATCTCCTCTTCAAAGCTCGGTCAAAATAACCCCAAGCAAAGCCGCTTCCATCGAAATTTCCATTCCTGAAAGTTCAACTTAGATTGTACTTCAAACCATATTAAGTATATCATCAGCGTCTAGTCCTGTGTGCCATATATGTGCCAGCGTGATGCACGTATGAGTCACGTGTTGCATTTTGTTTACAGTTCGTTATGGCTACAGTTGGCGCGTCAGTTGAGCCATTTCCTGTCGATCTGGTGTTACTTTTTATTATGATTGAAGCTCTGAAAGTGTGACTCTGAGGCTGACTGCTCCCTGTGGTTAAAGCACCAAAGGTGTGTTTATCAGTGCAGTCTGAGCAGTTAACGGTAAAACACTTCAGCTTGTAGCGTCGGATGAATGATGAGTACCGTAAGTGATCTTTCTAACACATTTAATCTTTTTGTTTCCACAGTCCAAGAACAGGGAGCTGATGAAACAAGTGGCTGCCCTCTCGAAAGGAAAAAAGTTTGACCGGACAGGAAGTTCACTGCTGCTGCCCTAACAATAGGCCAGCCAGCGGGTAACAACACAGAGCGGCTTCATTGTTTTAACACTGTGAAAGTCTCCCTCCTGTGTTTCCTCATTGCCATCAACATCGATTATTTCTTAATTGGTAAAGCCAGAGACCATGTTGTACATGGAAAAATCAATTGTTGAATCAAAGAAAAACCTTTCTCTAAATGTCGACATATTTTAGATATTTTATGGCAACTTTTCCACTGGATCATGGGATGTGACTTTGGGATGGAGGATGGAGCCCTCATTTCTTCTTTTTTTTTTAAACACTGCCGGGCCAAAACAAAAAAGCATGGTGTGCGTACGTGGATGGCATTCTGTCGACTCAGTGTATCCACTTCATTTTTATGGATGTCATGCAATTTATTTATTCAACAGTATTTCTTAGCTTTTTTTATTTCCTCACAACATACTAAGAGAATAACCCCACGTTTGGGGGTTTTTCTTCAATAGCAATTAGTTCTATTTTTCTAAATTGATTATGAACGACAAGATCTCCTCAACGGAGACCCTGCGCAACTTTACAATGTATGCAAAATGTGGGATGGGTGACCACTGAGCTGCTGCTCAAACAGTAGAGAAGTCTCTCTCTCTCTCTCAGTTAACAATTCATAAATCAACCAATGAACACTCTGAAAGGCTGTCTGATAGAGAGACACCCCTTGGCTGCCCTCTTTCTCACTGTGTGACAGCTGTAGTGCTTTGCTGTTTCTCTTTAGTGGAACGATTGTAATAATGCATGATTTTACTGCCAGACACCGGTTGGCATTGTGGTCAGACTTCTTTTTCTCCTCCAGCCCCTCTCCCCCTCTCTTTTAATTAGTTTTTTAAGAATCACTTGTAAATGTATTACTGGGGTCAGCCATTGTATTTAAACTATTGCTTGTATCTGTTTTAGTGAGTACAGTATGTGTATGGTAAGGCCAGTTGAAATTAACATGTCTGTAGAAGATGCTTTTTAAAGGAACACACCTATCACCTTGCATTATTGGGCTGGTTTCATACTGTGGCGTCCAGGATCACTTTTGTACTTTTTTCCAAACCAAGTGTTTTAAAACTATTAAAAACTGGCTAAACTGTTACTGTATGTTGGTTTTTATTGGCTGTTTTTAAACTTTTTCAGCTGTCTGGGACCTCTGTAGTTATGAAATAATAGTAGAAAGATGGTAAACATTGTGTTTCTGTTGAATACAGTTACACCACTAAAGGATTATCACTATTTATTTTAAGGACTTTGTGTCATTTTACTAAACAAACATGTTTATTCAGAGTAGAGCTGCTGTTCCTTCACATCAAAAGGAGCTGGCTGAGGTTAGTTCGAACATCTGATTAGGAAGCCCCCTGGGCGCCTCCCTTTTTGAGGGCACGTCCAACTGGGAGGAGACCTCGAGGCAGACCCAGAACTCTCTGGAGGGACTATATAGCTCATTTAGCCTGGGAACACCTCAGCATCCCCCAGGAGGAGCTGGAATGCGTTGCTAAGGAGAGGGATGCTTGAACGTCCTGCTACACCTGCTGCCACCACGACCTGACCCCGGAAAAGCAGAAGAGAATGGATGGATGGAAAAATTGATTTCTAATATAAACAAACTTCTGGTGCTCACAAGTTGATAACTACTTATCACAAGAATAAAGGTACAATCCTTATGAATATGTTGTTTTTAGTGAGTTTATATGTTCTATGTGAAGAACATGTGATCTGTGTGCTGGTTGTGAAGTAAGAACATTTTGAACAACCACAGATTCACTCTGTACTCAGACCAAGGTCTTCAATGCATCTCCACACGAGGGTGCCCTCAATAACCACATTTAATAAATGTTAAGAGAACCTTCAGCATAATAAACGTGTTATGTGTTTCCTGTTGCCAGGCTACAAAACATAAAATGTATCACCAAGGAAGAAGAGCTGATGGTATTATAGAGAATATAACTTTATAAGGATGATTAGAGGCAGATATTCAATCAATCAGACTTTATTTGTATAGCGATACAAAGTGCTTCACACAATCAAACAGCCTCCCACCCATATAGATAGATTATGTGTCCATTATCCAAATATATACCCTTTATATTTATAGATATATATTATTTATATGTATAAACAAAAATACAGCACAAACTGCTATCTTGTCATTTTGCAGTTATGAAACACCAGCAGGTTAATAAATAAAATTAAATTAAAAAAATAAAACATATTAAAATGTATAAATAGACAAAATATAAGTAAACTGAGAGCTGTAAGACCTAACTAAGTAAATAAATAAATAAAAGTAATAACAATGTAACAGATTAAAATGTGGGAATTGACAAATAAATAAATATATTTCGAATAAAAGACATATTAAAAATGTAAGTCAGGAGTTTGCTCTCTGTTATGTTGCCGCCAAATTGTACGTCTGTCTGGATATTCTGCTTGTTCGCGACAGTTTACCGCGTTTACAGGGAGCGCTTGAACGCATCACCCTCTCCGTCTGGGTCAGACAGTTTACCACGTTACAGGGAGCGCTTGAACGCATCACCCTCTCCGTCTGACTCTACGCGAGCTAAACTAGCCTAGCAGACGGTGCTGCAGTGCCCGACACACACAAATAAAAACAAACATTTTATACCGAGCCTGGGCGTGTTAAGACTGCATTAAATGTAGTTTTGCTGGGGTTTTCTTTTAATGTTACAAAGCTGATACACAGGTTGTAAATATGTTTACATAGTTTTAAGTTTTACGTGTTATTTTGTCTGGGTAACATAAGCTAACTTTGTTAGCCTGAGCTGCTAATGAAGTGTACTTAGCATTAGCTTTCAGTTGATACAACAAGCTGGATAAAAGCCGAGAGTACAGGCTCTGAAGACAGGTCCCGGGAGGTAAGTGCGACTTACATCTGTGATATTTGTCATTTAGCTAGGTTTAATCCTATAGCTAGCGAGCTAATGTTAGCTAACGCAGCTAGCTAACGCTGCACTCCAATGCAGGATCAGGTCTGTCTGTTATAAAGCTACAGGTCAAAATGAACATTTATTAACGTTTATTGTCTCAATACTTTGTTTATGAATGAGTAAAACGAGAAGATGTGTGCTTAGTTAGTCAGTGAAGGCTAGTAGGGAAGTTAAACACCAGTAACATGTTGTGATATGCAGTATGGGTGCTTCACAGTGATATGTTAATGTTGTAAGGCACTCAGGATAAGAAGATGTAAAAGTTAACTATCAAATGTTATTCATACATTTAGGATGTCGGACTCGGACAGTGATGAGGACCAGGATCGCCCTTTCTCTCTAACGGGCTTCCTGTTTGGAAACATCAATGAAGATGGACAGCTGGAGGACGACAGTGTTCTGGACAATGTGAGTGTTTAATGTGGTTTGATCATGAATGGCATTTACACTGATGAAAACACTACAAATCAACCAAAAACAGATCTGTTAAAGTTGTTGTTGTGGTATATAATGTGAATCATGTATGTAATAACTGACTGGACACTGAACATAACTGTTGCCTGGCTACAAAACATAAAAGACAGGTGGACTGAACTAAAGCTGTATGCCGGCGTTGTTCAGCTGTGATCAGGTATGTAGCTGGCTGTATGTCGAACTCATTTGAGGCAGCATAACCTAAAGCTGAACGTCACTGATAGCAGGAAAAACCAGAGTGAAGTGCACGTTCGGTACATACCTCAGTATGTTTCTCGAAATAAACAAAACATAGAATTGTCATTGTATTTTTTTTAATTAACTGTGAATTACTGGACATAGTGTCTCTGTCTTTCTTTGAAAAAGTCTCAACCCTGCTGTCACACTTCACTCTATGCTGTCTCAAATAAATTTGACATACAGCCAGTTACGTACCTGACTGCAGTTGAACAGCGCCGGCATATAGCTTTAATCCAATCAGCTTGTCTCTATCCATAATTGAGAAACTGAAAAGTTCCCAAACAGCAGACTTTAATGATGCTGGCGGACCTCCAAGCTCTGGTTTATCTGTGGTCGCCATAACTACGAGGCTGCACTGTGCTAAATCACATCTGGTGCCCACACTGGCAATCTCTCTGCATTTCTATGCACATGGGCTGAACAACAACATCCGGCCATTTGGGAAAGTTTGAGTTAAATTAAGTTCTGCACACACAGCGGTTACAACTTTGTACTTTGTTTAGTACACATGCATGTTGAACCAAAAGTCCCATGCTGAAAAGTTTCAGTACAAATTTGTGAACTGTTACACCCCTATTACATACAACGGACTGTTTTCTTTGGGTAACTGTTTTTCACTGCTTACTACAACTTTCTGTTCTGTCTCTGACGTTTGTTCTCACCACAGGAGTCCAAAAAGCATTTAGCTGGTTTGGGTACTCTCGGTCTGGGCTCACTCATTACAGAGATCACTGCCAATGAGGACGACAGTCAGGAGGAAGGCAGAGACTCTGCTAGTGTGGACGCTGAAGGTTGGGTGAAAAGCACTGAAGATGCAGTGGATTATTCTGACATCAGTGAGGTCGCTGAGGACGAGACAAAGAAGTACCGTCAGGCCATGGGGTCTCTGCAGCCCAGCAGGAAAACAGGTGATCAACTCCTCAGAGATCATCTTTATAAATAAAGATATGTTTGTTTGACTCTCCAGAATGCTTGAAAAAATTATTTTCATTCACTTTTTTAATTTTAATTATATGTTTTTATATTCCTTAATCTCAGATGATGAGGATGACTATGATGCCGACTGCGAGGATATCGATTCAAAGCTTATGCCCCCTCCACCGCCACCGAGTCTTCCTACAGCTGCTAAGAAAGAGGAACCCTCCCCTCAGAGCACATCTGGTGAGGACATGTTTACTCATAATTGGTCTCTGTAGAGAAATAGTCTTCCTCTGAGGTTTGAGCTGTTGACAAAACTGCTATTCTGGAGGAAGTGAATTTGCTAAGGGTGGATATTAGTGTCACAGAAGAACAGATACTACACTTGATCATATGTTAGGTTCAAGTATTTTATATCTGAAGATTAATTTATGAATGCGATCTGTCACTCACAGTTGGGGAAGAGGGTGATGGCATCATCCTTCCCTCCATCATCGCGCCATCCTCTACCGCTGATAAGGTTGACTTCAGCAGCTCCTCAGACTCTGAGTCCGAAACTGACCGTCCCTGTCAGGGTTTGGGGGCTGGAGGCCCCCCGGATAGGCTCACCCTCCCTCTTGCTGGCATCATGCAGAAGGATGCTGCCAAAGCACTGCCAGGCGTCACAGAGCTCTTTCCAGAGTTTCGGCCTGGAAGGGTAAAACATCTTTACCGGCACTGTCCTGAGTTGAATGTACACATGCTAAAGTTTATTTGGGTTCACTGACACCCGCTTTCTCGGATGTTCTACTAGGTCCTCAGGTTCTTGCGGCTGTTTGGTCCTGGAAAGAACATGCCATCGGTTTGGAGGAGCGCCCGCAGGAAAAAGAAGAGGAAGCACCGAGACCATCAGCCTGGGACACCTCCTCCAGAAGGAGAGCCCACAGAGCAAAGCCTGGAGAAGAAGTCTGGATGGATTTACGAGTTTGCCCCCGCTCCACCTCCAGAGCAGTGTCTCTCTGATGATGAGGTAAACCTTTCAGTGTTATCTCAGGCGCTCATATAATACCAGCTGGTATCATTGTATCCAGCACTTCACATGCTTTTCCGTTCTGTCCAGATAACCATGATGGCTCCAGTGGAATCTAAGTTCTCACAGACTTGTGGCGATGGTGACAAGGAGGCAGAGTCTCGACCTAAAGTAGCAGAATGGAGATACGGTCCAGCTCAGCTCTGGTATGACATGCTAGGCGTCTCTGAGGACGGAAGCAACTTCAACTACGGGTTCAAGTTAAAAGAGGAGCAGTCCAGTGAGCCTGAGAAACAGGATGCACCAAAAGAAATAACAGAGACTGCACACGAGGTACGCAGACATGAACATCTGTAGGCACAACATGAAAACGATAGTGACTGTGTTACTGATCTTGTGCATAATGTGTCTCTAGTTTCTGAGGCGAGACGATGGTGATGGTGATGGTGATGAAGACGATGATAACGAAGGTGGAAATAAGGACAAACAAGCCCTTGAGAATGAGCTCTTCCTGATGGTCACTCAGCTGCAATGGGAGGACGATATTATTTGGAATGGGGAGGAAGTGAAACACAAGGGCACTAAGACTCAGCGAGCCAGCCTGGCGGGGTGGCTGCCCTCTAGCATGACCCGCAACGCCAATGCTTACAACGCACAGCAGGGTGAGATGGCAGGAAGAAACACAGGCCTGTACCCACGTGGTGCAAAGACACTCTAGCAGCAAAACACAGAAGCAACAAACACTAAACATCTGTTTAATCTTACAGGTCTGACAAGGAGTAATTCCCAGTTGGTACCACCAACACCTCCACCCATGCCTAAGGCTTCTTCAATCTCTGGCTCTAAACGGGAAAAAAATAGCCATGATAATCAAGGTGAGTTTATTTTTTAGATTAAAGTGCAAATATTAGAGTCACCAAACCTAAAAATCTTGTCTTGGTTTGTTTTTGTCCCTCTGCAGCTTCTCATGAAGAAGACTGTCCCTGGTTCTCCATTTTCCCCATCGACAACGAGGAGTTGGTGTACGGACGCTGGGAGGATAACATTATTTGGGATGACCAGGAGATGGATCACCTGCTCATGCCTCCTGTTCTTACGCTGGATCCAAATGATGAAAATATCATCCTAGGTATGTCTTCAAAATCCGAAATGTCGGGCTACACCTTCACATTCATCTGTTTTTGAAGGCTGAAGGCTGAAGTGCTTATCCGGGGTGGTGGCAGCAGGTTTAGTAAGGCGTTTCAGACATCCATGGGGGATCCTGAGGTGTTCCCGGGCCAGATGGGCTATATAGTCCCTCCAGGGTGTTCAGGAAACTATTTTCCACCTCTTGTATCCACAATCTCATTCTTTCAAGCAGTACCAAATGCTCATGATCATAGGTGAGGGTTGGAACATAGATAGACAAGGAAGTCGAGAGCTTTGCCTTCCAGCTCACCTCCTTTTTCCTCACAACGGTCCGGTACAATGTTTGCAATACTGCAGGCGCCTCACCAACCCGCCGGTCCATTTTCCCATCACTTGTGAACAAGACACCGAGATACTTGAACTCTTTCGCTTGGGGCAGCAACTCACTCCCAACCTGGAGGGAGTATTCCACCGTTTTCTGTCAGAGAAACATGGCCTCAGACTTGGAGGTGCTGGCAGCTTCTCACTCGGCTGCAAATCGCCCCAGTGCGTACTGAAGATCACGGTCTGATGAAGCCAACAGTCTTCAAATGAGCATCTATTGTTAGTTTAATAAACCTGTGCAAATATGGTGGGATCTGTGTCATTTGGTTCCTGAAACATTGCACTGAGGTAGATGGTGTGTGCTTTACGTAAATAGCATACAGGGACACTGTCTCTGCTTTTAATTTTACATGTATTTTTATTTTCTGTTAATTTTGTAGAAATGCCTAATGAAAAGGAGGAGATGACTTCGCACTCCCCATCAAAGGAGAACAAGAAGGAAACGGCAATCAAAAAGAGCCGCATCCTGCTGGGGAAGACCGGAGTGATTAAAGATGAGCCACAGCAGGTATGCCGCCTCATCAGGGCAGTCAGAGGCACATGTTAGATTATATGAAAAGGCAGCTTAAAAGGTCTGTTTCTTCAGTGGAGATGTGGCTCATTTGAAACAGAATTATTATAAACAGATTATGTTGAAATGAAACCACTACAAACTTCTATTGCTATATGTGAGAGCAGCAACTGTGAACTTTTGGGATTTAGTTCAAACATAGAAGAGCTTCGAATTACATTTCCTGTAGTGAGAAATATGATTTCTCTCAACTCAGAACATGTCCCAGCCTGAAGTGAAGGACCCCTGGAACCTCTCCAACGATGAGTTTTACTATCCTAAACAGCAAGGTCTGAGGGGAACCTTCGGTGGTAACATCATTCAGGTAAGCGGTGCATAAATACTACAAAGATAAAGCCAACAAAAGCTGTGAATTATAATCTATACTGTAAATATCACACAGAGTAGAGTCATAACCTGCGACATGTTGATTCTGTCCTCGTAACAGCACTCCATCCCGGCTCTGGAGCTAAGGCAGCCCTTCTTCCCCACTCACATGGGACCCATGAAGCTGCGGCAGTTTCATCGACCGACTCTGAAGAAGTACTCGTTCGGAGCTTTGGCTCAGCCGGGTCCCCACGCTGTCCAGCCTCTGCTCAAACACATAAAGAAGAAGGCCAAGGTAGAGCCCTGCTCAAGGCACTCTTTACGAGTCTATAAATGTTCAAATAACCTTGTATTAACATTAACGAGTGTACATCTTTGTGCAGATGAGAGAGCAGGAGCGGCAGGCTTCAGGAGGTGGAGACATGTTCTTCATGAGGACTCCACAGGACCTGACGGGCAAAGATGGAGATCTGATCCTGGCAGAGTACAGTGAAGAATACGCCCCGCTCATCATGCAAGTGGGCATGGCCACCAAGATCAAAAACTACTACAAAAGAGTGAGTCTAGTCTTTGTTTTCCAGTCAAGAGTTTGCTTAGGTGTCTGAAAATCTGAAAATTTGAAACTAAACTCTGCTGACATATTTATTCTTCAGAAACCTGGAAAGGATCCTGGAGCGCCTGACTGTAAATACGGAGAGACCGTGTACTGCCACACATCCCCTTTCCTGGGTTCTCTGCATCCTGGGCAGCTGCTTCAGGTCAGCACTCATCAGAACAGATGAGATAAAATATGTGAATGGTCACTGGTCTGTTGTCATGGCAAACCGTGTGTCTGGTCTGTTTCTTTTAGGCGTTTGAAAACAACCTTTTCCGCGCTCCGATCTACCTGCACAAGATGCCAGAGACCGATTTCCTGGTTCTACGAACACGACACGGCTACTACATCAGAGAGATCGTGGACATTATCGTAGTCGGTCAGGAGTGCCCCTTGTTTGAGGTGCCAGGGCCCAACTCCAAGCGAGCCAACACTCACATCAGAGACTTCCTACAGGTTTGTTTATGTGCCTCAACTTCACCAGAAACTCAAGCTGTCGTTGCTGCAAATGCTCAGCTCTCACATCTGTGTTCTGCAGGTGTTCATTTACCGCCTGTTCTGGAAGAGCAAGGATCGGCCACGGAGAATCCGCATGGAGGACATAAAGAAAGCTTTCCCCTCTCACTCTGAAAGCAGCATCAGGAAACGACTAAAACTCTGCGCTGATTTCAAGCGTACAGGTAGATCAGTCTGCTCCCTGTACCATTCAGTGATCATCATTTGTTGGTCTAACCATAACCCAGTTGTGTTATATCAGGGCAGTGTTGAGGTTATAAAGAGTAAAGCTGCATGAGCTCAGCCGTGTGTGTGTGTGTGCCTTGAATTGACAGATAGGAATCTGAACAGGGAAAGAGCATTTTACAACAACAATGGATTTTACTATAGAGGTAAGATGTAGCGTAAGGACAGCAGAAGGACACAGGACACAAACGTTTCTCTAACATACATGTGCCTATAATGTAACAAGATTGTTTCAGGTTGTAGGTGAGAGGAAATGTCCAACAGTGTCTTGTCGCCATGCCAGGTATGGACTCCAACTGGTGGGTGCTGAAGCCTGACTTCAGATTGCCCACAGAGGAGGAGATCAGGGCGATGGTGTCTCCAGAGCAGTGCTGCGCTTACTACAGCATGCTGGTGGCAGAGCAGAGACTCAAGGTAACAGCGACATCTGACGAGCTTCAGGTGGTTAACACAAGCGAATATTGTGGCACGGCTTAACTGCGAGTTGTTTTACCTCTTTAGGACGCCGGATACGGTGAGAAATCCTTCTTTGCTCCAGAGGAGGAGAACGAAGAGGACTTCCAGATGAAGATTGATGACGAGGTACTGATGGAGCAATGTGTTCCAGACTTTAACAAGAGTGTTTTCTTATGTTTACACCATACTGATCCTGTCTCACGCCTCCTAGGTGCGGACTGCTCCTTGGAACACAACAAGAGCCTTCATTTCTGCCATGAAGGGGAAATGCCTGTTGGAGGTGACAGGCGTGGCTGATCCTACAGGCTGTGGAGAGGGATTCTCCTATGTGAAAGTGCCCAACAAGCCGACTCAACAGAAGGTCTGATTATCTGAATCAAAAGTCCGCCACCCCACTGTTCTGCCTTATAAGTATAGAGGTGAAATCTTTGATCCTGTGTGGTTTTTCAGGATGACAAAGAGCCACAGCCGGCTAAGAAGACGGTGACAGGGACAGACGCTGATCTGAGGAGACTATCGCTGAAGAACGCGAAGCAGCTACTGCGCAAGTTTGGTGTACCGGAGGATGAGGTAAGAACACGGTGATCTGCAAGCACGTGAAGCTGACGTACGATCAGTTTCTTTTATTTTTTCCCGTTTTCTTTCAGGCTTGTTAAAGTGATTGTGTGTTTGTGCGTTAGATCAAGAAGCTCTCACGTTGGGAGGTGATTGACGTGGTGAGAACCATGTCCACAGAGCAGGCGCGTTCAGGCGAGGGACCCATGAGCAAGTTTGCCAGAGGCTCCCGTTTCTCCGTCGCTGAGCACCAGGAGCGCTACAAGGAGGAGTGCCAGAGGATCTTTGACCTGCAGAACAAGTGAGACTCTTATACAGGGTTGTATAAGTTATTAAGGATTCTGTCTGAGCACAGCTTGAGTCCTTTTCTTTATTGCACGCCCCACCACAGAGTGCTGGAGTCGGGAGAGGTGCTCTCCACAGACACAGACAGCAGCTCAGCAGAGGACAGCGACTTTGAGGAGATGGGGAAGAACATCGAGAACATGCTGCAGAACAAGAAGACCAGCTCACAGCTTTCCCGCGAGAGGGAGGAGCAGGAGAGGAAGGAGCTGCAGAGGATGCTGATGGGCGAGGAGAGCGATCGTGACAACAAGGGACGCAAGGAGCGTCGCAAAGGCTTGTGTAAGTCTGCGTTAAAGTGCACTGAGGTAAAATGTCTGAGGAAAATGTGTGTGTCCAACCGTAACCTTTACTTCTCCTCGCTCTACAGCCAGCTCCTTATCCACCAGCTCCCACAAGGACGATGACACATCCTCCGTCACGAGCCTGAACTCCTCGGCCACAGGACGCCGACTCAAGATCTATCGCACCTTCAGGGACGAGGACGGCAAGGAGTATGTCCGCTGCGAGACAGTACGCAAGGCTTCAGTCATTGATGCCTACACCAGGATCAGAACGACCAAGGATGATGAGTTCATGTGAGTCTTTTGTGGGTGTTTGATCCCCGGGAATAACCCACCAGAAATGTTGAATTAGTGCTTAGAGAGAAAACCAGAGAGCTTCACAACTGAACTAGCTGGTCCTGCGTGTCTTTCTGCAGACGGAAGTTCGCCCTCTTCGATGAGCAGCACAGGGAGGAGATGAGGAAGGAGCGTCGGCGTATTCAGGAGCAGCTGAGGAGGCTGAAGAGAAACCAAGAGAAGGACAAGATCAAGGGACCTCCAGAGAAGAAGGCCAAGAAGGTCAAAGAGAGACCAGACCTCAAGGTAAAAGTAAGCCTGCTGATTCAATACTATATTACTCCTCTCCTTTTCCTCACCAGCTCTTTGGTGCCCAGCTAAATGCAGACCTTTGGCCGATTTGGGTTCATTGGTTTTTTTTCTTCCAGTATTATCATCATAAAGCACAGCTCGATTATTTGTCGTGTTCCTCAATGTTTGCCTCTTTTCGCCAGCTAAAGTGCGGCGCATGTGGAGCCATCGGACACATGAGGACCAACAAGTTCTGCCCGCTGTACTATCAGACCAACGCCCCACCTTCTAACCCCGTCGCCATGACGGAGGAGCAGGAGGAGGAGCTGGAAAAGACTGTCATCCACAATGACAACGAGGAACTGATCAAGGTGGAGGGCACCAAGATCGTGCTGGGCAAACAGCTCATTGAGAGGTAGCGGATTGTCCTCATTCCTACTTTTTTATCGAGGATACTCTGATCTGCCCTCTGCAGTTATTAACACTTTTGTTCCTCTTACAGTGCCGATGAGGTGCGCAGGAAGTCTTTAGTGCTCAAGTTCCCCAAGCAACAGCTCCCACCAAAGAAGAAGAGACGTGTAGGCAGCGCTGTGCACTGCGACTACCTCAATGTAAGCTAATGTTTCACAGCTTGTTCCAACACATTTTGATCTGAGTCCCTTTAGCGAATCACTTACATTTTTTTTGTATATTCACAGAAACCACATAAAGCCATCCACCGCAGACGCACTGACCCCATGGTAACCTTGTCTTCCGTGCTCGAGAGCATCATCAACGACATGAGGGATCACCCCAACGTAAGATCTGTCAGGCACACACTCATCCACCTCAACATTTCATTGTTCACGTTCACATCTTTACTCGCTCCGCCTCTTCTATGTAGACGTATCCCTTCCACACACCGGTCAACGCCAAGGTCGTGAAGGACTACTATAAGATCATCACCCGGCCCATGGACCTGCAGACACTGAGAGAGAACGTGCGTAAGCGAATGTACCCGTCACGGGAGGAGTTCCGCGAGGCGGTGGAAGTTATCGTCAAAAACAGCGCCACCTACAACGGTACATTTCTAAAAACAGACTCAAGTCTTACTTTCAGTTCAAACCCACATCAAAGTTTTAAGACGGCTCTCTTGTTTTTCTTCTACCAGGTGCCAAACATCCAATAACACAGGTAGCACAGTCCATGCTTGACCTGTGCGATGCTAAACTGAAAGAGGTGAGAGTTTATTTCAATTTTTTTTTATCTTTTGTCACATCTTCAGTTTCCACATTATAAACCATCTGTGTGTGTGTGTGTGTGTGCAGAAGGAGGACCGGTTGGTGAGGCTGGAGAAAGCCATCAACCCTTTGCTGGATGACGACGATCAGGTGGCGTTCTCCTTCATCCTGGACAACATCGTGACCCAGAAAATGATGGTGGTTCCAGATGTGAGTCTTCCATTTTCTCACCTGAGTCAGTTTGAGATCAGTTCATGTGCAGATTAAAAAATAATGATCTGCTTCTCGTTCCTTCACTGTAGTCGTGGCCGTTTCACCATCCTGTCAACAAAAAGTTTGTGCCCGATTATTATAAGGTGATCATAAACCCGATGGATCTGGAGAGCATCCGCAAGGTGAGAGTCTTACTGTGTGTCAACCTTGAAACATATTTGATATTTTTAATACAAAAAAATGTAACTAAAAATGTCTAATTTGTTTGTTTGTATTTCCACAGAACATCTCCAAACACAAATATCAGAACAGAGATGCGTTCCTTTCAGATGTCAGTCTCATCCACGCCAACAGTATCAAGTATAACGGTAAATATGTTATCATGTGTGGAGAACTCTATAGTCTGGTTAAGATTTTATGTGAAGTACACTCAGCCTTTGTGTGTCTCTCACAGGTCCAGACAGTCCTTACACAAAGACCGCTCTGGATATTGTCAACGTGTGCAAGCAAACCTTGGCAGAGGTATGTTGAGTCTTTTAGTTTGACCTGTTTTAATGGCACAGGGAATAGTTGATGAGTATTTATGCAGTTATTCACGTTGGGCCGGGCTTCACCTTTGAGAACAGCTGCAAAGCAGTGCTGGGAGAAATAAGATAAGATAAGACAGACTTTACACACACCGGAGAAACTGACTTGTTAGAGCGGCTCATGTACACAAGGTGGATAAGAAATTGGTTTTTGCTCACCTGTCCATTCTCACAGGCTATCCAGAGTGAGTTCATTCAGCCACGTCTCTGTGATGCTACACTCTCCATACTCCCTCTGTAGCCTGGTTAGCGCCGTTAGCTCCATCTTATTTAGGAGAGATCTTACATTCCCCATGATAACAGATGGTTTGTACCATCTTTTCCACTTCCAGTGCTTACATCCGTCTCCTCCTCCTCACTTCAGCGTGGATCTCTGGTCTTTCCACAGAGAGTATGCTAACGTTGCCTATAGCATTAACAGCTGTCCTCGAGTGTAAACAAGAGAGCTGTGGCTTTTTTTTTGAATGGGCCACTCGATGTATCATGAAGGCAAAATGGCTAATGGCTAATTTCCATAGTTCCAAGTCGATGTTTACACATGGAGATTAGAGTCGAAAAAAAACATGAAAAAAGTGCTAAAAATGCTAAAAACAAAGAGACGTGTTCAGAGCTACTGTAACTGGCCTGAAGATCTATAATAAATTCACTCATTGCTCAGTGAGTGTATTAATTTCCTGTTGTTGTGCCTCCAGTATGATGAGCACTTGACCCAGTTGGAGAAGGACATCTCTACCGCTAAAGAAGCCGCTCTCGATGCAGCAGACTTGGAGTGTTTGGACCCGATGACACCTGGACCGTACACACCGCAGGTAGGAGAGCAGCCATGGCCGGTTTTATTTACTATCTTGGCAAATGGTGGTTTCCTGGCTATCTATCTCTGTCTACATTCGTAATAGCTGTTTTCAACGAGCCACACGAGGTAGCCTAAACTCGCAGTAGTCTCCTCGCCGCTCCTCATAGTGCTCCCTTGTATTTCTTTGCTCGTTCTCTGCACTAACCTTTTCCAGACTTTTCACGTCTCATCTCTACAATCTAGTTTCCTCACTGTAGTGTCTCCTTTCTCCCTCCTTGTTTTTCTCCTTTGCTCCTCCTTCTCTTCGTCTCGTCCTGTCCTCTCCGTTTGTGTGTGTGTGTCTGCGCCGCACTGTGTGGCGTTGGCCAGCCTGCTGATCTGTTTGACAGCGGGGCTTCAGGGAGTCTGCCCAGAGAGACCAGCAGCCTTTTCTCTGAGGGACCTCTAGTGGTTACTCCAGAGAAGAGAGGGGGGCAGGTATGGAGAGAGACAGATATAAGGCTCGCAAACCACATGCCACCCCTCCTCAGACTATCCTCAGAGCACCCAATTTCATTTCAGGCTAGAACATTACAGATAAAATTACTGAGGGGAGTTGTTTTGAGTGTTCTCAGACTTTTATCATCTGCCCCCTCAGGGTCGCCACCTCAGAAGACCCGGGGAGGAAGAGTCAGATGTGGACATTGAAGGCTTTGAGGAGGAGGATGATGGCAAACCCAAGACTCCTGCTCCTGTAAGACATACTTATACCCATATTTATTCAAGCAGCTATATCAGAATCACTCTGAGGTCAGATCTGCCATTTTTATGGCCTGATTAAATTGAAATGGGGTGATTTTAATTAAATTTAATGATGCATTTAGTTCATTCTCACACAGTTTTAGAAGTTACAGTCCAGTTCTCTCCACACCTTCATCAATTTTGATTTGCCACACAGAAAAATGCCCCAAAACTCTCTTCATACTTTCATTTAAACCTTTTTATTTCTTGATTCTTAGTCTTACTTTTCACCCTGCTCACTTCTTCCTTTTTTCTCCATGACTACTTTGTCCGTCCTGTCTTTTTAGGCAGAGGATGCAGACGGAGATCTAGAGGACGAAGATGACGAAGAGGAGATGTTGCTGCCACGTCGCAGACGAGTGCACGACCATGACGAAGAGGAGGAGGAGGAGGAAGAAGAGGATGGAAGGTCTAACCGTCCGGCCCAAGCCAGCGTGCTGTACCAGGACCTGCTCATGTCTGACGGAGAGGACGACGCCAGCGAAGAGGAGGGCGACAATCCTTTCTCCTGTAAGTCCGCCCGCAGCGCTGAAAAAAGTCGTCACTATACTAAAGAAGATAAACAGAAACAATTAATAATCAGTGCATTAAATGTTGAATATAAAATGACAGCATTATTGTGTTTGTTGTTTGTCTTGTCCAGCCATACACCTGTCGGAGAGTGGCAGCGACTCCGACAGAGAGGTGGATGTGCGACCTCCGCCTCCACGGAGAGCTCAGGAGACGGCTCGCATGGGCATGGAGCAGGAGGAGAGCATGATGTCATACGAAGGGGACGGGCCTGATGAACCTCACATGGAAGACAGCAACGTCAGGTACAACTGGCCCAGGAGCCACTCAGGAATACAGATGATTTAAGTCACAAATTTGCCACATTCGGCTTTATGCAACTTGACGTCAGCCTGTGGCCGCCAATCAGACGATCAGACCGGTCAAACTCCTCCACAGTCAGTCTGAAATTTCTCTGAAGCTGAGACTATGCACGTGGATTCATGGTCTAAACTCTGATACTCTACCTGTTGTGTTCTGGCTTTGTTTATTTCATGAACCCAGGCTCTAAATCTGTGTCCAGTTTGCAGTGTACTCTGCAAATAAAGGGACACAAAGAAGTTTGTGTGAGAGTGAGGGAGTGTCGGTATCGAAAAAGCTGATAAATCAGCTAAATAAAAAGTTATTTCCTGATTGTTTTCTTAGCAGTTACAAAAAAACAAACCAAATTCTGTCAAATTTATCAGAGGAGTCGCATATTGTTAGTCTCGATTTAAATAAAAAAGCTGCAACACCTCCTGAGGTAGTCTTCCACAATCAGTATTCATGCTAACAAAGTGACAAATGTTGCTTTGAGTTCATTTCCAGGGAGATTATTACTGAAAACATCTGACTACATGTACATGTAGACTTCAGAGCCACCAACACCGGGTTTTTACTGACGCAGTGTTTGTTCAGTGCACAGCCAAAAGTTTGATGAAGCCGTCAGTCAAAAATAACGGCAACCGCGATCTGTCCTTATGCCGAACATGCACATGTTTGTGGTTAGCGCTAATGTCAGTGTGACAAATATATTGCATTTCCTGTGACTGCTCAACAGTAAAAACCTCTTTCTTTGTCGCAGTTACGGCAGCTACGAGGAGACAGAGAGCCGGAGTCAGATGCAGCCGTCTAGCATGGGTAACGGAGAAGACTACGGCATCAGCGAGGAGGAGGAGGAAGATGAAGAAGATGAAGCGCGGAGGAGAGGCCCGGCTGTGCTCTCTCAGGTCCAGCTCAGTGAAGACGAGGAGAGCGAAGAGTTCAGATCTATAGGGGGAGACAGCGACGTAGACTCTGACATCTAGTTTAATTTTCTTTGTTTTGTTTTTTTTGTTTTTTTTTAAATATGCAGCATCAAGAAAACGTTGTTTATAATCCAGTTTTAAAACTGAGAAAATGTTATGTACATTGTTCTTATTTTGTAAATGATGCTTAATGTTTATAGCTTCCTCCTGTACCTGCAGTATCAGGTACAACACAGCACATTGTACATTTCAGTTTGCCTTTTATACATCAAGTGAATGTTGTGAGCGAAATTCAGTTGTTTTAACTTGCTCATGTCCTGTGCTCAAAAATAGTTCAGCTCATTTGTTGACTGATTCATAAATAAAGTAAACATACTGAAGATTAACAAACTGTTCTGTGAACTTCTTCCTCCACTCTAATCCAGATGTGTCTTTCCTTACATTGAAATAAAAGGCCAAGAGTGGCAAGTTCATCTACACATTGTTACAGATGCTCTCTGTGCAGGTGGGGGTCACAAACCACAAGCCTCAGAGCATCTCGGCAAACTAAAGATTGGCAGCCATTTTGATATGTCACCACAGGAAAGCACATGTAAATAATGATGTCATTAAAGGCTGCAGTTTAATTAGGTGAGCTTATTATTTAGGGTCCTGGTATTACGCATGTTGGCTGTGGCTTGAACTAATGACATAAATACTTTATTGTCTTTAAGAGGCCATTTGTTGCCACAGTCTGTACAAAGCCTCACATAAACACCACAGCATAACGACATAAACATCCAATAGATAAAAATCCATATAGCTCTCAGCACGTGGTGGTTACCATGATGTTTTGTTAAGAGATGGCTGAAGGGACAAAACTCCTGCCATAGTGTGCCAGTTTACAGGTCCTGAGGACCTGAAGACCTGAATCTGCCACCACTCTGCGTGTAATGGCCTTACTGACTTTAAATAACTTTTGTAAAGCAGTGACAGAAGGTGCTTTAAGTTTACGGATGGCAGAGTCTTTTTTGGCAGTGTTTGTGGTTGTCAGTGGTCAAAGTTCAGAGATATTTGACCTCAACAGTTAAATTATTGATGCATTTGGGGTTGTGGGTGGGTTTATGAGCTGAGCTGTGGGTGCTGGAAGTGTTCACGATTGTTGTTTTCTTCATGTTCACTTCCAGATGATTGTTTGTCCACCATTGCGTGAAGTGGGAGAAGGACTCTTGGTAATCAACATGACAGTGACGACCACATTGCATGTGTAATGAAGCGTTGGTGATACATTGTAACTATACCCGCTTAAGAAGATTAACTTGAGCCCTCATTGGGGGAAATTGTTTTTTTAATCAAGTTTACACAGGCCTGAAAAAGAACCCCCCACACACACACACAAAGGACTGATATTCGTGCAAATGTGGAATGATGTGCAGTTATGTAGCAGCACCCTGGGAGCATTCACGGGTTCGGTACCTTGCTCAGTTGTAGGTACTTCGCTCAGGAGGTGACCTCAGCTACCAGTCCACGCTCCATACTGTGGTCCATGCTGGACTTGAACTGACCACCACTCACAAGTCCCTACAGACTGAGCTACTGCCACCCTTAAAAGCACATATATGTACGTACAAGTAGTTAACTATTAATTCAAAAAGAAAATACCACGAAATAGTGAAAAACTCGAACATATTTAAGGATTATAGATCAAACTGCTTTTTTATGTTGTGCTGATTATTTCAGTTCTGCACTAAAAGTATATTAATCACCATAAAGAATTACAGTTTCATTGATATTTCTTCTTCAGTTTAAATGAGTTTATCTTTAACATTAGGAACAACAGAGGGGGGTACTCCAGCACCAAACTCCAGTCTTAGAAGTATTGTGAGTATGTTAGTATTTTTATGAAATAACAGCTACATAACAAATCTTTACCAAGTCACCATGTCAAACATTTACACAGTGACTTTGTACTGTATTTGTGCTGCGTGCAGAGCGTGTTGATGGAGCTCATTCAGGCACAAAAAGCAGGCGAGATCAAAGAGCTGAACAGAAACAAGCTTTTGATAAATTTGCTGAATCAAAGTCAGATCGAAAACCACAGAAATGTAAACAACAGCGGACATTGGGTGACATGCTTTAACACAGTAAGAGAAATTTGTGAGAGAAGTTACAACATCTGCTACATCTCAAAGCTTTTTTTTTTTCTCTTTGAATAATCACCTCAGGAGGATAATTAGATGTACGAAACATTTAAAATTCATGATGTTGTCTGCACAAAAACATCATCAAAGTAATGACAGTGAGTAGGAAGAAACTGCACCAAAGCCACACCTCTATTTCTCTGTAAAAAAAAAAGCACTTCCTATTGTACAGAGGTCACCTGCACACTTCCTGTTGCAATAGTTCTGCAGAAAACAGTGCAATCATACAGTATGCACACAGATGAAGTCTGACTGCACTGAAACCTACATGAATCACTTTCATAACCTGATATATGACACCTCGATTAAAGCGTGTGAAGTTCAGTGTTCAGAGTTTCGTCGAGCTTGTTCACGTGCAGTGCAGCATGCTTACAAAACCACCATGTGTTAGTACAGCACATGCTGACAGCTGCTGCAGCACAGAGCATTTCTTTTTTCACCTTCCTCATTTCAAGGGTATCTCAGATTTGTGACGAAGATCACCTGACATGTCGACATTCATATCACTTACAACAGTGCACATTCTTTAGGTTTCTGAAGTCTGATTTCACTGCACAGGATGTCTCGGTAATATAAAGCCCTCCAGGATGTGACTCTGTCAGGTGTTGCTTACAGCAGAGGCGGTTGCACATTCTGCTATCTTCATCTATAGTCTGTTGCAGATGAAGATGACTCAGATGCCAGGCTGTGTGGTGGAAACCTCACACAGACACAGCACATACCTCCACCCACGGATATAAAGAATTATACATGATACAGCCAACCATACAAGTAAAATAATACAAGATATGACATTTCTTTATGTTTTAACACCTTTCATCTTTGGGTAGATGGCACATTTCTGGCCCAAGCCAGAGTCGCTGACCTCTCAGGTGATGCAAAAACACGTCCACGAACAGACAGGTATCCCTTAACAGGGTGAGGGATCCTGCAGGGGCTGGCAGACTGAGACCTCTGCAGTCTCCTCACGGCGTTCGTCCGGTCTGAGGAGTCTCTTACGGGGTGGAACGAGACATCCGAGCTGATGGATGCTGCCGAAAGTGATGGAGACCAATAACTGGACCCCTTTATGGCTGCCGATGATGCACCTGAGACAACAAAAAGAAACAGAAGTCAGATATTTACGATGCAGAGAGATCTGCAGTAACAATGTGAGGATCCAAACCTGATGGGGGGTAAGCGTTTTCTGCAGGTTGGTAGTCATCGACCTCTAAACTTCGACTGTTTCTAACAGCCTGGAGGGAGCGGAGGCTGGTCCGCAGAGGTGACCTGGTCCTTCCTGGCGATGCTGCTGCAAAACAAGAGAAAACTCACACTCACAAGAGGACTCTGATAAAACAACAGGGTGAAAATTGGCAGAAAATGTGTGTTAAAAATGTATAAAAGCCATCTGTGTTCTGTGTACCTCGACTTTGGGCAAGTTTAAGCAGTTTGAACTGAGTGACTTGCTGGTGAAGTCTGGTCATTTGTGGACTTTGGCAGCTCTTCATAGTCACTGATGTCGGTGGCTGACAAGAGGAAGAGCTCAGTGCCGATAAACCAGGCTGCCAACAAGAGAAAAAATGAAGCATCAGTTTCATTTCCTGGAGTGAAGTCATCAACAGTGGTGGTAAAATAAGACATAAAACATCACCAGTGACTCAGAGCCTCTCGTTGGTGAAGCAGTGGCAGGCGTGGAAATATAGTCCTGCCTTAAACCTGAAAAATATGCAGCAAAGTGATCAATCAATGAGGATGCAGTGTGCATTAGATCATCAAAAACACTAATCTGTACTCACTGGCTTCCTGTATACGAGCCATAACGTGGACATCTGTGAGGTCCTGCAGCCTGTAGCTCGTGCTTATGGAGTCATCGGTCAGCTCACTGTAATCTGTGCAGATTAATGACAACAATAACAAACACGTGCTACTAAAATGATACAAAAGACACTTAAAGAAACTTAGAAATGGGATATTTTGATTGATTGAAGAGTTATAATTTATTTCTCAGGGATTTTTGTATAGGAAAAACATTATTATATTACCCATACTGTCAGAGGTATTGTGTGTCATGCTGACAGAGGAGCCAGTCTGATGAAAAACAGGACGTTTGTAGAAGTGACCACTCGACCCTGACAACACAGACAGTCGGCATGAGGTAAATCAAAGTGCTCACCCTTTTAAATCACAAATATTTGCAGTGAGTGAGTCTGTGCTGCTCGCTTTCTTACGTTGATCCAACTTATTTATGAGTGAACGACAGGCCGCCTCCATCTCAGGACTCGGGTTGTCCAGGACGTGTCGACACCACCTGAGAGCAGACTGTCCTCTCTCCAGAAACACGTGCTTCTTTGGAGACTCGTACAACCTGTGAGAAGAACATATCCCACTCTTGTTTTCATGTTAAATACAGGTCATATTAAGAGGTTAGCTCTCCTGATTAACATCCACCTGCCACTGTCTTTTAAAGGTTCGTGTTTTTTTTTGTATATTTATCTTTTTCCATCCTTTACTAGAGTCAGGTCAGATCACAAGTCTCAGAGGTTTGATGGCACCTACCAGTTCTCTTCATCCTGCTCGTCGTCCTCCACATCGAGGAGCTCGACTGAGTCCAAAGCAGACTCTTCATCCTGCGACTCTTCACTGTCCCAGGACTCTTTTCGACTGTTATAGTTACAGCAGGGCAAGGGTGAATTACACCCAGACTTCAAGCTATCTAGTCTCATTCTAGCGTCCATTGCAAATGACTGATTGGTCCAACCTTTGACTCTTGTTTGCTCAGTGTCTGTCCTGATGTTGCAGTATGAATCTGAGTTTCCCTCCAGCCTCACAGAGCTGAGAAGATGATTGTTTTCACTTGTGTCAAACTCCACTGGTGGCTGATTGCAAAAATACCGTCTCCAATCGCTCTTCAGTTGGTCTTGGAGCTCCATTTTGTTAATGAATCCTCAAACTTTCTCACTTCTTCAAGCTTTTATCCAGTTTATGTTGCCTTCCACCTCATCCCTCCATCGTGAGGAAGTTACCAATGCAGAATAAGACAATAAAACAAAGCGATTCTGGTAACTTTGCTCTGCACAAACAGCAACTGTGCAGCTTCTCTAAACCATCTATTGACCCAGATTTGTTGAGTAGGGCTGTTAAGTATAGACACTCAACAGATTGGATGGATTTAGAGAAGCATCATGAGATTATGTGGATTAAAGAGTGTGTGAGTTGCAACTAAGAAAGAAAAAGAGCGACTCAACATCAACACTAACGCGGACAACGTGTCAGTTTATGTTGAGTTTCTTTGCTGTTGCTGAATGTTTGTGGTTGATTGCTCGTACCTGACATCACACTCAAGGAAGTCGTACTGAGAAGTGTGGTCAACTCTCACACGCACAAAGACACACACACAACACAGGCAGATTAATACTTTATTAACATTAACCATCAGTGACAAAAACGTGAAAATGTTGGTCCTCAATTTCTATGCAATTGTTCTTAAACTTATTTTTCGTTTTTCTTCTTATTGGCTTTTATTTATTGTAACATTTTATAATGTATGTCCTAATTTTATTTATGTGTTACCTATTTTACTAGAATAATTTTTTTTTTGTTTTGTTTGTTTGCTCTGTGAAGCACTCTGGGCTGCATGTTTGCATGAAAGGTGCTATATAAATAAAGTTTGACTTTAAGTTTTTAGGTTTTTGTCTTCATGCCTTTGAGTTTTGATTGTCTCTTCCACCCAGATTGGTTTCACCTGTCCCTCATTAGTTTCATTAGTTTCACCTGTGTCTTGTTGTCCTGTCTTGTGTATTTAGTCCCTGTGTTCCTTTGTGTCGTTATCAGGTCGTACAGTGTCTGTTCTCCGGACAATTGTTGTCTCTGTGCTTCCCCTCCCTGTTCTGGATTTTTCCTCTGCCGCCTCCCAGTTAATCTAAAAATGGGCAAAGACATGGATCGTGAGTGTTCAAACAAGCCACCTGTCAATCAGAGTTGCCATGCTGTTAATTATGCATAACTTTAAGCCGTAATATAATTTTGAACAGGTGAGCTATATAAAAATTTCAGCCTCAGTACAGTTGTCATGAACGGGGAAATTAGCTATAGAGACCAAAACTGTTTTTTGTACCAGTCTGTAAACGTGTTTATTTCTGCTGTGAAGCTGGACATTTTAACATGGGGGCTTATGGAGAATTGTTCTGGAGCCAGCCTCAAGTGGACTTTCGATTCATTTTCATCAGCATTATATTTGCTTATATTTGGGACAATGATGGCCACCATATGTGCGAAAAACTCAAAACGTCCTATCTGGAGTCAGTGTTTAGTTTGTCCATTCGGGCTACTGTAGAAACATGGCAGTTCAAAATGGTGGACTCCATGGAAGAGGACCTGCAGTGTCTGTAGATATAATTCTTATTTTCATGTGATTATACACTAATGAAAACATAGTTATGGATAATATATATTGTAAATAGAGAGCCAGAAATAAATCTGACACACTGGACCTTTTCCAAGTTGAACTTTTATGCTCCACTGTAATCGTATTTTTGTCCTACATGTTCATTAAGTGTATAACTTCACTCTCTTATTGTACCAGTGTTGTTTCTGTTGTCGGTACATACCGATTTGTGGTGAAAGAAACCATCTCAGTTCAGTCTTCTCACAATAAAACTCACAGTTTGGCTCTATTATTTTGGGTTTATTTACATAATAGCTCTCTTTGACTTACTTACCACTCCCTAAACATCCTGACATCAACCCTGCCCTCAAAACAAAGCAGGTGAGAGAGGAGAGGGGGGAGGAGGAGGAGGAGGAAGAAGAGGAGGAGGAGGTGTCTTCTCCTTTCTCTGTATTTGTGCTGCACTTGCGCCCTGCCTCCCTGCCCTTCACCTCACCGCCCACCGGCCTGTTTCCTCATCGTCATCGTCCATGTCACACTCGGTTAACGCCGGTCGACTTCACTTCTCCAACTTAAAAAAAAAAACTACACCATCACTGCGTGTTTCCAAGAGGATTTACCGTGTAAAATGTGGAATAAAGAGCGACAAATAAAGCAGTGAAGCAGGGGGGCGAAATGCAGGACGACAGCGGCAAAGAAGCACCCAGGAGCCCCGCTGTAACCAGTGCGACCGCAGCGCAGGTAGGAGCGGAGGTTTGTTATTCAGGCTCTCCACCAGCCAAACATCTCTCTGTGTGGGCTTTAATGTTAGACCCAGGGACCACTCTTTTTGTGAGGAGCGATTTAAATTTCACCTTCCGGGACTCCCATAGGTGGAGGAGCCGGGGTGGCAGGAAAGATGAAGCGGTCTAACCTGTCCGTCCACATTGCTCTCACCTCTCAGGCTTGTCTTCAGCTTTACACTGTGGAGATAAAACTCACTGTGCATAAAGAAAACTGGACCCAGGTCAGCCCAGGTGGGCTTAACTCAGCAGATGTGTTTGCTCAGACTTTTCTCAAGTTTTTTTTACAGCACAGACTCAGATTATTATCAAGCTGCAGCCTGCAGGTTTAATGATGTTACACAGACAAGCTGGTATTTACATGGTTAGAGGTGCAGCTCTGCGCCATTTAGATATGCAATGACAGGACTTATTTTTCTCACATTTCTGTAGTTAAAAGTGCTCTTTAGGAAAGTTGATAAAAAGTGGATTTTAGAGCTGAAATAATAAGTTGATTAATCGATGGACAGAACAACAAACAAGTCATTTTATCTAAGAAAAATATGAAACATTTGTGTTTGATTATTCATTTAGGCTTTTGGAGCTCTTTTCTGGTTATTTAAAGTTGATTAATCAATTAATCAAAGTACAGAACAGCAAATAATCGACTGATTGTTGCAGCCATTTATTGTAAGAAAACCATCAAGCATTTGTTTTTAGCTCTGTGATATATCCTCTGTTTAAAAGGCTGTAAGTTTTATATCTGCAGTGCTGCTGGAGCTCTTTTCCGGTTAATTAAAGTTGATTAATTGATCAATCATCAGAATGAATGAGTATGTGTACACTTCCTCCTACTCCTGCCTTTAAGACAAGTAGTTAGCAGTACAGTATTCATGACTCTCATTCTCTTATTTAACCATATTTCTATATTTGAATTTTAGATTTTAGAGCTGAAACAATTGAATGAATCGATTAATCGATGGACAGAACAACAAATAATCAGCGAATTGTTGCAGCCATTTTGTCTTAGAAAAATAAAAAAAACATTTGTTTTTAATTCTCTGTTTAGTGAGCTATGCATTTTTATGATATCTGTGCTGTAAATTGCTTTTTGCATTTTAGCAATAAAGTTATAAACAGCTAAATAAGATGAATAATTGGTAGAGATGTAATGCCTCCTGTACAAATCTTTTACCAGATGATGATGATGAATAAACCAAACATGACAAGCAAACATGTAAAGCAGAAGCTCTGCTGTTATCTCATTTAAACTTCCTCCATGCGACCTGACATGAGAAAATAGTTCCTCTCGTGTTCAGACGTGGGTGTTTGGCAGGTAGAAAGAGGAAGTCCAGTCGGCGTTTTTAACACGTCATGAGTTAGGCAGGGTAAACTGTACACACACACACACACACACAGCTTAAATAAGAGACCACCTACTAAACAAATGTTTGTTGTTTGTACTTTTTCTTGTATTTTGTTTGTGCACTCTTCTATATACACACACAAACACCTTGACATCCTTGTCATGAAAAAGCAAAGACACATTGATGTCTGCTGACTCTTAAAAATGTGTTTTTATCTTTTTGTAGAATTCAATTCATTTGAACGGGCACACTGTCACTCAAAATGGCCACAACCCGACAGCTACGCCTGCACCTGCCACACAGTTTGAACCCAGACCTTCGAGTCCGGCTCCTGCTCCAACCCCGATCATCCCGAGGGAGCAATGGGGAGGGAAGTACGAGTTCCTGCTCTCCTGTATCGGATACTGCGTGGGACTGGGGAACGTGTGGCGGTTCCCCTACCTTTGTTATCGAAATGGAGGAGGTGAGCAGTCTGCGAGCAAATTACCCCTCTGAAGTCTCAAATGCTTTAAATGCCTGGGTTTATGTCTGTGAGGATTTGTTACACCCATTTGGGCAAGAGGAACTCTTCGCCCTGCCCTTGGGTGTGCGCTATTCTCCTAGTCATGCTGGCTTATTTTGCACACTCCAGAGCTCTCCATGGCAGCCTTTGGACCTAAAACACAAAGCATTTACTAATCCTGTAAGTGGAGACAGAGCTTTCCTTGATTACACACCAGACATGAGGTCTGCCTCTTTAACCCCAGCCTCACATGCTATGCATATTCATCTGAAATCAAACATGTCAGAACTTGACTAATTGTAACGTGGGAATAACATCTGTCTGCGAAGCTGCCACCTCGACAGTGGTTATATAAGTTAACTTGCCTCTACAGGCCGGCTACCCGCACAAAACCTCAACACCACCACCACCTTTCCTAAAGCAGACGTATGTTTAATCTTCACAGGTGTGTTTCTCATCCCCTACTTCATAATGCTGTTTTTTACGGGCGTTCCACTCTTCCTCATGGAGCTGAGTTTGGGTCAGTACGGAGCAGCTGGTCCCATCACCGTGTGGAAATGTTGCCCTCTGCTCAAAGGTAACTCTGCTTTTTGGCCTAGTAACACTACGTCGGCACCATGACTTAATGTGGCTTCATAATTAAATCTAATTAGTACTTCAGTGGTAAATAGTATGCAAATATGTCATCACACAGGTCTGTATTAATTATCCAGGAATCTTGAGCATCCAGTTTGAACCATATGTAATTATTTGATTAAATGAGAACTCATGTTGACACCAAAATGTCATCAGTCAAGGAAAATAACTGGCTGACTCACATCAGTTTGCCACCTCACTTATATACGTCATGTGGCTAACCCTGAATTCCAAAGAGTGCTGCAATGCAGTTGCTAAATATAAACATCTGACGGAGAAACCTGCAGGAACTGTCTGAGAACCAGAAATAGAGCCAGAAATGCCGGTTTTTGTCAAACGGTTGGTTTATTTTAGAGTGTCAAAGAGAGAGCTTTGAGGTTTCTTCAAGTGTTTCAACAGTTTCTGGTCTAACAAGCACAACACAAAGCGTCTGTAACGCTGCATTTATGTTGGGACGCTGCGTAAAACACAATTTGTAAATGTTTTCTGACCTATATTCAGTACAAAGACAAGATATTTAATGTTCAAAACGACCCAGCTGATACCTCACACTGTATCCTGACACAATAGTATCATGTTTGTCCGAGAAACTTAAGGCTGTGTCTCCTATTGTAGGTATTGGCATTGGGATGCTGTGTGTCTCCACACTGGTGTGTCTCTACTATAACGTCATCATAGCGTGGACGTTTTACTACCTGTTCAGCTCGTTCCAGAGTCCTCTGCCTTGGTCCTGTGATGCCGTAGCCAATGCAGGTCTCTGCGATAACAACATAACCAGCAATGGCTCGACTGGAAAAGTTCTCAGCCCCACAGAGATCTTCTGGAAGTAAGTAGCGTGTCTTTGCTTTCACCTCTCTTATTTGTAAAAACAAATCTAGCCTGCTTTGCAAATGTATACAGCCCACAGAACACAAAGCAGACTTCTTTAGACTGCAAAATGTCGACTATGGCAGTACGCTGCACACGTACTGTTCAAATATTCAGTATTGTTGTCACCTTTTCAGCTAATATGACTGATGACTTTGCAGCTCATACACACCATTTGATGTCTGGAAATACATACTGTGTAACTCCTGCATCATCATGATATTATAAGGCTTTATGACTATAATATGACAGTTACTCCGCAGCTCTCGCCTTCGTGACAGCTTAGCGTTCGCTGTGACTGAAAACAAAAAGAAAAAGCAAAAGTGGGTTTATTGATACACGGCAAACAAACCAAAGGGCTCAGACTCAGAGGCGAGGTACAACATCTAGGTCAGACTGTTTGTTAACCCTTTCATCAGGCCTAACCTTAAAAAAAAGGCATTGAGAGATTGAACTCTGCCCTCCACTCCACCTTCTCGTGGAATCTGCCCCTCCCTATGATAGCATGTATTAACCCTCTGACTATTTATTGTGTTATTTTTATTCTATATGTTTTAATTGCGGTATGTGTGAAGGCACCACCGCTCAGACATCCACAACACTGTGTCCATAAGACTTTATAGCCTGTCATCTAAAATGTAAAGACATTATGAGCAGTGTAAAGTGTTATGATCGTGTTTGTCATGACAAATGACATTATACTGTTTATTAGACATTATGAAGGCTTATAGAAACTCGAATAGTGCGTAAAACATGTGTGCTATATAGAAAACTGATATTCTTCTGCTACTTTAGTGCTACTCTTATAGCACTCATGTTTACAATTTGACTAAAATGTAAGATGTAATGATGTAAAACTGGATTCAGAGACTGGGGCCTCCTCTCAGATGAAGCCTGACTCGAGGGAGTTGCAAATAGCAACTATACATTATACAACTATACATACATCTAGCTAGCAAGTTAACTATGAAGTTTTAAGTGTACTAGCCTAATCGATTTTTCTTAATTGTATTATTAAGTATTATATTGTTTGTAATCTATTGTAAATAAATAATTATATTGATCTTATACTTGGGTCTCATGGTGGTGCAGTGAAACTCCTGTGTTCTCTCTGGGTACTCCGGCTTCCTCCCACAGTGTTATGTCAACAAAGACATGCACTTATTAGGTTAATTAGTGACTGTAAATTGTGAATGTGAGTGTGAATGGTTGTTTTTGTCTATGTGCCCTGTGATGAGCCGGCGACTCGTTCTTGTACCCCGCCTCTCACCCTAAATCAGCTGGGATAGGCTCCAGCTCCCCCGTGACCTTAATGAGGATAAGCTGTTACAGATAATGGATGGATGGATAACCATGTACTGAAGATCTAAACCAGCCTGTGGGCCTCCCCTCAGACGAAGCTTGGAAAAGGCCCTTTCACCTCCCCTTAGATTCACTCATTAATTTACTTTATTTTAATGCCACAGATACTGAACAGATGAGTTGAGATAGTCTAATGTTGCTGTCTGACCTGAGAAAACAGTAAAATTCCCAAAAACTACAGGATCTCTGAATCTCTTTAACCAAATCACAAACATTTAGGCTGGTCTAGGCGTTCTCCTTTTGTCTGGAGGCCCACCTCCCACTTTGAAAACCATCCATCCATTATCTGTATCCGCTTATCCTCATCAGGGGATCCTCACGATGGGGTTGGCGTCTATCCCAGCTGACTTTGGGCGAGTGGCGGGGTACACCCTGGACATGTTGCCAGCTCATCACAGGACACATAGAGACAAACAACCATTCATACTTATGTTCACACCTACGGGCAATGTAGAGTCACCAATTAACCTGTTAAGTACATGTGTGCACAGGGAGAACAGACAAAATCCTGTAAAACAATGATATGAATATTTGACTACCCTGTTTTTATTTCTTTAGTTAAGTGTGTCAACAGGTGACGTAACAGGTGTGCTGTTTCCTTTTACGTGTGTGTCTTGCAGTGAGCGTGTGCTGGGTGTAGTACACAGCGAGGGCCTTCATGACCCAGGCCCTGTCCGGTGGCCCCTGGCCCTGTGTCTCCTGGCTGCTTGGATTGTCATCTTCCTGTGTATGCTCAAGGGCATCCGCAGCTCCGGCAAGGTGAATCCACACAATGTTGCCATTGTCGGCTCACACAAAACACACACACAGTCCTGCCCTGTGCTGCCATATCTTGTCAGTCTAACATGCGTCTGTGCTGTCTGTGTTTTCAGGTGGTTTATGTGACGGCTACCTTCCCGTACTTTGTGCTCATTGTCTTGATCATCAGAGGTGCTACACTGGAGGGCTCTCTTCAGGGCGTCGCTTTCTACCTCACACCAGACTGGGGCCGGTTAGCTAACGCACAGGTAGCTTTTTAAGGTGGACTGATGTGAACACAACGTTTATTACTGGCAGATATTTATATCATTTAAAGCACATTTCTGTCTGATACATTGCAGGTGTGGAACGACGCAGCCTCACAGATCTTCTATTCTTTAGGTATCGGAGTCGGAGGGCTGCTTTCCATGGCCTCTTACAATAAGTTTGACAACAACGTCATCAGGTGAGGTTTTGCTCTGGTGTATCGGTCACTCTGGCCATGATGGGTTCAGTTTTCTGATGTTTTTTTAATCCTTTGATTCCAGGGACACTTTGATTATCACCACAGGAAACTGCTGCACCAGCTTCTTTGCAGGATTTGCTATATTCTCCATCCTGGGTCACATGGCGTGGAAGAAAGGAGTGCGTGTCGGAGAGGTGGCAGACACAGGTAGTTATTTAAGCAATATCACATGAGAGGGTGAGCTTTACTGTCGTTATTGGTGTGTGATGCTGTCAGAGGTTCCATTAATAAGTTAAAGCTCATTCTTGAATGTAATATTGTGATTATACAACAATTACCAACTTAAATAAAATATAGAATATAAAAGTTATTTATATTTTGGGGCAATTTTTCACTCTGTGTTTTGCATTCTGATCTCACTTTTAATGGAGATACACAGGTTCTGACTAATACCTGGAAAACAATCAGTCACAGCAGTTGAGTCGTATATGTAATGGAAACCAGTTTACTTCTCCAGCAAGTAGCCTGAGCCTCAGTATCAACCTGCAACAGAGACGATGTCTAGTCCCAGCCAACTAACGTTAAAGCTTTGTATGAAGTTTCCTCAATCTGAATAAATACCACACATATAAACTCTAAACTGCTTTGTTAGTTCAGTCTTGTTGTGACTAAGATATCTGCTGAAATAAATGATTTTTCCTTGGACAGATTTAGCTACTAAGTCTGGGAACTTCACGTGCTGTATTTTCAACTCAGCTGATGGAGGATATGATCCAAACATTTCCAATAATTACACAGCGTTCTGCATTGAAAAAAGATTAAATCACTTTCAAAATGAACATGTTTTTATCTAATGAAATATTCTGCTTCAGTTCGTATAAGTCGACCTTTAGTCCTAGACAACATTTTCTCTGTGCTCACTAAACTGTTTGATCTCCGACGTGCTGCACACAAACGAGGAACACACCTGTATGAACGAGGCGGTCTCCATTAAATCCAGAGTATTAATTAAAGAAAGTTGAAATTTGAGATTCAGATATATTATTTTATTGAAGTTGACTTCCAGTGTTCTTATTCATATTTATTTGCATGTTTTATACTTTCAGGATGTGACAATGTGGAGATGACGGAGTAATGTTTTTAGTGATGAGTCAGGTGTGCTGTCATGCTGATTTAAATAGTTTTGAATCAGATTGTTTGGTCAGAGCTTCTTGTTGTATAATGTCTTCTTGAACGTGTCACACTTTTTTGCCTTCAGGTCCTGGCTTGGCTTTCGTCGCTTACCCAGAAGCCCTTGCTCTGCTGCCAGGCTCGGTGTTCTGGTCCATTATGTTCTTCCTCATGCTCTTTATGCTGGGGATCGATACTCTGGTGAGGCCGCACACACATGCTACACAAAGATATGAGCAGAAATAAAGATGCACAAGTCCGCCTCCTTATGTCCGCTCTGCTGCTTCACAGTTTGGGAACATGGAGGGCATCACCACAGCCGTGCTGGACGAGTTTCCGCAGCTCAGGACAAACACGCTGCACAAGTCCATGTTCTTGGGCGCCTTGTGTTTTGGTTTCTACCTGATGGGTCTCCTGTTAGTCACTGACGTGAGTGTGTTTTTAACGAGCATGGTAGCAAAATACATCTTCTCTGTGATCACATGACTCACATTTCCCATGCTGTCTGTGTCTTCGTAGGGTGGAATTTACTGGTTCACTCTCATTGACTCCTTCAGCACTAGTTTCGGCCTCATCATCATCACCCTCTTCATGTGCATTGGCATCTCCTTCTTCTATGGTAGTCCATTTCACACCCCTTACCTTCACATCAGACTCCTCTAACACCACATCACTCCTTGACTTGATGTGTTGTGATGTCTTCATACAGATATCGAGCAGTTTAACTGCCTCATAATCACCATTTTGTTGTTTTATTCCAAATAACAGACTGAACACTTAATCTGTTACGCCCTGTTGTCCCGATCATGTCGTGCTTGTTCCTAATATGTATCTCTTTCTATTAGGAGTCAACCAGTTTTGTCAGGACATTCTTGATATGATCTGCCACTGCCCTTCGTGGTGCAGCAAAGTGCTGCTTTATTTCAAAGCATGCTGGGTATTCTGCACTCCGTTTCTTCTGCTGGTGAGTAAATTTATCAGGATTAATATCGATCAGCATCGGTTATCCATAACTAGTATGACTATTGCTTTTAAGAACATCTATGTTTGTGTTTTCTTGTGTCTTTTCTAAAGTCTATATGCAAACAGGTTGATGGGTTTTATATATTTTTAGGGTGGATGTGTTGTAATGTAAGAACTTCTTCTTCTCTCAGCTAAAAAGCTGCTTTAACCTGACCTCAACAAGCCCAGCGAGTGTTGAAATGTAGGTTGTTACTGTTCAGTAGAGCCAAATGAAATGTTCGCTCACTGTGGTACAGCGAAAGTGGATGGAGAGCATCGATCAGGTGTATTGATTTTTAAATGGTCATAATAATAACAACAGTTTGGTTCATCTGTTCTGGTGGCAGATATTAATTTAAGGCTGTCGTGTCTCCTCCTTTTGGTTTTTAGAAACATTTATTTCATTTAGCAAGAGTTTGTTGTTGGTTTTGTATTTCAATCCTCTTCAAATCATTGCTCTCGCTGTTGGATAAAAATCAATACAGACCTTATTAGGGTTGCAACTAATGATTATTTTCATTATAGATTAATCTGACAGTTATTTTCTAGATTAATCGATTCATTATTTGGTTTATAAAATGTCAGGAAAAAAAGAGATAAATGTCCGCACCAGTCATGTCTTTAAATGTTTCAGTCCAAAACCCCAAAAATATTCAGTTTAAAATAAAAACAGAAAAGAAGAAAGTCTCCATATTTGAGATTGAGAACAGAATTGCCATTTAAAAACTAACTTTAATTTAGCTGGCGATTATTTTTCTGTTGATCAACTAACTAGTCGACTAATTGCTCTTGATACTATTAAAAACCACTGACAGTATAAAGAATGGACATCTTATCTGTGACGTCACCCACAGGTTGAAGCTCAGAGTGTGGTGGCTCAGGCTGCCGCCATCTTGGCGGTACTGCCTCAGAGTTATATAAAAATTCACCCTCAGTACAGTTGTCATGAACCAAGACCAAAACTGTTTGTTGTACCAGGCTGTAAACATGTTTATTTCTGCTGTGAAGTTGGACATTTTAACATGGGGCCTTATGGAGATTGACTCGTTCTGTAGCCGGCCTCAAGTGGACGTTTGAGGAACTGCAGTTTTTGGCACTTCACAGCCACAGAGGCCGTTTGTGGAAACCTTAAGCTAAAGAAATCTCTTGATTGTTTGTTTTGGATGGAGTACATTAAGTTACTTCTCAGACTGACATTGAAACATGTTTTATATGAGGTAGATTATTATGACTATGTCCAGGTAATCATATTAAGGCTTTACAGTATTGTTGGTTTGTATCCGTGTTAAATCAGCACTTACAGTAAGGCTGCCTGATGTCACCTCTTATTGTAATGCACTTTGAGTCAGAGTGTAATTTGATGACACTGTGCTGTACTTGCCGTAATATCGCATTAAATGCCTGAAAAGTTCCTCTAACCCAATTACCGACTGATACAAACACTAAGGAAACTAAAACAACATTGCTCCCTTGAAATGTAGCCAACTGTTCTGAAATCTTCACAGCTGTGAATAAATAATTCAAGAGGACATTCAATCTGACTTCCCCCTGTAGCGTTGTCATTCTTCTTCTGTTGTTACCATTGTGGCTTTTTGTTTGGTTCCTCTTCTAACTCTGTGCCTCTGTCCCCTCGCGGCTGTAGTTCATCCTGACCTACATCTTCATTGAGATGTACAACACATCACTCCACTACGGGTCCTACGTGTATCCACGATGGGGGAAAGCGTTGGGAGTGTGCATAGGCGCGACCTGCTGTCTGCAGATCCTCATCTGGGCCATTGTGGCCGTCAGCAAGGAAACAGGAACACTGAAAGAGGTCAGTATCACCTCTGTGTCATTCTGTCATCACTGTGAGGTCCGGTTACACCTCTGCCACGCTGACAGTACAGCTCAAACAGATTATCATTGCTGTACCTGTTTAAATCTATAACATTTGTAGATGAAATGGGCCTTGTTTTCTTTTCTGCAGCGTTTCCAGAAATCCATTCGACCTCTGAATTCCTGGAGGGTAAACAACACGAACATCGCCGCGAGAGCTCAGGAGAGCTTGGAGGCCGAGAGAGAGTGGAGGCTCCGTTCACAGTCACGCTCACAGACATGGACTTTACCGCGATGACGTGGGAGGTGGGAAGCGAGGCGTGACGGCTCGGAGGCGGTAGTGATGAGCAAACTACGTCGTGGAGAGACAGAGGAATTTATTATTGTTATTCGCCCCAGCGAGGCTCTGGTGGCCGTGTCTGAACAGACTGTGTGTCCTGCAGGGCAGTGTGGATTAAGTGCTTTATTTATAACATTAAGTATGTTTGAATTTTATTTTTGGACTCTTTTTTTTTACATTGTGTAGCATATAAGACTCTTAGATGGCACAGCAGGACTCTACCAGGACATTTGGATGATGTTAATCTTGCAGTGCATCTGCTGATCTTATTTATTATCATAGCAGCGGAGTATTTATCCTGACAGCAGTCATCATGTATGAGGAGTAAGGACAAAAAAGTGCAGTGACTCTCGACTGTTGCCTTCAACAACCGCTGATGGACCTGGAAAAGTGACCACAATCATCAGTCATCAGCTTGCCGGAGTAAAAGTTGGCGACAACTCAGCTGCACCGAGGAAAACTTTTAATCTGTTTTACTTTTTAAAACAAACTACTTACTCATTAGAAAAAATTAAGTAATTCAAAAAACAAACTTGCCAAATGAACTATTAAGCACTGTTTGTATGATAGTAGACAGTCAGACCATCTGCATTTCAAATATCCAGTTCCTGCAGGAACAAGCAAAATGCCACAAAATCCTACACACTGGTCCTTTAAGTGGGACTTCTTGACCTTTCTATCTTTAGAAAGAAGAGTGAAGGAGTCCGTGGGTGTCTACGCACATGTAGCCTTTTAGTTTTTTTATGTTTACTGGAACTTTGACAGCCCGTTATTGTTGATTTCCCCTCTGCTATTGAAGTCTATCAACGGTGAAATGTATTATCTGGAGAGGCACACCTTGAGGACATGATTATAATCGTGGTATCAAACATTTTTCACTGCTTAGAGAAGACATCAAAATCAGTTGTTTAAATGTTATTTATTGGACAAATTCGGGATACTGCTTGATTTATAAATGATGCTGTCCATGATGATGGGGCATAAAGGAAAGGAAGATATGAAGAATTATAAAAAACCCAGAGGAGACAGCTCCCTTGAACACACCGGTTACATGAATGTGTTGTTTAGACTGTCAGATAAATAACAGACTAGTTGCACTTTTCTCACAGAGAACAAACGTTCTGACATTAAATGTCTGAAGATTTAATTTGTGGGGATGCCCCCTCAGCTCACCTGGCAGCGTGCGCACCATGTACAAAGTCAATCCTTATTACTGCGGCCTAGGTTCGATTCCATTTGCTTCTGCATAACATTGTCCCATTTTCCTGTCACTCTTCAGCTGCTACTATCAAAAATAAAGTTTTCAATGCCCCCAAAATGATAATTAAATAATTGGGGGTAACTGATGGAAATTATAAAGACTGTTTACTTTAAAACTTTCAGTTTTCAAGGGCATGTGTGCTCCCTGTTGTGTCCTGTTGCAAATAAGTAGATGATGACAGATGAAAAGAAACCTGCCAGATCTGCTTTGAGGGTAACTGTTCGTGCTTTAGCAAGACGACTACTTTACAACCTTTAAAAATGTTTTATTATCCTTTGTTTTGGGATTGTATGTCATCAAACTCCTCTTATTTTAACTGACCTTTTTGCCTTTGTACACCTTGTTGCCATTCTGTTGTATATAGCTGTGCATAATGATTAAATATTCTTATTGTCTTTACATCTTTATGCTGTTCATGAACTTTGTTTGTACAATCCCATTTCCAAAAACGTTGGCACGCTGCATAAAATGTGATGAATGTGAATGTAAAAATGTGATGATGTGCAACATAACGAAACCTCATATTTGATTGAAAACGGCACAAAGACGAGTTATCAAATGTTGAAACTGAGAAATTTGATTGATTTTGGAAAATTATGTGACTGCTTTTGAATTTGATGCCAGCAACATGTTTTCAAAAAAGTTGGGATAGGGTCTGTTCATCACCTGAACTGAGGAGACTTGAAATCTTGAAAGTTTCAGTTCGGGGTCTCCGTTGTCATAACTTCTGTTTCATAGTGCGGCAAACATTTTTAATAGGTTCCCAGTTAAGTTGTGAGAAGTTCCACCAGGTGTTTTCTTTCAGCATTTCACAACTTTTGCAGTGTTTTGTTGCCTCTGTACCAACTTTTTTGAAAAGAGTTGCTGGTATTGAATTCAAAAGGGGTACCGGTATATAATTTTCTAAAAACAATAAAGACTTCTTTGTGCTATTTTAAATTAAATATGGGGTTTAAATGTTTTGCACATTATCACATGTTGTTTCTATTTACAGTTAACACAGTGTACCAACTTAACTTATTTTGGAAATGCGGTTGTAGTTTTCTTTCATAGATGTCCATTGAAAACTATTTAAAGTGGTGAGATGAGTGTATATATATATATATATATATATATATATATATATATAAGATAAGATCAGATTTCAGAATTCCCTATACAATATTAGTTATGAAACAATAAACATACGGTGATCATAACAGTCAGTGATGTGTGTGTGTTCAGTGAGGTTAGGCACAAGTCTAAGACACGCAGTAAAAATTAGACATAATTTAAATCATAGAAGCAGAGAGCTAAGTTTTTATTAATTCAAAGATACATAAACATAAAATTAAACTTGAAAATAAACAAACACACATTATATCCAATATATAATACAACAATATATACAAAGGCCTGTGATCAATGAAGGAACAACCAAAATATACATTCAACACCAGATCTTCAAAGAATCCCACAGGTACTATATACAAAAAACATATGGTGCCATACCCTCTTCATTCAAGCAGCTGAGACCACCCCGACCTACAGGTATACAGGTATAGGTGCACCTAATGAAGTGGCTGGTGAGTGTACAAACATGGCTGAATTTGCATTTGGTGATACAGTCTCTTATTTGTAAGTAAATCACAATTTTGCATAATATCCACGTACAGGTTGTTGTGGAGAAATTGCTGAAGTCAAAGGTCAATGGTGAGGTCAGGAGGGAAGAAAGTGTTCAGGAGCCTCTGATGTCTTATGCTGTAATATTTATTGACGCTTGGCCAAGGAGAATTAGAGACACTCTCATAGTGCATCAGAAGTACCTTAGTCGGTCTCACATTCTGCCCAATTCATGCTGGTGGATAGACTTTAAACCTCAAGATAACACCACAAATACTATACCCCCCAAATGAGACAAAGAGAATGTTTTTACCAAGAACTGTGTTATCGTCAACATATTCTAGTCTGGAGACACAGATGTCTGTTTACGTCAACAGCAAGCTATCTATTATGTCTAAGCAGGCAGCAATAGGTCTCTTTGACCCTGGCCACCACAGTGTTGAGATAGACTGGCACCTACTGCTCCCAGTCAAAGCCAAACAATTAGTACTGAAGAGGACCTCAAGGCCCACACGTGACCTCGTGTAACCTAAGGATAGAAAATTCCATAACACAGGTCACTTATTATGTGTATTCCCTTGACCATGAACCAAACTTTTCTGAAACCTTCCAGTCATTTTAAATAACAATATGTGGATTTTACCACAAGAGGGCATTAAATGCATTAAGATGAGGGTGCAGGGGAGGCACATTTGATCCAGGGTAACTTACTAAAACTCTATATTTTCTGTCTTTATTATAAGAAACAAATGTTTACAGTGTCCACGGAGATTAAAGCCTACAAAATTATAAGTGAAAATTAGTTTAAACGCAGAATAACGTGAAAAAATAAACCAAAACAAACACAAAGGGGGCACAATAGTAAGCACGTGCACGGGTTACGTCACTGTAATAACGTTATAGTTACATTAATTAGCTGAAATGACGTGTTGCCTGTTTTCTCTACACTGTACTTAACTCAGCGGCTGGATGGCGGGATAAACGCTAATAAGCGGATGTTGCGTCGTTATTTTCCCGCGTTTTCATCTCGTGAGTTTGGGTACGTTCGTTTGCGGTTTGTCACGTGACCCCGGTGAACGCACACAGCGCACTCCGCGGAGAGTTTAACGCAAATATAAAGCTATAAAACCGAATACACGTAGTGTTAAAGTCCACGGTGGTGTAAACAAACGAGCAGAAACACGGTGAACGCGTTAGCACACGCGGGGTTGTGGACACCAGCCGTGGTGGGCGTCTAAAAGTTGAAACACCGCCCGCGCCGGCGCTCTACGGCGCACCTCGGTGTCACAAACCGAGCGTCCTCTTCAACACGGTTTCAGGAAGTCGTTCAGGTTTTGTTGTATTGTTGCCACGGACGGTGCTCGTGCAGTGGGGGGCTTTAAACTTTAACTTTAAAACAAACATATATTTTTAATTATTAGATTCGCCCGTTAGCTCACCGGACACCAAGATGCCACCTAAAAAACGCAACTCTGCGACGACACAGAGCAAAGAGCTGAAGCCCGGTGCTGAAAGTGGCTCTCCAGACAAGAAGGAGAGTCCAGAGTTATCTGTTAAAAAGTAAGAAAAGTTATTATACTCATTCAGGCCCCAGCAGTTCATTAACACTCTGATAATTAGCTGGTTGAAAGCGTTAACTCGGTAGCCTATTGTTAGCTCGCTTGCTAACTAACCGTTAGTCTGCAGTTACAGCTGTTTGAACGAAGCCAGGCCTGATTTCAGAGCTAACACCAGTTTATTGTAACCTCTCACAACCCTACACACTTATCCACAGAGTATAACACATGTAAAAGATGTATAACGGTGTTATAACACACAAATACAGCCCTGGTCTGACACAGACGTTGGCTAACAGTCATGTGAGTGCTGCACTGGGACGCTGTTGTTGTTGTTGTTGTTGTCATCTGAGCAGCATGTTTTCATGTCCTTTTAAAATGTATTTGTCTCCATCCTCTTAAGGCACAGAGACAAGGATGCTGAGTTTGTGGCCCTGTGTAAGAGCCTCTGTGTGACGGACCTGGTGTGTGACCGAGCCTGGAAGCTGTGGAAAGCTGTTCAAGACTTCCTGGAGGAAGTAGCTGTATGTGTTTTTATATGTACATGTGTGTGTTATGTTGTGATCCTGTTGATGCAAAGGGAAAGTCAGCGGTGTAGCTGTATTAGTCCCTTACTGTTTATACTTTTAGAGTAAGTAAAGTTTAGAATAAAAAGGCCACTATGGTCGTCAGACCGTCCTCACAACCAGTCTACGTCTGTGGTGCTTTTCAAAAAGCTATCCTTACAAGGGGAATGATGTAAATGTCTAAATGATCCTCCTACAGTAATTGTGGCATAACCCATTTTTGCCTTTCAGACAGTAGCTGATCATAGTGCACTTCAGTTAAAGAGGAGCAGATGAGGATGCACTGCGCATCCTACGCAGACAGATGTGTTATCTTTTCATTGTAAAATTTGAGATTTATTCTCACAGATAAACACAGATAATTATGCCCTTTCTGTAGTTTTTAGTTCAAAGTCACGTTTCTTATTTGCACACATTCAAAATGTTATTTCTGTTCAAATTTAGGTGGACAGATGTGTCGATGGGGCGGTGTTGCCTTGCTCTAACAGATGTCCTCATGATAATGTTAACACTCTCCATCAGGATGTCAGTGATTTCCAAACGAGTGCATGTTGTTTGTAAGTTTTAAACATTGCTCTGTGTATGTTTCATTTCAGGAGAGTCAGAAAAGGCTGTGGGGGGCTTGTCTGTTTGTGTCAGCCACAGACATGGATGTCGCCTGTTTCACCTTAACTCAGGTTCTGAAAGCAGTCAGTATGAAGTAAGTACTCACCATGCATGACGCACGTTATTGGCAAATATTCATCATGCAACTTTGCTATCCACATTAGTCCCGCATTAAATTCAAATCGCTAATGCTTCACTACCAAGTAGTCTCCGGTTCTGCACCCATCTGCTTGAATGCCCTTATACAAGAATATGTTACCTCCTCCAGTGAATGACGCTTTGCCACCCGTACGCTCAGGGCAATCCAAACTTTTCTCGTCTTCCCTTGTTCCCTGTTGGTGGAACGTCCTACCAGTTCCTACCAGATCAGGGGTGTCCCTCTCTACCTTCAAAAACCTCCTCTTCCAGCTCTTCAGAGAGCACCTCCTCTCCAACACTACCAACAACTGAACATGCTAAATCTATCCGCCTTCTCTCACTTGAGTCTATGCGAGTTGTACTTACACTAACATGTCCTTGTCGCACTGTACTTCGACTGTTTCCCTTTTTTGTAAGTCACTTCGGGTAAAAGTGTCAGCTAAATGACTAAATGTAATCCAAGTGAAATCTAAACCCCTGGTTTTGGTTTTACAACTTTATCCACAATTTATTTAATCTCTCCCACAAATTCACCCTTTGTCTTTCTGTGTAGTGTGAAGCAGTTTTTTGCTCTGGTGAGGAAACTGGATGTGAACGTGGACACTATAAGCACCAAGGTGAATTCAGCACTGACACGAATGGAGAAAAAGTACGGCGTGACACTGGCTCTCTACGAGAGGTTTGAGAAGTGAGTGAACAGCACAGGTGTCTGATTCATGTAGAACTGTTTGTGGCTAAATTGTAACTGATAACAATGTTTGTTTTGTTTCAGAACGTGCAAGAAAATCTTTGCTTTGGTGTCGGATGGCAAGTAAGTTGGATAACTGTTCACCACACATTTGCTTTTTGCAAAAGATGTGACGCAGGAGCACGATTAATCATTCAGTGTCTCTTTTCCAAGGGAGAGGGAGACCATTCGGAGCTGTTGGACAATGTTTCTTTTGGCCAAGGGTGAGTTAAGCCTTTAAACACAACAACAAAATCGAGTAGGATCAAGCTGTTAACACACTTGATGGGATAGTTTTCACGTTGCTCCATCTTCTTCCTTTCCGACCTTCCTTCCACCTTCGTGCTCGGCTCTGGAGCTTGGAAAATGTTTTGTGGTTCTGTTGTTTCTCATCCGCAGTGGTAGTATTGTGATGATGCTTCTCATGTGCTGCATCTCTGCTGTCTGCAGGAAGGGCCTTGCAGATGGAAGATGACCTGGTCATATCATTCCAGCTGCTGCTTTGTACGCTGGAGTTATGCATCAAGCGTTGCCCTCCAGACCTTCTGCAGCCTCTTTACAGTAAGATTCAGTATCATTTACTGTCTGTGCCTGTCTGTATTTAATGAAGTTTTAGGACTTCTTATTGAAAGTCAAAGAATTTATTTCAAAAAGACAAAAAAAATCAGGATGTAAACATGACAAACAAGTTGTTTTTTGTTAATAAGTGTGTGCATAATATGGCAGTATACGTTAATATTTGTCTGTCATGATTTCCAGCCATTCAAAATGGAAAACAGAGTCTCATCTTTGGATATTCTGTGTCATGATGTATTGTTTTTGGCTCCCACAGATTTTCAAACCCCGTAAATGTTTTTTTTCTCTCAGAATCAGCTATCAGCAAAGTTCAGAGTCCTCCGACACGAACATCTCGTCGCAACCAGAGCAAAGCCAAATCTCGACCTCCGGAGCCTGAGGTGGATTTGCAGCTTCTCGAAACTTTGTGCAAAGAGAACGAATGCAACGCAGAAGAGGTTTGAGCCCCATGTCTTTGTTTATCTCAGGCTTTGTTCAGACTGCAGGCAAATCCGATTTGTTACTCAAATCAGGTCTTGAAGAAGTGATCAGATCGGATTTGTGTCCAGACATCTCCAACGTATCTGCATGAGTTGCTGTGGTAACTACCGTATGCTGATGACGTGACAGTGCAGCGCGGCAGCAGCTCTGTCGCCCCCTAAAGTTCAAAGACTGTTGCCGCTCTGCTAGTAGCAGCTGAGCCGCCCTGATGCACTGCCCTAACTCTGGTCTTGACATCATTGTTGTGTCACGACTCAAAAGACACTTTGAAATCTGATGTGAGCGTCTGGGTTGAGACACATCTGTAGAAATCTGATCAATTGGAATCAAACCACCTTCAAATGTAGCTTCGATCTGATTAATCTGGATTCATTCTGGATCTGAACAAAGCCTTACAGTCATCATGCAAACACATTTCTTCTGATGTGTGTATTCTTCCTCATTTCACCTCTAATTGTATTTGCAGGTAAAGAATGTGTACCAGACCAGTTTCTCAGCTTTCCTGGACTCACTGGATCTTTCAAGATCTGCAGATTTTCCTCAGGTAGGTAATGCGGAGGGGGCGCGACGATTATCACAACAGCTGCTCCACTGTTTGGCTTCACCGTCTGCACTTCACCGTTTCCATTAGTTATCTCTTCCTGCTCGCTGCTGCAATTGCTGAATGTTTGAGTGTCTGACAGCTGTTGGCCGCTGCTGCTCATACGTGTTTGTTTTCACATACATGGTGTCAGGAAAATGTGTACTCAAGTGGGGGGATCCTTTTTAGTGTGTCAGGTAGTATATTGCAGAGGCTAGTATAAAAACAGTGGAGACAGGATGCTACTGTTTGCTGACACAAACACACTCCTCTGAAGAAGGTCACTGGAAATATTTGTTCTGCTGTTAGATTACCCCCAGTAACAGGCAGGTGGTGTGCATTATTTACACAAGTGTGCATAAGTCTCATCATATTAATTCGACCTATGAGTAAGTTGGCTCAGCACAGACGTCTGAGCCTCAGTCTGTTTCCCTGATCTGGTTCCAGACAAGTTGGAGCCTTGCTCGATTTCTGAGATGTTTGTTTTATTTTTTAAATTAAGATCCGAACACTCCAGACTCATCGTGTTTTGTCGCGTCAGTTGGCTGATGTCCACAACAACTACAAGAGTAATATGACCCAGCTCACTTAGGGAAGCGGAAGCAACATAAAACCTGATGTATTTGTTAAAATTTGGTTATTTATTGAAAGAAGTTCAACAAAAAAGAGTGAAATAGACTACAAGAGGGGAAAAGGGCAAGTAATTGCTGCTCAAACCAAAGAAATACACATAAGTCCTTATAACTTCCTAAAAGAAAAGGGCAAAAAAAACATCACTATCCAGTCTTTAACAAACCAAAATATGCTAAATTTAGTCATTTTAAACAAAGAAATTCTCTGAGTGTAATCAGTATTTTAACTATACCTGGCCCAGTCACCCGGTAGTTAACAAGTACCTCATTTAACGACTTAACTCAGGAATTACCGGTCACAATTGATCACAGAGAGGCGTGCCGACAAGCCGAGAGACTCAGCCTCGCTGCGACTATCCGGCTAGCCGTATGTTAATAACTTAATCCCCCCGCAAATTGCATCCTGTGGGTTGGAAAGCCGGACTGGGTGCCACTTAAATCAGTATCCAGTTTGTCAGGAAGCTAGAAGGCGAAGATGACCACGCCTCACCAGCTGGAGACGATCAAGAACAGGGAACCACACACCTAGCTCAGTATACACATAAACACTACAAGAAAAGTTATACATACAAGGAGTGGCGTCTTTGTGGACGATTCAGATTAAAACCAAATTATTGTTGTTCCTTCTTTTTTTGTGGTTTGACACGTGTAATGACACAGTTGTACAAGTCTTCAGGCTGTTTGGAAGTCCTTGCAGATTGTCGTTTAGTTCTGATGAATGAAACCATGCAGTGCTTTTATTTTTCATGTATTAGTAATTTTTTTGCATTTAGCACTTCTGGATTTTGATAAGATGTAGAATTAAATAGAGAACTCTCAAGTAACCACAACCTTTTAATTTTCCCCACAGGTGAACGACCTCAACCAACAGTACGAAGAGCACTACCTCAAGAGTCGAGACATTGATGGGCGGCTGTTTTTTGACGGAGATGAGACTGTTCTTGCACCTAAAGTCGAGATGTAAGTTCTTCTTTAAATTCAACATCAAAACACTGAATAGTGAAAAGAAAAGGAGAGCGTTTAATCATGAATGCTGCGTTCAGATCACAGGTGGAGAGAACGCCAAAGAAAAACCATTCAGACGAAGATACCGTACTCATCCCGCCTCAGACTCCAATCAGGTGAGTAGCTAGCGGTCTCTCACCTGTCCTCCATTGTTTCAATCGTGTTTACCAACAGGAGAAGGACTCAGCACTCATGTTTGTTTTCAGCTGCATCTTTTTTAACAGTTGTACAGTTTCAAACCGTCTCGCCTCAGAGTCTAGTGGCGCTGCTGGCTGCTCAGCCGTCAACTGGTGCATTTGGGAGTTGTAGTTAGGGACTGAAAAAGCAAAATCATATTGTTTTTGGAGTTTCTTATGCATGCAAAGTGCCCAAAGATGGAAATTAAAAACTATAAGATCTAATAAATTCCAAACTAACTTAATAAAGTTTTAAAATCTGGCAGCCTTTTTAAGCTTCTGTTTCAGCTGGTGTGAAAAGTTTAAGATAAACTTTCAGTTTAAATAATTGTTTAAATAGAAATTAAATAGTTTAAATGTTTGGTTTGTAATTATATTACCTTATAACATGACATATATTAAAAAACTATGTCAAACACTGAAGATTGTTCTTGGATCAGGCATATTTCATCGTGTGATTTTTGTTTCAGAGCGGCCATGAACTCCATTCAGCAGTTGAGGGGTGATCTCACCTCCAGTGGGGACCAGCCTTCTACTAACCTGGATACATATTTCAAAGTGGGTCTCCAGATGTGATGCAGCTAATCAAAATGTCCCACGAAAGTGAGTCTCACAAGCTTAATTTAATGTATTTCCTGTTTTCTTGTGTCCTGTGATCAGAATTGCACTGTTGACCCGACGCAGGACGTGCTGAAGCGCTTGGAGACACTCGGACAGGCGTTCAGCCAAAGGTTCGGTCAGGCAGTCGGCCCTCGCTGTATAGTACTCGGCAGACAGGTAGGAACTAACAAGCAGACGGTGAGCAACAATAGCAGTGCTGCTTGTGCTCAAATTATTTCATGTCTGATTTTTCTTTTCTCTTTCAGAGGTTCACCCTCGGTGTCAAACTCTATTACAAAGTCATGGAGGCAATGCTGAAATCGGTATTTGATTTTATTTAATTTATTCAAATATTTTAGTCAATAATTGTTTGCAATCTTCAGATTTAGCCACAAATTAATTTTCTACTATATATCATAAATATAAATATTTTTTAAATTTTCTTTCACTTAGACTACAGACGGTGTCTGACATAACTCTTGTTTTCCCACTCACTGATCTCATATTCTTTATTTTTCAGGAAGAGAAGCGGCTGTCTGTCCAGAATTTCAGGTTTGTGTTCTTCAGTTTTTATTATATCATCGTGTTGTTTGTTAGTTTTAATAGTAAGTGAAGCGTCATTTGCCTTTAAGCTAATTCAGGTCATTCTCATTACAGTAAACTCCTCAATGACTCCACGTTCCACACATCGCTTTTGGCCTGCGCTTTGGAGGTGATCATGGCAACGTATGGAGGTGTGTCCTGTAATACTAAACCTGATATTACTGTGTTACATCTTAGTTATCTGTAATACAGACGAATATTTGGACAAGTCGTAATAATGTTGCTTCTTGTGTTTAGAGAGCAGTTTTAAGACTGGAGGATACAACCATGCTGCTGCTACGGCTGGTGGTGGCGGTGACGCAGCTGATACAAACGTGTGTTTCCCTTGGATTCTTGATGTGGTGAACCTCACCGCCTTTGACTTTTACAAAGTCATCGAGAGCTTCATCAAGGCCGACCCCACCCTGAACAAAGATATCGTGAAACACCTGGAGACCTGCGAGAACCTCATCATGGAGAGGATCGCATGGAGGACGGTCAGTTTGAGCTTTTATCACTATACGGTATTTTGATAATAACTTTATTTATATAGCACCTTTTTTTAAAAAAAAAAAAAAAAAACCCAACAGAGTTTACATCCATACCGTTTTATCATAACTTTTATTTTGTAAAATGAGACGCATTCAGACAGGATTTCCCCTTTCGCTCTCTCTCAAACCGTCGGACACAAACCAAATTAAACTTCTTCGTGTCACTATTTTGCGAGTCAGACACAGATTGAGAAGCTGGGTACATGAAATAAACAAAGCCAGAACACAGCAGGTAGAGTATCAGAGTTTAGTCCGTGAATCCACTTGGATATGGAGGTTCTGCTCTGATTGTCTGATTGGTGGCTGCAGTGTGACAATTTACCAAAAGTTGGATCCAGCTCAACTTCTCTGTAGCAGGTCGCTGCGGCCCGCACTGCTGCAGCCCAAACACGCTACCTGCACTCAAATGAATGGAAAAAACCTGCATTTACGCTGCAGCGCCGGATCCCGTCTGAATGCAGCCTTAAACAATCACTACATGTGAGAAATGTCATCAGTATTTCACAAACACGTTGAAGTTGTTTTGACACAAAACACTGAACAAAAGAACTTCTTCGACCGGACCAGAGGTGCTGCCCTCAGCAGTGTTAACCTAAACACAGAAAACCTGTTCAGCCTAATGCAGCTGATGCCAAAATACACTTTGGGGGGCAGTTTAACTTCTATAGAAGCACAACAGTCCTGGTCCAGTAGCCCAGTGCGCCTAAGATGAAGTAAAGACCTTTTCTTTTCAGTGACGATCTGTATCACTGGCTGCCGCTGCCTCCACCACCAGGCGCCTCTTTGTGTCCCATGCTGCTGGAGAAATAGTAGATGAATGGGTTGAGGCAGCAGTTGGAGCTTGCTAGAGTTAGCACCACGGGGTGCACAGCCTTGGTCACCTTGGCCAGGCCACAGTGGGGCAGCAGCCCCACATGTGTGAGGGTGTATCCCAGGAGGTTGATGTGATAGGGCACGAAGCACAGCAGGAAGACCCCGAGCACCCAGTAAATAACCTTGAGAGTGTGCTGACGATTGTGGCGCTGGCCGCGAGAGCGGTGTCTCGGCTGGCGAAGCACGTTTAGCACTCTGCAGTAGCTGTAGAGAAGCAGCACAGTGGGCAGCAGAAACGAGCCAAAGACTAAGCCCAGAGCTAACAGGATGATGGTGCGGTGGCGTTGGGAGGACGGGTCCAGTAGACAGGGCTCGTGGTGGCGAGCGGCTGCAGAGCGCAGCAGAGGGAGGCCCACGCTGAGCCCCAGCACCAGGCACCAGATCCCCCCACTTACCAACTGTGCGACACGCAACCTGCGGAGTGCTGAAGCCAGTGGGTGCACAACAGCAAAGTAACGGTCCACAGCAATGCACACCAGGAAGAAGATGCCCCCGTACAGGCTGATGTATTTGACGGTAAAAGTGAGGTGGCAGTACGCCGCACCAGCCGTCCAACTGGACTCTCCTGTCTTGGAGGCTCTGGCTTTCTGGTGGTAGTAGTAGATTCTCAGGGGTAGAGAGATGACAAAAAACATGTCGGCAGCTGACAGGCTGATCATGTAGATGGCTGTGCTGTTGATGGTGCAGGGAGACTGGCACAGTCTGCGCAGGGCAACGCCGTTGGTAGCCAACCCGAGCAAGAAGATGACGCTGTAGGACACTTTATAGAAGGTGAAGCGGTAGTTGGTGTCCACAGTGCAGTTAGACAGAGGTGAGAACGGCGTGGCTGGCACATCAGTCATATTCCACGTCTCCATGACCCCAAATGATTTGCTGCTCGCTCTCACATCTGGAGGAAATTATATTGTTCGAACATAAGATGGGAGGAAGAAACCAGGTCAGTTAGCTGGCAAGTAAAAACTTAATGAAGTCACAAATGCGTGCTGTTTTTATGGAATGTAAATTTACAGAGGTGACATGAACACACAGCTAACACAGCTGAATTAATATTTGAAATTCAAGATGACAGACCTGCGAATGCGTTCAATAAAGATTTAACTGCAGCTTCCTGTTCCCATAAAACAAGCAAACATTTAGTTTCATTACATGCAGAGTGTAATACCAGTACACTGCAGTAATTAGACATTTAGTGACGCTCTTAAAGTCATTTTTTTTAGTTTGGACGCTAATATCTGGTTAAACATCTTTCAGTCAGTATTGGGGATACTAATGATCATCTCATTTTACATAATTCTGATGAGTTTAGGCTGTTAGAGGTGCACATCACTGACGTGTAACAGGATCAATGAACTAACATCTGAACAAAACTTTATTAATGAATCAAAGTTTTGATCCCATTTGGATCTTCATCACGTCACTGGGAGACACACCCATATTTATACATTATGCACATCATTAGGCTGACAAGGTGGCAGTTGCGGTTAATCATCCAAACCAGGATGATAAACATATAAAACAACTGATAGACACAGTAAAGTACAAAGCAAAGGGTGCAGAGAAATATTATTTTTATGTTCTTTATTGTCTTTCAAACACTTTGACCTGCTGAAGATCAAAACATTGTCATTCTTAAACTTTTGTGGCGTGGAATAAATGTGCTGGCGTGAGCTTTTCTTTCAATTTAAGCTGTTGAACAACTCAATACAGCTGACTGACGAGTTACAGCTCCCACTGTTATCTTAACACTGATGATATCAAGATAATTTGGCTTTCAACCACACTAATGTGCATTTATTTTGAATACAAGCCCACCGATCTTCAACCTTCAAGTAATCTCTCCACCAACATTTTTTAAATTCTCAGTGATAATATTATTTGTTAAGACATCCCTGATCCTCTAAAGGATGTAGTAAATCTTTCTTTTTCCTCCCTTCCGCTCATATTTTCTTTCTCTTTCAGTGATCTGAGTAAAAACTCCTGTTATAACAATACACTTAAGATAAGATGAGATAAACTTTACTGCTCCCACAGCAGGAAATTCACTTGTTACAGCAGCTCACAATACATAAGGTGGATAAGAAAATACTTATAAATAAGAAATATATAGAAAATTTATCTATCTATCTATCTATCTATCTATCTATCTATCTATCTATCTATCTATCTATCTATCTATCACCAGTATCTGATGAGTAACTGTTGTGTGACGCTTGATCTTTTGCCTTTATTATTACAACATTACTCATCTTCAGATAATCTTCATTTAAACCCCAAGTAGACGATACAGTTAATTGCTTGATTTTTATAAAAAAAAATGTTCTAATCGATTACATACTGAACATGTGGGCATAATTAGTACAACTGAGGAGACATATTGAAACAAAGCTTCATCACTCACCACTATCAGCGTCTCAGCGATGCAGTGACCGTGTCGGGATGTCGGGAAGCTGAAAGAGTGCAGATGCTCCTGATTTGAAACAGTTCACGCCTCCTCTCCTCTCCTCTCCTCTCCTCCACACACTTTCTTCTTCCTGCCACCTAATTTCAGCTGATTTAGTCAAAATATTTAATGAGCTTCAAACGATCACTAGTTTAGCTTGAGGACTGGTTAGTTTTCTGATTTTAACCAGCTAGTTCTCTCATTGAATTAAAGTTGGTGATCAGTATTAAAATTAAGATTGTTTCATTACGGTGGGAGTCATGTTTATGGCTGCTTGTTAAAAAACCTACACGAATGATTGGAGTTAATCATTAACTAGATTTGTCAGCCAGCTGACGAGCAGTAATTCATACAGCGGTGCAGCTTGATGAACTTTGTGCCTGAAAACATTCAGGACAAGGCTTTAGACTCTGATGAACAATTTTATTGTATCTATATGTTTGTCTTTGCAGTAATTCACTGATCATCCACATCAGATTTATGCATACTCTCCACAGTAACTGAGGCAGTGTTGAAGGAGGTTGGGACAAAATCGCTGCAGCTGTGGACAAAAGCTGCTTTTGTTTCTGCTCTTTTGTTCAACAGTTTTAAAGTATATTTCCACCAGGTGCATGACGGGAAATAAGCTCAAAATGAATCTGGATTTGCGGTCTTTGCAAAAATCATAAAAACTTGACACACTGTCTCCAGACGTGAGAGGGTATCAAATTTTTAAATCTTTTCAAAGGTTTCTTGTGAATGGTCAGCATTAATACACACCACAGGGACATTGTGAGACAAATTTGAATTAGATAGAAAAATAAAAAAACAAATGAAAGACACAACATGTGACTGTTACAGTGAAATAATTGCTTAAGATTTATTTTCCAGCGCACAAAGAATAAATCTTCATGTTATGATTATCATTACAAATGGAAATGAGATGTTGTTTTTCTTCCAGTTTAATTAAATAAACCGTCTTTGCACATGCTAAATTATATTAATATGATCATCAGCTGTCATGGTCATGTCAACAGAATCACTTTTTCTGCACTGAAACTATTAATCCAGTCAAAATATTTAATTTGTGTCGGGTGGAGAAAGTCCAGCTGCATCCTGACTGTGATCATGTTTGTCCAAACATGGAAAACATTGAGACATTAGAAACTAACTAACTTTGCCAGATTTAAGTTTATACTCTGGATTATTCCCCGGGTCTGTTTTTAGGATTGCAGTAACCACCCCTGTGCTCTATTTTGTAAACGTACTTCACCGTCAAGAGGCATGTTGTTGCTCGCCTGCTTCAATTTTTTCACAATCCTTCTCAGCGGTGGTGCAGCGGTAGTGATAAGTCTGTCCTTGTCAGTGCAGACCCCTCGGGCTAAGCCTGTCAACAGGAATGCGGTAGCGCTCGGTCTTGCAGCACATTGCTTTTACAAGAAGGAACAAATATTCAAGCTGCACCGTATTTCATTTACAGCGTGAGCTCAGTTTGGCTTCAGTCACTTGCACTGTTTACCACCAACAGGAAGATTAATTTCTAACCTCTAAAGAGTTTCATAAACTGCATGAAACACTATCAGGATTACTGTGACATCATGTTTTTTTTACACAAAGATATGACCATTCATTATAGATAAGTCCTTTGGCAGCATAAGTGCTGCGTTGGCCAGTCAAATATTGACCACACCTGTGATCTACATTTTGAATTTTACTGACTCATTGTGCATTCATGGCATTGGCCAACTGCAGTGCCTGTAGCTGCTGCTGCCAGTACCTGTATGACTAATAGGTCAAGGTAATCATCTCTTTATGTCACATATTTCACAACTCAACCAAGTATTTCAAACTCAAAAACCTTTTAAAGTCAATTACTTTTATTCACTTTCATTATAAGGAAAGCTGTTATAGAACATGTTGCTCTATAAAGTGCTTAAAAGCCCGAGTGAGGCTACTTAGAAACTGTACACTACATTACATAAACAGAGTTGTAATACTGGTTCAGCATTGCTGAAGTAGAACCTTCCTAAAAGAGATAAAACTACAATTACAATGTCTCCTGTGCAAAAACTGATCATCATTTGCAGCACCATGTATGTGACTATGGCTTACACACCTGTCATTTCCACTGAAACACATTATAAAGTCATTTCCTGACAGTTTTACACTTGTGAGCTGTGACTTTCAACCCTGATAAAGGGTATTTACACTACAACAAACTTGAAACTTTCAAATGCTTGACTTGTTTCACTCTGAACGACGATCAGTCGCAGTCTAAACCCTCTGGGTGCTTTGCGTGCTGTCCATCTGTAGTCTTTCGAACAGCTTGACACCGTTATGCCATGCTGTGGACTTGCGTCTGATGGAGCTCTGAATCGTCTCCGACGTGAAGTAGTAAATGACCGGATCAAAACAGCAGTTGGTCACTGCTATGCACAGAGCGACGGGGTAGATGGTTCTGACCACATATTCAGCGTTGCATCCTTTTAGGATATTGGAGCGTACCAGGGCGTAGAACATGAGATTGACGTTGTAGGGGATGAAACAGAAGCAGAAGATGAGCAGATGCACGATGATCATCCTCAAGATTTTGGCCTTGTTGAGGCTGCCCCCACGACTGATGGTTTGGGGTTTCCTCAACGTCCGTAGCACCATGACGGAGCAGAAGACGTTGATCATCAAAGGGATGATGAAGCCCACAGTTTCGATGAACACCACCACCTTGGACAGCTCGGCTTTCCACTGTTTTTTGGAGTAGTTTTCAAAGCAGTAGCTTGAGTTGGCGTTTTTGGGTGAAGTGGTATCCAAAAGAAACCCAGTGGGAATACTTCCAGAAAGAACCATCACCCACACTGTGCAGCAGGCCAGTTTGGCATTCCTCTTAGTACGAATAGTTTGGGACCGAAACGGGTGCACAATGGCCAGGAAACGGTCCACACTGATGCAGGTGAGGAAGAGGATGCTGCCATACATGTTGGTGTAGAACAAGGCCACAGAGATCTTGCACAACTCATTTCCAAACATCCAATCGCGTTTAACGAAGTAAACGATCCGAAAAGGCAGGCTGAGGACGAAGAGAGAGTCCGAGACGACGAGGTTTATCATGTATGTCGTGGTCTCATTGCGCAGTTTCAGGCTACAGCCAAAAATATAAACAGCCACCATGTTGAAGAGAAGTCCAACCACAAACACCAAGCTGAAAACGCAGCTGTACAGCGTGTACTTGAAGTCATCACTCTTGTTACAGTTGTGATTTTGAATGTAGTTCAGTGGCGCTTGTGTAGAGATGTTATACATTTTTAGACCTGGAAAGTTTGGAGTATTACACAGTGATGAAATAGTTGTCCTACTTTACTTGTCAGTCATTCAAAGAAACGTGTTAATCCAACCATGTGCAGCAGGCGGGAACAATGACATTTCCTTCGGGTAGAAAAAACGGTACTGAAATGCTGAAGAAAAGCTCCGTTTGTGTGGTTTTATGTTATGAAAAGCAGAGAAGTGAAAGTACACAGCAACTCCATATAAAAATACTTGCATCAGTATCCAAAGTCCTTCACTGTCCAACAAAAAGTGGTCCTCCACAGTCCAGTCGTCCTCCACAGCTGAAATGTTATCCTGTTTTTTGAAAGAAGGGTCATGTGCCTCTCTTCGTGAACAGTCGAGTGCTTCTTCTTTTTCTTTCTTTCTTGTTTTCCTGTCTGTTCCTGCTGCTGCCCTGGGGGGCGTTACTCTTAAGGTTGAGAAGTCTTGCAGGCTCGTAAATCAGAGATCCGGCAGGCAGCCGGCTGAAAAGATAGAGACTCCACCACAAACTCAAAGGGAGGTGCCTCCATGGAGCAGGAGGGCGGGTGCAAAGTCCTCACATTGCTGCTTTGTTTTTGTACTCATATTTTTGAAATTTGAATAATGATATAGTAGTAGTAATAGTAATTTTTGAGCTTTCTACTAGATTCCGAACATTTCTTAACTGCTGTTTAGATCTCAACTTTTTCTTTATGTGACTATGACTTCTTCAATTACATAATCAGGTAACGTTAGAGACGTTAAACCTGAATCTGGGTTTGTCAGTGAACTCAGGACTGTTGAGCAATGATGTTACAACACCTAATAAAACTTTACCCTCATACATATCATTATACGTCACTGATTTCTGTTGAAGCAATCAAATCCCGAATGTACTTTTGAAATGTGTCTGTGGAGTCAGCCGGGCGTGGTATGTATGACATGAAGAATGTGCTCATAACAAGTCTACACCTGCAGCCACTTTGTAAACCTATGTAGTAAACTACACCTACTTCCTGTTTGATCTCATGCCCAATATTTTTTCCTTGTTTGTAAATGCTGAGGCTCATGTTTTGATAAAAATGTGTTTGTGCCCTCAGGTAAGGTGAATTTCCACAGTTGTCACTGATAATCTGATTGTACAGGGAGTGTGCTTAAGTAAGAGGAACAGATGTGTTATCAGTCCAGGATAAAATTTAACGGTTTAACGGTTTTTGTGAAGGGAATTTATTTTTCGCGCTCACGCTGATCATAAAACATCCTACCAACCCTGGTAAAACTGTTAAAATAGCCGAACAAATTACAGTTTGAAAAACTCCAAACTTGACCAGACGAAACTTTAATCTATTTATTTTATAAATTTATATACACGTGAGTGATGTCCAGATGAGGGAGCTGTCACACGCTCACAGAGGTGGGAAGATCTCGGCTAAATTATTAACAGACAAATTGTTCCAAACGTGTTTGTTTCTTATTGAATATCATCTAAACTACTAACTCTTCATTAAATGCATGAAGCCTGACTCTCTTTATACACACTGCACACACAAACCTTCGCATATTTTTCTATGCATCACTTTCGAAGCGTGTACAATAACCAACACCACTGGGTAAACATGCAAACATAATAATGCACTGAGTATCCTAATCCCTTCCCTCCGCCCTCTCAAAAATAAATACTTAGACAAGACAAACCAAACAAAGAAAGAACAAGGACAATGTACTTTAAGTGTATAAAGACAAACAAGGACATACAACCTATAGATCCTTGTACACGCCCTTGTACTTATATAAGAAATTAAACAATTTAATCTAAACAAAATTGAAACACAAAACCAGCTAAAACAAAAACGGTGACATGATATTTCTATAATTTATGTTGTATTTATATCCTTAAAGAATCCAGTATACAGCAGTATTCATTTCTTGTCAAAATATGTTTGTTTGTTTTATCAGTGCTCTGCATTTTATTTAAGATCTAACTGAAGTCATGAGTTTAGCTCCAAAACTGATTTTTGTGAAGGAATTAATCGAAATTCCAGAAACTTTTCATTGAATCACAGATGCATAAATGTTCCTTCTTTAGTTTTACATCGAGGATTATCTGTGAATCGTGACAGAATAAGAGCCTGCATGTGTTTCCGTTTACTGTGAAGAAAAAAAATATTTTAAGCAGGCGTGGGGGCAACCTCAACAAGTAGTTTTAAGATTTGACCTGTTTCACTTCATGTGAAGATTGTGGCAAAACTGCCATCGACACCAATGCTGGTTCACTTGTGAATATGTTCTCTTCACTGCGGTTTTCTAAATGTCAGTAAAGCAGCAGAAGTTTCATTATCTGATCGATTGTTATGTGATAAAATTCACCCGTTCGTGTTCAGATCAGATTAAACGCAGAGGACTGAAAGGCCACAGGTACAAACAAAACAAAACTTTGAACCGCTGACGGATGTTATGTTGAATTGAACTCCAGTTATAACTGCATGTAGTAACTCTCAGTATGTGTGTGTCTGCAGGGCTCGCCGCTGTTTGAGCTGCTGAAACAAGAGCATGAAGGCGGAGCGGCAGAGCAAGTGGAGCCCTCAGCTAGTTTCAACCAACCGCTGCAGCACAACCACACCGCAGCTGACCTGTGAGTGAGGATGTTACAATCGGCATCTACACCACTGCATGCCACTAAAGTCTACACACTGGTCCTTTAATGTTTGTGTTTCTCCATCCTCTCAGATATTTGTCCCCCATGCGTCCGAACGTTCGCATCTTGCCACCCCAGTCTCCGGCCACGCCCAGCTCTCAACCTTCCTCTCAGCCTCCTCAAGCTTCGACCCAGCCTGCCGGCCAGAACCCGCGTCTCCCAAAGTCTAACTCCCTCAGCCTCTTCTATAAGAAATGTAAGATGTCGTTCAACTGTTCCAACATTTTTAATTAATGCAGATATAGAAGTCAAAGTTTCTCTGGATAACTTCTGGAACAAAACGCTCTCTCTGTAGTGTACCGCCTGGCCTACACGAGGCTGAAGATACTCTGCTCCTACCTGCTGCCCTCCCACCCTGAACTGGAGCCCATCATATGGACCCTGTTCCAGCACACCCTGCAGCACGAGCACGAGCTGATGAGAGACCGTCACCTCGACCAGGTAACCTATAACTTTACTTAGTCTCGGCATCTCTTTCCTCATGTTTTCCTGTTTGTTTTCTCAAACTGCTTCTCTCTTGTAGTTGATGATGTCGGCCATGTACGCCATTTGTAAAGTGAAGAGTGTCGATCTGCGCTTCAAGACCATCGTCACAGCCTACAAGAACATGCCCAACACCAGCCAAGAGGTCTTTAATGTTAATTATTGTTTGTTTTTTTGCTGTTTCAGTTGTGTTGAACTACTTTTAACCTTCTTTGCGCCTCTCTCTGTCTCAGACCTTTAAGCATGTGTTGATCACTGAGGGACACTATGACTCCATCATCATCTTCTACAACCAAGTGTTCATGCAGAAGCTGAAAACCAACATCCTGCAGTACGCGTCGACCAGGGTGAGACACCTGCTCCACGAGGAGCTACACTTTGACTTTAATAATATGCACCGATGTCAGATAAATGTTCACGGCCTCTCATTGTTGTTGTTTTTGTTTTCGTAGCCGCCCACCCTCTCGCCGATCCCACAAATACCACGCAGCCCGTACAAGTTCCCCAGCTCACCTCTGCGCGTGCCTGGGAGCAACAACGTGTACATCTCCCCGCTGAAAAGCCCACGCATGTCCCCGAGTATCATGACTCCTCGCACCAGGTGAGTCGAGCATATTCATATTCAGAACTTAAGTCATCAGCTGGACTTGATACAAATTTCTCACGTGTGTTTTTTGCCTTTAACAGAATGCTGGTATCGATTGGTGAATCTTTTGGGGTAAGATCCTCTTTTGTTTAGCACATTAAAATGTATGAATTTTCTTTCCCCCATTTACTCACACACTTGTTTTTTGGGGGGTTTTTTTCACAGCTGGCCAATCGTTTCCAGAAGATCAACCAGATGGTCAACAGCAGCGACCGCTCCTTTAAGAGAACACTGGATCTCGACGCCACTCCAAAGCCTCTGAAGAGGCTACGTTTCGATGTGGACGGGCAAGACGAAGCCGACGGCAGGTTGGTCATAGATGGTGTTTTTAAGATAAGATAAGTGTGGCGGAGCAGCTCCGTCACTTACTGCGGCAAGCGCACACACAGACACACATACTACACATCTTTCCCCCGCTCCCTTCTGTTCCGTGGTAAATGGTCATGACAACACACACATCCCTCTTCCCCTCACTGTACAATAGCACGGCCAAGGGTGCACACTTGGCAGCTCTAGTTCAGGTATCCATACACTCAGACAGGTGACATAAGGTGACAGTGGTGGGATGGCAAGTCAGAAAACGGCTCCTCTATCTTATTAAGGAGAGATCTTACGTTCCCCTGTGATAACAGACTCCTTGTATGTACCGTCTTTTCTGCTCCTGGTGCTTAGATCCAGCTCTCCATCCACATCTCCAGCTCTTCACTTCAGCAAGTGTCTCCGGTCTTTCCACAGATATTATGTTGGCGCTAACAGCTGTCTTAGAGTGCAGTGGGTCACCAGATGTATCATGTATATGTGACAGAAAAAGGCAAATCATTAATCTCTATAGTTACAAGTCCATGTTTGGATTAGTGCCGATAAAACATGAAAAAATGTAAAAATACATAAAAGTGTTCAGAGCTGCTGTAACTGGCTGTCATCCATGTGCAGCCATGGCAACATCTGTCACATTTGTCGGAGCATATTTAATAAACATCAGGTCAAAAACACTCACTCACTTTTTTTTAATTTACAGCAAATCTGGAAGAGACTCCACACTGATACAGAAACTTGCAGAGATGAGTAAGTGAAAACCGGTTTATATATATTTCACACTTCTTCACGTGTTCTTTGGATGTTCCTTTAACATTTTGATGATTTTATTTTGTCCTTCAGGCTCCACTCGGAGTCGCATGCAGGAGCAGAAGATGAAGGAGGACGCAGAATCAAGGAAGGAGTAACTCGTTAAAAACCTACTGAACTGGCCTGCACTGTTTATCACAGCGTGAACTTCCTGTTCACACACACTCCTGTACGTTTAGTATCGGATTTTATTTTGTATTTAACTTTGAGGAGTAATATGTGAATATAGAGGACTTTCCTCTTTTGTGTTGATGCTTTAACTGAGTGTTTTAACTGAATAATGGTCGACGCCGTTGAATTTAATTTGAGTTTTGATAAGTTGCAGAGTAAAGGCTTAAATTCCACCGGGCACGGAATGGCCGGAGCTGATCGCGGCCATTCCTGTCATATGTTTCAAACCCCACCAGAATCGCTGCGGTCCGTTTAAGAAGCGGCGCTCCACGGAGAGAATACGTGGCTATTCTACGCCACGAGCAGCCTGCATCAATCTGCACATAGCAGCTTGGCTATGTGCAGCTGACCGGAAGTCAGACAGAGAAACGACATCTAGTAGATTTTCAAAATAAAACACCCTGTGCAAATTGACAAAAGGGAAACAATTTAACTACATAGCATATTTTCATATTTAGAAAATTTACAAAATCTGAGCAAGTTAACAAAGTTTGGCAGGCAAAACACTAAAATGCTCCTGGTGGGGTTTGAAGTCGCGTGGAGAGCAGCCTAAAACTGACGCGCCTGGTGGAGTTTCGGTGTCAAGTGTTTTGTTTTTAAGAGTGGTATTAATTTGTGGCTGTTAAGGAATCATTGTTTTCACTCACATGAATGTTCTCGAGTGGTGAGATCCACTGCTGGTTTTCTTCTTGTTGTTAAATAATTGGTGGAGTCTCACCACCATCAGGACTTTCACGTGTTTTTATTTTCAGATTTTGACATTTCATAATGTTTCGATGATGATGCAGCGCTCCAATTGTTTAAATCATGATGACTCTCCCTAGAACAGGATTAAATGTCAGCAGCCACTTGAGGGAAATCAACGTCCTTTCATGCTGCAGTTTTACTTTTAAAATGATATTTTTACTTGGGGTAACATCTTGGGAAAGTGCCATAAAGTGAGATTGATTGTTTTACAAATCAAATATTGCTTGAAGGAAAATCCTTGCCCTCATCATTTCAAAGGATTTGGTTACACGTAACGCTTCTCTTTGGTGTTTTATAGTTTTACTTTTTGGCAGTACAAACACCTCAACTAACGGAGTATTTTTCATATTCTCAGTCACAATTTTTTCTACACATATGTTCAGTTTAATGTTTGAAAATTCAGAGAAAAGTACAGTGAGATAGAGTAAATGAATATGTGGGCTTCACCCCAGAAAAAAAGAAATATTGCTAGAAATGTCGGTTTACCAGAGTTTTTAAATTAAAATGTGTTTATATTGTACTTTATTGAAGTAGTTTCTTGAAAGTGTAGTAAATATTTCTTTTGAAAATATTTTGTTTTGGGACTTCTTCGCATCGCTGTCTCGACATGCAGGTATTCTTTGGAAATCAGTGGTCATGGTTGACGTCTCTGTCTGTCTGTGCTTTCAACAGCATGTAGTGATTAACAAGCTGATAGACCGAACACGCTGTTTTTTTGTTTGTTTTTAGAGAGGATTGTTTTATTGTGTTCCAGTTGTATATACACCGTCTCACACTGTCTGGTTCTGTTCTTGGTTCATGGAGACTCTTGTGAAGATCTCCTTTGGAGGTAAATACCATTGAGTGTTTGTTATGAAAATGAATCTGAGTTAATCTTTCTCAGGAATCTCATCCCACGTTTCCCAACAAAAAGATGATTGTAAAATCTGTTTTAGGAACTTTAACTTATGACACCTGCATACCCTCATCCTTTAAGATCATTTGTTATTGATTATTATTGATAGACGACAGTTTAGACCATCTCCTCATTGTGTTTACAACCAGAAAAATTCTGTGTTTTGTTTTGTTTTTCTATCACGAACCAATAAAAACCAGAACTTTGACAGAACATAGATTGGTATCAGTCATGTTTTATTACCTCCATCCATTTTCTGTAACCGCCTATCCTCATCAGGGTCACGGTGGGGCTGGAGTCTATCCCAGCTGACTTAGGGTGAGAGGCGGGTACACCCTGGACAAGTCGCCAGCTCATCACAGGACACACATCGTAGAGACAAACATCCATTCATACCTACGGGCAATTTAGAGTGACCAACTAACCTATAAAGTGCATTTCTTTGGATTGTGGGAGGAAGAACATGCAAACAGAACAGCCATTTAATCACATTGTACCTGTTCATATGAGACACCTGTTAATGGAAAACACACATCCTGTCATACTAACGGCTTACATATGTACATGCAGTTACCTTATGTACTCTGGCTGTAGCTGGGTGAGTTGAACTCTCTGGGTCTGTCTGACCATGTTACTTTGATTCACTCTAAACTCCCTAAAACACCTAAACGTCCTCATGTGTGTTACATCCAACCTGATTTGCCTTAATCAGGCCTGGAAATAAGATTATTATAGGACATTGATAAACAATAAATAAACACATTCAAACCTCTACCACAAATATTTGTGTACAATGTATATATATAGTAAATCCCAGTTAAAAAAAATTAACTGATGGGGATTATTATGCCTGATTTTAGGGTTTGCTGCAGCACCTTTACATCCCATGTCCATGATTTCAGTCGCAACAAGGAGCTTTCAGTCTATAATGGCCCTTTTTCTCCCTCTGCTGTACAAAATTATGCACACAAGAGTCGGCCTCTAGCGAGGCTTCACTCTCACAAAAGATTACAGTTGAGTAAAATGTAAAAAAAGGCACTGTGCTGGATTCATTAATGTGTAACATGATAATCTGTATTTGAGTTAGGTTAGATCTATGGTTTGAAAGCACCAACACTCTGATAGACAACCATTTCACACAACATTTGCATTTTACAAGAACCTGCTGATAATGGCACAGTCTGTGTGGTAAAGTAAATACAGATTAAACCCATCAGCACACATACAGTCAGTGCTGGAGGAAGTATTCAGATCCTTCACTTCAGTAAAAGTACTGATCCTGCACTGTACAAGTGAGAAGTAAGTGATAAAATGACATGACAAGGTAGAAGGTAAAAGTAACTAAAATGTTTAAGTATTACATGTAACAGTATTAAAGCAGTAAAATATCCCCTGTGACTGTTCTACTATATCTGATCTCATTAGATTATTCAGACTCATGCTTTAAGGTAAAAGCAGGATTTTACTGTTGTAGTTGGTTGAGGTGGAGCTAATTTTGAACTACTTTGTATCGACTGCAACCCTTCATTCTGCATTCATCAGCTGATTATTTTCTCCATGAATCGATTGTTTGGTTTGTAAAATTTAAGAATATAACTCTTCTCGAAGAAAGATGACGTGGACTACTGACAACCTTCACAGATTTCTCAAATTTGGTCTTTAGTACAGTACTTAATATAACATCTGACAGTGATAAAGTGCCCTTAAACATTATCAGAGAAGCTCAAGAAACCACGTAGATAGAAAAATAACTTCACAGGAGCCTCGAGACAAAAATAGAAATGTAATTTTAGTAACTGGACTGAAATGAGAACTTCATGAAAAGAGAGTCATGAAAATAAATCAGTGCATCTTTTTCTTGCAGCTCGTTGTTTTTGTCTCTGATGTGAACTCCCTCCATCTCCTCTGGGGAGAAAACGAAGACAGCTGCTGCCTGTTCGGTAACAGCTACCTTAATTGTACCATGGCACTGTTTCCAATGGGGAGACCAGAGTTAATTCCTGTTTGAACGCAGAAACAGTTTGGTTTGAGCCCAGCCAAGCGTGAAACACTTTGAACCGGTTATGTTTTAATTGGCTTTGCCCCATGGGTGGAGACTGAAGTGTGTTATTGAGTTTGTGGGTGCTGATTTCATGCAGTCAGTTGGTAGCACATGATCGCAGGGCACCAAAGTGTTCAGATCTTACATTAGGGCTGCTACTGATAACTGTCTTCTTCATCTCTGAAGCTCAGAAAAGCTCACAAAAAATATATTTCATGTGTCCAGAGAATGTGATTCTGTTGTTGCTTTAGGATCACTCCTCAAAATTGTGCTGTTTTTCTTCAGGAATGGAAAACCTCACGGTAAGCAGAACTTTATTCACATGTGTTTTGTAGAGTTTGTCGTTCAGTAGATCAGATTTTAAAGAAATGTCTTGTAACAAGGCTGAAATGTGTCTCCATTCATGCACTGATTTGTTGGGTCATTATTGGTTTTATTCTTGGGTCATCCCTTAATTTTCTCACAGAATCTTAACACTGTCCAAGCTGTAATTTCCTCTTTCCCTGACCTGACACAGTTTTATAAAAATGTGTGAATGCACATCTAATCCTGCTGTTAACTGTCCCGTCCCTCAGCCAGAACAATGGCGCGAGATCATGAACAAGAAGATGCAGTTCCCCCCGGAGCTCCTCAGTGCCATTCAGGAAGGGAAAATACAGCTGCTGCGAGGACTGCTGAAGACCGGTGATGGCATCATCCGTCAGCTGGATGAGTCCGAGGACCGCCAATGGAGGGAGGCTCTCAACTTGTCCATCCGCCTGGGCAACGAGGGCGCCATGGACGCCCTCCTGCAGGGGGTCAAGTTTGACTTCCGGCAGATTCACGAGGCCCTGCTTGTCGCTGTGGACACTAACCAGCCTTTGGTGGTGAAGCGTCTGCTGGACCGCCTGGACCAGGAGAAAGGCAACAAGATGGACGTGCGCTCCTTCTCTCAGGCCATCTTTGACCACTCCATTGACAACTCCCAGTTTGCCCCTGGTGTGACTCCTCTGACCTTGGCCTGCCAGAAAGACCTGTATGAAATAGTCACCATGCTCACCCAAAAAGGTCACGAGATCTCATGGCCTCATAAGATATCCTGTGCTTGTCTGGAGTGTCGCAATGGCCGCCAGTACGATCTCCTTAAGTTCTCCTTGTCTCGCATTAACACCTACCGTGGCATTGCCAGCCGGGCCTACCTGTCCGTCACCTCCGAAGACGCCATGCTCCGAGCTTTCTCTCTCAGCAGAGAGCTCCGCAAGCTCTCACAAAAAGAGCCAGAGTTCAAGGTGTGAGGACATTTGTAGATTCTTTCTTTCAGTTCTTGTTGGGTGTTTGTATTGTTACTTGACTCTCTCTTGGCTCTCTCCTGCAGCCTCAGTACCTGGCGCTGGAGCAGCTTTGTCAAGATTTTGCCGTTGAGTTGCTGGGCATGTGTCGCAATCAAAGTGAGGTGACCACTATCCTGAACAGCTGCGGAGACGAGAGCCAGGATGCCTTAGACGAGCAGGCCTTTGAGGAGGGAATACCCAACCTGTCACGTCTGCGGCTCGCTGTCAACTACAACCAGAAGCTGGTAGCTAGAGGCAGAAACCACTGTCAGTCATAGATGAGTTAAAGAAGACCTGATCCATAATTTGTCTCTTTTTGTGCAGTTCGTGGCCCACCCAATCTGCCAACAGGTGCTGTCATCTATCTGGTGTGGGAACCTGGCGGGCTGGAGAGGCAGCCGAACTGCCTGGAAGCTGTTTGTCTCTGTGGGGATCTTTCTCACCATGCCCATCCTCTGCCTCGTCTACTGGATCGCACCCAAGTCAAAGGTGCATAAATCGTAGAGAGATTCTTATTGAGAGACAAAACAGGACGAACGCTTGTGTGTGTGTGTCTTATCTTCTTTTGTGTTTTCACCAGGTAGGAAAGATACTGAAGATCCCAGTGATCAAGTTTCTCCTCCACTCAGCCTCCTATCTGTGGTTTCTCATCACGTTACTCGGAGAATCAATAACAATGGAGATCTATCGAGACAAATTTGCTTCCAGGGAGCAGAACATCCTGCACAGCTCCTTCCACATGGTGTGGGTGGTCGGTGGGTTCGCTCTCTCTGTTTTTGTAACTCCCTTCAAACTCATTAAAGCCAGGTTGTAGTGTTTACACTATGCTGTCTCGTGTAGGGTTCTTCTGGTACGAGTGTAAGGAGGTGTGGATCGAGGGGCTGCGGAGTTACTTCCTGGACTGGTGGAACTGCTTGGACGTGATGGTGCTCAGCATGTACCTGGCGTCTTTTGCTTTACGTGTGCTTATCATGCTCAAAGGTTACTTCCTCTGTAATGACCAAAACGGTGCAGAGGAGTGTGCCTACTTCACTCAGACTGGTGAGAAAATGATCATTCAGATCAGATCATTCATCAGGAGGACTGTTTGCAGATTAAGTTCTTCATGCTGAGCTGGTGTGTTGGTTGTGTGCAGTGCGTCAGGACTGGCATCAGGAGGACCCCCAGCTGATTGCAGAGGTGCTGTTTGCGGTGACCAGCATGTTGAGCTTCACGCGGCTGGCGTACATCCTGCCAGCCCACGAGTCCCTGGGAACTCTGCAGATCTCCATAGGAAAGATGATTGATGACATGATGAGGTATGGATACTTTTTGTCTCATCTATATATATACACTGACAGAGCCTGTAATAATGTTTTTTTTTAAAAATCTTTTTTAGATTCATGTTTATATTGATGATCATTGGAACAGCCTTCCTCTGTGGCATCAACAACGTCTACGTTCCTTATGTCATCTCTCCACATCTTGGCAGGTAAGAATGTGAGATCTTCTTGTTTCATCTCAGTGGTTCACATACAAGCATTCAACTTTATCCATCAGCTACTCTGCTACAGTTGCAGATAAGCCCAAAGAAAATATACCAGTCTTGAACATCAGTCCAAAGATGTGCTGACTCTGTGCGGCTGCAAATATGACTTCTAAGCTTTGTTTAATTATTTAATTTCAAACAATTACATTTTATTTATATAGCGCCAAATCATAACAGAAGTTAACTCATGACACTTTCCATATAGAGCAGGTGTTGATTGGGGAAACAGCTAATAAAAATGGATCCAAGTTGAATTCTAGTGAATATAAAGGTTCACTACATAAATCAGACTCATCTAAGTATCACTCTGTTTTTTCCCCTGATCAGTCTGCTGTGTCTCTATGCTCCCCCAGTGGGGCCTACCCACAGTTTGAGAACCACACAATGTCAACATGTGGTTCAACAGGAAGTTACATGCTGAAAATACTTCACCTTTGGTCACAGTGACTAACTAGAGTCTTGTGGTCACTGTGACGTTGCCATAGTGCCAGCAGAGACTTTGCTATTCCCAGAAGTCTTCAGCCTTTATGAAACTTGCCATATTAGAGCTAGACTGAGCCGCTGTATCAGCTGATGTCAGCTTACTGCAGATTTACTGGTGTTGGCATATATGTGAGAGGTCAGCTACAAGACATATATCATCATCATCATATCATTTAGATCAGTGTTGCAGTTATATTGTTTGACAACCAGAGAGCACTAATGAATGTCTGACAGGTGTAAAATGTCCTGTTCAGTACAGATGTATACATGAAACGTTTGTGTATTTGAATGTTTTCATGACAAAAGTAATATCATTATTATTAATAAATATCTGTATCAGTCTCAAAATCCAGTTCCAACATTTGTCCCTAAAACAATACTTAAATAACAAAGTACAATAATGTTAAAAATATTTGTTTGAGACTTTTAATCAGAACTTATTAATTAGGGCAGTAAATCGAACAAATTAAGTCAGATGGCTAACACAGGCACGTTTAAGATAAGAAGCTGGCCATTACAATTGTCTTTAGGTTTCCGTAGAATGAGCTCTTCTTATTGACAAACGGATCTTTTCTATGGAGTGCACCATGTTTGACCTCCATGTTTCTACAGTAGGCCAGAATGGACAAACCAATCACTGGCTTTAAATAGCGCATTTTCTCTAAATCCTACACACCGAACCTTTAATGTGCCCAGAAAAGTCTTGATTGAAAAGATTGAAAAATCGAAGTGGTGACAGTTTTTGTAGTGGACAGTACACTTTTCTTCAGATGACGAGTGAAATTAACTCCCCGGACGCTTGTTAACACTCTCCACTGCACTGCTGCAGGTTTAATGAGACGTTCCACTTCTTATTCTGGACCATGTTTGGCGTGGCCAACCAGGACTATGTCGACATGCCGCAGTTTGTGTTGGCAGAGTTTGTAGGACGGATTCTGTACGGCATCTTCACTCTCGTCATTGTCATCGTCCTGCTCAACATGCTTATTGCTATGATCACCAACTCCTTTCAGAAAATTGAGGTAATTAAAGGTATTTTTTATTTCACACCTGCAATAAAAACACAAAAAGATTGACCTCTCAACATTTTTTATTTCAGGATGACGCAGATGTTGAGTGGAAGTTTGCCCGGTCAAAGCTGTACCTCAGTTACTTCAGAGAAGGCCTCACCATGCCTGTGCCGTTCAACATCATCATCTCACCCAAAGCTCTCTTTTATATCTTGAGGTGAGCTCTTAAAATCCAAAACACCTTCAACCTGCAAAGACACTGAATTGTTCATCTCTGTGTTTTTCAAATTCTGCTCTAGGGGTATCTTTAGACGACTCTGCTGCTGCTGCACTTGTAACTCTGAGAAGAACTACCCCCCTATAGCCTCTATGGTAAGTGTATGTGCTCACAAATAGGAAAAAAAATAACATGCCTCTAAATATGCTTTGCTGAAATATGTGGTGTTTTTAAATATGTGTTTTAAGGGCGGTAGCGGATCTGACGACCAGTTACCTTACCGGCAGCAGGTGATCAGAGCTCTGGTGCAACGCTACATTGAGTCAGCTCGCAGGGAGTTTGAGGAGACCAAGAGGAAAGGTAACCAACAAAACTGTCAAAATTCTAAACTTTATGATTTTGATATTATAAGATAATATTCAATAAAAAAAGGCATACAAAATGTACTGATAGGAGTGCTTCCTGGACTTAAATTAAATGAAATTAAGGATATGAACATTTTCAACTATGTAAAAGAAGAACCAAGCAGAGTGCCGAGCTGTGAAGCCGTTTTGGCACAGTGGCCAACCCGTGTAATGTCTGTCTGTTGCGTAATGTGCAGAGCCTCAAAAGATAGTTCCCCATAACTGAGCAGCTTCCATAAACGGTGCCCCACCTCCAACAACTTTGTATCTAGTTCCCTTTATACTTCCATGTGCCTCCTTAGCCAAGTGTAAACCCACGGTAACGTCACCCACAACCATTTTAAAGCCTTGAGTTTGGCAATATGACCTTCGCCATCTTGTTTTTTTTTCAAAATAAGAAATTAGACATGTTAATAAATATCTGCAAAACAGGTTCAGCAAAAATAGTTAATAAAACATAGTTGAAATTTAATCATTTGTAGCAACCTCTCATGTATCATCTGTAATTCGTAAAGGTTTATCAGTGTTTGATTAAATCCCCCTGCATGTAGAAACTGAATGGTGTTATTTATCCTTAAATTGCCTGTATGCCGTGTTGTGATTGGAGTAATCTCTCCCCTCAGATATCGGTAATCGGATCACAGAGCTGAGCAAAGCAGTCTCCAGGATGCACAGTGATATGAAAATGTTCCCGCAGCTTCTGATGACGGGTGACGGACACGGTGCAAATGATGCATTGCACAAAGACGGCTCCTCTATTCTGGGGAAATACATCATTGGTGCCAAGAACAATTTCAGAGGTTTTCAAAGCAGTAAGGAAGACAAAAATGCGTCACTGCAAGTGACAGTGCACCATGGAGAGGAAGGGGTGAATAAAGAAAAGGTTGCAGATACAGAGTCAGACACACAGCAGAATCAGGTGGCTGGAGGTGAAACAGAGGATTTAAAGCAGGTAACAGACTGTGATGTGGTGAAAATGGAGGAAGGCAGAGCTAAAGCAGAGCTAGGAGATAAGACGGAAACTGAGAGAAAAGAGAAGGAGGAGGAGGCCAAGACTGAAAATACTGACAATGAAGTGAAAGAGGAAGTGGTAGCAGGGACGAGTTTTAATAACGTAGAAGAAAAGGTGAAGTCAACACAGGATGAGTCAGATAAAAAAAAGGAAGGAGAGGTGCCCAAGGGGGCAAAGGTTGGTGAAAAACACACAGAGACAACCCCAGACCAAGCTAAAAAAATCAACAGTGAAAAGACAGACACAGAGAGTGTGTTAAACAAATTCAAAGACATCGAGCTGCAAGAAAGAAAAGAGCCAAAATGGATGAAGGGCAAAAAATTTGAGCATAATGTAGCAGAGAAGTCTGGTGTCAGGGAGAGCAACGAGAAACCTGGAGGCAAGAAAATCATTCCCTCGCCAACAGGCAGCGCCAGCTCCCAGGACACGGGCTTTGGATCCCAAGAAGGGGAGGGATCGATTGACGGGATGCTAGTGAGACCCTAACTTTGACATTTTTGGCCCTTACAGGTCACCTTATCTAATATCTGATAAGAGAGTTTGTGCTAGTGCTGCACAGTTAATCACTGACACTTTGGAGATGCTTCATAATTGGTGATGTCTGTCACTTAAAAACTTTGGTCCAAAGCAACATATTTCAACAGCTACAGACCAGACTGCCACAATAACACCCAGATTGTCCTTTTTTTCATCCTGTTGACCTCTTGTCTGTAGATCCATGACAAGGTGTCTTAAAAAATATTTCACAATCTAATCAACCTGTTGTCCTTTGCTGAGCACGCATTAATATTCAGAGGTTATAATGAATATTGCAATCTCTTTTCAGTCTTGCACAAAACCACTAGTAAAACAGTAAAGTGTCATTTTTATTCTTTTGGTTTTAGTGCAAATTAAAGGAGTTTAAAAAGTTACCGTTAGACAGAGCCAGGTGTATCACTTTTTCCAGTGGTGCTAAGCTAAGCTAACCAGCTGCTAGCTGAAGCTTCAACATGAGAGTTTTAACTTAAAAAAAAATGTTGTGCATTTTCTTTAATCTCTGATACCAGGAGAAACTTTTCATGTAGTGTAGCTAATCAGTGTGCAAAAATCCTGCAGCTTCCTGGTTAATTCTACTCACATCCTGACTTAAATAATTATTGGTTTATCGGTCAGTTCATCACGTGTGTGCGTTCAAATATCAAATAGCTCTGTGTTCAATGAAACAATTAAAACATTTAAAAAATACATTTGTTTCCTGTTTCTCTGTATTTCATGACTGTTAATAGGGGAACATTAGCTACATAAGTGTAGACCTACACCCTGTTACAGTGTGACAATGCAGGTCTCAGCTTGCTTCACACGTACAGCTCCCATGAGGCCGCATGCAAGAACAAACCAGTTCATTAATTCATCACCTGCAGCATCACCTGTCCCCAAACGCAGCACATCCAGACGCCTCCACTGGAAAAACAGCTTGGCATGTAGCCCTTTGTTGCAGTATTGTTGCCATCACCATTTCCACTTCCACTTCTGGTGGGAGACTGTTCTGCCAGCTTCACCACAGATAATGACACAGAACATAGGCTACTTTACGGTGTAGTACAGAGTATATGGAGTGTACCTACTTCATTTTTCAGTCCTATTTTTTTTTTGGATCATTCAGTCGTGCAGTCTGTATCTTATTTTTCTTTCAAGGATAATGAAGGCTTGACGTTTTCATGAGATGATGGAGTAAAAAATGAGGAATACTTCACTCAAAATGCATAATTATGTAGACATGTAACATCACTCTCTTGTCGCAAGCTCATTCAAAACTCTGCCGCCAGGATTTTGAACAAGACCACACCAATTCTGGCTTCCTTACACTAGCTACTGAGTTGATTTTAAGATTTTATTGATTACTAATAAAGCCACCACTATATCGCTAGATGCCACTAAATCCTACACACTGATCCTTTAACCATTCATATTTTCATAATTTTCTCTCTGGATGTAGATTTTTCCTTAGTAAATATAAAGGTATGTCTACATTTTCATATTCCTGACAGTAGTGTAATAAATGACGAGACTTTAACTAAATGAATTGTATAAAAACAAGTTTAATATTCCACAAATCTAAAATACAAACATGAAGTTCATTAATGTGACTCACATATTACAAAACTGAACTGATAAAAAACAACAACAGGCAAATATGAATTCATTGTTCCTTATTAATTCTATACAAACATGCATTCACACACTTCATGATAAAAAAACCCATTTTAAATAAACACTGCAAAGATCTGTGAGTTATAGACAGCGGCACGAGTAAAACAACGACATCATATACAAATAAAAAGAACTGTTTGTTCCCAAAAATATATATTTAACAAGGAAGTTGGTGGATGAGAGGAAGTGCGTTTGTCTGTGTGAATCACATTTAAGAGCCACACATCAGACACTCGTCTTTGTTGGCTAAGGAGCAGACCATGGCAGCGGTGTTGCGCTCTTTGGTCTCCTCCTCGCTCTTGGTTGACTGCGCCTCCTTTAATTTCTCCTTGTTCAGGGTGAACTGGATGGGATTAGCAGCAGGCTTCGTCCGCAGGTAGTACATGCCGGTTTTCAGGCCCTGCAGAGGAAAAGAAGACATTAAAATGCTGTTTTTTGACACTATGATGGATCAAGCCTGCATTCCCCTCTCAGTCCCGACTTACCAACTTCCAGCCGTAGAAGTGCATGCTGGTCAGTTTGCCGTAGTTCGGCTCAGCGATGTGGATGTTTAAGGACTGGCTCTGGTCAATGTAAGCACCGCGATCTGCTGCCATCTTGAGGATGGTCTTCTGGGAGATTTCCCACACAGTTTTATAGAGCTGCTTCAGATCGTCAGGGATCTCCTCGATATCCTGCGGACACGCCAAGATGTGTGGTGAGCTGCTGTAACAAGTGAATTCCCTCGATGTGGGGATCAATAAAGTCTGTCTTATCTTACCTGGATGGACCCGTTCTGAGCAATCAGCTGGTTCTTCATCTCATCGCTCCACAGTCCTCTCTCTGTGAGGTCCTTCAGCAGATGAGGATTCACAATCTGTGGAGAGAAAACACACTCAGCATCCTTTCCTCCTACGCACCAACACACCACTTAGGAGACAGCGAGTGCATTCAAAGCTGACCTGAAACTCTCCTGAGAGCACCCTGCGGGTGTAGATGTTGCTGGTGTAGGCCTCAATGGACTCGTTGTTGCCCAGGATCTGGGCAGTGGAAGCTGTGGGCATGGGGGCCAAGAGCAGGCTGTTCCTCACACCATGCCTGAGGACACACGGGGGCAGCGAATCAGGGGTGAGCTACAATCACCACATAAATTATATGTGAAATGAATGAATGCGGCATTCTGGAAGACTTACTTGGCAATTTTCTCCTTCAGCGCTGCCCAGTCCCACAAATCTGTCGGGGTTTTACCCCACATGTCATACTGAAGGCTCTGGAAGACAAAATTAGTCAAAATCTGAGCCCAACCTGCTTAACTGTAGTCCAGGATGGATGTGAGACATTGAAGAAGTACTCACCCCCTTGCTGACGGGAGAGCCGGCGTAGGTTTCGTAAGGGCCGAGCTCCGCTGCCAGCTCACAGCTGGCCTCCAGGGCGGCGTGATAGATGGTCTCAAAGATCTGAATGTTGAGCAGCTGGGCTTCTTCGCTTTCAAATGGATAACGCATCAGGATGAAGGCATCGGCCAGACCCTGGACACCGATTCCAATCGGCCTGTGGCGCATGTTTGACCTTTCAGCCTGTAAAGCAGGACAGAGGATTTGTTAACACAGAAGACTCGACTTCAGGGCTGATAGAGAAGCAATGCCAGAGAGGAAATCAAACCTCGGGCACTGGGTAGTAGTTGATGTCAATAATCTTGTTGAGGTTCTTCACGATAACTTTGGTGACAGATGCAAGCCTTTTGAAGTCATAGGTCCTCTCTGGGGTGACGTACATGTTGAGGGCGATGGATGCCAGGTTACAAACTGCAACCTGAAGGAATTAAAGGAAGAACAAATTTATAACAAAATAATATATATATAAAAAAAACAACCAGCTAAATCTACAGGTATCAAAATAATACCTCGTCTTTGCTCGTGTACTCTACGATCTCTGTGCACAGGTTGCTGGATTTGATGGTGCCCAGGTTCTGCTGGTTGCTCTTCCCGTTGCAGGCATCCTTGTAAAGCATGTACGGGGTTCCCGTTTCCGTCTGAGACTCGATGATGGCATACCACAGCTGCTGAGCCTTCACCACACGCTTGGCCCTGCCCTCCTTCTCATACCTGAAGACAGACAAGAGACGTGGGTTAGCACTGATAAATGAGGCGTTTGAGAAGAACAGAGGTCGTGTGCTGGACTTACCGAGTGTAGAGCTCCTCAAACTCCTCTCCCCAGCACTCCTCTAACCCGGGACATTCACCGGGACACATTAGAGACCAGTCCTACAGAAGCAGGAGCCAACAGTGAGACTTTTCCCCAAACTGTAATAGATTCAAAGTGTAACCCGTGTGACACTGTGTGACTTATTCACCTGATTGCTTTCCACTCGCTTCATAAAGAGGTCTGGGATCCACAAGGCGAAGAACAAGTCTCTGGCCCTCTGCTCCTCTTTACCGGTGTTCTTCTTCAACTCTAAGAAGTCAAACACATCAAAATGCCACGGCTCCAGGTACACGGCGAAGGCCCCGGGTCTCTGAACAAGCGAGCACAGACAGCAAGGTGATTACATTTCCTACCAGAGATGTCTCAAGAGCAACAAGCTCCGTTATAGTCTTCTAAATCTTTACCTTGTTGCCGCCCTGGTCAACGTAACGTGCTGTGTTATTATACACCCGAAGCATGGGAACCAGCCCATTGGAGATGCCATTCGTCTGAAAAACAAAAAACACGTTAAGTAAGACAACAAACAACACTGTGTGAATGAAAGCTCCTCCATAACAGTTTGAGTTTTACTCACCCCAGCAATATAACTGCCAGTTGATCTGATACAGCTAACCGCCAGTCCAATACCTCCAGCTGATTTGGAGATGAGGGCACACTGCTTCAGTGTGTCATAAATACCATCGATGCTGTCGTCCTTCATGGACAGCAAGAAACAACTGAAAAAACAAACATCCAAACAGATTAAATCAGAGGAAAAAATTAAGTTTGAAACATCGAGCAGCGAGATATTACTCAGTCTTACCTGGACAGCTGTGGCCTGTTGGTGCCAGCGTTGAACAGAGTAGGTGAAGCGTGGGTGAACCACTTCTCTGACAGCAGGTTGTAGGTCTCAATGGCTGAATCGATGTCTCTTTTATGAATCCCCACTGCCACTCTCATTAACATGTGCTGGGGCCTCTCAGCAACTATAGAAAAACAGATGTTAATTAGCAATTAAACATTTATAAACACCTAAATGACAAATAATTTGAGTCTAAACATGCTCCTCTTACCTTTGCCATCAATCTTCAACAAATACGACCGCTCAAGAGTCTGTTAGAGCAAAAGGACCAATTAGATTTCTCAGCCAAAATGTTTGTGTGAGTTGTTGAATGTAAAAAGAAATTAAAAATTACCTTGAAGCCGAAGAAGTTGTAAGAGAAGTCTCTGTCGTAAATGATGGCAGAGTTGAGGCGCTGCAAAGAACGGAGGATATTACGTTAAAAAAAGAACAGACAGAACAGTGACTTTAAATTTGAAAACATGAACTAAAAAATATCAAATGTGGCTTACAGCTTTGTTTTCAATGACAATGTCGAGCGTCTCCTTGGAGATCATCGGAGAGTGACGTTTGTTTAACGGGTTCACGTAGTTGTACAGGTCCTCCATCACATCTACAAAAAGGAAAGAAAGTGTAGCACCAGGTTACTTAAATAATTTATTCAAAGTCAGATTTATAAATACATTTATACATACACAACAATACAATAAAACAACTTCCATTTGAGCATTTTTCTATTTTTTAATTTAAATTTAATATTCCTGCTCACCACTGAACACTTTCTTGGTCTCTTTGTGCAGGTTAGACACAGCGATTCGTGCAGCGAGGAGTGCGTAGTCGGGATGTTTGGTGGTTAGAGTGGCGGCGGTCTCTGCTGCCAGAGTGTCCAGCTCCACCGTGGTGACTCCACTGTACAGACCCTGGATCACCTTCATCGTAATCTGAGCCTGCAGAAATAAAGAATTACGCATTTTTATAAATAATAATAATAATAATAATAATAATAACAATTTAAGTTATATAAAGCTGATAGGCAGATGTGTTAGTTGGCTGGTTGGTTACTCTGAGCATTAAATATAACCCATCTCTTACATTATAGGTAAGGTGTACAATAATACATAGTTCCTGTACTAAATGAAGCAACATACAGGTATAGTTATTATTCATTAAATTATGTTATGTTATTATTCTCCCACTAAACCTGAGAAAAATAAGGTAATGTACATAATAATAATAATAATAATAATAATAATAATAATAATAACAATAAATCTCTTATCTTACAATAACTTTATAGTTGTTTGAACTTACGGGGTCCACAAAGTCAGAATTGAGTCCATAGCAAAGCTTCTGGATGCGACATGTGATTTTATCAAAAGTAACTCCCTCCTGGCGTCCATCTGGAACACACACACACACACACACACACACACACACACACAAATTATTAGTTAATAAGTCATTATTAGCCATTATTTATTAGTCCTCAAACATGATCGTTTTTAATGTAAATTTTCAGAAAGATTAATGAATATAAACAATGAAGAAACATCAAGTGCCATAGCTGTTAACTGGATTTCGTCGGTGATCAATTAAATGAGCTGTAGCCCGCACTGAACACCTGTCTAACCAGTTGTTATAACAACAATGGGAGGACACCTTGCAGCTTCGCGCCATTACCACACATACTAATGCAACACTATAATAACAACCTTTATTATAGAGGGGACGTTTATCAGCGCCTTTATTTTGACACATGCCGAGAAAAAAGGGGGTTTAAAAGCTAGAGAGCAAAACTAGTTCAACATGATGAGTTTAAAGCCTCGTCTGTGTCGCTTTGCAAACTATATTTAACATTAAGATGAGTTCACAATAAAGATAATGTCAGGAAACAGAGAAAAACAAGCTTTTTTCCACCTAAAAGTCATGTCTTTGTTTGGTGTGTCGACGGAAATACACCAGAAATAAACACAAACACACGTTAACATGAACAAAACACTATAGTATGATATATTTCCTTGTGGTATTCATATTTATCACAGCTTTTAAACACATTTTAAACCTTTTTAGAGCTACAGTACCTCTCTTAATGACATGCATGATGGCGACAAAGCAGCTGGTTTTCCTCCGTCAGCAGGTGTTGGTGTTGTCTCCGCAGCTGGACGCTTAAAAGACGAATAAAATGACCGCGGTGCAGAGATGTTATAACCGGTTATGACACCGTGAGTGGAGCCGCTTCACACAGTTGAATCTCAAACTGAGGGCGCCAACAGCCAGCAGGCCAGTTAACGCCGCTTTGTGTCAGCGCCTCGGCCAATCAGAGGAGACTCCAACTGACTTTTAAACCAATCAGAAAGCACAGCAGAGTTCTTTTTTTACAACTTCCGGTGGCTTTTTACGTGCAAAATGTGGCGGGATATTTCCTAAACAAGAGAGAGATGTAATTATATCTGCTTTGTTCCAGCAGCAGGACTCTGCTGTCTAATGCAGAATACAAACTAACACATATTAATGTTAAATTATAAACAAGCGGTATATTGTATTAAAACACAAACAAGACAATGTTATGTTGCTTTAACTTCATAACAGTTATAATCATCAGTAATAAGTATAACTTGCTGTAACTATGAGTGGAGACATTTTGACTAACAAATACAGAAAATCTAGAGAGATTTAATTTGACCTACATTTTTTCCTAATTTTATTTTGAAGGGGAAAAAGTGGTAGTCTGTAGTATGTTTTTGATATTTATATAAATATATATATTTGTGTTTATATATATTTAAATATGTGTAAATATAGGTGAGGTAATAAAGCAGTACAACTTCATAACAACTGTAATTTCAGTAGCACCTCTGACTTAAACTTAATATAATATATATAATACTTAAAATAATTAAGTGTGCTAACTATAAGCACAGTAAGTATGACAATTAGTGCAGCTTTAGTGGTTCACTATCACAGAGAACACTTCAGGAAGCACTGCAGTGTATTTAAACACACACACACACACACACACACACACACACACACATTGACCTACATTTTTGAAAGGGGAAAAAAGTAGCAGGCAGTGTGTGTGTATACGTATATATATATACATATACATTTTTACTGTGTATGTACTGCAAAATACCTACAACCACATACTAATGTGACTCACAGAATCTTAAGCATTTACTTCCCGACATTATAACTACGATTATCTATTATATTAAAACACAAACTCCAATGTGAACATATTGGCAAGACAATGTAATGTCGCACTGATACTTAATAATATATAAATATCACCAAGTATAAGTATAACATTTTAAACTATCAAATACATAAGACAGAAAATCACAGATTTACTTTGACCTACATTTTTTCCGAACTTTATTTTGAAGGGGAAAAAGTGGTAGTCTGTAGTATGTTTTTGATATTTAGACATTTAGTCAGAGCTATATATTTAAGTGTGTGTAAATTTAGGAGAGGTAATGAAGCAGTACAACTTCATAACAATTGTAATTTCAGCAGCACCTCTGAAAAACAAGTTGTTCATTCAAAAAACTTAAAAATTATTAAGTTTGCTAACTATAAGCACAATAAGTATGACAATTAGTGCAGCTTTAGTGGTTCACTACTATCAGAGAGAACACTTCAGGAAAAACTGCAGTGTATTTAAACACACACACACACACACACACACACACACACACACACACACACACACACACACACACACACACACACACACACACAGAATTTGACCTACATTTTCCCCCCAAACTTTATTTTGAAAGGCAGTGTTTTTATATATATATATATATATATATATACATATTTACTGTGTATACTGCAAAATACGTACAATCACATACTAATGTAAGTAAAGTTATAAACAAGCAGTGACTCACAGAATCTTAAGCATTTACTTCCCGACATTATAACTACGATTATCTATTATATTAAAACACAAACTCCAATGTGAACGTATTGGCAAGATAATGTAATGTCGCACTGACCCTTAATACTATATATAAATATCACCAAGTATAACTATAACATTTTAAACTATCAAATACATAAGGCAGAAAATCACAGATTTACTTTGACCTACTTTTTCTACCCGAACTTTATTTTGAAAGGGAAAAAAGCGGCAGCCGTCTGATGATTTTTTCCAAGTTTTTAATATTTAGACATTTAGACAGAGCTATACAAAATATAGGTAAGGTAATGAAGCAGTACAGGTTCATAACAGTAAGAATCATCAGCCAATTTCAGTAGCACCTCTGAAAAACAAGTTGTACATTCCAAAAAAAAAAAACGTGAAAATAATAACATTTGTCAACTTTAAGCACAGTTAGTATGACAATTAGTTCAACTTTAATGGTTCACCATTACAGGGAACACTTCAGGAAAGACCGAAGCAGTACAACTTTATAAATATATATAATATAAATTATAATCATCAGCCAGTTCTAGTAGTACTTCTGAAAAAGAAAATATAACAAAATCAACCCCCCCATGCACAAACCAAATAGCATCAGCCACCATCTCACTGTTTATACTGCTTTATTTGCCATATTTATACTGTTTATATCTTTTAGATTTGCCGTATTTTTCTTAAATATCTTTTAACTTGTATATTTTATATTTCATGTATATTGTCGTTTGCACCAGGGATTTGAGGGAAACACTATTTCAATTCTCTGTATATGTATGTCCTGTACATATGGCAGCACTGACAATAAAGTTGACTTGACTTGACTAATTTCGACTAACAAATACAGAATTTTCTTTGACCTACATTTTTCTCGAACTTTATTTTGAAGGGCAAAAAAAAAGTCAACCCAAACCGGATGTGACCCTCTTAGGGTTTGTTGCTAATGCTAATGGACCCGGAACGGTAAAGCAACACTCCGAAGATGGCCGGGGTGTTTGAGGTGGAGGTTGATGGTGTAGAGCACGACCATGGACTGCAGCATCACGATGACAACAGCCAGGTAACAGTAGTGGGCCACACCGAGGTGTTTTCATAAATAAAACAGACGGAGGGTGAAGTTATACACGGATACTAGCTGCTAGCTCGGTACTCTGCTTTAGCTGCTAGCTGCTCACGGGTTCATTGGTTTAACCGTAAGCAGCTGTAAGCAGCTAGCCACCTTTTAGCCATCTGTTACTAAGCAGACGTGTGGGCTCTGATAAAATTCATTGTCCAGTCGACAAACAGGAGCAACCGTGAAAACCCCCCGAGAGCCATTTAGCTTTAGCTATTGCTAAGCTAACTAGCCGGCCAACGTTCAAATCCTGTACTTTAATTTGTAGCTAGCTCGAGTGTTGTTTCAAAATAAAGCTACCATTTATTCGAGCTATTTCGAGCTACGTTCAGAAAAAATGCCTGAAAGCCTCTTTTATTATTTCTACCATTAAAGCTGATGTGGCCGATCAGGTCAAAGGTCACAAACACACACACACTTCCTGTGGTGTTACAGTTTTAAAATACGTAAATGTCAAAGTGGTGACAGCTGCAGCTCAGAGAGTGTGTGAGAAAACACACTCAGATTTTTGTGTTTAGGTCACTGAATGTGGTTTGAATGGAAACCTGTAAGCGGAGCGGCAAACATAGCCTGACTGTCTGCTTGTTTCCAGCCTTTTATTGTGAAAAGTCATAAAATAAGTCTCTAAAATATGAATCTGCTGAAGTGTTTCTCAAACTTTACATAATATTAAGCTCTCAAAGTACCACCATCATGACAGATGTTAAAATACAGTTCACACAGAAGGCAGGTTTATTACTAAAGGAGGATTATTTATTGTTGACTATTGAATCCTGAATGAAACCAGTTCAAGAACCAGCGTTAACGCGTTGGAAAGCGGTACTCCTCACTCATTTCACCCCCAGTTACTATGTTTTTGTCACATTTGAGCTCATGTATGCGTATGAACGTGATTACATAGAAATATATAATATTTCGTGAAGTGCAAAACTTATTTTAAATTACATTCCAGTGATCCCGTTAATTATTTTCATTTCATTTTATAAAAATATGATCCACTACAGGGAGGCCACGTACCATCAGCTTGAGTGTGTTAAATCATTTTTTAATAAAGCACGAAGAGACTTTGAGCATGGATTGGTATCGAGTCTTAGACACATAATTTAACATGCAAAAATGAACAAATGATGACTCAAACAGGAAAATGTCGTGTACTAAGCAGGATGATTTGGCTGGGTTGAACCATGATAATGTCCCAACCTTTTATTCATTCATTCATTTACCTTTTTGGCAGATAAGAAGCTGTAATAATAACCAGAGAACATAGCATCACTTCTTGCTGCCGGCTTTTAAATTAAAACATATAAAGTAGCTCTAAAACAGCCCAACCGCTTTGAAGGGAGTGTAAATACGCTTTTCTCTTTTTGGTTAAATATGGATACTTTGAAAGGAAAGTTTGTCTTTCAGCCAGCTCCACCAAAGTTAAGCAGTTCTTTTAGTGCCTCTGTAATTGGTATGCGGTGTAAGATCTAGGGCTTTAAAGCCAACTGTGTGAGAGGTGATGCTCCATTTAGTAGTTTAGTGTTACTTGTTTTCAGTAAGCAGTCGTGACTTTTAAAAATGTGCTAGAGTTAGCCAGCTGGCAAATTTTAAATTGAAGTCTTTTGGTGAGAAGTTTTGAAGTTTATAGAGTGATAAAAAATTTATAGAACAAAGACGCCATAGAGAGCAACAAAACAGCAAACTCTGCAACACAGAACACGAGCCGTGCAGAGCAACAGGAGACAACAAAGCATCAGTGCAAAAATACAACACCATGGCAGCACACAAAGCGACGAAACACAGCCATGCAGATCAGTAATAAACAGCAAACGTGGATAAATATACAATAGATCTTAATAAAATGTTAAAAGACGATGTTACGGGTTAGTAAAAAGGTAAAATGCACTGCACAGTTATAAGACACGACTGTAAGAGAAAATACCAGATTGTTTTCACCTTTTGTAGACGCTCAACATAACTCTTACCTTACTACAGTTTATCATAGAATCGGCGTAAGAATGACAGATAATATTATTGTGTACGGCGCGCTCTGTTAAGACGCTCTACAGTGTGTAATTTTCCTCAACATGGCAAAGCTGTGATTGTTGTTTGTTAAACTGTCAGCAACCATAACAGTCATTATTTTGTCTTTTCCTTTCTTCAGTTTGACATGTCCCAGCTTTCACCAGAAGAGAAGTGGAGGTTTGTATGCATCATTTTTGTAACGTATACACCGACCGGCCACTTCATTGGTTACACTTGGTGCCAACTGTTCATCAGTTTTTGGGTGTTTGAGCCGTGAAACCACTGATCATCTGTTTCACGAACAACTTGCCCTACCATCTCAGCAAAAACTATCTATCTATCTATCTATCTAATGAAGTGGCCGGTCAATGTATAACATGGTTATTTTCTCTCTGAACTGCATTCAGATGGAACAATCACCAATCTGTACAAACCTTTGCACTCAAGAAGGCAGAGTTACACTATCAAGGATTTTTATTCATTAGTAGATGAGATTTTGACAAAGGAAAGAACTCCATGCAAAAACAAGCCAGGAAATACTTAAACTAAGAGTCAAACTGCTCTTATCTGGTTTAAACAGTACAGTAACAGTTCAAGATTTCTTTGTATTAAAGTCCAAAGTCCAGTCATGAGGAGATACCTGTGTTCAGAGCTCAACAGTTCACCTTTAAGGGCACGCCTATCCTGCATCCCTCTATGTAACAACAAATAGTGTGTATCTAAGCTACATAACAACAGCTGAGGGTGTTGTTCCTTTTCCACAGGGTGGAGCACGCGAGAATGCACGCCAAACACAAAGGCCACGAGGCCATGCACGCAGAGATGGTGCTCATCCTCATCGTCACCCTTGTCGTCGCCCAGCTTGTCCTCGTGCAGTGGAAGCAGAGGCATCCAAAGTCATACAATGTAAGACACGCAAACAAAGAGTGAAGACACATAATTAAACAGTTTTGTGTGATACAGGTGTAAGTCAGCTGAGAGAGAGGTGTGTGAGTTTGAAGTGATGTTTGCTCCGTCTTCTCTTAAACTATCCAAACATGAAATGTTGTCGGTAGTGTCATCGTGTCATCAAATGAATCTTCTAACATGTGCGCTCTTCTGTCTTCTTGTAGCTGGTGACTCTGTTCCAGATGTGGGTAGTTCCTCTCTACTTTACTACCAAACTTCATTGGTGGAGGTTCCTGACCATCTGGTTTATCTTCTCTGTCATCACAGCGTACATCTCCTACCGTGCCACTCGCAAGCCGCTGGCCTGCACCACACCGAGGTATAACTCGAAACCGTATCCTGTAAATGACGAGATGTCAAACTGTGCGTAACATATTTCTTCTCTTTGGACCTGTAGGTTGGTGTATAAGTGGTTCCTCCTCCTCTACAAGATCAGCTACGCCACGGGAATAGTCGGCTACACTGTCGTCATGTTTACACTTTTTGGTATAAACCTAATATTCAGGTATGTGTTGTCTGCTCCAGCTGTGAAACATGTCAGTGATTAAATCCTTCAAAGTGCTGCTGCTGCTGCTGCTGAGTTGCACACATATAAAGTTCAGTCATCCCTCCCACAAGTAGCACTTTCCTGCCACTAGATGATGTTGTTTTGTCATTTCTATACCTCCACAACATCCACCATTCATCTGAATCCCTACCTGACAGGTGGTTTACTGTATTTTGTCTTTATTTGAAGTCTTGTGTGATCTGTTTTTGCCTTTTTTATGCATTGAAGCACTCCTTATAGAACTTGTCTGACTGACTGAGCAAACACTTTTTACCTGCCTGCCTCTTGTTGTTTACATAATCCATATCTGACCCCGGGCGTTTGTATTTTAAGGTAAACTCTGGTTGCACAGCAGTTTTTTTTGTCTTTCTTTCAGCAAGGACATTTGGTCCTTTGTTGCCTAATTTTAGCAACCTTGCTCTTTGTGTTTCTATTGGCCTAACTGCTTTTGCAATCACCAAAGGCTAAAACTGGATAACCAAACTTAACATCATAATACAATAAGCAGATCCTTTTTTCACAGTTATCTAAAAGGTTGCCCGCATAACCACTGCAGTTACAAACACACACTGATCAAAACACCTGGCGAGTGATCTTACAGTGACATGAAACTGTTTGGACCACGAAAGTCGCTCATAATTTCGACCTTGCCACCAGCTTTGGTTGCTGAAAGGCATTACTACTACAATTCTAACACTAATGTACTAATGATGTGTATCGTTGTATCTTGGATTTTAGTAATAAACAAACACAAGATAGATGACAGTGATAAAAACTTAAAAGTGGCTAAACATTTTAAATACGTGGCCAAAAGCTGGTTTGAAATTGAGCTGTCCCTCTTAGGTCTTTTTATTTTCTCCATACCGTTTACCTGTGTGAGGAAGTTTGAGTTCTCTGTTAAAGGTGTGAGCGAAATCATTAAGGGCCATGAAGCTCATCATTAGAGATATTTTACTAGAAAAGAAAGATAAAGATAAGATGCACAATGAGCAGCATGATTCAGACGGACTGAACCTCTCAACAGTCGGCACTACTGAGCCCTGAAAATAAAATGTAACTAACGGAGAGCTGCTGCGATGGGTTGAGAGAGGGATTTAGCGATTATCTTTGTTTGTTCCTCCTTTTTTTTTTATGACTTTAGTGAAATGTTAAAGCACAGCACCGGGACAGACCCTAAAGCATGCCTTTTTGTTATAAGTAAACATCATGTGCTGCGTTTAAATATGCACTGTCACTGTAAGATATTATCATTCGTTATGACGTGCAAACATGCGCAGCTACGTAGTCAAACTTCCATTGAGATGAGGAAATGTCTGTTCTGTCTGTTCCTGATGGTGTGAGAGGAGAATGAAAGCTTTTATGTTTCCACAGGAGTTTGAAACAAGCATGAAGTCGTTTGCTAATTCATTCTGCTGATTGCTGTTAGTTTTGTCCTGCACTTGGTATACTGTGTACTTTTTTAGAGTTGCATTGTCAGTCACTTTTATGCTTATTTGCAGAGCTCCCTGTTTAAAAACATTTTGACATCTTTGGGTTGATTTAGATGTGAGAGGATTAAAATCAGCAAACAGTCAGATCACCAAAGCCTCCAAAAGGCTTTTTTTTTTTGGACTGTTTAGTTAGTTAACTTATTAACAGTAACCAGCACCAGCAGATAAACATGCATAGTACACTTTGTATCATCAACCCTTCCCTCTGCCCCCTTAATCAAAACAAACCAAACAAAGTGCAAAAGACAATGTACTTTCCATCTAGGACAATAAACTGACAGACGAGGAAGGACAGACAATATATGTACACTTGTACCCTGCACACATACAAAAAAAACACACAGTGACAGAGTTGTAAATAACGGTAACACACACACACGCACGCACGCACGCACGCACGCACTCACACACACACACACACACACACACACACACACACACACACACACACATATATAGTAAAGACTCTGGGTCAAAGGCATATCCATTATGGATCATCTCTCAAAGTTTTCATGGTAACAAAATAACAGAAACCAAACGAGTAAAGATGTCCATGGTTCTGTTTTTCTAGAGTTATTTTCTCTCATCATAAAAAAATCTGATATTTGGTCGAGGAACAGCTTAAAAGTTGGAGAAGATTCATTCTTCCGAAATAGCAGTATGTATTTCTTGGCAAAGTTTGTTATAGTAATCAGTATTCTGCATTTTTGTTTTAAACTCATTGATATTCAGGTTTGTCATTGAATAAATATACGCAAAGGTTTCATGTCAAACTCCATTTCCAAAACAATTAATCAAATCTCAGAAATTTTTCAGCAAATCTCACTGCCAAAACAGATTCATAAATGTTCTTTAATTTTACATCTAGAACAGTTTGGTGAGTTGTCTTTAGACATTTTATGCATCTTTACAGTCAAATAGACTTTATGGATGAATTTAAAATTGGCTTCCTTAATTTTGCAAAAGTATACAATTAACTATAAACCTTTAACAAGATGTGTTACAGTGGCATTAGTTTAACGAGGCTGCACCATCTAACTGGTTAAATCTATAGTTCATATGCTTCTATGACCAACTAACTTAATAGAAATTGTCACACATGACTCATTTTCACAGTACAAAACAGGGACCTTTTCTGATCATTGTCATCTTTGTGCAGTGAGCTGTGGGATTGTCCACTCTACATGAAGAAAAATAGGCTAATAGGAATGTACCTTAAAGCTTCCGATATATCCTCTCCGAATGACACAGCCCATTAGATTTTCCACTTCCTACCGTTAAATGCCACCAGACTAAAATACTTCCTTGCATTTGAGACGTAACATTTGCCTTAGATTTCTTGATTTCCTGGAATAGCTGATGATGTTTTGAACATGCTAGAGTTTAAAGCAAATTCATGTCATCTTTTTGAAAAATGTGAACTTTGCCTTAGAGGGAAAATAATAAAACACATTTGTTTAATGAACTTAGAATAGAAGTTGATGTTGAACACCATCTGAGCCATGCATTCCACACTGTACCTTCTCTGTCCAGGATAAAGCCGGAGGATGCAATGGACTTTGGTGTTTCACTGCTCTTCTACGGTCTGTACTACGGCGTCCTGGGGAGGGACTTTGCAGAGATGTGTGCAGACTTCATGGCTTCAACGGTTGGGGTACGTAGACAGATTTCACACACTATTTCTGTGCTCTGTTTGAGTTAACATCTGGTTGTAACGGTTTTCTCTGTGTTTTTTTAGTATTACAGCGCATCCGGCATGCCAACCAAGCACCTCTCTGACAATATCTGCGCCGTGTGCGGTCAGCCCATCCTCGTAGATGTCAGTGAGGAAGGGATTATTGAGAACACGTACAGATTATCCTGCAACCATGTGTATCCTTTCTACCATCTCTTATCAGTGAAAGAGAAGTTGAGCTGCATGATGGAGTGTTTCATTTCATTGAAAGGTGTAGTTGTTAGTTTAAGCTGGAACTGTAACGTGCACTCCATCAGAAGCCCAAAGGGGAATTAGTAGAGTCAACTTGACATTTATTTTTTGATTTTACATTACTTCCCCCGTGATAATCTTCTGTGGCTTGTACGCTGTAAACAACATGCAACCTTATTTAGTCACTGATGTTTAATTATTGCTGCTTTTCAGCCTGATGCTTTCACAGCCTCCATTTTGCAAAGTTGAATTAAATGAGGCAGAATCCACTTTTTACAGATAAGTGTAGAAGTGTACCAAATGAAGTAGCCAGTCAGTGTATTGTTATATTGTTTTCATATTTTGACACTAAACTGCTATTTTCAAAGTAAAATTTTGAGTCTGTATATATCAGCTGCTCACACACTGCCATGCCGAGCCTTAACTCCTCACACTCAGGTTTCACGAGTTCTGCATAAGAGGATGGTGCATCGTCGGGAAGAAGCAGATGTGCCCGTACTGCAAAGAGAAGGTGGATCTGAAGAGGATGTTCAGCAACCCGTATCTTTTTTGTTCTGTAATTCTCACGCTTTTATTCTGCGCTCCATTTGTCACAGTTACAGACATGTAACCGACGTTCAGGAAACTCAGTCATCATGTTACAGGACAAAGACGTTTGTGACAGAGGAAGTTTTGACAGTAAAGTGTAGGTATGAAACATTTATAGGTTGTATGTAAAGTTCCTGTTCCTTTTTGTGGTTTAGAGATTACACTTCAGACAACTGCAGCACAATATGATAAAGGATTTCCTTTAAGAGAAACTGAAAGCAATTCTACCTCGTCTTGGTGTCTGTGGCATTGAAGGAAAACTTTTTGTTTTTGTATGTTAAGTGACTAATGCGGACAATTTGTAAAGTTGTTACTGTAATTAGAGAGTGCGGCAGCTGCCACGAAACATGCTGCAACGTCATCCTTCTGGGAAATTGTGCATATCAATGTCGGCCTGCTAAAAGTGTTTTTTTTTCTGACAGGTTCAGATTGTTACAAGAGTCTGACCGCATCATGGAGGATCCCTACAGATATAGACCTTTATATTAAAGGTTATTCTGTTTGTGTTATTGCCTAACTTTGATCAGATCCATAAAGTCACACAAACAAACTAACCGATCGAGACATTGGCATAGTCTTGTGTTCTGCATGGTAAAATTAGTGTTTTTGTCAATGGAGCCTGGTGGCTTCAAACAGAGTTGGATGTAAGGGTGCATCCAGACAGGATCAGGCACTGTGGCAAATCAGCGAATGGTGAGGGCGGCTGCTGGAGATGTGTCTATCAGGAAATCAGTAAATAACTTCTTATTTCGCTGATTAATCGGCTTTGTTGATGCCGGTGCTACCTCACTCTGACTACTGCTTGCTCTCGTAAGCATAAATTGCAAGTCAGACACCGATTTAGAAGCTGGGTTCATGATATAAACAAAGCCAGAACACAACAGGTAGAGTATCAGAGTTTAGCCCATGAATCCATCGATCTGATCGGGCTGTGTTTTTTATTTATTAAGCGTCTTTCATTGCTGTTTTCCTTAACCTGTTGTTTTTTCTAGCTGGGAGAGGCCACACGTCATGTACGGACAACTTTTAGACTGGCTTCGGTACTTGGTGGCCTGGCAGCCTGTTATTATTGGATTTGTGCAAGGTATCAACTACGTCCTGGGTCTGGAGTGACCTGCGACCGTCACGAATGGACATACACGCCATACGGAGAAGATATGCACTGGCTCAAAAGACTGAGGGCCTAACATTGAACTAAAAACACCAATAAAAAGTGTCTATAGTTTTTTGTATATATTTATAGGCACATATTATCTGTATTTACGGTTTATTTGAATTTTATCGGTAATCTGAATTTGGATGTTTGTGTCAATCTCCCAGGATTTGCTTCACACATCTTAATAATTGGTTTGTGCATCTTATGGCCTAGTAAAAAAACAGTTGTCCAAATCATTAGAGAGGTGCTTTTTACTAATTTATGTCTTAAGTGTTTGTTAATACTTAGTTAAAGGATCTTGCTGGACTTTTTCACCCTCATGTGTGATGCTACATCACACATGAGTAATAAACATTCATTGGAAGTAATCCCTCCCTGTGCCTCCAGAATACTAGCCCACAGTATCAGGACTTCCTCAGGAGTCATTTTGCCACTACGTCATTCAATGTGATCGAGGGTAGCCCCTCGCCTTGTTGACACTGATCTCATATTTTGACCTCGAGTGACTCAACACAGAGTTTCTTAAGAGTCATTTGTCATGTGACAAGAGGCATCGTCATCATGAGGAAAGAAGTGCTAATAACGGACAACTTCTCATACGGTGCTTGTTAAGACGGGACTTTTAATATTACCGTATTTTCAAATGTTTTCACAAACACTCATCCTTACCAACTAGCAAAGCAACTCTATTTGCTTTGACCTTTGACATTCAATTGATAGTTTGTATGGTTTGAGTGCAGGAATTGTAAGTATCAGTTTAGACGGTTTCCTTTTGACAGCTGCTTCTTTCAGCCATAGAAACTTTCAACAGCACGTTGTGTGGATTATTCATAGTTTCTGTAGTGACACATTCCTGTGTCTCGTTTTTCAGTGCTACTAAACTGTAATTCACCTCCACTGTGTTGCGGTGGCAACAGAAATCTCAGAGATAAGATATCAAACAGCAAAAACTCTGTGTGGCTACATAACCCCTGGAGGTAAGTGAGCACAAACCAAAGCTATGATATCACCCCAGAATGATCCTTTAACTCGGTGAGAGTGCTGATGGTGCCAGTCTTATTTTTACTGTTCAGGTCTCTTATTGCTGGAAGGTGTTGGGTCTGTTTTTTTGCAGGTACTGGTCACACAGCACAAGCCTCATAACACCAACTGTGTTTTTACTTGAACCTCTACCAACATCACACAGTAAAAGGGACTGTGTACAACAAAGCTAATATCTTTTTTTTTTTTTCTTTTTTTGTTCTGTTGTCAGTTTTTTTTGTTTTTGTTCTGAGCAAAATCAGTTTAATAAACGTCCCATGGCTCAGATCTTGTGCAGGCATTGTTCACTTACATTGACATTATGACACTTAAGGGTGAGAGGTGTGAACTGGTCAACATGCTTCATTTATGTAATGAGAACGTGTCTGTCAACAACATCCCCAAAACATGAGTCGGCTTATTTGGAAATTCCCATATTTAGCCGTACGTGTACAGTATGAGTGAGTGGGTGTACTAAGAGGAAGTGGAATTGTCTGGATTTACTATATATACACACACACATAACAGCAGTCACCACCACAAAGCTCTCAGTGGAGGACTCAGTATGAAGCTGTCATCTGTCATCAAAGGTAAGAGCACTTACTACTACAACCTATTTTCACTGTGTTGTGGCATTAGTTGTGACTGTGTTGTATCTCTGCAACAGTCTTTGGATCTCTGTGTCTGCTGCTTGCAGATGGATTTCCAGGTACAGTATGTTTTTTTGTGTTGTTTTATTATTATTTTCTGATATTTTCTTTTGTTCTGACCTAAATTATTTCTTCAGTTTTGGAGGATGAATCTCCAGAGATCATTGGGCCACATCACGTCCAGATAAAGACTAAACCAGGTAACCCCTGTGCACAAAGATGCAATCTTCTTTAAACAAAGTTCCTGTACATATGTGGAAGCTATGGTGTTTAATAGGTCTGCGTGTGTTCTGTTTTACAGGAGAGCGGCTAGTTCTTCACTGTGAAGCAATTACAAACTGTGAAGATGATCTGACAATCATCTACTGGCTTGTCAATGGATCTTTCCCTGAAGAAACAACCAGCAGTGACAGGATAATAGAATCAGAGGAGTGAGTACTGAGTTTTGTGTAATTGTTCTTTAAATCTGTTGTCAAAATAATGACTGATCCTGAAACCATCATGTGGCTGAACTGTGATGTCTTTGTTTCAGATCCACTCTTGAAGGTGGTGCGATCCTACAGAGGAGTTTACTGTTGAAGAACGTCACATCAGAGGACCTCAGATCCACCTTCACCTGCGTGGTGACAAACTCTGCTGGAACAGCCCAAAAGAAAACAACGCTAACATCGACAACAAGTAGGGACTGTCGTGGGAAAAAAAACAGAAAACACTAAATGTTAGTGTGGTTAAAATGTGTAATTCTCTGAGCCACGTTTGAAGAATCAACTTTATCTGTGAATTCACTCCTTGTTCTCCTCAGTGAGACTCAGGAAAATGTGAAATGAATCCCTGCTATTCTCTGGGAAGGAATAAATACGAGTAAACAAGGATGTTATCAGCCTCACTTAATAGAAATTTGAAATTCTCAGTGAATGAAACAAACAATGAATGTTCAATGTGCCCTTGTTTTAATTGTAATCTGCCTTTACTACACATTTCCATTAGCAGCAGAATGTATAGACTCTGTTGAAACTGTTCTTTTCTATGCTTGTCTGTCATTCCAGTGTTTGCTGGTGATAAACCTTAAATCTGTACACGACTGAACCATATAAAAATATAGAGAAAGTCGACCCTGTGATCCATATCCTTTATTTGAAACATCTGACTTCACTGTCAGAACTACAGGGATTATAGTACAGATACTTTTTAAGATAAATAATACTATAATACTTTACCGTATTGCATATCAAAGCACTGATGAGAACAGCCAACGAACAATAATAACTGATTCACAAAACTTTAAACTATAATAATTTCATTTTTAGCTCAGGACAATAGTAATATTCATCACGATCAAGTGTTTTTAGTGCAGTTAGAAGTTATTTGGAGGAATTTTAAGACAAAGTTGTATCAAGAAAAACAGAAAATGGATTGGCAACAGTTAATAATCAAAAATATTTGATTGTATACACATTGTATAAATAAAACTGGAAAAATAAACTTACAAAATAACAATGATGGCTCTCTGCTTCTGTATGCAATATTAACACACATTAAATCACACCATCCACATCTTCAGAAGCGATTATATTTTGCTCTTAAGAGTACGTTCAGACAGGATCTGGCACTGCGGTGAAAATGCAGGTTTTGGCTACGGTAGTGTGGGCTGCAGAGGTGTCGGCCAAAAAACGCAGCGACCTGCTGCAGAGAAGTTGGATCAAACATTTGGAAAAATGCAGCCTGACGTTGAGATGCTCGTATCGGGTCAAACCCTCCACAGTCAGCCTGAAATGTCTCTGAAACTGAGACTATCCAAGTGGATTCATGGACTAAACTCTGATACTCAGAGTAAATTGTGAGTCTGACTCACAATTTATGCTGTGACACAAAGAAGTTTCCTTTGGCTTATGTCCAATGGTTTGAGAGAAACAAACATTGGTCAAGAAACAGTCGGTGAATGAGAGTGAGTACATCGTTAAAGAAGGTTAATCAGAAAGTTATTTTCTGTCGTGTCACAGTGGTTACGTTCAGCATAAATACACACACCGCCGCACAACCCTGTGGTGATTGGCTGCAGCGCCTGATCCTGTCTGAATGAACCCTAAAGCTCCATTAGTGCACATGTTCTAGCAATAGGAACCTGTTTCTCTGTCAGGCACGTGTCAAGTTTTTCTCCTCCTGGAAGTGTTGGCGGTTGTTTAGTATCAAAACAAGGTTCAGGGTTTAAAAAACAGTCCGATCACCTGGATGCTGCCTCTGCGGCTCCCACACCCAACTCCTCCAAGCAACGCTGCAAGTTGCCATTCCTTTCAGGATGCTGATTTTCTGCGATCTTCTTCCTGAGGAGGGCGGCAGCATCTTCGACGGCTGTTGGCCACTTTAAAGAGGAGGTGCAGAATGGGCGGAGGAGCTCCAGGTTGGTCTTGACTATCATTCCAAAGAGGAAACGCAGGAAAATGTCCAGTCTGCCGTCCTCGTGCTGCATGCTTCGATCCACAGCGGTTTTGTACAGCTCCATCGCCTTGTGGAATTTCAGGATTCCCTTTACTTTGTTTTTCAGGTGCTGATCGAACACGTTCTTCCCTTGGTTTCTAAAGGAGAGAAACGCGTACAGGGCAGCCAGGTACTCCTGCATGGTGGGGTGGATGAAGCTGAGGACCTTCTCTTGATACAAAACGAATGGTTTGGTGATGTACAGCATGCACAGGCCGGTGTTAGTCACTGCCTCCTCTGCGTCGAGTCCGGACTCTTTCCAGTCAGACTTGGGGATCTTGAACTGGCCTTGTTCCAGCATGCTGAAGGCCAGCTTTCCAAGTTTCATGAGGAATTCTCTCTCTTTATCGTGGCTTTGATGTGGTGCTCTAATTTCACGATGTTCACGTATGAGTGTTAGCAGCAGCTTTGTGTAGATGTAGGTGATGCTCCTAGTCAGCTTTGCTCCGTGTGTCCCCTGTTTCTTGAATAAGCGCAGGTGCTCGTCAGCCACCAGTGTGCAAAACAAGGGCAGGTGGCACATGATGCGGAGGGTTTTGCAAGAGTTAATATACTCGATGACTTCATCTGCTTGGGCTGGATCCTTAAATCTCTTCCTAAAGTACTCTTCCCTTTCAGGGTCGCAGAAACCTCGCACGTCTATCTCGTCGTAATGCGTATCCCAAGGAATGCAGCGCCGTGTTTGTGGCCGAGAGGTGATGATGAAGAGGCCGCGGTAGAGCAGCCTCTCTCTGAGGAGGTTGACCACGAGGACGTTCAGGGAGCTGACATCGGTGTGTTCGCTGATAAGCTCAGTGTTCCGAAAGTCAAGTTTGTCACTGTACTCATCAAGACCGTCAAAGATATACATTATTTTGCAGTCTTCGGCTCTAAAATCTGAATGTCTCAGTTTTTTTGTTGACGGGTAAAGATCGTTTACTATTCCCCACAGGGAGACCTGGGTACCCTCATACGGTTTGAGTTCTCTAAACATAAGAGGAAATATGAAAGACACATGTTCGTGGCCCCGTTTTTCAATCCAGTCGAGGACTAACTTTCTGACAGCCACGGTCTTCCCTGACCCTGCAGCTCCAGTGACCAACATAAGCTTCATGTTTGAGCGCTCCATCCTTTTAGCGCTCAGAATATCACCAGTGGAAAGCATCTTTCCTTCTTCCCGGTTGCTGTCCAGCTTCGGTATCTTCAAGATCTCGTGTTCAATAATCGGGCCGTTATCACACGTTGAGGGTATCAAGAGTTTAGAAAAGGCTTCGTCAAATGGCCTCTTCTCTCCAAACTCAGTTACTTCGCCGTATTTCTTCTTCAGAATCTCGACTAAATCGTGACGTACTTCATCTGGAAAAAGAAAAACGGAAAAATCAATTTGTGTCTCAAACCACCGCCAACCCATTAACACACATATAAGAGCCTACTTACTTCTGATGCACGAATTCTCGAGATAATCAACCAACTTCTTCTTCCCGAGTGCCTCAAGAAGGGTTTTGGTGATCTGCAAACAAACCTTCCGACTGTAACACTCAAGCAGTCGGTCCACAAGATCCACCATATCCATGCTTTGTGGAGAAAAGCTGAATGACTGTGGGTAACGCTTCCACAGCATCATCTTGAATGACTTCATTTCTGCTTTGGACAGTTTCTCAAGAGTAGTACAAATAGCCTGAATTCAAAGGAAGGGTGAAACTCAGTTCCTTCATGTCACATGGAGAAGTTCACTTTATTTATTTGAAACTGATAAAGACAAAAACGGGGAACGCAAACTGACCTTAAAAGTGAATTCCACCGTCACAGAAGGATGACCACTGTCATTTGGGTCCTCCATTAACTCAGGTGTGTCAGAAATCTCTGAGGCCGTATCTTCTTTGCTTTTAACCCTGGTGAGGCCACAGATAAACATATTTCAGTGACAATCTAGCATCTAATCATTAACATGTATAAGTTTCGTGCCATGGTTGTATTTCTTACTTAGGTTTTCTCTTTTCACAATCGTCACTGTCCAAGGAGTAACAGCTAGAGAATGAATCTGCTCTGTTCAGCTGGACCCTAAAACCAGGATGATAAGAGGGCTCGGATTATATTCAGTTTAACTAAGACATGTCACTTTACATCTCGGTGTATAGTATATAGAAAGTATATAGAAAATGTACGTATTAAATCCTTCCTGGGTTTACTGTGATGAATAAACTGATTTAAGCTTTGTCTGGTTTGTACCTTGTGGACGGTGATTCTATATTTCCCATGTTGGTTGCACTGTCTTCACTCGTCATTGAGCAGTAGCTCAGAGCTGGAGGCGAGGCCTGTTCCACAAAATACCTGAAAATGAAGAGAAGGACGACAGAATGACAGTTAATTAATTGTGTATTGAACCGTCCATTGTACATGCAAGATAAGCTGCCCGCTTTCATTTTCTTTCAGCATCAAGGCAGTCACATCTTGGGCATTTGAATTGGGGAACTACATTTAGTCATTTAGCCGACGCTTTTATCCAAAGCGACTAACAAAAAGGGAAATGATCAAAGTACAGTGCAACAAGGACATGTCAGTGCAGCAATGAGTACTACTTGCATAGAATCAAGTGACAGTTGTAGAAGGGGGGATAGATTTAGCATGTCCAGTTGTTGGTAGTGCTAAGAGAGGAGGTAGAGCTGGAGGTCTTCAGGAGGTTTCTGAAGGTAGAGGGGACGCCCCTGATCTGGTAGGAACTGGTAGGACGTTCCACCAACGGGGAACAACAGACGAGAGAAGTTTGGATTACCCTGAGCGTACGGGTGGGAGAGCCAGGCGACGTTCATTCAGGAGGTCTATAAGGACCTATAAAGATTGATGGACAAGCATGGACTTTAACTTAAAGTTAAGTCCTTATTTACTTTTATTGTACTTATTTTTCATGTTCTTGGCTCTGTATTGAGATACTGAATATGTATTTTTTGAGGTTTTGTGAACACTACAGCCTTCTAATGACACATCTTATCTTTGTATGACAATTAGGGAAGCAACCAGACACAGACAGGTACAGAAAGCCCATCATGTGTTGTCAAAGAATATCCAGGTAACTTGATAAAGCTACTTCTGTTTTCATTTATCAAGTTAGATCAAATTTTAAATTAAATCCAGCCATATTTCACTTAATGACCTCTATAATTTACCATGGTAACTCAACATGTAAACAGATGAAGCAACAAAAGTCAAGTTCTTCATTCAGAGAAAACTGTTGAGCTACCACACCAGCATTGTTGTTACATAGAAGGTGAAAGTGATATTCATTTCACTTTGTCTTTGTCTCTGCAGACAGCAAATGACTGGATGAGACTAGTTGGTATTTTCTATTTTCGATATATTTTCACTGCTTGCTTTGAAAATACAAAAGAGTTACTATCCTAAAGAGAAAGAGGCTAGTGAGTGAGAAATCTCAGTACCAGTGGCTTGTATCCATTGGAGTTGGTCCCAGGTCCAGAGAAGGTCTTCTCTCTGGGATGTAGAACATCTCCTCTTCTTCATAAGACCCGCTCTGTCCTCTACCAGACACAGCTTCTCCAACAGAAGAGTCACCTGACAGCGACATCGCCTCCAATTCAGTGTCGTCCATCGTGTTGTTGAGAGGGTCAGCCATCGTTGAACATGACAAGCAGCCCGTCTGTTCCTGGACAAGGAAAACCACGGAAAAAAAAATCAAGTATATCAAGCTATCAAATTCTTGTTCAGGGTGTATAATGAACTTAACACCAAACCAGATTTGCAGGTTTCTCCCGGTCAAAGTTTATTCAGCTTGTGTCACAGATTTAAAGCTAGATCGAGAACAGAAAATAAACTACGGCACAATCATCATTTTTTTGATGAATGACTAAATATAAATATAAAGATTAGGGAGTAAGAAATTCTGGTAAATATATATATATATTCGCTAATGTTATTTATAAAGTTTTTTTGCAATGCTCCCTCATTGTGATTAGCAAAAGATATGTAATGGAGGATATTTACAGTTTAACAACAAACTTTATTGTCCAATATGACGGCAGTGTACTAAAACTGTAAACTTCACTGGGATAATTTATTATTAGACACAATTATACATTTAAAAAAACATAAATATAACATAATTGATAGATCTAGATTTCCCCAAGCATATTTTCTGAATGATGTCCCGTAAAACAAAAAAGTTTTTATCAAACAACATGTATGCAGATACCAATGCATCTCTAACAGGTCAATATCAGGCAATAAACACACAGAGACCAACAGTATTTCAGTAAATACAAGGAGAGAAGCCCAAATGTTTGTGAATTTTGTGTAGATATTATTGTTTTTCTTTCTTTTCCCTTTAACCTCTCACATATTTAGGACCTCTTTAAGGGAACCCAGGTTGGAAAACACTGTAATAATCTAACTTTTTAGGTACATGTTTCTCCTAGTATGTGATGGAGGTCACATACTGGAGGTGAAGCCAACCCACCATCATGCAGTAATTACAGACAGGTACTACCATGTCAAAACCTGGAGCTATAGATCTGACTGACGGACCACAGGTGTTTCGGTCTAAAGAGCGACCGTGTTAACTGGCCACCTTCAGATCGAATGCATCTGTGGTTGTCGTAGTAACGACGGGAGAGAGTACGTAGCTGACGAGACCCCAAAAGATGAACCAGTTTTATGAACCTATTATTTTTATTTTTATTATTATTATTATTGTAGCGTTAATTAAAGAATAAAATAAAACAAACAAAGAGGCATTCGCGAGGACATCTACGTTGTCAACGGCTGTCGTAACTACGACAACCACATTCGGCTGAAGGTTACCAGTTAACAAGGTCGCTTCTTAAACCAAAACACCAGTGCTAACCTTAGCTAACATGTGCTGATTATGACATTTTCTGGTATTTCAGGTACAGCTGAACTCTTCCGCCTCGGCTCCTCCATGTGACATGTTAGTGACAGACCGTCTCACGAACACCAACCCATCCACGTGCTATTAGCGAAAATAATGTAAAACTGATTAATGACGCGTTTATATTTTAATGTTAGCTGAGGCAGCAGTTGGCTAACTTAGCTTATAACTTTGAATTTGTTAATGAGAATAGGTCAACAAACATCAGGAGCATCAGGAAGGCTCAAACCAGAGCTAACACTACTTTAACACGGGTTAGAGATATACATGTTAACACATTGGTGATTACATAAACACGTTATTATTATTTTATAATTAAACCACGAATAAAACATAAACGTACCTTCGTATCTCGTTTATTTTCAGGAAGTCAAAGTTTCTTCTTCTTCTGCTGTAAAATCGCGAGTAACAGAACATCACTGCCACCTACCGGCCGGAAGTGTGAAAAACATGACCACCACGGGGTCTATTAGAGTTAGAGATAGATACTTTATTGATCCCCAATGAAATTCAAGAATAATGACCGATGGCGCAGACTGAACATGAACATGAACATGAACCGCCAATCATCTGATTGGTGGACGACCCGCTCCACCTCCAAGCCACAGCCACCCCCTAACATTTAAGTTTAAAACGTGTCACTCTTGCTCTTCTCTTTCACAAAATCATTCAGAGAGTAATATTTTGTGTTATGTCTACAGATATATAACACCAGCAGTTATGTCCCTAGAGGTTCATACAGTGTCTGACAATCCATACAAGCAGGCCATAAATAATATATTATAAAAATGAAGCTTCGGGTGCATGAAATCTGACCGCGGGCTGTGATTGGCCCCCGGGCCGTACTTTGGACATCCTTGCCATAGACGGTATAAAACATGTAGAGCCGTTCTGAAGCTCGTAGTGTGGTGGCTCTGGCCGCCGCCATCTTGGCACTCCTGGCTAATCTAAAAATAAAGATGTGCATCACTGTTGGATCTGAGGGGGGCTGAATGAAGCCCGGTCGCTTGGTCTCACCCATACAATAGTTAGTTAGTATTGAGGTTTATACAAGCAGCAACCTCTGTGGCTGTGAAATGAAGTGAACATAGAAGTGCCAAAAACTGCAGTTCCTCAAGCAGCCACTTGAGGCTGGCTACAGAATGAGTCATTTTCCCCATGTTAAAATGTCCAACTTCACAGCAGAAATAAACATGTTTACAGCCTAGTACAAAGAACAGTTTTGGTCTCTATAGCTAATTTCCCCGTTCATGACAACTGTACTGAGTCTGAATTTGTATATAACTCACCTGTTCAAATTATGCATAATTAACAGCATGGCTGCTTTGATTGACAGGTGGGTGCTGTTACAGATTATATTCATCTATTTTTATTTTTATTTTATTTTTTCACTTTATTTTTATCCTTTTAATTTTCATCTTTTCATCTATTCATTTTCTATGTTTATTATTATTATTTTTTTAATTTATCATTTCTTTTTTTATCTTTGAATCTGTCAATATGTAGTGTCACATGTTCTTACACTGTGTTGCCTTCTGTTGGGTCTACTGCTCTATAAAGCACTTTGTAAAACTCTGTTTCTTAAAGGTGCTATATAAATAAAGTTATTATTATTATTGTTATTATTATTATTTAACCACCCATGATCCATGTCTTTGCCCATTTTTGGATTAGGCGGAGGCAAAACTGCCAAGATGGCGGCAGCCAGAGCCACCACACTGAGCTTCTTCAGAAAGCTGTGACATCACGGATACCACGTCCATATTTACACTGTCTATGCTACAGAGCTGTGATGTCTGTACATATAAAAGACTCATTCTAAGGTAACAAAAAGATTAAGTTCCTTATTTTCAGGTGATTATACAATGTTTATGAATATACGTCACGGATACTACGTCCAGATTTATACTGTCTATGATTACACCAGTTCCCACAGGCGTCCTACAGAGGCGTGTACTAACGGAAACTCAGAGCGAGCTCGTTGACTACGTTTCCAGTCGGACATATTCAAGGAAACACAACTCGGCTCACGTGGGACAGTGTGGGGTCCACCTGAAACGCCGCTGTAAAGGTGAGTGAGTATGTGGAGTAGTTATTAAAGTCTGACAGTGACAGCATTTACACTGTTACTGTGAACCGGGCTGCTGTCAGCAGCGATAAAGTTCAGCTGCTGCTGTACGTCAAGAGTCATGTCGAGCTCTGCAGGTCGATAACTGCATATCCAGTTCAGGAGCTTCATTATCAGAAGGCTTTAAATATTTCTGACTAAATACTACTTATCTGTACTGTCGTGTGCATCTACAATGATATGGTTTATTCTATAGTTTGTTTATTTACGTTAAGCCCGAACGATGTATAAAGATTCCCTTGACTAGTCTGAAATGATCATGGGTTGCTTAATATTGCTGCAGTTTATTTCTTATGTTTATCATTTATTCGTTGACGAAAAATATAGTATTTCATCATAGAAGTTTTCAGATGTGAAAAATGTGAAAAATGAGAACATAGGTCAAATTATGTTTTACATCCAGAGCTGTGAATGTCACAAGCATAAAAGTGACACTGTCAAGCCGGAGCAGGCCTAAATAAAGTCTGTGTTAGTAACACCATTTCAGACATTTAAAATCCCCTGCTGTTTAAACAGGATAAAAGTTAAGCCAAAGTGTCCCAAAATATGTGGTAGTGAGACCAAAATAACCTAAAGCAACTGTAAAGAAAGTTAAAGTTTCAAAAAACATTAACAAAAATGTATAAAATTTGCTAAATTGTCATTGTTTGTGTCCATGTTTATTCACTAGCAGTCAGAATCACTTTTATTGGTCAGGTATGTGTACGCATAGAAGGAAACAGATTTAGATTTTAAGTTGCTCTCAATCTACGTACACAGATACAGATATAATTACAGACAAAAACAAAGACAATAAACATTAAACTACACAGCAATAACATTTGTAAGACAATAGTGCAATGGTGCAGAGTGCAACGGATGCTAAAATAAATATGGTTTATGTAGCAGGTTGCTTAATGTACATGAGGTATATAGGTGGACATGGCAGTATATACATAATGTACACATGAGTAGGTTGTGTATGTGTGATGATATTTTAAAGAACAAAACTCACTAGGACAATAGTAACAGCAACTGAGGAAGTAAGTTTGGTCTGTCATTTTATTTTGCTATGGCGTTCCCCTGGAAACGCTGTGAGTAATAAGTCACACACAGTGTAAATATAAAATTCATAAAGACACGTTTGTTTGTTTGTTTGTTTGTTTTCTAGTCTCGCCGTTCCTGTTTGTTGTCGCAGTTCTTGAAGGGTAAGGGTTGCTTTTTATTAAATCTTAATTTGTTTATTATTACTATGTATGTCCTTTTTCTGCATCAGTAATGTTATCTTGTTTTAAATTGATATAATTATCATATCTTGTCATGTCTGTATCAGTGTCATACTCAAAAATCCAGTATTAGTCTGCTATACCTCCTGCTGGTTTGGCGGTGGAAAGCTTTTAATATGAAGCAGAGGAAGCAGGAAATCTTTGGTATTTAACACAGTTCAGATATGACTGAAAGTGATAGTTAAACAGTAAAATGAGGCTCTGATGTTAAGCAGGTTAACAGCAGTGTGGCTTGGTGTGGAAACGCATGTCATCAAGGCTTGACTTAGCAGAAAAACCCAATGTATGGTCGTTTGGTAGTAGCTTGTACAGCAGGAAAACTCAGATGTAACAGTCCAACATTTTTCCAGTACCTCTGATATTTAACCTTATTTTAGTAAAGCAGCTTACTGAAGATCTTTGAATTTTTCCTCAGATTAAAATGCCAAAGAAACGTGCCTCAAATGTGAAGAGGCGGAGCAGCCAAGATGACCAGCTCCCTCCTAAACAGAGCAAGCTAACGCAGAGTGACGCTCCATCCCCTCTGTGCTTCGACAGCCCTGACAGCCTGTTTGAGAGCCTCATTCAGCCCATGAAGACAGAGCAGTTCTTCAGGGAGTACTGGGAGAAGAAACCCCTCCATCTGCAGAGGTCTGATCCCAGTATAGCCTCCTACTACCAGTCTTTGTTCCAGCTGTCCGACCTGCAGAGCCTCTGTTCTCAGGGTCTGGAATACTACAGGGACGTCAACGTTGTTCGCTGCATCAACGGCAAGAAAAAAGTGCTCAACAAGGAGGGGCACGTTAAGAACAGCGTTCTCAATAAGACCTTCGTTCAGAATAAAGCCACCATCCAGTTCCACCAGCCGCAGAGGTTCAAGGTGAGAGTTCTGCCAGCAACGTGGAAATCAGAGCTTTGTTTGACAAATGATGCTACTGCAAATCAATTAATTAGAATATCTACTACTGCTGCTGTCTGTCTAAAATGACTTTACGTCACAGGCAAATACACAGTAAGTGCATTCAGGAACAAGAGCTAGATGAAATCAGAAAAATATATATCAGACAGTTGAGTGGACGTTTGTAAGGAGCAGCTCTCATGTAGTTTTTCTTGTGTCTCGTCAGGATGAGCTCTGGAGGATCCAGGAGAAGCTGGAGTGTTTCTTTGGAGCCTTGGTGGGCTCTAACGTCTACATCACACCACAGGAGTCCCAGGGCCTTCCACCTCACTATGATGATGTCGAGGTAAGAATCAAAGACTGGACTAGATTCAACATATGCGGCTGTAACACAATTACTTTCCTAAATTTTCCTTCAAGGATCAATAAAGTACTCTATCCATCAATCTATCCATCCATGAATGATGAGAGTGGTGCCACTCTACACCCACCTTAGTGATTTAATGTCCCAGACTTTCTCATATCAGAACATTTAGTGCTTGCTAACTTTTTTTCCCCTTATGCTGATGGTGCTCTTTGCCCAGGTGTTTATTCTGCAGCTGGAGGGGGAGAAACGTTGGCGTCTCTACAATCCTACAGTTCCCCTGGCGTCAGAGTACAGCCTGGAGTCAGAGGAGAGGATCGGCAGTCCAACACATGATATTTTACTGAAGGTACAGCACCCTAAAATGTGTAATCACCTGTTGTTAATTTTTTCTTCTTTTATTCAACAATGGCCTTTTTAACATAAAAATAACTGCTGTAACCATTTTAAATTGTCAGGTTGGACTAGTCTAATCACCAAAACATGAGCCAAATATTATGTATTTATATTTTCTGAATGAGTGAATCATCTTTTCTCTCCACAGAAAGGAGATCTTCTGTACTTTCCCCGAGGAACCATCCATCAAGCGATGACTCCAGCAGGAGTGGACCACTCCACCCACCTGACTCTCAGCACTTACCAGAGAATGTACGCGAGCTCCTCTTTAACGTTGTGAAAGCAGCATGTTAGCAGAGCAGCAGCAGCTTCACTCCCTCTGTCTGTGTCTACACAGGATGCTTTCAGGCACAGTACTGAGTGTAGGTTTACAGCTTGTTGGCAGCCCAACACACAATCACTGTAATCATGCATGTAAAACAGGAGGAAAAGCACAATAACACAATTTGGGTCAGGTTTAAAATATGCTTATAGCACCAGTCAAATGTGTTTTGCTACTGAAACGCCTCCAATGTTGACACGCTGTAAGTCTTTGCTTTGAGTGTCTGTAATCTCTGTTTAGATGGACTAGATTTTGCCAGAGTATCCAGAGAGGGGGTCAAATTGAAGAGACATCTACTTTGAATCACATAACTAAGATCAAAAGAACACACTGCAGAGTCTCAAAGTTGATCTTTGACTTGGTGCCAGATACCACAGCACACCTTCAGAGGTCTAGTGGCGTCCATGCCTCGATGGGTCAGGGCTGTTTTGGCGGCAAAAGGGGGACCTACACAATATTAGGCAGGTGGTCATCATGTTACGGCTGATCGGTGTATATTTTGGAAGTAGGAATGCATAGCTGCACAACATGGGTATGGTCAGGCATGGTCTTTTGTACTTCTTGTACATGTCACCATGCTACATCATATTAAGTTGTACTATCACACGGTTGTGATGTAGCTGTGTGCTGTCTTCTCTGCGGGAGCATGCGCACGATTCTGAATATTCTCTATCTGTCCTCACCTCAGGTCATGGGGAGATTTGTTGTTGGACGTATTTCCCAGCTTGATGTTTGACAGCAGCAGGACTGAAGTTGGACTGAGAGAGGGCATGCCAAGGAGACTCTTACTGGTAAAACTGTTTGTATTACTGTGGCAGTAGATCAGGCAGCACGTTATGATTTTGGGAGTCATTTAGCCATAAAATTATGCTTGTGTTTTCTCATCTCAACCAAACAACACTGCAAGCTTCTACTTCTTCTTATTATTATTCACATCTTTAGGCACATAGGCATTCATCTCTAACTCTGTCCGGGTTTGTCGGCTGTGTTTTTCCTGTGTGTGTGTGTAGGGTAGCAGTGAAGGCCTGGACACCAGCAGACAGCTAGCAGCTAGCCTCAGATCTCTGGCTGATAAAATGGAAACAGGGATGCAGGAAGTCCGCTCCGCTCACATGAAGAGAGACTTCATCATGAACAGACTGCCACCATACAGCCAGCAGGAGCTGCTTACACCATGTGAGCTTGTTTGTGGTCATTTGTATGTGTTAAAACATGTACGGAGGGCACAATAATATAATTTACTTTGTGATTTTGTGCATGTGTGCGTCACAGCTGGAAAGATTCCTGCCTTGGAGGACATGGTGTCTTTGAAGCTTAAAGAACATATGGTAATAACAGTGGAGCCCAGCCAAGAGAGAACAGTAAGTTTGCTGGCCTTTAATGAAGTGCAGGTTGGTTTAGATATCCTGACAAACATTCGGTGACATGCTGTGCTGTGTGTGTCCGTGTGTTTCAGGATGAGTCCACGGAGCTCGTCGTCTTTGTCTTACATTCTTTGAAGAACCAAAGGGAGAGCCACATGATGGGTGAAAGTCCTGACGAAGAAGAGGAACAAGACATCTCTAGGGTAAGATGCTGATGTGCTTGTGGTGCAGACAGGATGCAGCATTTTTCCTGTTCTTTTTAAAAGGATAAAGCTCATGTCTGACTTTCCCAATTCAGATATGTTCCTCAGTGGTGACCTCCACGTATAATTTTTTAACCACAAGTCTCTGAAACAGTTTTTCTGTCACGGGTGACAAATTAAAGGAAAAACCTGAACAAATCAGTGGATAAACAATATGAATTATGCTCAGTGGCATGTATAAAATGCTGAGCATGCCTAGTTGTTTCTGATTTGTATTAGTAAGACGGCAAGAGTACAAGATCTAAGTGACTTGTTGGGGAACCGAGGGGAAGGAGGTTCAGACTGCTCAGCTGGCTGTTTGAACAGGAACAGTGCACAATCTTTTATGTATGTGATGTGTCTGTCCCTGGTCGTTCAAACCCATTTCCATGTGTCTTTGTCTCTGCAGGGCCTGCAGTTCCCTTTGTCCCACCTCCAGGCCCTGCGACAGCTCCAGCAGGTAGAGCAACTGACTGTGGACGAGCTCCAGCTACCCACACAGGAGGACAAACTCAGCCTGGTTCTGGCTCTCTGGAGTGAGAGCCTGTTGGCTGTAGTATAGAACCGCAACATCAAATATCACTTAAGTGAAGTATTTAATTGAATAGCAGCAGTTTCCTGGGGCTTGCTCTGGTTCATCTGCTGTTGTTACTTGTATCAACATAATAAACTCTTTCACAAGATTCTGTCTGACTCGAGTGTTTTTTTTGCCGAAGATTGACCAAAAACTCAGGCTGTTCTGAGCAGAGAGGAGGCTGAAGGTGATGAATATCAGAATAAACAGAATATCTGCTAGAGGATAAACTGCATGTCTCTTCAACGTCTGTATCAGGGAGATGGGAAGTAGTGCGTGGCTTTCTTAATAGCGGTCTGAACTTCTTGGTTTAGAAAAGCATTATGCTTGGAGGATTCTACCTCCTTTCCAAGGGCTGCTTTGCTTTGTAAGGCTGGTTTTTCTGTGGAAGTTCAAAAGCAAACATCTTAATAACCCTTGTGGTCTGTGCATCACAGAAATTCAACCTGCTGATGAATTCAGGGTAGCCGTACTTTAGGCTCTTTTGCTAGAGCAGAAAAACTGCTCTACACGAGCGGTCTCCATTGTTGTGTGGAACAGAGGGTGAGATTAAACACATTTAGCACAAGGAGGCGATGTGGTTGGCGTTGGTGTTGCATGGCAAACACCTAACTAGCCTATACCAAACAATGTGGTTGCCTCCACCATCAAGTAACTTCCTGTGGAGGAAGGGTAGCTACAGCATCATCTAGTGGCTTTAGTGGGCTTGACAGGCTGGAGACTGGAGAAAGTAAATTTGTGTCCCAAATTGTCACATGCACTAACTGATATGCTGATATCTCAACAGGGTTTTCTTTGCCTTCCCTTGGCTGTGGTTTTGCTAGATAGTAGGTGGAGACTTCACTGAATTTCTTCACTATTATATTCAGAGCACTGGACAGAAATCACATTGTGTCAACACTCTCCACACAAAGGCAACTTATCAAACATTGAAACTGAGACATTTCATTCATTTTGGAAAATGATAGGTCCATTTTGAATTTGATGCGAGCAACACAATTCACAAAAGTTGGGACAGCAGCCTTATCAGTTTCTTTCCGTCTGCTGCTAGCCTTATCAACAAGGCCCGGAGCCCCCCCTGACATTCTTCCACACTCCACCCCTGCCTCTACACGTCACATTGACATTGCATCTACAAACTCAATGCGTTACATTAAGGCTCAGCCTTACTCAGCATCTGTTGGATTTCCTCGTTTTGTTATATAATTGCATATTTAAAATATTCTGCACACTGTGAACATTTGCACATTACCTGGTGCTTACAATTCCTGCACAGCTGCACTGCTCTTTTTATTTTAAAACATTGTGTAAATATATTTATATTGTTTATACTTTTAATATTTGATTTTCTTTATCTTTCTTATATTTTTAGAGAAAGTTTGTCAAGCACCAATGACTCCAAAACAAATTCCTTGTACTGTATGTGAAAAATCGTACTTGGCAATAAACCTTTTTCTGATTCTGATTCTGAAGAAAACACCTGGTGGAACATCTCTCTCTCTCAACAAATATAGTTACATTGTTACCTTGGTTCTCTGAGTGAAGAGACTGTCTCCACTCTGTACATAGAGTATATGTAACTGAGTGGATAGACAGTTTTGAGACAATACAGAATTGACTGTTCCTGGTTCAGTTTGTTTTGAAATCAAAACACAAAGTCAGATTGAGTATTTTGAGTGTTTAATGTGAACAGCTAATGGTCATTTACATCAACAAACAGCCAACAACAAGTAGAATCACGTACAATATGAGTCTAATTCTCAGACTTTAAATTAAATGTCATCCTGAAACCAGCAGTTTGTCCTCTGTAGAACACTGTAGATTTGAATAAGTTCTTTATCTACATAATAACAGACTTTTGTTTGGAAAAATAAATCAGTAGTTAACGCAACATTGTGCAATTTTCCTAACATAAATAACATTTTAATCACTATGATGCTACACTAATGTGTAATCAGGTAAATGGTATCTCTGTCATTTTATTTGTGCCCTGTACGTCTGTTCACACACCACCTATAATAACTATTTCACTGATTTTAGAGAAACTGGATCGGATTTTATGGAGAAAATGTTTTCTGGTGTCACTCTGATGTCCTCCGGGCTGCTGTGCCTCAACTCTTAGTACAGTACTGAGAGTACAGACAGGAAACTGCTGCCAATTATAGCTACTGTTATCTTAGTATTGCACCCAATCACAAGAATGCTTTTATTTTGAATGATGACGTAATTCAGACCAAAACTAAACAAATACATAAAGACTTCACGCACACAGTGACGTTTATACTGTATATTTGTATATTCAGTTGGTCTCAGTTTGTTCACATTGTATGGAGACGGAACAGGAATGACTCAAGTTTGTAACACCAGTGAGATTATAATCTAACAGTAATCTAATAATTTGAACCTGCAGACAGAGCTCAGGGTTTAACGACGAATCACTACATACATATATTGTGAATATATTGTAAATATATCACGAACAAACTGTAAATACATTGTGAATATACTGTGAACATGGTAGATACATTGTAAATATATCGTGAATATGTTGTAAATATATTTTAGATATATTGTAAATATACCATGAATGTATCGGGAATATAGCAAATATATTGTAGATATATTATAAACATGTTAATATATCGTGAATATACTGTAGATACATTGTTAATATATCGTGAATATATTGTAGATATTTTTACAATATATTGTCAATATGTCGTAAATATACTGTAGATATATCATGAATATTTTGTAAACATATTGTAGATATACTGTCAATATATTGTGAATATATTGTAAAAATATTGTATATGGATCGTAAATATATTGGAGATATACTGTCAATATATCGTAAATATTTTTACAATATATCGCAGAAATATTTACAATATATTGTCAGTATGTTGTAAATACATTGTAGATATATCATGAATATATTGTAAATATATTGTAAACATATTGTAGATATACTGTCAATATATTGTGAATATATTGTAAAAATATTGTAAATGCATCGTAAATATATTGGAGATATACTGTCAGTATATCGTAAATATTTTACAATATATCGTAGAAATATTTACAATACATTGTCAACATGTTGTAAATACATTGTAGATATATCGTGAATATACTGTAAATATATTGTAAATATGTTGCGAATATGTGTAAATAAATCAGCATCAGCAGCATGTTTGGCAGTCCACCTGTCTGTCTCTCAGTCGTACCTGTCTCTCTTTCTGTTACATGATGCGTCTCATCTCAGGCTCCACCCAGAGTTGGTCATGTTCTATTACAGCTGTCAATCAACAGGCGAACAGTAAGTGTGTTTTTATTTGGTCCACTTCAGGTGCTGGATTTACCTGAGAGACACCTGCTGACATAAATGTATGAGATGATGAGAACACATCATCATACACCTGACTCAAGAGGATTGACTCGGGTTTCTATTGGAGCCTCTCCATTGGTTCAACACCTTCATTTACAATGATGTAATCAGTCTGCTGGGGGCGGAGCCTGAAATGTCTACCTGTCTGCGCGTGTGTACCTGCCTGTGTTTCAGTGGAAGACGGTCTGTCTCCAGCGTTTGTCAGGTGTGAACGGCCACAGACAGTCAGTGATGGCGGTGGCAAATGGTCGTGGCTCAACACTCAGATTCAGCAACTCCAGACGAGAACAGTTCAACTGACTGTTCATTGGACGAAGAGTCGATGCCGCCAGCTGCTCCGTCAGCTGCAGATAGACAGACAGGTGATTTAATACCACATACTACTAATACTACAAATACTTAATACCATAAAAAACAAGGACTGTATGTATTCAGCTGCAGAGAAAGAAGTAATACTACTACAAATATTTGTTTAGATTATATTTACAGTACTGTAATTATATACTAACAAAATATATTACATTTACAGGTTTATTAGACAACATATTGATTAATACACTGATATATATTTACAGGTATGAGGTGGTTGGACGGCAGGTTGAAGGCCTGAGCCATGGCGACAGCCATCTCATATTTGGTCATCTGCTCTTTAGCTGAAAAGTGAAAGATTCCTCTGATAGACGGGTCCTGGAAGAGAGACAGGCAGACAGGGGATGAGACAGACAAAGATAGGAGAGACAGAGACACTGACACTGACACTGACACTGACAGGTGCCTGTCTCTCTCTCCTAGTCACACAGACAGTTATGTACCTGTCTGCCTCTTTCGGAGAGCTTCCTGCAGACAGCAGCGACGTCCCGGGTGTCGGTGGGGAACCTTTGCTGGCAGTGATCCAGAGTGCAGGTCTCCGTCGCCTCCTGGACTTTGAGCCACAGTGATGTCACAGCGCTCTCAGACACAGACTCCACCTCTCCGAACAGAACCGGCACCCGTAGCACCACCGCACCTGAGAGACAGACAGACAGGTGAGACACAGACTCCCCGGTTCTCCACCACACCTGAGAGACAGACGAGTGAAAGACAGACAGACAGGTACCTGGACAGTGTCTCAGTGTCTCTCTCTCTCCCTCCAGTTTGCTGCGTCCATAAACATTCAGAGGATTCGGACTGTCATCTTCTCCATATGGAGGATTCCTCCCATCAAACACGTAGTCGCTGCTGATGTAGAGGAAGAGCGCTCTGTTGGCAGCTGTAAACATAAAGAACATCATCCTCATCATTAGCCAAGCATACAACACAGATAAATAAACGCACAGTCACTGCTGATTTAGAGGAAGAACGCACTGCATTAACAATATATCAATATTATAAATACTATAAGGACTGTGCGATAAAACGATCTTGATGATGACGATAAAAGATGTCAATTTAACATGTAAATGAGGGGAACATGATGACGACAGGTGTTCACTCACCTGCCTCCTTGGCGAGCGTGCCCGTGGCGTGCACGTTGAGATTGACAGCTGCTTCAGTGTGTCTCTCCACGACGTCTGGACGTCTCTCAGCTGCACAGTGGACGATCACGTCAGGCTGAAACACATTCAGGACAAAAAACCAGAACACTCAGGATTCAGATCATCACCTTAAGTTCAGCCTATCACTGCAGATCCACACCAATAACTAAAGATATACAGTGTTTATGTCTATGGACCTGAACCAGACTCAGTGTAGAAAATATGTTGTATAAATGAGTCTTATTTATTTAAGATAATTAACATATTTAAGCCTGAAACTGACTCACTGTGCAGTACAGTTTGTAGTACTGACTGCAGTACCTTGTACTCTTGCAGTAGTCCTTTGACGGCGTCCTCGTCTGTGAGGTCACAGCGTAGGAGGCGAGGCCTGGCTCTCCTGTATCCGGTCCCGATAACCATCCAGCCGTTGTTCTGAAACTCTCTGCAGACGGCTCGACCCAGAAGACCTGTTGCTCCGGTAACCAGGACCCTCGGAGCCGGGTCCTGGTTAGCCTCCTCCTGGAGTAAAATAGTACAGTCTGACATTTACTTCCTACGGAACCCGAAACTATTTAAGCTATTTTTTTATCTTGTGCACACAAGATAAAAAAACAAAAAACAAAGAAAGAAACTAAAGAATGTAACTAAAGATGTTGAAATTCACACTTTTAGTTTAGTTGCATTACAATAGTGAATGCTGGAGCTTTTTCATTGCCCAGTGCAATGTTTAAGCAATTTCATGACGTCTTTCACGTCTTCCTGTTGCAACTGACAGAGTTCAGATTGAGGGCTAAAGATTTTATTTTTGACATTACAGCTGTCAAGAAGTACAGCACATATTTATTTAAAGTGGAGTGGCCTGCACTTTTATTGTTTTATAGTTCTAAGTAAGTGAGGCTTGGCTAAGCTTTCCAGTCAAATACTTTTTAAAACCTCCATTAAACACTCCTTCATCTCGTGATATGACATTCCGAGGTGAAAATAAAACTTGATTAGCCAAGTCCATTATATGGTGGCTGTGTGCATCTGAAGCTGTTAGAGCTGCATATGAAATTATAGTACGTTAACTTGTGCGTACAAGAAAATAACAAAGTTGTGCACACAAGATTAAAAAGTAGCACCATTTGAGACTTTAGGGGCTCAAAAACTTCCTGAAATAATCATCATCGTAATCATAATATGATTTTGAATTAAATTAAACTGTAACAGCTGATCACAGATCAGATCTTAGTCCGTTGTCTCTCAGTCCATCTGCACCTGTCTGTAAACACCTGGTCAGCAACATTAATTAGGTAGTGATCAATTAAATTATTTTATTAATTATACTACTACTACTACTACTACTACTACTACTACTACTACTAATAATAATAATAGATATTACTAGAAATAAACACTGATCAATCAATAATTGATTCAGTATTTCTCCAGCAGATTTTTAAAAATCTTCATGCTGGGAAATAAAATCTACAAACAGGCTCCAGGACAGTTCCAGGACCTGCTCCAGGACTGTTCCAGGACCTGCTCCAGGACCTGCTCCAAGACCTGCTCTAGAACCTGTTCCAGGACAGTTCCAGGACCTGCTCTAGAACCTGTTCCAGGACCTGCTTCAGAACCTGTTCCAGGACCTCCTCTAGAACCTGTTCCAGGACCTGCTCTAGAACCTGTTCCAGGACCTGCTCTAGAACCTGTTCCAGGACCTGCTTCAGAACCTGTTCCAGGACCTGCTCTAGAACCTGTTCCAGGACCTCTTCCAGGACCTGTTCCAGGAGCACCTGTTAGCCGTTAGCCCCGTTAGCTGCTTACAGGTGAATGTTTACCTGAACTAGCTGCACGCGGCCCGGGCTGAAGATAATCCTCAGTTCTGCGCCTGCGCGACTCATCTCTCCTCACTCTGATCGGATTTGTTTCTGATATTTATTATTGATAAATATCGATCACTCAGCGCCTCTCTTAATTTCTGATGCGCAGTTTGTTTTCTCTTCTTCCTCTTCCGCCTCACGCCCATCAGCTGTTTGCCGTAAAGCAGCTGTCGCTGTGGTTCTCGCTGGTTAGCCTTCAGGCTTCAGATTAGGAACACGGTTTGGCTCTGAACCGACTGAAACTAAAACTGATCTGAGACCTGATTTAACACCAAGACACCAGTAAAACTGCTAAAAACACAAACTGTGAATTTACCTCTGAACCTCTGAACTCAAATCCAGGCATCTCATCCAGCTCACAGTCCAGTACAGTCCAATACAAAACCTCCCGGTGCAGCAGAGCACTTTAAACAGCCCGTTTCTTCTTCCTCTTTTAACAATAAGACTGCTGCTTTACCGCCTCCTGCCGGAGCGGAGTGAGACTTCTGCTGCAACGCAGAAAATATGAGACAAAGACAGTTAAGCAATTAAGTCGAGAGATCACTGAGGAAGAGGAGAGAATGAAGAAAACATCAAGAAAGAAATATACATGAATAACAGAGACAGACAATAACACAGTTAGCTAATAGAAAGCCAAGGATGTGCTAAATAACCCAACTAACTAACCCTAATTAACCTGACCAGCTAACTAACCCTAAACTTAAGACATGCAGTGACTGCTGTAGATGTGCAGTAACTCTGCAGCAGAATATGTGCAGTGACTCTCCAGTAGATGTCAGGAAAGGAGGTGCAGTGAACTGTGACTCTACAGTGGAAGATGTGCAGTGACTCTGCTGCACATGTGCAGTGAGCTTGCAATAGAAGATGTGCAGTGACTGTTGTAGATATGCAGTGACTCTGCTGCAGATGTGCAGTGACTCTCCAGTAGATGTCAGGAAAGTACGTGCAGTGAACTGTGACTCTACAGTGGAAGATATGCAGTGACTCTGCTGCAGATGTGCAGTGACTCTACAGTAGAAGATGTGCAATGACTGCTGTAGATATGCAGTAACGCTACAGTAGAAGATGTGCAGTAACTGCTCACCACAGTGTTGTCATGGTGAGACACAGGTGGACAGGTGAGTGGCCTTTTCACTTGGAGTATTTACTGTAAGCTCAGTGTTGTTGAGGTGAATCTGAGACACACACACACACATACGTAGATAAAGTGACCTGATTTCCTGTAAATGGAGAAAGGAGGAGCTACAGGTGATCCAGGTTCAAAGCGCAGGGAGTGAACCTGTGTTCATTTAATCATTTAGCTTTTATCCAAAGTGACTTCCAGAGAAGGGAATGATCAAGGTACAGTGTGATAAGAAAGATCTCTTCAGGAGGTTTGTGAAGGTAGAGAGGGATGCCCCTGATCTGGTAGGAACTGGTAGGACGTTCCACCAACGGGGAACAACAGACAAGAAAAGTTTGGATTGTCCTGAGCGTATGGGTGGCAGAGCCAGGCGTCGTTCATTGGAGGAAAGCAACGGTTGTGAGGTAACATATGTCTGTATGAGGACGTTCAAGTAGGTGGGTGCAGAACCAGAGACTACTTTGTAGTCAGCATTAGAGATTTGAATTTAATGTGGGCTGCTACAGGTAGACAGTGGAGCTCCATGAGCAGCGGGGTGACATGTTGAAGAGCAGGCGAGCCGCCACGTTCTGAATCATCTGAAGGGGTTTCACTGTGCAGGCTGGGAGGCCCGTCAGGAGGACGGTACAGTAATCTAGTGTTGAGATGACCACATCTTGTGTCAGGAGTTGTGTAGCATGTTGAGTTAGGTAAGGCATGACCGGGCAACTGAGGAGACATGATTGGAGAAGGTTAGTTGGTCATCAATCATCATCGTGTGTGTGTCAGTCTTGTTTGTGACTCTTGAACAAACTTCTTTTGTCCTGAGTTCACAGTCAGTGTTCATGTTTAACCTCTCAGACTGACTGAAGTCCAGAACATCAGAATCACTTTATTGGCCATATATATGTGTACACACACACACACACACACACACAGAAATAACAAACCAGTAAATGATAGAATAAATAGATGCTACTGCCAACTTGTGGCTCAAAGGTCAGTTTGTCATCAATGATGGTGCAGAGGTAGTTGTATTGTTTTATCACCTCAACAGCTTGACCTGATCTATGATGACTGAAGAGAGGGCAGAGGGATTCTTTCTAAAAATCAATCAACATCTCTTTAGTTTAAGACACATTAATATTAAGAAAGGATGACTCACACCACTCATGTTCATACAGATTATAGACATGAAGACATAAAGATGAGTGACTGTGTGAAGGAAGAGGAGGACAGAGCAGAGTCTTCAGGATCCAGCTGTCTGTCTATGAAGAGTGACTGGTCCAAAGATCATCCTCCAGTCTTCAGTGATGAACCTGGACCTTCAGACACAAAGTAAGAGAACTGATACTAACTCATTTATATGACTCATGTTCACTTACCTCTGTCATGTTTTCTGTTGATTTTATGTTTGTATATTCATTTTAATCATTCGTGTCATCTTCCTTTGAGTATCTGTGAGAGCTGTCAGTCACCTAAAAGCTGTAATCTGATGTAAGAGGACTGAAACAAACTTTTAAACCTCCTAATTATTGACAGCACTTTGTGTATTTAGAGCTTCATAAATGACTTTGATCAGAGAATTTATCAAAGATTCATGTAATCTGAATAAAAACATGTTGGTGTTTGCAGAGTTCAGTCCAACAGACAGAGAGCAGAGTCTCCAGGATCCAGCTGTCTGTCTATGAAGAGTGACTGGTCCAAAGATCATCCTCCAGTCTTCAGTGATGAACCTGGACCTTCAGACACAAAGTAAGACACTGTTTTTACTGTAAACTGACCTGATGAAGATGATACATAGAGGATGAAGACAAACTGCTCAAAGAAGATGCATTATATTCATGATGCAGAACTTTTAGTACAGATACTGTTTCAAACTAAAATGGATCTTAGAAAGTGAAACAGTGAAGGACATCATCAGCTCTCTTTAATGGAAGGCTTTTACTGTGAAAGAGCTGCAGGAAGTGCTGAGTTTGTATGAATAACAAACTACAGGCAGATGACTGAATGTTTAATTAGACAGACAGGCAGGAAAAGCTGTTAATTAATGTTCATGAAAGCAGGAGAGTTGAAATAAAAGGAACAATCATCTTCATCACAGACTGAAAGCTGAATTCAAACAGAAAAGTAACAACACTTTTACTCTTCTCTGTGAACATCTGAGCTTTGAGACAGTGTCGTCCAAATCTTGATATTTGTCACCAACAATCAACAAATAATTTGAGTGATAAAGAAATGTCTTCACAGAGAGAGGAAGAGGAGTCATGTTCCTGTGGAGGAGCAGCCGTCCTGCTGTGTTTTGTGTCAGGACGTCCTGAAGGATCCGGTCTCTACCAGCTGTGGACACTGGTTCTGCAGACACTGCATCACCTGGGACCAGTCTGCTTCATCAGGAGACTCCTCCTGTCCCCAGTGTGGAGAAAGATCCAGAACAAGACATGGACTGCAGACAGCCAGTCAGACCAGCACTGTACAAAGTAAGACTGTCCATCTTTAAAATGTAACCTGCTGCATTTCATGACGTTTATTTAGAGATTTACATTAAGTGAATTCAACCATGTGGAAAAAAACTGCAGGAATCATGCAGGTACATCAACTTCATCAAATAAGCTGAACGGCTTCAAGTGCTACAGTTAGTTTGTGAGTTTTCAGGCTGAACATGTGTTGATGAGTTTCTGCTGTCCTGACGTCAGTGGGGAGCTCGTGATTGACATTTTTTCTTTGTTTTTTCTCAAACTTTTCTCTCTTAGTGAGTGGTGGTCTGCAGGAGGTTTTAGATGAACATAAAATCAGTCTGAAGACGAGATGTGAACGTGTGACTGAAGGAAGTGATGAAACAGGAAGCGGAATCCTCCTCAACAGGATCTACACTGAGCTCTACATCACAGAGGGACAGAGCGAAGAGGTTAATACCCAACATGAGGTGAGGCAGCTTGAGACAGCTTCCAAGAAGAAGAAGACCCTCCATGACACTCCGATCAAATGCCACGACATCTTTAAAGCCTTACCTGACCAACAGAGACACATCAGAGTCGTTCTGACGAATGGCGTCGCTGGCGTTGGAAAAACCTTCTCAGTGCTGAAGTTCACTCTGGACTGGGCAGAGGGCTCGGAGAACCAAGATGTCAGTCTGGTGGTTCTGCTCTCGTTCAGGGAGCTGAACTTGATCAAAGATGAGCGGTTCAGTCTTCTCACGCTGCTCCATGTTTTCCATCCAACTTTACAGAAGGTCACAGCAGAGAAGCTTGCTGTCTGTAAACTTCTGTTCATCTTTGACGGCCTGGATGAAAGCAGACTTTCACTGGATTTCAACAACAATGAGGTCGTGTCTGATGTCACACAGAAGTCATCAGTCAGCTTGCTGTTGACAAACCTCATCAAGGGGAATCTGCTTCCCTCGGCTCTCATCTGGATAACTTCCAGACCTGCAGCAGCCAATCAGATCCCTCCTTCATGTGTTGACAGGGTAACAGAAGTACGAGGCTTCACTGACGCTCAGAAGGAGGAGTACTTCAGGAGGAGAGTCAGTGATGAAGATCTGTCCAGCAGAATCATCTCACACATCAAGACCTCCATGAGCCTCCACATCATGTGTCTGATCCCAGTCTTCTGCTGGATCACTGCTACAGTTCTGGACCACATGTTGACCACAGACCAGAGAGGAGAGCTGCCCAAGACTCTGACTGACCTGTACTCACACTTCCTGCTGGTTCAGACAAAGAGGAAGAAAAAGAAGTACGATGAAGGACATGAGACAAGTCCACAGGAGCTGGCGGAGGCTGACAGGGAAGTTCTTCTGAAGCTGGGGAGGCTGGCGTTTGAACAGCTGGAGAAAGGAAACATCATGTTCTACCAAGAAGACCTGGAGCAGTGTGGTCTGGATGTCACAGAGGCCTCAGTGTACTCAGGAGTTTGTACAGAGATCTTCAAGAGAGAGAGTGTGATCTTCCAGAAAACAGTCTACAGCTTTGTTCATCTGAGCGTTCAGGAGTTTCTGGCTGCAGTCTACCTGTTCAACTGTTACACCAACAAGAAGACAGAGGTACTGGAGGACTTCCTGGGGAAAGACTACAAACAGAGTGACTCAAAACCAAAGTCTCTCCTAGAGAAGATCTCTCAGTTTTTTAGTTTTTTAGATAGTCATGACCCACCTTTGGATGTGTTCCTGAAGAAAGCCATGGAGAAATCTCTTCAAAGTAAAAATGGTCATCTGGACCTGTTTGTTCACTTCCTTCATGGCCTCTCTCTGGAGTCCAACCAGAGACTCTTAGGAGGCCTGCTGGGTCAGACAAAGACCAGTTCAAGGAGCATCCAGAGAGCCATCAACAACCTGAAGGAGATGAACAGTGGTGATATCTCTCCTGACAGAAGCATCAACATATTCCACTGCCTGATGGAGATGAACGATGACTCAGTCCATCAGGAGATCCAAGAGTTCCTGAAGTCAGAGAACAGATCAGAGAAAAAACTCTCTGAGATCCACTGCTCAGCTCTGGCCTACATGCTGCAGATGTCAGAGGAGGTTCTGGATGAGTTGGACCTGAAGAAGTACAACACATCATGGGAGGGACGACTGAGACTGATTCCAGCTGTGAGGAACTGCAGAAAGGCTGAGTAAGTCCAGATGTGATGAACATTATAAATCAGTCCAGATTAGTCATTAAGTTTTTCTGATATACACAATATAAAATTATTCTTATTATTAAAATAGTGTTCATCTTGTTTTTTACAAACATTATATGTCAGCTGTGTTTTCTCACAGATGTTCTTGAGCTGTTTCAAATGCTGTCATTGCACAAATGTAGATTTTTCAGTTGGTTGTGTTTAAAGCTGCAAAGTTCATCAACAAAGATATTCTATTTATTTTTAATAATCGTTAGTTATTCCTATTAGTATTTTTTATTGGTTTTGGAGTCAGTTCATAGTGAGTATGGGGGATGTTAGGGCACGCCACACTCCACTCTTAAAGAAAGATACTGTTGAATGTTATACTATACAATATTTATCTAAAGTTTGCTAACATGAACTAACATACAGCCACTGTAAACTGTCTCTTTTTGTCCCCTCAAATATCCTGAGTGTGCTGAACCGAGCAATGGTGCATTTTATTGCTCATGAATTCAAGTTGTGTTACATGGTTTTGTTTTGAAGTCTTTCTTATATTCTGTTACCAACAGAAACAAACTCAGGTGTTTTCTCTCTTGTTGGTGTCGAGAAGAGAAGTAGCAGGAAATGCACAGCTTCCACCAATAACAGAGGTCTGATGAATACATAAAGACACAATGGTAGAATTGAGACTTTTATAGAGACCTTATACACATCAAAGGTCAATAGTATGTTTTTATTGCTGATACAATGATAACATCTTTCTAATGACATTGTGTTGAAATGATGCAACGTCATTGGTTTGTTGATTGTGTTTGTTTGATGAATACGTTTTTTAAATGCTCAGATTATCATATAATATTTAATCATGTACGGGTCCGATATTGTCAGGTGATTTGTTTAATTTCTGTCCTGTTTGGCAGCAGTCACTGAATTTTCCCACTTAAGGACGTGAACCTGAAAGCAGCAGGTAGCGAGCAAAGAGAGATCATCTTTCCCAGCTGTAACTGTCCACTGAGTTAGCCTCATGCTAACTTTGTGCAGACAGACCTGGGATCAGATCACACTGATAGACTGTGGACATTATGGAAGACTAAATGTAACTACATTTACTCATTTTCTCTCCCTTCATCTGCAAGATTAAAGCAAAACAAAGATTAAAAGTCTGCAGGTGTGAGAGAGAGTTTCATGTCAAACACAGTGAGATAAGATGAGCTGAACCACTGATGTGAAGAGCAAATGTTCATCAAAGCAGAATATGTCAAACTGTTCTGACATCAAATGCATGAAGTAAATATAAAGTGTCCTCTTTCATAATAACATATTTTGTAATATATGTTTCATCACAGACTCTCTAAGTGTGAACTCTCAGAGACTCACTGTGAAGTTGTGGCCTCAGCTCTGAAGTCCAACCCCTCCCATCTGACAGAGCTGGACCTGAGCAACAACGACCTAAATGATTCAAGAGTGAAGCTGCTGTCTGCTGGACTGGAGAGTCCAAACTGTAAACTGGACACTCTGAGGTCAGTTCACTGTCTGTACTTCATGTAGTTTTTAGTACATATTCAATTAAAATCCTTGACTGATGTTTGGCATGTTTTGGTTTCATGAATGGTTGAACAGTTGTTAGAGTAACAAAAAGTCCAGAAATCAAATGTTTGACAGTTTTTGAGCTTCCACAGGCTCACATCGTGGTCCATCAGTCAGTGAATATAACGTCAGTGCTGATGAGGCTGTAGAGTGTGTGACGGGTTGTTGAATATCTGATGATAGCGGATAAAAACAGGCTGCAGAGAGTTTGAGCTTCTGTGTAAACCAAGAAAGAGACAGGTTAGAGAAAGAAAAGAAAGATGAATGAATGAATGCAAAGTTCAATAAAGGTGAAGTGATGAACTCTGATGATCTTCATGATATCAGAAGCTGATATGGCTGCTACAGACAACCCTCACAGCTGCTGTGGTGTGGTGTGGTGTGGTGTGCATTAAACCAGAGCTCAGAGTAATAAACAGCAGCCTAACACAAGCCAAAACGTCACAACAAAACAGGATTCAAGGACTGTTTGAGGATTTAAAAAAAATAAGCTGCAAAAGAAAAAGGACTCTCTGTTGTAACATGGTTCCCATGAGTCCTTGAGATCCTTGAAAGTTTGTCCTTGTTGAGCTGCAGTGGAGGAATAGTAACCAAATAGAATTTGGTCCTAAATATTCTTTAACGTTGGTAGGCACCCACTTGATTGTAGTTGTGTTGGAAGAGAGCACTTCACACTCAGTATGGACAGGAAGAATGATGACTGCCACCAATAACTAATGTACATGTGGCTGCTGTTTGAAGACACACTTGAACAAATGTAGACCTCTCCTTTGAATGACATTTACCTACTAAGACACCAAACACAGTCAGAAGGTCATAGAATAAATAATAAACTGTTTTTAGTCCAACATGTCTGATTTGATTTGATCCTCTAATTCCAGACTTGACTGAGATCAGCAGCATGTTATTAATCTGTGTTGACATGAATGGTTGTCTGAATGTTGTGCTGATGTTTGGATGATGTCTGTGGAAGGCTGACATTATGATGATCCACAATAACACAATGACAAAGTCACTCTACTCATTTTAGAGAAAAGCTCATTGATTAGGACATAATAATGTTGAGCTGCACATTTCAAACCTGAACACATCTGATTGGATTATAAATGGATTTTTATCAACATCATTTATTCTTCATTCAGATTGATGAATTGCAGTTTGTCAGAGATCAGCTGTGCTTTTCTGGCCTCAGCTCTGAAGTCCAACCCCTCCCATCTGACAGAGCTTGACCTGAGCTTCAACAAGCTGCAGGATTCAGGAGTAAAGCCGCTATGTGATTTTCTGGAGAATCCACACTGTAGACTGAAGACTCTGAGGTCAGACACCATTTTTTACTTCTGTGCTGAGATTAATATGATGTGAAATATGTGGTGACACCAAACTGCAGCCATCAGGGTGATATTATACTGATCCACACTGAGTATCTGAATGCTAAAGTCTATTTTCTTCTTCTGTGGTTTAGTCCATTGACTGGCAGAGCAATGTTGAGCTGCACATTTCAAACCTGAATATAACGAGAAAAATCTACACTGGATAATTCACTGTGAACCTCTTCAACTTTTTATCTTCAGTTTCACATCATGTTCCTGTTGAAATAAATGAGAATAAAAATACATAAATACACTAAATTAATCAATAATCTGTTTCAAGCAGGAACATCTTCTAAAGTTACATCATTTATTCTTTATTCAGATTGAGGAAGTGCAGTTTGTCAGAGATCAGCTGTGTTTCTCTGGCCTCAGCTCTGAAGTCCAACCCCTCCCATCTGACAGAGCTGGACCTGAGAAGAAACAACCCGCAGTATTCAGGAGTGAAGCTGCTGTCTGATCTTGTGGAGAGTCCACACTGCAGTCTGCAGACTCTGAGGTCAGTAGAGGGTTGCAGTCAGTCCATGTTGGTCTTAGCAGTATTGTACTAAACACAGTTAGTATCAAAGCACAGATCCAGTATTTCCTGTAAACCTCCGACCTTCTCAGCGGCTGCTTTCCTCAGTGAAGCTGTGAGAGGAGAACGGTGACAGGCTTCAGGATTGACAGAAAGACAGAGAGAGAGAGAACAGTCAGCCAATCAGATGAGCCAGAAGCTCGTTATGATCATGTGTTTTTCGTTGATGTGAAGACGACTGTTGTTGTTGTGTTCATGTCTACAGAAAATAAAGCTGATTACAGCTGAAAGCATTACAAGATGTACAGAGACAGTGGTCCTCATTCATCAGATCTGATCTCAAAGTGTTTGTTCTCTCATTTCAACACTAAAGAACTGATCAGTTCATCTTTGTCACAGCTCTCAGATCAGTCTGACTGAAGCCTGCAAAGAACCATCATTACATTTAGTGACCATGTGGTCTTTGTACAGAGCAGAACCTCTGCTGAAGTCCAGTAACCACAGCTGAAAATGAAAGTGAGCAGTGAATGTCTCTCTCTTTCTGCAGTGATGATGCGTTCAGGGACTGTCAGCACTTTATTTCCACTGTGTACTTGTGAGTAATTGAGTGAAATGTGCAGAGTCAACAGACTCGATGCAGGTCTGTGAGCTTCACTGGCTATGCTACACAGCCACTCCACTTGTGGTCTGAACAGGACTGAAGTCACTGCTGGTCTTTATACTGAATGTGCTGCATCACTGACTGACAGCTGATGAAGGGAGTCTCTGTAAACACTGATTCATGACTTCTGCTCTCTTTCTTCTTCTCTCATCAGACGATGGTGATCTCTGTGAGAGTGTGAGTGATGAGAAAGGTGTTTGTGTTGAGAGAGGATCAGCTGAGTCCTGATGATCCAGAGAGGTTGAAGCAGCAGCAGCAGCTCTGACTGGGCCATGTTATTGGGAGGTGGAGTGGAGAGGAGAGCTTCATCCAGCAGAGACTGACAGAGAAATCACAACAAGTGGAGATGACTGTCAGCGCTGCAGTCTGAACTGCTCTGAGATCAGCTCCACTGTCAGACACAATGTCAAAATGATGTACAAATAAATGTGTGAAAAATATTGACAACAGTTATTCAATAACTTTAACGCTCATGTTCTGTAATGATATCTAGTATATATACTATATTCTATCATTAGATGATTCTGACATTTTACTGCTGGAGTTGGTTGAGGTGAAGCTCATTTTGAGCTCTTTTATATGGTTCAATATTTGGATGAATCCATTGATTCTATATTTTGGTCACAATTAAACAGAGCTCAAAGTGACATCTTCACATGTCTTGTTTTGTCCGACCAACTGTCCAAAGCTCAAAATGATTCATTTTAGTTTAATTGAAGACGAGAAAAACAGTGTCACATCTGAGAAGCCTGAAACCCTGAAATGTTTGATTAGAAATCAGTTCAAGCATTAATCAGCTGATCACTCAGTCATTGATTCATTGACTAATTGTTTAAGCTCAGTTTGTAAATCCTGTTGGCTAGTTTTCTTTACAATGCATCATGTTTTCAAAGTTCTTCATGTTTTTTATGTCAAATCCAACTTGAAAAGTAACTAGTAACTAAAATGGAAATACTCAAGTAAAGTACAGATACCTTCAATTTGTACTTCACTAGAGTATTGAGTAAATGTATTTAGTTACTTTCCAGCACTGACTGATGTCTGCTGCTGCCTGGTGGCCACATGCTGTAACTTCAGATGACTGAACACAAAACAGAAGTGACGCACCAAAACACATCATGTGACACATATCATCACAAGACAGCAAACTGCAGCAACACGAGAGACAATTAGAAACATGAAAGGAAAATACCTGAATGTGAAAAGAATCAGGCTTTCATCAGATCATATATGTTGATGTCAAAGGGCTCATTGAGAGTTCAATGTTTCATACGGCTTTTGAGTCGATCCAACTCACTGAGAAGAAAACAAAAACATTCAAGTCTACCATTTTTGACTTTCTATAAGAATAATTCTGATAAATGCAGAAATCAATCTGCAAAACAGTTCTTCAGTTCCTCAGCATTTTGTCATTAAACTGTAAAATATTCATCATGTAATGAGACTTTAACTGTCCACAAATTCTTTCTTTCTTTTTATTACAATTTATTGTATTCTTTGTATATATTTGTAAATATTGTATTCTTTTCTTTTATTGAATTCTTTGTCTGCTTTTACTCTTAAAAATCAACTTTATTTTGATGCCCTTCAAAATAAAAGCACTGAATGATCCTCATAACCAAAACTAATTGATTGCACATCCATAGCTTGGTGTCCCTTTAAACCAATTGGAATCCCCAACAAAGTTTTTCTGTACACGGTCCCTCACAAATGAAACATTATCAACTAAACTAATAAATGAGATCAGGCCCAAATAAAATGAGGACAGATTCAGACCAAATCATGCATTGTGGCAAAAATGAAAGATGTTATGTTTATTTGAATGGGGATAATGCATTTTAGTTATGACAGTAGGGGTCGCAGGGGATGCAGCCAAAAGCTTGTATTTCTGTGTCTGACCTGCAGTCTATGCTGCACAACACTGACACCAAAAAATTCTTTTGATTTGTGTTCACTTGTTTTGAAAACTACACAGACAGCTATGGTCAAGAGACTTAGACAGCGAATGAGTGAGAGGGAGCACCAATAGAGGGAAAGCCAGTGAATCAGAGAAATAAAAAGTTATTCGCCATTATTTGTTTCATAGCAGTTCAGTTCATCATAAATAAACACAGCCACACCCCAGAGAACATGGCCTAAGTGTGGATTAAAGTAGGCAAAGAGAATGTAGGTGACTAATCATCATTTTTTTGTCATCTTAGTTCTTCATTATTTGTGCTGTTTTCTCTTTGTGGTTCTAAGAACCTGTGTTATGAATATTGCCATCCAACACTAAGGCTATATAACGCTAAGGCTGTATACAAAACACTGGAGAAATGTAAAATAGAAAATAATAGAAAACTAAACTGGTTAAGCATCATTCTCTACCATTAAACAGGGGACCAGTATCATTCTGTACATTTTTTAAGTGACGGGTTGTACCTTAAAAGAAAAAGGAAGTCTATTGAGTTACAACAACACACCCTTAGTTAATGGCCCAATAGATGAGAATATTGTCATGACAGAATAATGCATTAATACATTCTTCATAATGACTAATAAAGAGACAATATGCTACTAATATGCATCTAGTTAAAAGTGAATGTGTAGCTTAATATGGTGTTTAACAGAGGTTTAACAGTGGTCTCTGTGAGTTAATCATCTAGGTGATTTATCCCTTGTATATATCCGAAAGAGGTCCTAATGTATTTTTGTTGATTTACTTACATATATTACGGTAGGTTGATATTGCACAAACATTTGTGACAATGGTGACAACATTGCTGGTGCCCCTTTACTAAAGAAATAACAAAAATGTAGATTATATGATCAGTTCAGTTTAGATTATTATTTTCTTTTGATAATGATCCATTTATTTATCCATGCTGGAGTGTGAATGTCACTCCATGATATCTAAGAGGTAACTTGTGTCATTATGTATCAGCCAACAGTGGACCCCTTCAACTAAAGTTCAGCCTTTATGATACAAAAAAACACAATAACAGATCACTTTGAAGAGATTATTTAGTAGAGAATTGTTTTGTTATATTGTTTTGAACTTTGTTCTGTAAAACAATTGCTCACAATTACATCTTAGTGTTATTATATAGTAGGGGATTTTTAGGGACTGAGCAAATCTAAAGTAAAGAAAGGCCATAGAAAAGGTCTTGCTGCTGACTATCCTATACCTAATTTCATACTGATTTTTATTTATTTATTTATTTTTTTAAATTTTATAGTCTTTATTACTCCCATGCCTTCTGACCATTTTATTTTATCCTGTTGTTTTTTTTTCTGTTATTTGATTATAAAATACTAATTTCTCTCCTGCACTCTGGGTTGCCCTTTATTTTAATACAGTGTCAAGCTTGAAACCAACTAAAGCTGAGCCTTTATGTAACAAAAATATAACAAGTCATGTTTCAAGACACTGGTCTCTTCACTCAGTGGCCTGTTTAATGGCCCATCCACAGTCTGAAAGGCTCCCTGGGACTTCAAGCCATTCAAACAATGAGGAGTGTGAAAAGCGACATTGTTGAAATTCATTGTTCCAGCCAGTAGAGGCACTCATGAGAAGGTACTTAAACACTCACACACCTGCAGGTCCACTCTTGGTAAAAATTAATAAACCTTACCAGAGCATGTTAGACATGATTTTAGGCTGATCTAAGGCATGTCCAAGAGGGGACCTAAAAATGTCCCTCTGTTAGTTTTCAAGTCCACTGTTGGTGAATGTGTAACGACACTCAAGCCCACACTTAGATAGGTTGGTGAGTGCACACATACACACTCACACACACACAGTGAAAGTGAGGGGGCGTGGGGTGAACTGCAGCCTTGTCTGTCAATCACCTCCTAAAATAGAAACCTGCAGGCTGATACGACTCTCTCTCTCTCAGTGTTTATCTGTATGTCTCTCGACCATTCCCTCTCTCTCAGTGTTTATCTCTACGTCTCTCAACGGTCCTCACTCTGAGCCTGAAGTCTGTCACCAACACTCAAGCTCTCTCTCTCTCTCTCTTCAGCAGGACAGACGGTGTCGATCACCCCGACATTGAGCCGGTGTTGAACCAAGTTTAAACTTATACAAACAGGATTATACACAGACTGCTCGGAGACCACAACGTCCTCCAAAATGTTTCTTTAAAGTTGGATTTTATTCACTGACACAACCAGAGAAACTAGAAACTAGACCTAATCTTATACTCTGACCACCAATCTCAGCTTCTACCAGGAACCAGAACCAGGATCACCCGATTCTTAACCAAATCCATATACTGATCGAGAATCTTATAAGGTAAGAGCGACTTTAAAATAATCTGATTTATTTTATTCTTTCTGCTTTTATTGATTGAATTTGCTGATGATTTAATGTTTTTTTTTTTTAGTTTTGTTAAAAACTACGCAAAACAGACAAAAGAGAAACTGTTTACACATTTATTCTAAAGTTTTTTTTCATAATTTTAACTTTTTAGTAATTTTATGATTTATGTTGAGTCACAGCTGTGACACAACTTGACACTAAAAAACATAAACTGTTAACTATATATAACTATATACAACTATGTCCCGGGGCAGGTTACATTCAAAATACTAAATTAACTCTTATAAAAGCATTGCCTACTGACCAATCAGTTCTCTTGGAAATGTCATCATCATTCATTGAAGATCCTGTAGAGCTCGCTGTGTGAAGCATGAGAGCTCAACAAAATCTACAGAAGAGGACTGTAGAGGACAACGTGAGGCCAACTCAAACTCCATCCCACAAGTCCCACAAAACATCACATGATAATTTATTTTGGATGTCATGAGTAGTAGATATCTGAGTAGTTAATAACTGCATCATCTGCATACAGATGGATTCTGCACTTTGTCAACTGTATTTAAGTTCATTAATGTAAACAGAACTTTAAAGGTTCAGGTAAACCTGACTTTAAGAGACATGAGGCGAGGATAGAGAAGGTGTGAACATACTGACTTCTTCACTAACAGGATTCAAACAGTTTTGTTTTTTTAGTCATGCCCAGTCAAGTAAAAATCTGTCATTCTATGTTTTCGTGTTTCATTAGTCACAGATCAGACGTCACAAACAGCTGGAATCAAACAGAAACTATACACTATGAGCACCGGACCGAGCGGAGGAAGAGGAGAGAGGGCGTTCTTCCTCAGCACTCACCGCTGCCCTGAAGTCGACCTGCTGCCACATCGTCACTCTGAGACACAAATCCCTCCACTGTGTTCACTAGTTCCTGCTGAGAAGAGCTCTGAGTTCACCTGTACAGGCCAGTCTGAGGCAAATTACCTGGACGTCTCCTCCACCTGTTGCGCTGAGGAAGATGAAGAAGAGGAGGAAGAGGGGAGCATCAGTGACTGGTCAGAGGAGGATCTTTCCCTCCACTTCTCTCCATCCGTCATACTCCCATCAGACGATGAAGAGTCAGATCCAGATAGCATCTTCAAGTGTGTCGACATTACCGTGGAAACACTGGTGAGATTTTTTTTTCTTTTTTGTATTGTGTTAAAATCTCCAGCTAAGTAACATAAAATCAAATATTAAATAATAAAATAAAATGAAATTAAGCAAAAAGTGTTGAGAGAAGGCTCAGAAACATTATATACTACATACTGCAGAGTCTTAGTGTTTCACTGGTCAGAAACTTCGGAGGAAAACATACTGAAATATTTTATGAAAACAAAGAAATTATAATTATGTTGATAAAACCTCTTTTCTGTGCTTCAAAATTTTAAGATTTAAGAGATAAAAGACAAAAGGAAAAAACCCATATGAGCAGGTCTGACTTTAGTTTATTAAATATGAAAATGTTTCTGCTGCTCTGTTTGTAATCAGTAATACCTTCATTTCTCTTTGTGACCATCGGCATCACCTCCATCATGGTGTCGAAACACATGACAGGATGGTAGGATAGGTATAACACTATAAACACGTACAACATATATAATATGTTATAAACAGCTGAACGATGACTAAAAAGAAGAATGAAATGTACTAATTTTGAATAAAGAGCACAAAGACAGATTATTATTATTAGTATATAAAACAATAACAATAATAACAATAATTTTATTCATTGATCATATTCTATGTTTACCTGTTACCTGTCGTACAGGTTAAAGGTCCGGATGGGGAGGGTCTGAGGATGGTCCCAAAACGACAGATTCAACTGAGAAAGAAGAAAGACACCGACAACATCATTAACCAGGAGAAAATTGAGAAACTGCAGGTACAATGACTTCTATCTGTTCACCTGTCCAAATCTGTCTGTCTGTCTACCTGTCTGTCTGTTTACCTGTCCAGGTTATACCGAAGGATGGACCTGCTGAAAGGGGTGTTGCTAACAGTGAGGTGTCAGCTAATGAGGTGCTCTGTCCCACTGTCCGCCACCGCCCTGATCTGTTGCTACGGCAGCACAGTATGCCCACCTCCCTCCACACACACTCAACAAGCAGCACTGATGTCGATGGCTACAGTGCTTACAGGGGCCTGGTTGCAGGGGCCAGTCAAGGTAATAATACCTGTACTGTACCTGTTGAAAAGACCTGCCCCTAACCTGTACTTGTCAGAAAGACCAGACCTCTAACCTGTACCTGTTGAAAGGCCTGCCCCCTAACCTGTATCCGTCTGAATGACCCGTCCTCTAACCTGTAAAGAGACAACTGTAATAAAAGAATCAGTTTACCTTCAACACCTGATTAGGTAAAGTTTAGGTTAGGTGTCAGCACTTGTCCACCATCATCTGAAGCTGTGATCGGGCATCAGGACTTCAGTTTGTCTTTCGTTTGTTGATTTTAGGATTTCAAGTTGGAGGAAACTCGAGGCAGCGACTGCAGAAGTCCATCTCTTTGGACGAGACTAAAACCAAGATGGCGTCCTGCATCATTAAGAGCGTTCTCTCTAAGAAGATGCAGGTAGAGCAGAACAACCCTAAAACCTCCTACCTGCAGAAGAAACCTGCGGTGTTACCCAGCCTCCCCCAGCCTGTAGACCAGCAGAGGGTGAGGGAAGGGGGAGGAGGTAAGACAGGTGTAGGTGTGTCTAAAGCTCCAGTTCATGTGGTGAGAGACATGAGGAGTTTAGTTAAAAACACCTACAGCCTCTCGTTCTCCACAGCTCAAAGTACACCTGAGAACAACAACAAGTCAAAAAGCTTTAAGGTGATTGGTCAGGATGAAAGTCCGCCCCCTACCTACCAGCAGGCTGTGGGGGTCAAAGGTCATGATGAAACAAAGAAGAGCTGTCAGGCTGGAGGACGCATCAGCAAGGCAGCTGCATCTCTCAGCCAATCACAGGACAGGAAGCAGAACAATAAATTCAGCCGTCCAGTCACACAGCAGAGACGAGGCAGCGAGCCACTAATAAGCAGAAGTAAAGTGGATGTACCTGGAAGTGACCTGTCAGAGCTCAGCCAATTAGAGACGACCGAAGGTGTGAGTCAACAGGCAGGTACCTCACTCCCCTCTTCTGTAGACATCCAGCCTCCCCCTCATCCCTACGCCACCTCCCAACACCCCATGGGGACACAGCCTCTGCTCTCTGCCCAGGAACAGAGCTCCATCCCGGGTGTGTCTTCTCAATTTGCCCCCAGCTCCTCTCAGCAGATCCTCCACCCCTGTTTCTACACCCCCACCGCCCTGCCTACCTTCCCACCAACCCTGCGCCCTCACATGGGGAATGTCGGCTACATGCACAGCCCCTTGAGCTTCATCCAGACCCAGCTGCAGTCCCCCTTACCTGCTCCCACCCTCCATCTGCTCAGGAGGTCTGAAGAGAATCAGAGCGAGTTGACTGGAAACACCTCCAACCAGCCAGACCCCTTCATCAAGACCTGCCCACCTCACCAGACCAGGACCACAGGAGACGAGGAGAGCAACAGCAACACAGTGACATCTGCAGCACAGGAGCAACATGAGCAACAGAAACATCCGCAGCAGTTTCTGTGTAGTTTCTTACCTGCACAGGTGGGTAATGACTTTTTCATTAACATGACAGGTTCTGCTACAACACCTGGGACCCTCCTTGGTGGCCCCGCCCCCTATCACGTAATATTAGACCCTAAAAGTGGGCGGTGCTTCTATGTGGACGCACCCCCACAGCCTCGCAGAAAGATGCTGCTAGATCCAGAAACCGGTCAGTACGTTCAGGTGTTCCTACCTGCAGCCAGCTCCACCCCCAACACTGGCGTGCTCCCGGTGCGTTGTGCGAACCCCGCCGCCTTTGCCCCTTCCATGATAAACCCTGGTCCCACCGTCCTGTCAGTGATGCAGTTGCAGCCGACGGTTGCTATGCCCTCACTGTACCCCCCCTGCCTCCCCTTCACTCTTCACACGCCTTCAGTTAACTTCACGCACACAGCACCATGATGACATCACAGTCTGATGATGACACGCACCTTTGTTTGTTTAATTGTAGCTGGTATCTTTGCTTAACATTATGTTATAGATTTATTTATTATATTATATATTATAGTACTGTTATTATTGTTCTTACCATTTTAAAAGCCTCGTTTTATTCTGAAGGTCAGAGTTGTAGAGAGGAAGTGTTACTGAGGGAATTAAGTCAAATTTTGTTTAATATTTCTCTATAATATTAATCTCAGTGATGATATATGATGAATTAATGTTGTCCACAGCGTCAGTCCACTGTACAAATGTTTGTTACGATCATTTTATATGTTATATGTATAAAAGTTTAACACTTTCTGGCCTCTGAAACTAAAAAAAATAAATGAGCCTCAGAGACAAATCTGAGGATTTAAAACAGAACCAGCTGACGTTATCTGACCCTCAACTTAAAAAAAATAGTAATTAACTATAATCAATACCCTGTATGACTACTTGAACTAATGTATCAACATGCAGCTAGCTTTGTCTGCTTGTTGTGACTGTGTGTTTAGTTTAATTTAGTTATCGATGTATTTATGAGATTACTTCAGATTGTTTTTGGGCTGTTTGATTTTATTTTTTTACACAGTTTTGTACAGAAGTTGCTGCTTTACAACCTGAAATCATGAAATCACACTGTTTCTGATACAAACAGACGACTCTACTGAACTTCAGTGTTTTTAATATTCACTGACAGAAATAATTCATCTGAAGATGTTTGATTTCATTTAAATAATTTATCCTTCACCTTCAAAACAAAGTACAAATACTATAATAATTATTAGCACTATTATGCTTATATTTAGATATATATTTTCAATTTCACTTGTGTAGAGTCTAAAACAATGAACACAATTATCTGTAAACACAGTACATATTATAAATGCGATGCTGTCATTCATGTCGATAAAACTGTTTGGTCACTTTTTGCACAATTATCTCACATTTTTTACAGTGTTTCCTTTTGCACTTGCAATAATAAAAAATACTGTTTATGTTTTGATGTTTTAAATAAAAATAAATGAAAAGTAAGAAGTTGTTTCCTGAGGTCATAAAAACACTGAGCGGTTCACAGCAGTCAGTCCTGTTTATGGTGAAAATATGTTTACATGTAACAGAGGCAGAACTGCAGATTTTATGATTTTTTTTTTCTTTTATCAAAGATGCAGATATTTTCAGTTTCATGTTGATCCAAAGAGTAACATCATAAACAAGAGACACCCAGTGACATTAGACAGCGTCCACACTTCATCATCACCTCCATACATGAATAAAATCTGTGAATTAAACTTGTGACCAATTTGTTGGACTTCCTCTGATTGTAAGTGAACGCAGCATGATTTCATATGATAAAAAAAGAATAAAAAAAGTCGTGTCACAGGTTTGATTCCCTTTTAGCGAATGTCAACTGATGACATCACAGTCACACTTTGGTACTGTGCACGTCAATGTCAACAACTTCCTCCTCTTCCTCTTTCTCTTCTTCCTCCTCTTTCTCCTTGGGCGGCGGAGGGTCGTCAGACGCTCGGAAACCTGTGAAGGAGGGGCTGATGGGTAACCACCGGAGGCAGTGAGTCCGTCTGATTGCATCCATCCCCAGAGGAAGATCATAGGAGGGAGAGGAGGCGGAGGTAGAAGACCTCCATTCAACTAAACCCCGTTCCTGTCTGGTGCCTGAAGACAGACACACACACACACAAACACACACAAACGCACACAAACACACACAAACACACATAGTGTTTATATGTGTTTCTCTTCATTGCTATGAGACATATTTATCTCACTCAACAATGTGGCCCAAGGCAACAGCTGACAAAATGTGTGTGTGTGTGAGTGTGTGTGTTTCTTTGTGTGTGTGTGTGTGTGTGTGTGTGTGTGTGTGTGTGTGTGTGTAGCTGTGTGTGTGTGTGTTACCTGGTATTGTGTTGTCAAGACAAAAAGCCAGAAAACCTCCAACAAACATCTCAGTGGACAGAAGAACAGTCAGGATCTGATCCAGTTCTGCAACACCTGAACATACAGATCTGATCTGTAGGATCCACATCAAACAAATGATCTACATTTACACACACACACAAACACACATGCACACACACTCTCACCTGTGCTGATAGAGTTGGGGTGTGTGTCCAGGTACGTTGGCAGAGTCAGACCGAAGAACATCGAAAACCCAAGAACAAAAAGATTTCTGGACGAGTTCAAATCCACCAGTTGCAGGTTCGACAGGCCGACAGCTGTGATCATACCTGAGAAACATCAACACACCTGGATTATTATGACATCACTAACACACCTGTATGAACACATACTACCTTTGACTGTGACTCACCAAACAGCGTGCAGAACATTCCTCCGAGGATCGGATCCGGTAGCGAGGCGAACAGAGCCGTGAACTTCCCAACTGAGCCCAACACGAACATGATGCCTGCTCCATACTGCACCACCCGCCTGCTGCCCACCTGCACACAGGGTCAATGATTTAAACATCCATCCCATGAACTCAGTTCTAGGTCACATGACAACATGACACATGTTTGATATTAGAATTTAATATTTAATATTGATACTTTCAAAGTATCAAATGAAATAACACAATACCAAGTACTAATGATACCTACATTTGATCCTTTTAGTACCCAGATTGAGAAAAGCCAACCACCACAAGCATTCTTTGAGTTATTCTTTGATATTTTAGTTATTCTTTGTTCTTTGATGTGACGTGATTGGTGTTTGTGAGGGAATTTTCTATTCTAGCATGCCACATATAGAGGTTTACACCGAGTCAAGCATACTTGAGGTCACCGTTTTTGTAGATGCCAACTTTTTTGTTGACTCTCGCTGGACAACTTCTCCTTCCTGTAAGCCAGTTCTGGGTATTTGCAGGTCTCGCTGTCAGCCTCCTCTACCGTGAAAGGCTGTGAGCAATACTCGCTGAACATACTCAACATCATGTCCAACACAATTTTTGCCTTGGTCAGGTCTGTGGGCGTGCACTCAATAAAGACATTCTTTGTCTTTAGGGTGACTTTAGGGTGTTAAATCTTAGGTTGTTACGGGGATACAGAGGATAGGGCTGTCTGACTCACTAGACACAACAGATAGGTACATGCTAGCCTCTACAGAATTAGATAACAATGTCGGACCACTAAAGTGTGAACATAATTCCTTATTCCCTTAGTAGTTGTGTCACTATTCTGACATTAAGACAAGTCAGAGAGGACAGCTTCTTCAGAATTGAGGCGGCATCATGTCATGACAAGTGTATCGATAAATCTATTCTCCTTGATCAATGTTCAATACACCTTTCAGCACAGCACATCTTGGACTCCTGTGTACTTTTCTCTCCACTGACAGAGCTGACCATTGATGAATAAAATTCTCTACAACAGCGGTGAAGTCGACCGCAGTGTGTTGGCAGTTCCACCTACAGTATGCCGGTACTACATACTTGTGTATTATTTCAGGAAAACATGAGTAATATGATGAAGAACCTCATCAAGCATGGAGACAACTTCAGAGTGGACAACTAAAACGTGTCCACAAGGCAAGTGGCTTCTTTGACACGAGGTATCAAGTGAAGTACTTTATTGGTATTGGTATCACTTCACAAGTACTGGTATCTCTTTTGAACAACACAGAGCCTTAGTCACATTTCTAGAAGGTAACTCACCATTGTGTTAGAGACTCAACAGAGTGCTCTTCTTAAAACAATGGACTGGTTGCACAGTAGACACTATGACTTGTCAAAGGTAGAAAAACAAGTGATCCAGAACGAGTGTCTCGAACCAGGAAGATTCTACCAAACAAACAAACCTGTTTCAGGTGGGCATGGCCTCAGTTACCTTGGTGATGCCCAGAACGCCTATATTTGGACTGGAGGAGGTGGAGCCGTTTCCTGTGCCTAAAAGGCCAGCAATGACGCAGCAGACGCCTTCTGTGAAGATTCCCCTGAAACAAACAAAGAAAAACCAAAAATAATCAAACACCAGTGTGTGTGTGGAGTCTGTCAAGTAAGATAACTATACTTCCTGTCTTACCTGTTGATGGCATGGACTGGAGGGGGCGTGGCTCCAGACAGACGAGCACAGGCGTAATAATCACCAATTGACTCCACGATGCCTGCCGTGGTGGCGCTCAGCATTCCCAACACCCCAGCAAGCGTTACCACTGGCAGCCCCCACTGACCTATCAGAGACCGGAGTGAGCAGGAAGTCAATTTTACTGAGGAAAATTAGTCATTTAAATGTTCTGACTGACTGTGAGTGCAGCCTGTGATTGGCTGATTTCAGGTATCTTACAGGGGTAGGGGACTCTGAACCAGGGTGATGAAGCCATGATGTCACCACGGGCATCAGTCCTGGCCTTGTGTCCGTAGCGATCGGGGTCGCTTGGCAACAGGTCAGTCAGAGTAAGAATGTAGCAAACGAGCCAAACCAACATGATGGCAAGGATGATCTGAGAAAGAATTTCAGAGAATTAAAGATGATTAGGCGCTGAAATTTGACATCACCTTATGACAGCATCACCTGACATACTAATGATAATAATACAGTTTTTTATAGTGCTTTAAAAATTGCCTGAGATGTTGCTGCCCGCACAGTGAGCAGCAATAGAGAAGACCCTGGTGGGAAGAGAGGTCAGAAGATTGGCAGATCTGAGGTTGCAGGAAGGAGTATGTTGTATTCAAAGAAGAGGGTTTAAGCAAAGATGACACCAAGGTTGTGTGTGCAAGCAAGAACAGTGGAGCCATCGATGCAGGGGGACAAATCATGACGGGACTTGTTTGTCTGTCTGCCCCTAGTAGGAAGCGTAGGTATTGAAGATGTTGATCCTCTCTGCTGCCCAGAACCATGATCAACGTCCCGTGATGTCCCATCTATTCCTGAGTCGGAGATCCCAGCCAACTTCTTGTCAGTTCCTCAGTTGGAGGTCCCAGGACCTTGGATTGTAATCAGGCAGCAATTCCACCAGCACAACCATCACAGTGAGGTTCGGCATTTTTTGACACTTCACCTGACATTCACCTGATGTGTTTTTTGTTTGTGAGTGTGTGTTTTTGTTTATTTACAGGAAACATTTTGAAGATCTGGACTCTGGTGGAAGTAAGTCCTCTCTTCCTGCTGTAAAAAGGAACAGGAAGTGATGTCGCTCTCAGGTACTGAGCAAACAGCACAATGAGCAAAATACACCTGCAGAGACACAGAAAGACAGAGAGAGACAGCTGTTTATCTGTCAAACATGTTGTAATTCATGCAGTTCTTCAGAGCAGAAAAGAGACAGGTAAAAAGATCTACAAGTAAACAGGACAGGTGGACACACAGACAGGTGTCTTACAGTGCTGACAGGCCCCAGTGAGACCCGGCTCTGTCTCCAGCTGTGGTGAACACAGACAGGCCGATCAGTGAGACAGTTGGTGTGACGGTGAGCGGGCCAATGTAGTCCAGCAGCAAACCTGGCAACCCACATATACCAATCACAAGCTCTACAAGACTGGACACGATGATGGCCCCCTGGATCTGAAACACACAAACACAGTAAGTCTGGTTCAGGAGTTCCTCAAAGTCTCAAAGAATATCTTCAGTCCAAGTCAGTGGTTCTGGTCCCTGCTGAAAACAATCTGGACTAAGACATGCATGGTTTGTAAGAGTCCACATCCATGAATTTCTCCCACACTTCCTGACACCTGTTTCTTGCTTCAGGTGTCACCTGGACCAATCAAACACTCTTAACATGTCAAATATCAAACAACAATCATTTACCTCTCTGATGCGCGGCTGCCAGATGTGTGAGGTGTTGAGTGGAAGACTCCAGTCCCCATAAATCTCTTCTGCAGAGGAACAAAACACTTCATCAGCATGGTGTTTAATTACAGGATCAAAATCATCTGACAAACAGGCAGGCAGAGGGACGGAGAGATGGATGGACAGACAGATGGACTGACTCACCCTCACTGGGACACTTCCAGCGGTCCAGACTAAGGATGGCTTGTGCAGGAATCAGGAAGGCAAACGCACTTGCCTGAAACAGAGGAAGTCTACACAGACACATGTGTGTCAATTGCATCTGACTCCAACACACTCACCCGACTCCCACACACTCACCACACACACTCACCTGACTCCCACTGTTGTCTGGATTAGAGTTGTGATCCCGACGGTGGTGAAAATGGTTCCAATCAGCTGACTGACGGTGTTCTGGTCTCGACCAACACACATGGCCTCAGCCAGAAGAAAAGGCACCGCTACAGTGCCGCTGAAACATGTCAGGTAATGCTGAGGATAGAACAGATCACAGGTGACAACATCAATACCTCATCACTTCTGATGCTCAAACTGGACAAAAAGCTTCTCTTTATCTACCATTGAATTAGTTAGTTCACTTGCTTGTAGTTTATTGTTGTAAGATGAACATGTCAACGACAGCAAAAGACATAAAAGACATCATAAAACCAATTATCTTTTCAAATCAAGATGAGATCAGTCTAATCCCTGTTTTACCTGTAGTCCCAGTAGAATACACAGGTACCAGGGTGGGACGTCTTCAATAGTGTAAATCATGTCTGACCCTGGCCTCTGCGCTCCCATTGGCTGTTTGTTCTTTCCATCTTCTTCAATTGGCTGGTCAACCCGGTCCGCCTTGTGGACCCGCTCCTCTTCCAGGTGATCCTGACTCTGATTGGACAGACACACCTGTTATTATAGGTAACTGTAGTACATTTACAAAGATATCAAACCAGTTTTAAATAGCATGTTTGAACATTTCTCGAATAAGCATGAATCACGGTATTTTATGGCTCTTTTATGGCCCGCCCAGTATTTTATGATTTTAATTTAAATTATCCATGTTTAATTTATATTCAAGTGTGTGCTGCTTTATCATCAATTATATCATCAAGTACAAGCAATACTATGAATAATACTATGATATTAAAAGATTAGAAAACTGACTACCAACTAGTACACGTTGTAGTTTACTATCTCACCTGTCTCACGTTTTCTAATAAAACTCATTTACAGTACACACACACACACACACACACACACACACACACACACACACACGCACACGCACACACGCACACACACACACTTTTATGAATCACAGTGTCACAGTGACCGAGAATAATTATCACATTCCTTCCACAGGCAATATACTATCACTAGTACAACTACTGCTGCTCTTATTCATGTATTATGTAAATATCTTTTCAAAGTGTTACTTCTCAATACTTCTGTAATAAATTGTCAATTTAGTTTTATACACAATCTACATTATTTTTTGCCTATTTATATAGCATAGTATATCTAATTTAAATAGTACATATTTATATTTCATATTTATCTCACACAGTGATACTTCTTCAATACTCTATACTGTCTAGTGCTGTTATTGAAACTAATGCTGAGCTGACCTCGTTTTCTTATCCATCACATTTCATTGTACTGTCGACCTTGTGTTAACCTACATATGACAGACAAACCTGAAAACTGAAACACCTGTCCTACAATACACCTGTTGTGCAGTCCATCTGTTGTACTGTCAACCTGTCTTCACTCAGTAAGGGACGATTGAACTGTTTAACTGGAAGAAACAATCCGACTGTTTTAGATTCAGAATAATCAATCAATTATTAATAATCAGTCAGTTTACCTTACAGTCATGTTCCATTTCACCTGCAGCTGGATGATCAAGCACAGAATACTGTAGAGAGAGAGAGAGCAAAAGAGAGAGTGTGTGTTTCAGGTGAAAGTCCGCAGAGATTAACAACAGATTATTAACCATCACACACACACACACACAGGATCACGCCTCCATGTGACAGAAACTCACCTGTTCAAGGAAGTCATTCTCATTCATAAAGCTGTTTATGATTACTGATTATCAATTACCGGTTATTGATTTTAAACAGACTCTCTCTGTTTAAAGTTGTTTTTTTTTCAGGTAAACACCTGTTTGACAGAAACAAAGTGTCCAGTAATCATTTACTTCCTCTCAAGGTTGTTCACCACCACCTGACCACAGGTGTTCTTGATCTACCTAACTTTATGTCCACCGTCATCACTTCCAGCCTGCAGTGCCCGTTTGGACCAGGCCTATAACTCTCGATATTGATGCAACACAGTGTGTCAAGATTCGCTCACCTGATCGATTCACACTTGTCAGCAGTACCTGCAATATAATCCGAATACACCTGCAATATAATACTAATGCACCTGCAATATAATACTAATACACCTGCAATACTAATCCTAATACACCTACAATATAATCCTAATACACCTGCAATACTAATACTAATACACCTGCAATACTACTCCTAATACACCTGCAATATAATACTAATACACCTGCAATACAGTATACCCGATACAATACACCTGCTGACTGACAGGCTCAATCACTTTTTATTTCTTCCATCAGAATTAAACATGTTTGTGTCTGTAATAAAATAAAATGAAATAATAAATAAAATCTGTTACACCTGATTAGAGATGAATAATTCAACAAAACAACCAAACTGGTTTCACACATGCAGCCTTTTTATTGCATTTATTTTATACACAATATTACACAATATTACAATAATAATATTTTTTTTCTATGTTTGTCGTCACATTTTTGCATCATTTTCAGATCAGAGAAATAAAAAAATGTCTGTGAGGATGAACAAATGAATACCATAAAATATAATTTAAGTTCAGACCAGTTTGAACCAGACCAGACCAGGACTCTGAGTCTCAGCAGCTCTTCATTAATCCTTCACTTCCCTCAGTTCTCAGTAACTAGTTTCAAACTAGTGAATCAATAAAACTTCAGAAATGTCTCAGCTAGTCAAGAAAAAAAGCATCTGTAGCGCTGTCCAATCAAGAGGATTCAACTACGTAAACAGGAAATCACTGCAGCATCACAAGCTAGTTTTTCTAGAGGCTCAAAGACAAATCTTTGTGAATATATTTGTTTTATTTCTGTCTACGCAGAGGAAAAATCATGTTTCACAGTTTAGAGTGGGAGGGACACATCTGATTATGCTAAGCTAACTTTTATAGCTTGTTGTTCAGTCAGTTAGCGGCAGTGAGCTGCATCTGACAGTAATTACAGAAACAGTGTCAACGCGAGCCTCCAATGTCTGTACTCTACTCTCTAGTTACTGTAACCTGTTGCTATGGTTACTCCCGTTTAGCTCTGGCAAACCGATAATTTCTGGTTGATGAAAAACAAAATCAATACCAGCGCACCAGCACGGGAATGATTAAAAGCCTCCGGTGCGCTAACAGGATATAACGGGTTAAAAGTCCAGTGTGTAGGATTTAGTGGCACCTAACGGTGAAGTTGTAGATTACAACCAAATGAATACTCACGCCTCACCCTCTCCTTTCAAGCATGTAAGAAAAACTCTGGCAGTCAAAAGCAAATGTCCATATCTCGATTCTTATATTCAGGTGATTATGCACTTGAATATTGTATTTCATTCTTGACAATAAATACTAAATCTTACACACTGGACCTTTAATGAGCTCTGAGAGAACAAAAAACTGACACTGAGTGCTGCTGTACAAACATAACAGGAAAACTCAGAACCTTTTTCCTCTGCAGGACCTGAACCCTGCGGGCCCTGGTTCTTTCATATATTCATTAAAACATCGCCAGCGGATGACATAATCATCATAATCATAAGAGTCTCTACAGCTGAGTTATTCTTCAGTGACGTCTGGTGAAGGAGAATGTTCTACTGAACTTTGTTTTCTCTATAATTCAAAACAAGATTCAAGGAAATTAAAGATTCATTAACAAATTATACTTTATATTAACTTTGAAGTAACTTTATATTAACTTTGTAGTAACCCACAGCAGGGCATGGGGTCACAACATACCTGTCGACACATGAAGCTGAGGAACATTTTTGTTTCTGCACCTGATCAATAATCAGTAAACCACCTGTCAATCACACTGACTGGACGGTCAGTTTCCCCCCACTGCCAGTCTCTGCTCTGATTTCGTTTAAACGTTAACCTGCAAGCTGATTGATTGATGGATAAATGATCTGATTGCTGATTGGAGGACGCAAAAATAAAACGTGATGTCACTGGTCTGAATCTAGTATCCACGGAAACCTCAGACCAGACCAGATGAATGAACCTCCTTCTCTTTTATAAATATAAACTCTTCATTTAAATAGTTATTGATTATTTATGTCCACGTGATTGGTCATCAGTACTCGGCCCACCACATCTTAGCCAATCACAGCGCAGGATTCTCAGCGTCAGCTGCTCTTCAGAGTCGTGCTGTGGAGATAGAGAGGAGAGACAGGTGTCACTGATGATGTCACTGATGTCATCAGAGACAGGCTGTGTTTAGAATCACACACTATTGTACTCAACTGTCCCAGAATGCATTGCGCAGTAAAATAAACGTGAGCTATCAGATTGTTGAAGTACCGGAGCTTCAGCTGATCATGTATAATGTACTGTAGAAAATACTGCACTGAGAGGAACAGGTTTCATAATGACATCGATCATGTGACGTCTTCACATCAAACTGTTCTGTGCTCCTACAACACCCACGATGCACTGGGCCACAACAGACCAACGGAGTATGTAGTACATACTGACTCAGCATGTAGTACACAGTACATAGTATGTAGTACCCAGTACATAATATGTAATACACAGTATGTAGTACATACTGACTCAGTATGTAGTACACAGTACACAGTATGTAGTATATACTGAGTCAGTATGTAGTACACAGTATGTAGTACACAGTATGTAGTACATACTGACTCAGTATGTAGTACACAGTACACAGTATGTAGTACATACTGAGTCAGCATGTAGTACACAGTATGTAGTACATACTGAGTTAGCATGTAGTACACAGTACATAGTATGTAGTACCCAGTACATAATATGTAGTACACAGTATGTAGTACATACTGACTCAGTATGTAGTACACAGTACACAGTATGTAGTATATACTGAGTCGGTATGAAGTACACAGTACATAGTATGTAGTACACAGTATGTATTACATAGTACATACTATGTAGTACACAGTATGTAGTACAAAGTACATAGGATGTAGTACATACTGACAATGCAGTCTACAGTTAGTACTGTGTACTACATACTGACTCAGTATATACTACATACTGTGTACTGTGTACTACATACAATACATTGTAGTACACAGTACATAGGATACAGTACATACTGACTCAGTATGTAGTACACAGTATGTAGTAGAAAGTATGTCGAATGTTGTACATAATGACTATGCAGTCGACAGTACAGTACAGTAGTGTGTAGCACATACTGACTCAGTATGTAGTACACAGTACAGTATGTGATTTCAAATACAGACAGAGCACGGTGTCACTGATGTTATCAGACATGTTTCTATATTTAATCAAACTTCATTGTTCCGTAATGAGAATAGAGGTTCCTGAGTGACACCTGATTAATACTGATATTAAATAGTTGATGTGAAACTCGACAGTAATTATAACCACTAATATTCAGTTGTTTCAGATTATAAATGTATATATAATTAGACCTATTTGATTGGTTATATTAAACATAAATAAGGGTGAGTTAAAGCTGCAGTAACAAACATCACGTCATCACCTTTAAGCTTATATGTTGAACAGTATTTATCCAGGACCTGCTCATATATTACGATATTTCGTGAGGAGCTCCTGGTATTTTCCCACTCTGGTTATCAGAGATGTTTTTACCTAAAATCAGCAGCATGTAGTTAAAACTTGAAACCCACTGATATGTATCTAACGGCATTAAAAAAGTCTAAGTGGACTTTTGAAGAGTCAGAACCAAACAAAAATTTATAATGCTGATATTTTGGGTAAAAACAACTCTGTAGACCCGTTTACCAAACATCTGTTTGCAGGTGAGAAAATCTGAGGTCTGCAGCCAGCGTGCCGCTGAGCAAAGGCACTGCTGTGACTCCTATAGTCCAAACCACCACAGAAGAAGAATGCAGATTTAAATGACGACGATTCAAAGAGAAGTTTGACATTTTTTTTAATAGATTTAAAACATGAGAAAAAAAAAAAAAACAAGTACACAGATTGACTCTCAGACGGATTCTCTTTTTATTTTTGTGTTTCCGTTATTTTGTCCCAACAGCTTTTTTTTTTTTTTTTTAGTTCTGATCTCTGATCTGCAAACAGACGGTAAAAAGAGTCTGACAGCTGAAACTACAAACAGCAGAGAGGGAAAATCCACCTTCATCATCATCATCATTATTATTGTCGTCATGAGAGCAGAGCAGCTGTCCTGTCTAACAGTCAGTGTGTCCTACCTGTCCTACCTGTCCGTCTGTCCGTCTAATGTTGGTAAACTGAGGCTCCGGGGTCTCAAACACAGAACGAGTGACATGACAGCATATGCATAAAACATCTCTGAGATTCAAACTGTGATGATCAATACGTTTGATCAACACAAACAGCTCTGTGACAGACTGAAGTACCCAGAAGGTTTCAGGGTCCTGGTCTGAAACTGATCTGATCCTTTAAGTTTGTGTCGTTTCAGTCGGAGCACTGTTACCATCGCAACCGCGGCTGGCTTTATGAACCAATCAGAGGACATGTCTGGACCGCTCAAGACTCAGCTCTGGACCCTGTTTGGGCCCCCTGGCCTCAGTTTGGACAACCTTGTGTTTCACAGTTTTAGAAAGATAATAGAATATAAAAAACGTTTTTCAGTCTTGTTTCTCTGCAGAACCCAGAGGAACCAGAGGAGAACCAACACAACAGGAAGTGACACGTCAGCGTGTAACAGCGTTTCACACCGCCGGACTGCGGAGGCCTTGACAGCATCGCATCACAACGTCAGACATCTTGATAAATCATAAAATAACACAGCTGCGCCTACCTTAGCAACTGTTGCTTAGCTACTATCTGGATCTTAATTAGTGTTTTTTTCATTACGGAGTCTTATTGATGTAAATGTGTGACATCATGATGTCAGCCAATCAACAGGCTGAATTTTCACTCCACTCTGGTGAGTCATAATGCATCCATCTCTGCGTGATTTACACGAGACTGACAGACTGTACATTAGACCTCTGTATGTATATCACTATGAAATCATCAGTGAACTTTAAACAGATCGAACGTGACAGCGAGTGGAAACGCTGCCGCTGACTGACACCTGCCTCAAAATGAGGATTTCAAACTGAAGACAGGGGAAAGTAACCCCAGAGTTAAGCCCCGCCCACGACTCCCATGAACACTGACAGGTAACTGCTAAGCTCCGCCCCCTCCTCCAAAAAAGGAAGAACAGGAAACAGAAACTGGAACAACGTCCCTCTGTCCGTCTGCATCAGTCTCTGACAGACAGACAGGTATCAGTCTGTGGAGTGGGAGGGACAAGCTCCTCCCACCTCCTGTAGTGGGTGGGCAGAGTCGGAGGGGGCATGGCACGCGTGGAGGGGGCGGGGAAGTGTTGGCAGCGGTAGCTGATGCTACGTTTCGAACTGTGTGAGCAGCGCCCGGACTTCAGGTGTCAGCTGTTTGGCGGCACTGGCGGCCTCGGCGATGGCGCGGCGGTACGGCCCTTTCCTCTTCCTGTCAAAGCGGGACTGAAAGCTCTCCAGGAAGGGCGACAGCTGGGTGAGCGGCAGGAAGGAGGTGGTGGGAGAGCCAAACCAGGAGACGCGTGCCTCCTGCCGCACTGCCAGCCCCGTGTCGCCACGCCGCGACACTGTGATGCCGAGCACGCGCGCCGGCCACCAGGGGAAGCCATAGATCTTCGCCCAGACAATGTCGCCGACGCACACCGTCCGACCGTCAGGGAGCAAACACTTGGACACCAACTTGGAGAAGACAGAGGAGGAGGACGAAGACGAGGAGGAGGAGGAGGACGTGGAAGACTTACGACGCCTCTTCAGTTCACCTCCATCCTCCTCCTCCTCCTCGCCACCGGCCTGCATCTCCTCGCCATCGGTTCTGGGGGGAAGTGTGGCGGGGGAGGATGAGGAGGGACACCGAGGCCCTAACAAGGAGGAAGAGGACGGAGGGGGAGTGGGGGCAGGAGGGGAGGAGGAAGGCAGGTCTCCATGAGGGGGGAGGTCAAAGGTCTCTGTGGAGCTGCACTCTGAGTGAGAGGAGTCCAGGGAGGAGGAGCAGGGAGGAGGCTCTACTAACTGCCCCTCATCTCCACCCTCTCCCTGTTCCACCCCCTCCTCCTCCTCCTCCTCAGGTGGGCTGACCTCCTGCACCTCCACAGCAACGCTGGCTACACAGGAGTGGGGTGTTGGAGGAGGAGCTGTGTTTGAGGAAGGGGGCGGCGCTGTGCTAGGTGTGGGTGTGAGGTCGGGGCTTAACGCAGGTTTGGGAGGAGACAAACGAGTGCTCTGTTTTGGCGGGGAGGAGGAAGAAGGGGAGGAGGAGGAGGAGGAGCAGGGCACCTGGCTGTCGTCGGTACGATACCTTTGGGGTTTGAGGCGCATTCTCGGTGGAAGCGGCGCGTGGGAGCTCGAGCTGACGGTCGTGCCGCTGAGGTGCTGGCGGCGAGTGAAGTGGACTTTCTGGTTGTGGTTCTGCAGTGCAGCAGCTCGGGTCACAGCCTTGGTGCGGACCTGGTTCTGGTTCTGGTTCTGACCCTGGTTTTGATTCTGGTTCTGGTCTTTGGGTCGGCGGTGTGACGGCTGTGGCGGCTGAGAACTTCTCGCTAGCTTCTTGAGAACTTGCCGTGCTTTGGAGCGATCGACGGCAGAACCTTTGGCCAGAACCTTCTTAGAGTTGAGCTTCAGACACATGCGGCTGGACGATGATGGGGATGAGGATGAAGATGAAGCCACGCCCCTCAAGACACGACGAGAGGAAGATGATGATGATGAAGATGACACACGTATGCCCGACGATGAGCGTCTGTCTACCGCAGCACGTCCTCCCTTGTCGTCGCTCCTCAGCCGTTTGACCTCAGAGGAGATTGGCCCTTCAGGTGCTCGCCGCCGCCGGGACGCCTCCTCACCCCTCAGATCCACCGGACCCCGCCGGGCCTCCCTGTGCCCGCCCGACGCCACCACACCTTTGCACTTGTCACAGAGCACCTGGCGGGGGCGGAGCTTGATGGCGTTCATGATGGACGTTGGCTCCTCGCAGCGGTAGCGCCGCTTTGGCCGTTTGATCTTGCGTGGCAGTGGCTGAGGTAAGGCCTGGTTGTAGGTGTCCCTGATAAATAGAGGAGGGGGGTATGGTGCTCCCTCCTGGAACAGCGGTGGCGGTTTTGAGGTCCAGGGGTGAGGAAGGGGAGGGGGCGATGACGCAGAACTGGCGGCGACCTCTTCCTGTTTGGAGGACGCGTCGTCGCTGGCAATCGGCTGTGACTGCACAGGCACCTGAGGTCGACTCCGGTCGTCTCGTCTGGGAAACACCGTGATGGGAATACCGTACGGTCCGAACCTAAACACACACACACAAATGAGAACACAGATGAGAACCTTAGAGAATGAAATAAATGACCTGACGTTAAAAGTAAAATAAGTTGACTAGGACAGTGCGCTACTGAGAGGAGAGTCAGCGTGGATCAGCTGTGACAGGAAGCTGTGACATGTATGTTCCTGTGTTGATCCGTATTCAGACGAAATCAGGCGTTACAGCAATGTGTTGCATAACTGGTGTGACACTGCCTTTCACACTACTTGTTCTCCCTCTCATTTACTGACTATGACTATGTATGTTGACTGCGAGCCAGTCTCATAAAAAAAAAAAAAGCCAGGACACAACTGGTAGTGGTGGTAAAGTCTTTTAATTGATCCACAAACCTGGATCGTGCCCGGTTTCACCGATACCATGGAGACTTACTGCCTGACTCTGTGACTCCAAAACCTGACTCTGTTGTAACTTCTCTGCTGCAGGTCACTGCGGTTTTTCTTTTTTTTTTTGTGTCCCTCACAGCCTGAATCAACGACCCCCATTTAAGTGCCACTGCAGCACTTGATTTGGTCTGAATCGGCCCTCAGTGTCATGGTTTAGTAAATTTTTGGTACAGCAGGGAGACGTAAAACACGTAAACACTGAACAGAAGACCGTCACAGTTAAATGTTGTCGATACTCAAAAAATAAATCATACAAATGTCAGTTATGACTCAGTTCAGAAAACTTTGATCGGCTGCATAAATGCTGTATTTTCTACACTACTACTCTCAGTCTGGTCACAGGTGCGCTGTTATTGATGTGAATCTGCAGTGATAGGCTGAATGTTCAGGTGACACTTCTATTTACTTTAGACTCGTACTCACATTTCAGTAGGTAAATATTGTACTCTTCACTCAATAACATTTGTCTGACAGCTTTAGTTACCCGCTACATTTCTTTGTATGTCTTCTTTGTCTGATTGTTTCTTTTATATTTGTATTTTTAAACCCATGTTTGGTTTCAGCATTCTGAGCTACTAGAGAAGAAGTAGAAACTACTAGAAATATGACGGTTCAACATAGACCTGCAGCAATGATTCTTATTTTCAAGTGATTATGAAAACATAGTTATAAATATTATGTTACTCTGACACACCAGACCTTTAAAGTACAATCCTGGGGCAATTTACTTCAGTATTTCATGTTCCTTGTTACTTTGAGACGTGTTAATATTCAGTGTCATTGTCACAAAGCTGAAAACAGGATACAGTTTTCACAGGATATGTGATTATCATATAGACCGTGATGCATTGTTGTAGATTAAACTAGCCAACAGTGTATAAAGTAGTTAAAAGGAGCTCAACCTTCAACATACACAGCAGTAAAATGTCACATCGCATGAATGAAGCAGGAATATTAATCCAAAAACATCAGATAAAATAGTAAAATAGTTTATTAGAACATAATAACAAGTACTTATACTGCCCTAAGGTTTTAAATGCAGTACTTTTACTTGTAGTGGGGTATTTTTAGTGTGTATTTGTACTTTCTTATTAAAGTTTTACCTTTTGGAAACGTCCATCAGCACCCCGGAGAACACCTTCTCACCGAGCCGGAAAGACACCACCAGCGCGTCATCGATGACGTGGTCCAAGGAGACCCGAACCTCGGACCCGGGACTCAGATCCTGCACAGAGGCGAGCGGCGGAACACCGACACTGGGTTCGGGTCCGGGCTCCGGCCGTGAAGAGTCTTCAGCAGCGGGTTTTTCCTGCTTCACGGTGTCCGTTATCAGCCGCCTCTTCGGGGACCGGCAAGGCGGGGAGGAGTCCCGCAGGCCGTGGCCCGGCATCTCCTCGGTCCCCGCTGAGTTTTTACCGTATCCCGTGTCCGGATCCAGGCCGTCCGGGACCGACAGCAGTTGCGCGGTACCGTCCAACATGGCGTCGTCCGCGGGACCGGGCCTTAGCTCAGGTTGGACCAGAGCCGTGTAGCCTCTGTCTCGACCCGCGGTCTCGGCCCGGTCCGTCGTCACGTTGGTGGTCGGTTCCGCCGGTTCCGCCAAAGACAGCCCGGCCTCGGTAACGGGCGGGGGGGCCGGGAAGGAGTGCAGGAAGACGGCGGAGGGCTGCGGGTCCGCCAGGATGCTGCGGTACACGCTCCCGCCGCCCTCTGGATCCCCCGGTACTCCAGGAGAGAACCGGTCCATGCTTACCCGATCCACCGGGAAGTTATTGATCAGTTCATCGGTAACGCCGTTATCAGACAGCGCTTTTCCCGCCGCGGGATCCAGCTCCGGCCTGACATGGCGGCGCTCCTCCCCATCTCCACCATCCTCCACCCGTGGGACGACCAACTCCGCAGCCGGGCCGCACTCTCGCGGCTCGTCGCTTTCCTGCACGGCTCCTGGGAGTCCCGGGCCGACCGAGCCCGCTTCTGGCGGGCCCTCGTCGTCCGTAGCCGCGGTTATTGTTGTTGTTGGAACCGCCGCAGCTCCTGGCTCTGCAGCCACGGCCGCCATTTTCTTCCGCTATACTGCCGAGCGGCGCTTCGCCCCGCCCTCCTACCACACTGCAAGCTGCGCAGGCGCACTACCATTGGCTTGAGTTCCTGTCACTCACGTGAAACGAGGCAGAGCGCCGTCTCTGATTGGTTGATTCTGTGAGAGTCTGCGAGGCCGCCGCTAGGTGGCGTTTATTTTTTACAAGACACAAAAACATCCAGAGCAAAAGATCAATCAATCAACATCTGATCCATCAACAGATTATCAATAAAGGCATCTCTGATTCACAACCAGCTTCTATCAGATTAAATCAGATGACTGATGACAAAACATTAATTAAAACATCCTTCTGAACATAAACCAACATTTGATCAATACCCTAAAATATGAGAAAAAACAGCTGGTGCTGTGGTGTTTAAGATAGACTATTAGATAAAACATCTGGTGTATTTTTCTGCTATCAATCTATTTATCTAATCAATATTACTAAACTCAAAATCACTAAACCAATCAAATCAATACAGAATAGAGAGCTTGTTTTTTTTTTTGGATCAATAAGACTGAACTGTGACCTTCAAAATAAAAGCAATGGGAGTTAGATAGTGGATTATTTGAATAAAATAATCATAACAGAATGACCATCAACCAATCAGAACCGAATATCAGTCAGACATTGACTGATCATAAAATCAAACATTACTTGATTATTAATGTTTGATTTTTATGTGGAAACCACGATTCATGAAGACAACATACCCCAGAATATAATCAAACCTGATGGTCCTGATGAGATCCTGACGGGGTTGTGATGGTTGTGAAGGCCCTAATGGTCCCTGATCAGTTAGTAAAGTTCCCAGTCAGGATGCTTTCAGCTCTGAAAGGTTTGTCGTGATGAACTGTCTCTCAGGTCAGAAGAGTGGGTCTGATTGGTCTGTCTGGAGGAGGGCAGACTTCCTCATTTACAACATGTTAATTGTCTACTGTTAGGATCCTTGATGATGGAGCCCCAACATGTCGACCAGCAGAGAGTGATCGAAACATTACATAAATATATAAACACACACACATACTGTATATATATATGAACCTATAAACATCAAGAGCAAAATATTTAATTGATGTCTGATTGTTTCCACTTTTTTACTTTTATATTTGTATTTTTACATTGTACATGGTTTTATGAACTCTTCTGCTCATTTTTTGTTTTTGTTTCTAGAGCCCATGTTTAGTTTTTGCGTTCTGCGCTACTAGAAGAAGTAGAGACTAGGTACAAACTAGTAGAAAGATGACGGTTTAACATAGACATGCAGCAATGATTCTTTTTTTCAAGTGAATATGAAAACATAGTTATAGATATTATATTAATCTGACACATGGGACCTTTAAAGTACAATTCTGGGGTACTTTACTTCAGTATTTTATGTTACTTTATATTTGTACTCATGCATAAGTGAAATGTACTACCTTTTACTACGATAACTGTAGTGACCTGTTACTTTCAGTTACTGATATGAAACACTATCAACTAACAAATTATGTAATATTATGGATTAAACTGCAGTGAAGTACATAAAGTAAAAAAATACCAGTGATGAACAAATTTATTGATTAATATAACATTATTCTGCATAATAATTTTAATGTTATTGTAGTATATTTTCACTCTAATACATATGTACTTTTACTTAAGTGATCAATTGACAAGGTATTATAACAATGTGGTATTTTTATGTGGGTACGATACTGTTATACTGATTTCTGAAAACTGGTTCTTACAGTAAAGACAGCAACAGTCACTGATTACAGTTTATTAGTGTGTTACAGCGAGTTATTGATTATTGATTCATCATCATTAATGACAGAAACTGTTGTGTGCTGTGGCTTCATTTACATCTAATCAGTACATTGGTAATTAAACATCAGAGTTTATGGATTTAAACTAATTTAACATACATTCAAATGCTAGAAATTGTGTCATTTTTCTTACAGAAAATTTTTTAATACTTAAAGGAGCCAGTGTTTGATTCTCATTGGTTCATATTTTTGGTCATTAATGACTGATTGGTGGAGATTCAATCCAGCCATCTGATTGGTCGAGGTTTAGTCCAGCTGTCACTGGATCTGACTGGTGTTGTCTGATTGGTCAGAGGGCATTGAGTCCAGTCCCTTCTGTGTCCTTCAGCTCTTTTAAAGCCACACCTTCCGTGGTTGAGACCACACCACCACCTAAAGAAGCTCTGCCCTCTTGAGGTTGCCGGGTTGGCTTTCGTCCAGACCTTCACACAGAAAGTTTATCTTAAATAAAATTCAAGCTAAACACGATAAATGTAGCTAACGATGGTAATTACGCGAAACACAGCTAATGAAACTAGCAATGCTAATAAAGCTAGCTGCTAGCCGTTAGCTCACCATTTCTCCTCCACGTCCTCGATGGTATCAGGCAGAGGTATGTTCCGGGTCTCTGGCAGGAAGCAGGCGAAGCAGGCGGCCAACACCGCTGCCCCACCATACACCACACTGGGCAGAGCAGGGAGTACCTGGGAAATGTAGTCCATCAGTAGTTAGCATTAGTTAGCAGGATGGAAGTAGACAGACAGACTGTAAATTGATTAAAAATCGATCAGTCTGAACATAAATATGTTTCATAACAACATTTTATTCATGAATAATCACGATGATGTTAGCGTTAAGTATCGCTGAGTCAACAAACACATAGTTTCCATGGCAACCAGCAGTCTGCCAGATTTTGTGTAGTGATCGCAGAAAGTTTCTTGTTAATCATTCATTCATTAATTATCTTAATATTGTGGTTTGTTAACGAGGTTTGGATCAGTGATGTCACCTCGTCCAGGATGAGGACAGCAGGGGCTGCCATGCTGCCGACTCGTGCCATGGTGGAGACGAAGCCCATTCCCGTTTGCCTAAAAACACAACACACACACTCACAATGAGATCAATACACTCACTGATTATAGGTTATTTGATTTCATATAATCTTGTTACTATGGAGACAATAATTCTATGTATGTATCCACCTTGACTTAGAAAAATGGTCTCCATCCATCAAACTACAGAGATCAATTATCATTAAAATTAAAATCAAATTGAATTATCATGTCCCTGGACATTAAATGAATATTAATAATCTTATTAAAATACTCAAGCATGTTTTTTTGAGTGTAGTGTATCAGTGAGTTCCTGTTGGTTTGAACCAGCAGTCTCACCTGATGACCGTGGGGTAGAGCTCTCCGGTGTACAGGTAGACGACGGTGAAGGAGGCCGAGGTGAAACCTTTACCGAGACACGCTAACACGGTCCTGATGGTCTGCATGTCTGGGAAGGAAGGTTTGAGGGTACAGGTTAGAATCTGGTTCGTTGCAGTATTGTGTGTATTAGTGTTTATTACCTGTGTGTATTAGTGTTTGTTACCTGTGTGTATTAGTGTTTGTTACCTGTGTGTATTAGTGTTTATTACCTGTGTGTATTAGTCTTTGTTACCTGCTTGTATTAGCGTTTATTACCTATGTGTGTTAGTCTTTGTTAACTGTCTGTGTGTATTAGGTTGTTGGTGTTTGTTACCTGTAGGGACGAAGATGTTGGCAAAGATGATGAGGGCCGAGAGGAAGAGACAGGCCGCCTGAGAGACTCTCCTCCCCAAGACAGTGAGCATGCCTAGAGCAAATATTTTGGCAGGAATATCAACGGCTCCAAAGATGATCTGGATGAGGTAGATACTCACCTAGAACAACCAATAGCCAATAGGAGGAGAGCTCAGTGTGAACCAGCCAATAGGAGGAGAGAAAGGGCTGATAATTTCACACAACATTACAAATACTCAAAGGTTGTAACCATGGTCACCTTTTCTCTACTTCATCTCTACCTTTCATCCAGTATGTATGATCTGAACCTCAGGTATGAGGTGAGGCAGGTATACAGGAAGTTGTCAGCTGTTATTAGCTCACACGTAGAATCGATGCTAATGAGGTGACTCACCCCGAACTTTTGCAGGTCCATCGCCAAACCGTAGTACGCAAAACTGGTGGAGAACCTGCAGAGAAAGACAGATTGTTGACGGACAGGTGGGCAGGTAGACAGATGTGTCAGGTGGAACATGGTGGCGGAGGTGAATGAACACATAGAGTGAAGGTAAAGCAGGTGTATTTTCTGACCAGACAGCCATCAGACAGATGGAGATGCGTCTCATCCCTCTGGTTTTCAGCAGGTCATACGCTGTGAATGATGATCGACACGCCTCAATCTCCTTATTCATGTGAGAGTGTAGAACCTGCAGGTCACATGGGACTGATCTCAGATTCTGATTGGATATCACACATCTTTATCTAAATGACAGACAGACAGGTAGTCAAAAACACAGACAGGTTACCTCCACTGTTAACTTGTCGATTATATCTGATTTTCCATTTATTCGAGCGACTCGGTGAAGACTCTTTAATGCCTGCTCAGACCGACGATTCAGAACCAACCAACGAGCCGACTCTGAGAACCACCTGACCAATCAGAGAGCAGAAAGTTGAGAATCTCCTGACCAGTCTGAGAGGAGACTGATTAGACACATTTATTTTGGAATTTGGAAGTCTGCACTGACCAGCTGTACGCAAAAAAGAGGAGCTGGGGGATACAGACGACCACCTGCAGCTTCCTCCAGTCTCTCAGCCAAAAGGCGAGCCCTGCCAAGATCATCTGACCAAATGTGAAGAAAAAGGATGTAAGTGTGCCCACTAATGTCCTCTCTTTGGTTGGGATCCACTCCACCTCTAGGGACAGACAAGTAGATAGACAGACAGGTTGATCAGGATCAGTTAGATGTCTTAAAAGACTGAACCTGCAGTTTATGACAGACAAACAGACACAGGTAGACAGGTACTCAGTGAAAATCCATTGAGGATGACTCCGGACACAGCCATCCCACACAGAAACCTAAAAATGCAGTAGACAGTGTATGAAGGAGAGAGGGCGGAGCTACAACCGAGCACGGCCACCTGCAGGTACGACCAAATAAGGACAGCCCGCCTCCCAAACCTGAGAGAGAGAGAGAGAGAGAGAGAGAGAGAGAGAGAGAGAGAGAGAGATTCTGATTGGTTTTGATATTAGGGTGCACCTACGACAGACTCACAGGTATGATGAACAAACTAAAACATTGACACATTCTTAAAAACATCACTGCATAACGCTGGTTCAAACATCACATTTTTACAGCTGCAATAGTTCTAAACAGGCGAGTGTCACCTGTCTGACAGGCCACCATAGATGATGGCTCCTGTTAAAACTCCGCCCATATAGATGGTCTGAATCATCTGTTTAAGAGGACGTAGAGAACACACCAGATCCCACTAAGAGAGAGAGACAGACAGGGAGAGAGACAGTGTGATGATCAATCAATCAATCAATCAATCAATCAATCAGTCAATCAATCAATGAGACTTTATTTGCACTTTTCATTCACTTAATTTCAAACAAAATGTAACATTACAACAAGTGCTTCACACAAAATGAATGACAACCTGCAACTAGCAGGACCTCACATATCCAAGAAAGTGCATCAAGGAGCACCACAACCTCTTAACAGATCACCACAACCTCCTCAGTGATCACCTTTACCTCCTAAAGGACCACCATAACCTCTTAAAAGATCACTGCAACCTCTTAAAGGATCACTACAACCTCCTAAATGATAAATGCAACCTCCTAAAGGACCACTGCAACTTCCCAAAGGATCACTACAACCTCCTAAAGAATTATCGCAACCTCCTAAAGGATCACCATAACCTCTTAAAGTATCACTGCAACTTCCTAGAGGATCACTGCAACTTCCCAAAGGATCACCACAACCACAACCTCCTAAACAATCACTGCAACCTCCTAAAGGATCATCACAACCACCTAAAGGATCACAACAACCTCTTAAAGGACCATCACAACCTCCTGAAAGAGCTCTGCAACCTCTTGAAAGAGTACCACAAACTCCTAGAAGATGAAGGAGTATGAACACAACATAGCAACATAACCTCCTTAAGGGACACCACAACTTTCTTAAAGATCTACTGTTAACAGTAGTCACCTGGTTAACCTTGTAAATGAATCTTCTCATTACCTCAGAGACGGTGCTGGCGAGGAACTCAGAGCGGTCGAAGGTCCATCCATCCAAACATTCTTCAGTCTGTAAATGGCTAATGTTAACTGAGTTGTTTGTATTTAACAGCTGCCACTGAGGCTCCACATACCTTAACAACAACAAGGGACAGGAAGTGATGTCAAAAGAAATGTGTTCATCAATACAACACATAGAAAAACCAAAAAATGACAACTTTTACCTCCTGCAGCGGTCCAGTCTTCCTGAAGAGTCTGGAGGGATAAATGCTTTCAGCAGCTGCTGCTCATCCATCTGAAACAACCAATCACCTTTATGCAACCAACCAGACCATTCACATCACGGTAACAAGCTGCTTCATTAGTTAATCTGATCAGACAGAGTACCTGGTAGTGCGACAGGTTGTTGAGACTGTAATTGGCCGGCAGTCTGCAGTGGTGGGCAGGGATTGCTGAGACAAAGTTATTCAGCAGGTTCTGGCTCGCCATAAACAAACCAGGTAGACTGATCAGAGTCACGTGGAGCCACTGGTACCTCCCGAACCCACCCACCTCACCACAGACAGAAAACATATCTTATACACCTGCATCAAACCTTGTCTGTCTGTACAGATGTGTTGACAGTCACTCACCTCCTCTAGCAGGTCACCAAAGCCCATCTTCAGTCTGGGTTTAGGTCCTTCTGATATATTTAACTTTTCAAAATATTTTCTAAGATTGATTGTCCATGTTTTATCTCTTCAAACAACAACAATAAAATAAAGTAAAATAAAATAAATAATACTAATAATAATGATAATAATATAATAAATATAAAATAAAAGAGACGTCTTGTGTCTTCCGGATTGGAGGTTCACTTCCCCCAGAATAAACCTGAGAATAAGACAAATATATAAAAATAATTAAACTTATAGAAAGTTTTTTTTTTTTTTTTTAAATACAAAACACCAATAAAACAAATCTATTCAAATCCCCCCACCAAACTTTCCTTCTTTTCTGACCTTCTCCAAACTATTCCAAACCTGCATGTTGTGTCAGTCCTCCATAAAACATTGTAGTATATTTGCAGTATCCTTGTGATAACTCAACAGGAGTGCTGCGACACTGGTTTTACAGTGAACTCTATAAAGGTGAAATATTTGTATGGAGTCTGGTGAGAATTCTTAAAGGATTACTACTGGTGCAACTGAATGAAAACAGAAAGAAAAGAGGATTTTCTCTGGGAAATCAGTGAAAACGTACTTACAGTCTGCAGGCTGACGGACGACTGGAGGGCTGGGGAGGGTTGGAGAGACGGGTGGGTGGATGGACGGACGGGTAAATGGCTGGACGGATGGAAAGAGAGAGAGTGGAGCAGCAGCTAATGATCATTTATAAGTGACTTAAATAAAAGTTAGCACCAACTCTGTCTGTCTGTCTCCTGGTGTCTTTTTGCCTGTTTAGTGCTCAAGGGACACTTGTAACATAAGAGACCCCCTCTCAGTCTGTTTTTCTTGGCTTAACAATCATTTGTTTTTCGGTTAATGGTTGAGCGTAATGTCTCTCTTTCTCTTTTTAAACCTTCAGTCTGATTTTAATAATCAATAAACTGATGAATCAATCGATTGCCCAAGTCAGTATTTTGACCTATGTGAGCAGATTTAATTAATCCTGTTTGTTTTTCTTTTCATTTATGATCTTAATGTTTTTCATTCAAAGTTAGTTTAAAGTTAAACAAATTTCTAACTTGAATGAAACAAGTTACAAGTGACTTCCTGTCACTATTTCACAATAAAAGCCTCACGCAGTTCACTGAAAAGCAGCAATAGGAAGTGTTGAATTTGAAGTGGTCAAAATGTTCACAAACTCTCTTTAACCTTGTCCAGATCTTTCCAGACCTCCTCCTGCAAAGTTTGTGACCTCTCAGTTTGTTTTCGTGTTCTCGCTTCTCGCTGAGTCTCTGAAGTTTTTCTGTTCTGGAATTCATCCGACTGAGTTTCAATCAACAAACATCTCAGCAGGTTTCAGAAAAAGGCGACACGACATGGACACAACAGGCAGACTGAACACATGCATGTAGCATGCATTACTTCTTCTGGTGCCGTCCCAGGTGGCAGCCTGTCCAATTGTTTATTCTATTTTTGGTGCCACCTCAGTCAAGGTTTGAGCAGAGCTGATGCTATATGGTGACATGAAAACATTTCAGACCTCTGACTGGACACGTGACATCCTGCGCAAAAGTGCATTTTTAAATTGCCATGCCACCAACAATAATGACATTCATTATTATTATATTTTTAAATTATTTACCTGTCTGTAAAACCACGTGGTGGTCAAATGACAAAGTTCAGACATATCAAAAACACGTCATAGCCTCATTATCAGAATAGCGTACAGTACATGCAGCAAAGGACAAAGACAGCACTCTTCAGTAAATGTACAGTGTAAGTTATAGTTTGTCAGTGAGTGAAAAGGCCAAAACTTCCATCTGTTGATTCCCAGTTGTTTCCCCAAAGGTGACGCTCTGATGATCAGCTCCACTTACATTGACAGAGTGATATCCAAAGTATCTACAGAGTAGAACAGCAACAAAAGCAGGTAGAGTTGAGCCGTGTCCCCAGAGAGACTTATACATACACAAATAAGCAACAACATATCTAAAACTCATCAAGTTATATGAAGACAAGAAGATGGCACGAGATCCTCCTCAACTTTTCCTTTCTTTGCTTATTTTTATACTTTCTCTCAACAACGTCTGCACATCTGATCACTTGTAGACACATTTCACAAGCACTAAACAACAGAGAAAACCGACAGCTGGGATTGTTGTGGAGGAAGCAAAGGTCTTGGCCCTGTGACTTTGTCAGGCTGAGGAAACAAACTGGCCTCCTCTATTGAGTATTCTTCTAACAAATGTTAAGTCACTGGAGATTAAGCCTTCATTCCCAGACTTAGTCCCAGAGGGACAATTCACTACCAATAACAATAACATCAGGCTTAGGTAGCAAAAGGGGAAGATGTCTGCTTCATGCTCAGATGTGGACATTATTTCTATGGGTTTCTAATCTTCTAATCTAGAGCACCTCTTGATGAGGACATTGGTCAATCTAACAGTTGTGTACGCTCCAGACAGGCACCAACCAAGTCCTGGAACTGAACTGTATGGCTTTATCAACAAGAATGAGATGAGAGGCCTGTCTGACAGTAAATTAAAGTGCTGAAAATACAGCGTACGCTTAGACTCATACTACCATAATCCACAAGTCAAAGCGGCAGATTTCTTAGCTTCTGTTGTGGTCCTCCTGTCTGCTTCTCCAAAGATATTTTTCAAGAAGTCCACCATTGTCCCTGATCCCAAAAAGACCAAAGTCCTGTGCCTGAATGTCTACCACCCAGTAGCACTCATCTAAACCATCATGAAGTGCTTTGAGTGATTAGTCAAAACTTTCACCTCCTCCTCCCTGACTCATTGACCCACTTCATCCAGACCAAACAGATCTACGGATGACACCATCGCCCTCCACCCTGTGTGTCATCTCTGTTGCCCATCAGGACTGTGGGCTCAACCCTCTCCTGTATTTGCTGTTTACACACAACTGCATGGTCGTCCACAGCTTCAACACCATCATCATGTTTACCGATGACACCGGCTTGATTAGCGGCAGGGATGAGATGGTCTACAGAGAGAAGGCCAGGGCCCTGACATCTGGGTCCCAGGACAACAGCCTCCATCTGAATGTCAGGCAAGGCAGCCTGCCTCCCAGCCTGCACAGTGAAACCCTTTCAGATGATCCAGAGCACGGTGGCGCACCATGGTCTTCAATCAACCATGTATCGACCAACACATTACCCCACTGCTCATCGAGTTCCATTGGCTACCTGTAGCAGCAAGCATTAAATTCAAATCACTAATGCTTGCCTACAAAGTAGTCTTTGGTTCTGCACCTACCTTCTTGAAGGATTGTATACAGGCATATGTTATGTCATGACCGTTGGGCTCCTCCAATGAACGACACCTGGTTCTGCCACCCGAATGTCAGGGTCCAGGGCAATCCAAACTTTTCTTGTCTGTTGTTCCCCATTGGTGGGAATGTCCTACCAGATCAGGGGCATCCCTCTCTACCTTCAAAAAAACTCCTGAAGACCCAGCTCTTCAGAGAGTACCTTCTCTCATAGCACTATGAACAACTGAACATGCTAAATCTATCCCCCTTCTAGAAATGTTACTTGTTTATATGTGAGTAGTACTTATTGCTGCACTAACATGTCCTTGTCGCACTGTACCTCGATTGTTTCCCTTTTTTGTAAGTCGCTTTGGGTAAAAGCGTCACCTAAATGACTAAATGTAAATGAAAACTGTTTAGCATGTCATGAAGCTGCCATCCATGAAGATCCTCCGTACCCAGAGTAGGAAGTAGGAAGAAGTCCAAGATCATCAGAGACCACAAACAAAAACCAGCATCTGGTCCGGCAGCACCAGGCTCAAGTACGGCTTCATCCTGCAGACCACGAGACTACTGAACTCTGCATTACCACTTTATGACGCTGGTACACTGTACCTGAATACTACTAATACTGATTACTACATGTTTACCATCACTGTTTATATATTTATGAGTACACTACTACTTTATCCATGTTATCATCACTGTATTACAACATTTTTATAAATATATATCTGTACTATTTTATGTCTTGCTGTCACTTGATTCACATGATTTTCTTTGTATATACATAAATAAACAATAACACATAAAACATCATTATTTCAGTCTCAGGTGTGTGTCATATCATGATGACCAGAGAAACATCAAGTTTAAAAGTCGAACATTGACAGAACAAAGTTAACCTCAACAAATCATTTGTCAGCTGCGGTCTACTGTGACCTGCTGGGTCTTGGTCACTGATTGGCTGTCAGAGTGTGACATTACAGCAGGCAGTTCAAAATGAAATGTAATGTAATCTCCAGCGACATGTTGATGTTTGCTATATTTAACAGTCTGAACTTTAATGTTTTATTAAAAGTATACCACATTATACTGCAGTGATACTGAAGTATACAGGACAGACACTGAAACACTAAACTTATGGCTCATTATGAAGAAATATAATATGAAAACTGTTGAAGTTAATCATATATCTGCAGCATTCCTTGTACTTACATGTACTTACTAATAAAACACTGTGAGTGCAGTACACATACTGTAAAACTGTTAATGTGTCCAGTATATTGTAGTACAGTGTTTAATGTCCTATTCATAAGTTAGATATTTCAGTTTTGTTCTCCACCTGGTTAGTTTTAAAACAACTGGTTTTTGAACATAAACCCTGTTTCCAAAACAGAACGAAACTCTACTGTTTAAGCTCATTTAAGATGGACTGAGGTGAAAAACTGTCATGACGATATATACGGGTTTTGGAGAAACATATGCTGCCATGTAGTCGACAGCTTGCTCATTTCATTAAGACGATGCCAAACTACATTCTGCACGTCTTACAACAGCATGGCTCCATAGTATAGGAGCCTGGGTACTAAACCAGTCTGTCTGCAGTCCAAACTTGTCACCTAGGAGGAGACTCCGAACTGTTGAGCATCCTAAATCCTGCATCAAGCAAGAATGGGAAACCATTAAACTTTCAAGATCACAGCAGAGTCTCCTCCGTTCCCACACTTACAGAGTGTTGTTAAAAGAAGAGGAAATGAGCAGAGCGATAAACATGACCCTGTCTTAAAACGTGTTGATGGCATCAAATTCAAAATGGGCATATAACTTTCCAAAAACAAGAACATTTCTCAGTTTCAACATTTAATGAGTTGTCTTTGTCAATTAAATATGATTAAAACATTATACATTTAAACAGGGTTTGGTGTGATAATGTCAAATCAAACACAACAATCAGTCTGAGTTTCTTTATTCAAACATATTTACAGAAATAAAAAGATCAAACTTCCCGCGACCCTGATAAGGATGAGCGGTTATGAAATATGGATGGAAAGATCTAATACTGTTTGTCCCTGAAGGCATCGTGGTGCATTCACTGACACCTCAAACAATTTTACCTGATTCAGACTGCAGCATAAATATCAAACTAATTCAAGTAAATACATAGAGTTCACACTCTCGCTCACTACCACACACACACACACACACACACACACACACACACTATCTACAAAATTATAAATTGTTATAAATGTACATGAGGTGAAGAAAAATTAAAAACATGAGTAAAAAATTAAAAACAAGAGAAACATTTACAAAGTGTAACTGGGTCATCCAATCAGACGAGCCCATGGCTCACACCACGGGCTGTGATTGGTGGATGGACTTCTAAAGCGTGGTGAGAAACTCTTTGACCTGCAGAAGAAAACAGACTCCAGATCAGACGAAAGTCTGTGAAACACAGTAGAGTAAAGTAGAAAATAGTAAACAAAAATCAAACCTTGTCGACGATGACTTGCTGTTTGATACGGTCGTTCTTGAAGTCGTCATCGACGTCCAGTATTAAAACAGGGAGATCATTCAGGTACTGAAAGTCCAACCTGAACACACAGACAGGTTAATGTAACGTCTGTTTTCTTCAGCATGACCTTGAACACGCCACCAGACATCACTACAGTTTCATTTAAAAATCAAAGATTTGATGAGAGTCTGTGACCTCACTGATGACATGCTCAGTGTGTCCCTGTGCTCTTACCTGAGGTTCCTGTGGAACAGCCAGGATTCATGTTTGAAGTGTAGCTGTTCGAGATACTCCAGAGGAATCCCCTGCTCCTCCTCCCTGCCCCGGTGGAGCAAACGCTGCATACAGCGCTGAAATATACAGACAAATACTGTGAGCAGTAGTAGCAGCAGAACCAGTAGCAGTAGTAGCAGCAGAAGGAGCACCAGTAGTAGTAGTAGTAGTACCATCACAGTAATAATAATACTACTAATAATAGTGGTAGTAGTAGTATTTGCATCAGTACCTGTGGCTGAGCTCTCAGGTAGATGATGGCGTCCAGGGCGATGTCCGGTTCAAACTCGTTCAGTAACCAGGTGTGCCAGTCCTGATAAACACTCCACTCTGTTTCTGTCAGGCTACCACACTCAAACAGGTTGGACGCAAACACGTACCTGTACACACAGTACACAGGGTTACTCCAGTACTTCAGTGGTGTGTGTAGTTACTCGTTTCAGGTGTGTGTGTAGTTACCTGTCTGAGTAGACGGAGCGTTCGTAGAACTGAACGGGGTTCTCAGCCTGCTGAAGTTTGACCGACGGGGCCTGAAGCTGAGAGCGAACTCTGCTGAGACACGCATAACTCTGACAGACAGACAGGAAGAGAGGGAGACAGGTGGTTAGTCTACATACGACGGCTTCACCTGCTGCTCATCATGACCACCTGAGCGTGGGGAGTCAGGTGTTCTTACCTGGAAGGTGTAGGACCAGCGGCTTGGCTTATCATATAGCATCTGCAGCAGGTTTCCTCCACTCTTCTGGGAGGAACTCAGCTCCTGCAGACAGACAGGTACTCAGGTGAGATTTCTGTGACAAGATGGTGGAGCATCAGCCTCCTGTCCACGTGCCAAAGTGTGTGATGGTTTCAGTGAACGAGCTGTAGTAGTACTGTTGATATCAAATGGTAGTTTTCATGTGTTGTAGCGTTGTGTTCAGGTGCTGTATGTTCACCTGGTAAATATCGTCGCTGTCGTTCTGGACGTTGCACCACTTCCCGATGGGTTCAGGAATCACCTCCCACTCGTTCGACTCCTGCTGAAGGAGACGCACAAAGGTGGACTTTCCTGCAGCTGAGAGACGGACAGACAGACAAAGAGAGAGACAGTCTAGTGAATACAATTTTGAAGTACTAAATATTTTCACAGAATAGTATTGTAAATTTTACTGCAGTAAAACCAGAACATAACAGATTAGTTTAAACTAGTACATAAACGAGTACATGAATGCAAGTACAACATTCAGATGCTTCCACATGTTATTGCATCATTCTGTGATAAATTACTGTACAATGAGTACTTTTACTTGATACCATAATCATATTTAACTGAAAGTATGTTTAAGTGATAATTTTTGTGTAGTTTTACTTATTACTGTAAGTACATTTAACTGATAATACTTCAATACTTTTACTTCATCCTGTAAGTATATTTAATTGATAATATTTGTGTACTTTTACTTGCTACTGTAAGCACATTTAACTTATATTTGTGTACTTTTCTTGATACTGTAAGAATAATTAACTGACAATCCTTCAGTACTTTTACTTGTTAGTGTAAGTATATTTTACTGATAATATTTGTGTACTTTTACTTGAGTAACAACATGCAGTACTTTTCTTTTAACAGAGTATGTGTACATCGAGGTATAAATGACCGATAGTTAAAGTTTCACAGCTCATTATTGATTGTTGTTATTGATCACTGGTACATTCTGATCTAGATTTGGCGCCAACCCGCTCCGTTAAGGCGGGACGGACTTTAAATCTGACCGTTCAACCTACAATCGTACATTTCCCTCCGGGACATCAGTGACTGTGTTCGGCGGGATGAAGCGACATTTTAACGGGTTTGTAGTCGTTGATCAGAGATGATAGATCGCTGATGTTACTAAATTCAGCGGTGATCTACGCGGTTCGGTTTCAAAACTCACCGATGTTTCCCTCGATGGAGATCTTCTTGCCTCTGCGGGAGAAGCTGCCGTTAAGCTGCGGGCTGTCGGGAGCACGGTACGGTCTCTTCGGTGGAGTTGCCATCTTTAAAAACGAGTTTTATCCGGATGGACGGTTTGTTTTGTTTGACTGTCCGCGCGGACACGAAGTGACTGACTGGCGCGAGGCGTTTCTTTGAATTAAACCTCGCGCGCAGACAGACAACGGTTTCCGGGGGCGGGGCGAAGCATGCGCAGAGATGTTTTATTACTACACAGCTGAGAAGATGTCTCACTCTGTTCCTGTTTACAGAGTTTTAAATAAAGACGTCTCACTCTGCTTCTCTTTCCAGAGAAGTAGGTTGCTAAGTAGGTCTTCACATCACATACAAGATATTTGTCTCTTTGTTTTGGAGCATAACCATATAAAGTAAGTACTTTAAGATATAAATGTATGTACAATATATAATACAAAAAAGCTGTACAGTTTTATGCAGGAATAATTACATATGTACTGTATATACGTTTGTTATCAGTTTAAAATGACATTCTCAAGATTTTAAGAGATTTATTGTCATTTGCAAGTACAAACACAAGGCTTATACAGCAATGAAATTCTTATTTTGCCATCTCCCTTTACACACAACAACAATAAGAAAACAAAATACACAACACAATAATAGAAAAATAAGAGTAACATTAATATATATATTAAATATAGTTGAAAGTACAGTTATGGTATAGTTTTTAGAGCAAATGTTAAATATTTGGTCCTGATATAAACATGAAAATAACAAACAAAGAAAAAACACACTCCATTTAGAAAAAGATTGGTTTTATTTTTAAACAGGAAGTAAGAGTAAAGAGACGATGGAACTTTTCTGGACCAATAGGACATGTTGTAGACATATTTATGTATATGTACTGTATGTATGTGGATGTATGCGCTGTTCTGTTTTTTTAATTTTTCCATGTTTTTATCCCTTTTATCTATGTTTTATATTTAGACAGACTGAAGACGGCACTTAAATTTCGTTATGCATTACATAATGACAATAAAGATATTCTATTCTATTTTAGTTTGTATTTTATTTGTTTGTATTTTATTATTGACACTATCGTTTCATTGTTTACCTGATATTGTAAAAAAAAAAAAAAATGGACCACAGACAGTATAAATTGGTCTGGATTCACCTTATATGGCTGCAACCCGCCATGCCTGCAAGTAAAAGAAGTAAAACGCCGAAGTAGAACAAAGAATGCCGGAGTATGCCGAAGAATGCCGAAGTAGAACGCCAAAGAACGTCTTCGCACATGCGCAGTGCGTGGATCTGGTTCATCGTTGGTGAAGATGGCTGCGCCCATAGACCTCGAGCTGAAGAAGGTAATGAGCGTGTTTAAATGTGTTACCTGGGCTCACCTGTCGGTCACGTGCTCTCTGTCGCGGCGGTGAACTAACGGCTCTTTAGTGACAGCGGTTAGCGGTTGCCTTAGCAATCCTGCGATTAACACCGGAGCTAACTGTTAGCATGAGGAGCTAACACTGACCACACACACTGTCCTCACTGTTCACGTCAAACATAGGATTAGACAGGTCCCACACCGGGAAACTCACCTGTTACAGGCGAGGTAGATAAATAAAATACCCATAAATAAAAATAAAATAATAATAATATTAATTTAAGTAAGATTATGCATGTAAAGAGTGAAATTATATCAGTGAAACAGCTACATGAAGTCATGCTGGTGTTAAAGAGTGACAGCTGTTGGATTGAAGGACCTGTGTTAGAGCTCTTTCTTACATGGTGGGAGTAGCAGTCTGTAGCTGAAGGAGCTGTTTAAGGCCTCCACAGTCTGATGCAGGAGGTGAGAGGAGTTGTTCATGATGGATGTCAGCTTCACTAACATCCTGCTCTCCCCCACCTCCTCTATGGAGTCTAGAGGGCAGAGTCCTGCACACTCCAAAGGACCTCAGTAAGTGAAGAAGACTTTGACCCTTCTTGTACAGGACGTCCGTGTTGTCAGACCAGTCCAGTTTATTGTTGAGGTGGACACAGATATTTAGTGTGCTCCCACCATCTCGATATTCAATCCCTGAATGTTCACTGGTGTGGTCTAAGGCAGCGTTTTTCAATCCTGGTCCTCGTGGACCACTGCCGTGCATGTTTTAGATGATTCAAATGATCAGCTCGTCATCAAGCTCTGCAGTGGCCTGATAACGAGCCACTCATTTGAATCAGGTGTGTTGGAGCAGGAAACATCTAAAACATGCAGGGCAGTGGTCCACGAGGACCAGGATTGAAAAACACTGGTCTAAGGCGCCTTTCTCCGGAAGTCCATCCCCATCTCCTTCGTCTTGGATGGTGTTAATGTGAGGGTGGTTGAGCTCACGTCAGTCGAAGTCTGTGATGATGTAATATGCTAAGACTTAGCATATTACACACCTGTTCAACATGCTCGACAGCTCACAGTTGTCGGATGTCATGGTCTGCAGGTAAAAACTGTCACATGATGGAGAGGATACCTGAAGACAAAACATCGTTGTTAGTGATAAATAACAACAAGAACTGTAAGATTAAACATCTGCCTTTATTTTTCTCTTAATGATAAAGAATTTACCTTTTTCACTACGTACCTGTCTGTCTCTCTGTACCTGTCTCTTCTGTTAAGACAGACGTTCAGGTGTTTTTCATCAGAGTGTTACCTCTCTTGCAGGCGTTCACAGAGCTGCAGGTGAAGATGATCGACACGCAGCAGAAGGTGAAGTTGGCTGACCTACAGATCGATCAGCTGACTCGAGTCCAGAAACACGCTAAGCTAACCCACACTGAGATCACCACACTGCCCGACAACACGCGACTGTACGAGGGAGTTGGACGCATGTGAGTCTCCATGACAACCAGGATCATTGTTCACCTGCACGGGTTAATAAATTTAAACTACAGACAGGTGTGTCATCATCACTCAGGTGTGTGTGTTTGTGTTTCAGGTTCATCCTTCAATCCAAGGAGGAAATCAACAATCAGCTGATGGACAAACAGAAAACAGCTGACGAGAAAATTAAAGAACTCGAGGTACAAATACACACCAATATACACAATAAAATACATGATTCACCTGCAGTTTGTGTGTGCAGGTGTGTCAGTGGTCTGACTGTGTGTCCTGTGATTTCCAGCAGAAGAAATTGTACCTCGAACGCAGCGTCAAAGAAGCAGAAGACAACATCAGAGAGATGCTGCTGTCCAGAAGAGCACAGTGATAAACCATCAACCATCAATAACACATTATTAGTAACACACTTATACACTCATCGATCATCTGTAATCAATAATTATGAAGACATACACTCATATTCATGTCAGTAGCTGTGTTTGTTAGTTGTTCAGTTTTGTTAAAATGTTGAACCTTCTGTTTCCCGTCTGAATTCTTTGCGTTAAATTTGATGCCTGAACAAACTAAAGTCAGTCAATAATCATCAATCATGAGAGCGTCATTAAATGAAAGAATAAAATATGAAATGTTGTGATTTGTTATTTAAATAAGTGTTCATGGCGGAATAATTTTAAACATTAAGAACAGGTTTTCATTTTTTAACTTTTAATAATAAAAATAATTCATGATTTCGATAACAGAGACCACGCGTTTATGGATAAAAGTGATCTGAAAACTGAGTAAAAGAGGAAGTGAACAGATAAGTTGTGCTCAAGTACTTGAGATGCTGAAATGGGACGAGTTCAAGGCGTGGTCTTTGTTTCTGAACCTAGTCATAAAACTTTAATCAGATAATAATAAACTAATAATAACTGAAGGCAAGCTCAGTCTTCTATGATGTATCTGCAGCACAAACGTCCACATCGTTCACTGCTTTTCTAAATAAAGTTTACTTGCTACATGTTTGTAGTACAACCAATCGATCTCGCAGTGAGTCAAAAATCATCTGATGCAGACTTTAATGGGTTTTTTTTACACCACAAACTCTGGTCAGTCGTTGTTCTGTGATCCCGCTGACAAACAAACAGATGACTTCTGTTAAAAAACACATTGGTTTATCTTTGGAAGGCATTCAGTGTTTTCTGAGCAGTAACATGAATGTTTCCTGCTGCACATCAATCAGATCAAAGGGTTCATTTTGTTTGATCTGAAGGTAAACAAGTGACATAACCTGCACTGGCAACAGGAAACAGAGCAGCACTTTCTTCTTTGACTCATCTGAGCATAAAGGTCCACAAAACTGGAGATCCAAGGTTTTCATCTGAAACCTAAAAACACTTGTGATGATTAATTAGGACATATTGATTATAAATGACTTAGCACTGTTGCCAGGTTCCTAGTTCAAACCTCGCCTGGGGCCTTTCTGTGTGGAGTTTGCATGTTCTCCTCATGTCTGCGTGGGTTCTCTCCGGGTACTCCGGCTTCCTCCCACAGTCCAAACACATGAACTTAAGTGGCTAATTGGTGACTCTAAATTGCCCATAGGTGTGAATGTGAGAGTGAATGGTTGTCTGTATCTATGTGCCCTGTGATGAACTGGTAATTTGTTGTTACCCTGCCTCCAGCCCCACTGTGACCCTGATGAGGATAAGCGGTTACAGATAATGGATGGATGGATTATAAATAAACACTGAAATAACCTGATTGCAAAATAATCTGATAAAAAAGTTAATTTCAGAAAAAAGTAAATTATTTTTGAGATGAAAGATCATCAACTTTTGTTTATTATGTTTTTATCATCATCATGTGATTCACACATCCTGTAGGAACGATGTCGCTACGTGTCCAGTGATCTGATTGGTACCTTGAAATTGCAGCACAGGTTACCATGGGTACCGGTTAAAAGCTTCACAAAGGACAACAACACCACAGACAGGAAACAAATTGGTCAGCTTTTATTCTCCTTTGAATACACACAGGTTGATCTACATGTTACTGTTGTGATGTCATGACTGTACGGCTGTGATGTCATCTGTTGTTGTTGTTTGGGTTCTGGACGAAGTTGATGGAGTAGGAGCCGGTGTTTGCGTCCTGGTTCACTTGGAAGTTGCTGGTGGAAAGTCCGAAAGGTCTTAGGACAAGGTTTCCCAGGTCCTTCAGTTTACCTGAAGCAGGTAAGGTCGAAGGTCAGAGAAGTGTTACAGATAATCCCATAAACAACAACAGGAACTAAAAACAGTGTTTAACTTTAATTTGAAATGATCTGTGTGCTTTATTTTGAAAATACAGGAACAAATCTGATCAATAAATGTAATGTATCGTTGATTATTGAACTGTAACATGAATAAACAAGTGTACTGTTCCTGTAAGGTGGTGTGTTCAGGTGCAGTACGTACTCATCATCTCCTCCTTCAACTTCTCATTTCTTTCGTGAATCTGCTGAGGCAGCCTCTGAGAGAGAGACAGGTACAGAGAGAGACAGACAGGTACAGAGAGAGACAAAGTTACAGTCAGTGTAATTGTAATGTGTCATTAAAGTTCATATTAATGATTCTTGTTATTTTATTTTTGCGGATGTAAACAGGAAGTTGTTAAAGTGTACACTGAAGTGAACACTGCAGCCTCTCGGGCTACACTAATGGGCTTGTATGGCTCAGGTCTGTCCTAGCGGTCAGTGAACTCACCATGCAGGCCTGTCTGGCACTGGTCTGGTTTGGGTCTAGTTCCAGAACCTTCTTGTAGTCCTCCAGAGCCTCGTCCAGCTTATCCGTCTGCTCGTAAAGCTCTGCCCTTCTTAGCAGCGCTCGCACGTAGTCTGGATTCAGCTCTATCGCTGTGGCAACCAAACAACCAATCACATTAACTTTACACGGGTCAACCAGTGACATCCGCTGCTGTACAGGTACGGAATTATGTCATCACTCACCTCTAGTGCAGTCTGTGATCGCCTGATCCTTCATATCCTGACAGAGAGACACACGTACATTGTTACTGTTAGCATGTTGTCATGTCATGGTCAATCTTGACCTTAGCATGTTCCTCTCATATTGTTCAGTCTTAGCATGTTGCTAGTATGTTGTTAGCATGCTTTTAGTGGTCTTGTTACCAGGTGCAGTCTTGCAGCAGCTCTGTTGGAGAACAGCACGGCTCTCTCTTTGCTGAAACAAACTGGACATAAAACCAACGCCTCCTTGTAGCTTCGCTCCGCCTCCAACCAGTCTGCAGGAAGATGTGGTCATACTGGCTTATACTGGTCATATTGGTTTATACTGCACATACTGTGATGATGATGTCACTCACCTCCAGCTTTAAACTGCTTGTTGCCTTGTTCTTTCAGAGTTAAACTTTGCTGTTTTCGGCTCTGAAAGGGGAGAAAATAAAGTGCAGGTTTTAATGTCTCCGATTTACAGCATCACACCTCCATTCCTCTTTTTACACCTACAAGTAAAGGTGCCTGAGAGCACAACGCCACAGTGAGATCTGGTTTGTAAAGACATTCTGGTTCATAAAAATGTTGTTCTGGTCTGGTGTGGTTTATAAAGACATTTCACCACTAATGATCAAGATGTAAAAAGGTAAACATGCAAACAGCATGGTGTTAGGTGTTACCTCCTTCTCCTCCTCTGTCAGCTCCTTTTCCACCTCTCTCAGGTAGTCATCGTCAAACTCGACCTCCTGACTCTTCTCCTCCTTAAATTCTGAATCTGAATCATCCTGCAGGCTGTCACCTTGCGCCTCCTCCTGCAGGCTGTCACCTTGCGCCTCCTCCTGCAGCCCGTCGTCCTCTGCCTCCTCCTGCAGCCTATCGTCTTGCACATCTTCTTGCAGCCTGTCACTTTGGACCTCATCCTGCAGCCTGTCGCCCTGCTTCACTTCCTGCATCCTGTCACCCTGCGCCTCCTCCTGTGGCTTGTCACCCTGCGCCTCCTCCTGTGGCTTGTCACCCTGCGCCTCCTCCTGTCCTCCTCCCTCACTATCTGTGACGTCTTTGCTATCAGTCAATTTGTTAATTTTAATGTGAAAGTCCTCTGACACGCTTTTATCCTGTCGGCTCTCTTCATCCTCTTTCTTCTCCTTCATCCCTCTTCTCTCTGAAGGTTCCAAGGTCTCCTCACAGTCATAGAAGTTCTCCTCTTCCTCCTGTTGCTCCTGTTCTCTCGGTTTTCCAGCTTCTTGGCTGCATCTCTCCTCACCTCCTTGGTTGCTCATGTTAGAGCTCTGTGACACGAAATAAAATTAAAGACCCACAAATCAAATTAATTTAAAACATGATACTTTGGCTCTGAATCAGCCACCTCTGTGTATGTAGATTTGCTCTGATTGGTCACACGTCACGACTAACAGCCTATCAGCACTGAGGAAGCTGCTCGCCCAGTCTCATGTTACACCACCAGAACTAATAAAGCACTGTCATGATGGGTGGAAACAAATAAAAGTGGAGTGATAAATTGTTACCACATTTATAATATTCATAACTGTGTTTTCATTCGTGTATAATCACCAGAAAATCTGAATAATTATGTTTTATATTATTAACATTTTATTGTCCACTATTACTGTTTCTACAGTAGCCCAGAATGGACAAACTAAACTAGCTCTAGATAGATTTCACCATAGTTTCTCCATCAGCTAGAGAGGAGAGGGCGACACGAGGGGGCTGTAATCAGTGACTAAATTCTACACACTGGAGCTTTTAAATAAAAATACAAGAAAAACAAAACAAAACTCTATAATATATACTCAAAGTACCAAAAGTAAACATGCAGAATGACCCATTTCATGCTTTAATCTATAATAATACATCATCATTTATTAGTTGACTTATATTTTATATTACTAATCTGCATCTTAAAAGTAACAACACAAGTATCAAATAAATGTAGAGGAGTAAAAAGTTGCAGAAAATAGAAATACTTAAGTACAAGTACCTCAAACTTGTACTGTAAAGTACTTATTCCACCTCTGACACTTTTTACTGCAAATGTTGTACCCAAATATTGATTACCTGCCTCATTGACAACTAATAATCTGTATCTAGCGAGTCATAACTCAGTCACTGTTTAGAGACCAGCAGAACCAGCAGAACCAGCAACCACAGTCTTGTTCTGTATGCAAGCAACAACATGTCTGACCTCTTTCATTTTCATTTTTTGATATAGAGCTCCTTGAGTCTGTAATTATTATTAGAGGTGGTGAAAAAAAGAGTAATGTGCAGTTTAAAAGCAGACAGAAACAGTCTAAATGTAGCTGTTCAAATCAGCAGTTTGAGTTTCTGTTATTTCACTGAGATAAAATCAGAAGAGAAAGAGAAAACAAACTCTGTATTTCAGTCCCTGCTGTTAGAAAAACAAGGTTTTACCTCCTCTGCGTCAGATCTAGAAGCTTCCAGCTGTGATGTTAAATAAGCAGGTTTCCAAAGAGACTCCTGAGCTGGTTTGTGTCTTTATATTGACACTTCAACCTGCTATGACAGCGCTTATAAACAGCTAACTGCGAACGCAGACTAACGGTTAACACCGGATGTGTTGCCAACCGCCTGACACGTCACAGATCAGTGTGACGTCATCAGCATGATGACTCACTTAAAATTAAAATGATAAAAACATTAAAAACAGCTGATTTATATTCGTACCTGCTAACACCGGCTAGCCAGCCGAGGATTCACTTCCAGGATACTGACCCTTCTCTTTCTCTTCTTCTTTGGAGTTTTACCGCAGTTGGCATCCGTATTGTTGCATTTACCGCCACCTCCTGGTCTTTTCTGCTGTCTCCAGGTCCATTAGCCTTTATCAGGAGTGTCCAAACTTTTTTTAAAGAGGGCCAGATTTGACAATGTGAAGATGCCCAGGGGCCAAACTAACATTTAAAAAAGGAAAAAAAAAAAAAAATTACCAATACAAGTTACATACAAATTGAAACATGACAATGTCACCAAATCTAAGCCAATCAGGCGTGAACAAATCTAAAAAACAGTTCTTCCTTTCTTTCACATCTGGAGTCAGATAACAAAGAATAAATTGTATGGAACACATTAAACTTGCATTAAGTTGATACAAATCTAAACCTCATGTTCATTTTAAACATGACTTATTATGAGTAATGCAAAGTCTGTTAACATTTAAGTTTAAAACGTCTCACTCTTGCTCTTGTCTTTAACAAAATAATTATAATCAAAAAGTAATATTTTGCTCACCTTGAATTTTTTAACAGTCTTTCATACAATATTTCTTGGTGTGCTCTGGCTGCTCTTGCTTTGATGCTTGATGGTGTTGATACTCAGTTACTACAGATGAGTATTTTCCTTCCTGTTATGTCTTCCACCCACTCTAATGCCAACAATATTGCACATAAGTGTGTGTATATTAAATGTATATGCTATTGAAACTGCATATTTTGCATATTTTAATTCATAAAAATAAAATCACATGTACAAATGTATGACATAACCATTGACATCAATGGGTAAAAAGTTTTCAATCAAATACTTACTTTTTTTTTATTATTATTTACAGCTGATGAAACATCACCTTTCTCAATTATTATTACTGACAGAAATAAAACACTAAAATACCAAAGTGATCTTTAAAACGAATTCAGTAAAAACAGTTTACTGTTTATTAAGAGTAAAAATCTTCTTCATCAATTATGATGACTTTAATTAAATTTATTTAATATATGAATAGTAAAAAACTCAGGGGGAGGAGGAGGAGGAGGAGCGTCTGGTCTCAGCGATCCAGGACATGAAGGCAGAGACTCGGGCGTAGACTCCAGGTCTCTGAGGGTCCCCACAGCCAATCCCAAATGATGTCACACCTGTCAGGAACCAATCAGAACACAGTGTCCCTCAGACCTGATCTTCATCATAATGTGTGTGTGTGTGTGTGTGTGTGTGAGCGAAAGAGAGAGACTGACCAATGACAGTCCAGTGTCCGTCGTCCAGACACATCAGTGGACCTCCAGAGTCGCCCTGAAACAATGTGAGGGAAAACATCATTCTGATTTCCTGTTCGTGTCATTGATGACATCACAACACCTCATACACACATGTCTGTGTGTTCACTATCACCTGCTCTCTGTCTATCCGGACTAAATATATCCTGGTGAGTCCAGGTGAGTGGTTACCTGACAGGTGTCGACTCCTCCCTCGGGGTATCCGGCGCACAGCATGCTGGAGGTGATGTTGTACTCAGGTAACCAGCGCTGACACTGATCCTGAACCACCAGAGGAACCTCAGCCTGCTGGAGAACGTCAGGGAGATAACCTGAGGGACACAGACAGGTAAAGGAAGAAAGAGATAGGTGGAAAGATGGAGGTGGAGAGAAAGACAGACAGGTGGAGAGAGTGAGAGCGACAGAGAGGAGGAGAGAGAGAAAGACAAGTCAACAAGTTATCATTTTTACAACCAACTTTAGATGAAACCACGCCCACTTCTGTCTGACAAACACCTCAACTGTGCCTGTGCGTTGATATCTGTGTGTTGATGTCTGTGTGTTGATGTCTGTGTGTTGATGTCTGTGTGTTGATGCCTGTGTGTTGATGTCTGTGTGTGTTTATGTCTGTGTGTGTTGATGTCTGTGTGTTAATGTCTGTGTGTTGATGTCTGTGTGTGTTGATGTCTGTGTGTTGATGTCTGTGTGTGTTGATGTCTGTGTGTGTTGATGTCTGTGTGTTGATGTCTGTGTGTTGATGTTTGTGTGTTGATATCTGTGTGTTGATGTCTGTGTGTTGATATCTGTGTGTGTTGATGTCTGTGTGTTGATGCCTGTGTGTTGATGTCTGTGTGTTGATGTCTGTGTGTGTTGATGTCTGTGTGTTGATATCTGTGTGTGTTGATGTTTGTGTGTTGATGTCTGTGTGTGTTGATGTTTGTGTGTTGATGTCTGTGTGTGTTGATGTCTGTGTGTGTTGATGTCTGTGTGTTGATGTCTGTGTGTTGATGTCTGTGTGTTGATATCTGTGTGTGTTGATGTCTGTGTGTTGATATCTGTGTGTTGATATCTGTGTGTGTTGATGTTTGTGTGTTGATGTTTGTGTGTTGATATCTGTGTGTGTTGATGTTTGTGTGTTGATATCTGTGTGTTGATATCTGTGTGTGTTGATGTTTGTGTGTTGATATCTGTGTGTGTTGATGTTTGTGTGTTGATATCTGTGTGTTGATGTCTCTGTGTGTTGATGTCTGTGTGTTGATGTCTGTGTGTGTTGATGTCTGTGTGTTGATGTTTCTGTGTGTTGATGTTTGTGTGTTGATATCTGTGTGTTGATGTCTCTGTGTTGATGTCTGTGTGTTGATGCCTGTGTGTTGATGTCTGTGTGTGTTGATGTTTCTGTGTGTTGATGTTTCTGTGTGTTGATGTTTGTGTGTTGATATCTGTGTGTTGATGTCTGTGTGTTGATGTCTGTGTGTTGATGTCTGTGTGTTGATGTCTGTGTGTGTTGATGTTTGTGTGTGTTGATGTTTCTGTGTGTTGATGTTTGTGTGTTGATATCTGTGTGTTGATGTCTGTGTGTTGATGTCTGTGTGTGTTGATGTCTGTGTGTTGATGTCTGTGTGTGTTGATGTCTGTGTGTTGATGTCTGTGTGTGTTGATGTTTGTGTGTGTTGATGCCTGTGTGTTGATGTCTGTGTGTTGATGTCTGTGTGTGTTGATGTTTGTGTGTATTGATGTTTCTGTGTGTTGATGTTTGTGTGTTGATATCTGTGTGTTGATGTCTGTGTGTTGATGTCTGTGTGTGTTGATGTCTGTGTGTTGATGTCTGTGTGTTGATGTCTGTGTGTTGATGTCTGTGTGTGTTGATGTCTGTGTGTTGATGTCTGTGTGTTGATGTCTGTGTGTGTTGATGTCTGTGTGTGTTGATGTCTGTGTGTTGATGTCTGTGTGTGTTGATGTCTGTGTGTTGATGTCTGTGTGTTGATGTCTGTGTGTTGATGTCTGTGTGTGTTGATGTCTGTGTGTTGATGTCTGTGTGTTGATGTCTGTGTGTGTTGATGTCTGTGTGTTGATGTCTGTGTGTGTTGATGTTTGTGTGTGTTGATGTCTGTGTTGATGTTTCTCACCGTCAGTGTCTCGTCCCCATCCGGCGATGAAACATTTTCTTCCTGGTGTGAAATTCTGACCTTGAGGTGGTAAACACACCGGCTGGATGAACTCTGTAAAACAAAAAGCTTCTGTTTATTTCTAACATCAAGAAGGAATTTATAAAGCATTGTATTATATTTTTTAAAACTTATTGAAATAACCTGATATGATAATGTAAAATATTTTTTGTTTTGAACATAAAGATAACCAAAAGTAGAAACTAGTTTTTGTGGTATTATATATATTATGTATTGTTACTGACCGGTGAAGTTGACTGGCTGCTGCAGATGCATCATGGCGATGTCAGCCTCTTTAGTTAGTTTGCTGTAATGTCTGTTGATGATGATGCGATCGACTTGTCGGGACTGAACGTCCACAGAGTTGGTGCCACTATGAGAGTGTAGACCGATAACAGCCGTCCACAGAAGCTGGTTGTTCCTCCTGTGGAGCAAAAACATGTCTGATTCATATAGGAAGCAACTGGTGGACAGGTGTTGTAAGTAGACAGGTGCTGGAGGTGGAAAGGTTTTGTAGATGGATACGTGTCGTAGGTGGACAGATGTCGTAGATAGACAGGCGTTGTTAGTAGGTAGGTGTCTTAGGTAGACAGGTATCGTAGGTAGACAGGTGTCATAGGTGGACAGGTGTTGTCGGTGGATAGGTGTCCTAGGTGGATTGGTGTTGTAGGTGAACAGGTTGTAGGTGGACTGGTGTCGTAAGAAGACAGGTGTCATCGGTGGACAGATGTTGTCAGTGGATGGGTGTCATAAGTGGACAGATGTCATAGTGTCATCACTGACTGTCTCACCCGTAGGCACAGTGTGCAGCAGTCAGCACCCAATCTCTGCCAATCAGTGAGGCTCCACACTCATGACGCCCCCTCCATTGCAATGACACCATCCACGGCCAGGCACCTTTTGCAGCATCAACCCCGCCCACCACTCTGACAACATCTGACAGGTAACAACAATCACTTAGTACAGTCAGACTGAAAGAAACATGATCAGATCAAGAAGAAGATTAAGTCTTTTACCTTGACCTGGTATGCTCTCTGCTGATTGGTGCATCTCCCTTGTGTTATTAGTGACATTCAGTCGAACACCACAAGCTAAAACAGACAGAGGCTCTGTCATTCTCCACATATTAACACAGTTATTCCACCTTAAATGACATGAATGTGTTTATGAGTGTTCTTACGTTGGTTGTCACAGTTCAGAGAAATTACTTTCTTACAGGTTTCACTAAAACAACAAAACAACATAATTAGTCTTTCCTGCTTTTCGTTCTACTTCATTGTATGCATATAAGTCTGATTCTGGTTTTAATTCTTTCCCTTGTTCTGACTTCTTGTTCCAGCTCTGGGTCTGGTTCTAATTTTAGTTATAGTTCTGGTCCTGGTTCTGGTCTCCTGTACCTGACTTTGAGCTTCAGGGTTACACTTCTGTTTTGTCATAGCTCTGCTTGTTCTTATTCTAGTTCAACTTCTAGTTCTGCCTGTAGTTCTTGTCCTGGTTCTGATCTTAGATACCTGACTCAGGGTTCTGTTGTTGTCTGGTTTGGTCAGTACCTGACGTTGGTTTCCAGTGTTCCGTTGCTGACTATGAGTGATAAAAATGGTGAATCTTGTGGCAGAGATGGCATCAGTGTGGCCTCGCCGTTCCTGCAAAGAGTCAGACACAAAAAACAGATCTGAGTCTGGATTTGATAGATGGACAGGCAGGTGAGAGTTACCTGTATCAGAGGGACTGACAGGTGAAGACAGACAGGTGAGTATCCTGAGTACTGACAAATAGATGAGAGTTACCTGTATCCCAGGTACTGACAGGTGAAGACAGACAGGTGAGAGTCCCAGGTGTCAGCACACACGGTGAAGTAAGAGTGACCAATTTGTACCTGGACAAGACTGGTATTGTTCTCCTGCAACATAACTGAAACACACACACACACACACACACACACACACACACACACACACACACACACACACACACACAACAATCATAAAACAATCAGTGATACGGAGGAGTTTACGTGTGATAGGTATCTTGAAATTTCCGCCATTAATTCAGGCAGGTGTAACCTGTAACTGTTGAGATACATTAACACCTTAACCCAGTGAAACCAAACCCCCCCCCGAACGAATCTAAATTACATTAATATACAATGACTTAACATAAATGAAATCTTTAAATTTTTTAATTTAGTTTTTAAATCAGTGAAAACACTGAGATGAATGTCTGTGACATCAATATTGATACACGTGTTGATAATCAGAGACACTCCAGCTGATTGACTCACCACAGTCAGCTTCATCAGAGGCATCGGGACAGTCGATCTTGCTGTTACACTGACTGTTTTCAGGGATACAACTTCCTGTCCGACACTGGAACTGACCGGCTGCACACGGAGCTATTCACAAACAAAACAACCCGTCAGTGGAATACATAATCAATCAATAATAATAAATAACACTGGTGTTCATCAGTACATCAGACAACGCTTCACATGAACGTCATATTAACTTGCAAAGATTCTTTGTAGATATATGACTGTTGTTTAAAATACAAATTACCTGGTAACCCTAGGTTGACCCCAGAGGTGAAGTTGGCTGTGAATCCTCGGCCTTCATTGTAGCTATTCGTAAAGAACCAGACGGACATCTGATTGGTTGTTGAGAACAAATCATGGGTGGGGCGATTGCTGCCAGTGAGGACAGCTGGAAACAAAGCAAGTTAAAACCTGAAGCAGAATAAAGTCACACATATATGGTAAGGACAAAACTGAAAACCTCACCCAGTATGGTGGAGCTTGGTCCCACGCCATCCCGCACCTCTACGACATCAAAGATCTCTTCAACATCCAAGTCCAGGAAGTGGAGCTGGATGTTCTGACCGCTAGTGGTGTGGAGAGTCCACAGACCTGCAGTGACAGCATTTAATGCAGGTATTCATAAAAGTAAAAATAGAAGTTGAACCAAGCCTGGACAAATTGGTGTACTCACACTTAGCCTTGCTCCCATAGGATTCTGGGTAATTTGGGGAGCTGAAGGTGGAGTTTGGCTCCCAGAGGTCAAAAGGTCCTCCACAGTCAGCTGGACCAATCAGATCAGAGAGGGCAGAGTCACATGGTGTATGAACACTAAACACTGGGGGTGTGTCCACCAAAAGGTTTTTTTTCATGCATGTGTTACCTGTTGTAGGAGATGTGGTTGGTGTGTTACAAGTTATTGGAGGTGTGGTCTGTGTTTTACCTGGTATAGGGGGAGGGGTTGTTGGAAGTGGTACATTGGTTGGTTCAGGGGGGGCGGGGCCACAGGCACCAGAGGTGAGTTTGATGTCATCCAGAGCGATATCATTTATTAACCCACTCTTCTTCATAGCTTCAAACGCCACCTGCAGAGGTCAGAGTTCAGACTGAACACATCCTGCTGACCTTTCTGTTGACGTCTTCTGTGATGTTACTGACCGTATACTTTCTGTTCAGGTTGAGGGTCACTTGGCCGTAGTTCCAGTTGTCGCCATAGTTACCATCTCTCTGGAACACCACTGTACCGATATTTAATGGAAATTTTTGGAGCAAGACTGTGAGACGGTGGACTTCCTCTCCAAACATGTGATACCTGTTGGATCATTTCCTGTTTACATCGTTATTCATTCACGTTTCCTTCTTTGTCTTTGTCCGTGTTTATTGTTTTACTTGTACTTTTGTATGTATTTATTTTCCCTTTGTTTATCTTGCTTACATATTCATTTGTTTATATTTGTTTGTTTATTATTCTGTTGTTCATATGTTCATTTATTGTTGTTATGTGTTTATTTTCTGGGTTGTTTACATGTTTGTATATTTTGCAGTTGTTTACCAGAAGCTCAGACACATGGGCTCTGTGGATGGAGTCAGAGGAAGGCTTTGGATCTTGTATCTTTTCACCCAATGGCCAGGACTTCGAGGTGTGACAATGTAGAAACCTGACACACACACACACACACACACACACACACACACACCTGATCAATACTACCGACACTACCACTAATCCTACACTGATTTTACTACAAACGTTTTATGAAAGAAAAATCCTTTAAATCACTTTTCACAGTTCGGCTGGTCACTCAGTTATCCTGTTGTTGTTTTGACAAACTCACCTGAGCTGTTTCCCAGTGTGTGATCAAAACTTGGGCCGGTCATTGGGGGAAACGTGGAGCCGTTGATTCGAATCCAGTCTCCATCGTTGTTGTCCTGCCTCCACAAACACATGCCCTGCTCAAAGTTACAGGTGATCTTCTGCTCATCTGAACACACATACATACACGCTGGTCAGTTACAGTAACTTTATGTTTTACAGAGTCTGTTGATATGAATATAAATACTGTATGTGTAAACATGCAGCTTACTCGTGGTAGGTGCGGTGGTCGTCGGTGCAGGTGTTGTCTCATCTTGTTTCTCTGCAGGAGAAGATTTGCAGTTATTAAATTATTCTTAGTTTCTGTTGATATTGATTTCTTTGAGTCTTTGAGAGACCTGAACTTGATGAAATTTAACATCTTGACCCCTTTGACCTCACAGTGTCACCTGTTATCTGGATGCTGTTTCTGTCAATCACCAATCCTGTGGGCCCGGCCTCCTGAAGCCCCGCCCCCAGCTGCTGCTCCGCCTCCTTCACATCAACCGGCTGATCAAACCAGAGGTCAAAGTTCACCACCACGCTGCCCCGACTGAGGACACACACATTAATAAAGATTCAATAATCAGATAATCAGTTTCTGATCAATCAATAAATCATTCAGTCAAACAGGAGCTGCTGCTGATAATTGATCAGTAATGATGTTACTCATCAGTATCTGACCTGAAATATAAAACCTGACAGGCCTTGAAGAGATGTTTAAGCTCGCTGTGACCATACGCCTCAGATACCTATCGACCAATCAGAGAACAGACTGTGATCAGGTGACTCAGAGAAACATGACGCAAACTGTGACATCATTAAACCTGATGAACCTGATCAGTATTGACCAAACTTATACATCGCACTTAATCAATAAAAACTGACAATAGTGTGTACTTTATACTGTGTACTGCATACTAAGTGTTACTGTACAGTGTCCATACATAGTGTGTACTTCATAGTGTCAAAACATAATGTGTACTTCATAGTGTTGATAGTGTGTACTTCATAGTGTCAAAACATAGTGTGTACTTTATGGTGTTTACTTTAGAGTGTGTATTTTACATTGTCTACTGTACAGCATCCATACATAGTGTGTATGTCATAGTGTTGATATTTAGTGTGTACTTTCTAGTGTTGATACTTAGTGTGTACTTCATGGTGCATACTTTAGAATGTATACTTTACAGTGTCTATACTTAGTGTGTAATGTACGGTGTCCATACGTAGTGTGTACTTTACAGTGTCCATACCTAGTGTGTACTTCATAACGTGTACTTAATGTATACATTACAGTGTCTAAACTTAGTGTGTACTGTACGTGTCCATACTTAGTGTGTACTTTATGGTGTGTAATTCATAGCTTCCTGTTTTTTTTTAATTTGGGGCCTTTATTTTCAGAATAAGGCAGACATGGAATATAATATTCATAACTATGTTTTCATGCATGTATAATCACTGAAAAATAAGAATCTTTTTGTTTTTGTTACTTAAAAATCAAAATGCTGTTTCTCTTTTACACTAGGAAGGTGAGGGTGATGTGAGGACATTGCAATGCAGTGATTACACTACTAGATGCAACAAAGTGTACTGATGAAGAGTTTGAATATTCATGATCAATTTTCTGTTCAATCAAACACACTCATACACTCATAAATAGTTAGTCACTTCCCTTGCTGTCTTTCACAATAAAAACTGGGGATGTAATCAGTTGCTTGAGGTTAAAACTACCTTTAATTTTCAAAATAAAGCTTGTAATCTCACCAGTTTTTGGACGTCAAAGGCCAAAGATTTAAAATACAGACTGCTGGGGTCATTCAGCTCTTCGGAGAAAACAGCTCCCTCTGTAATCACCATCCGACCATTCAGCCCCACTGGCTCAGCGGCACCTATGGCACACAAAACACCATATTGATCAATAATATCTGATGACGCTCAGTTCATTAAAACAAACAAGACTCTGTGTTTACCTTCAGGCTTCAGGCTGATCCATGAAACTACGATCAGTCCGATACAACAGGCCAGAAGCAGAGATGTCACAACGCTGAGGATAATCTCCAGAGACGACAGAGTGCGAGCCATACTATCTGCAACACGTAATCAGTGAGTACATCAATCAGTACATCAGACAACGCTTCACATGAACTTCATATTAACTTGCAAAGATTCTTTGTAGATAATATATTAATACAATATTAATTTATAAAATTTATATTGAAAGGTAACTGATTCCACTTTCTGTCAGCGCAGAAAAAAATGGACTCACCTGTTTGAGACCACTTCACACTTCAAATAAGCTGTTCTCTCTCTTCTGTTTTTACTTGTGAACTTCCCACATTGACTGCTTCTCTTCTCTGACTCTTATTCTGATCTGCGGTCAGCTTTTATTGAGCTCAAAATGACTGATTGATTCATTATCAATCCAGCAGCAGTTAATCAATACAGATACCGCAAATCACTCATAATGTTTCTGCTGTTGCAGCAGCGACAAGACAGAGGAGATAAACTGCAGACTGATAAAATATTCAAATATAGAAAAAGGTTTGATTATTCTGTCATCGTGTTTATTAAGATATCGGTAATGAGATGATTCAAATATAACTTATGAATCAAAGTCAGAAACTGACACAACCTGTCAGGACCACAGCTGTCAATCAAACGTCATCTCAGGAAATAAAATCTATAATTAGTAATGTGTAGATCAAATGTTACCTGCCACACCTATTCATTGAACATTAATGAGGTCACATAAACTCAACAAAAATGGAAACAACACCTGACTTTGCCCTTTTAGAGTGTCCTTTTATCGACACATGGGACACACCTGTGTCATATTCCTGCTTTTTCTTCATATCATTTGTCATACCTGTCACGTAGATGATTCTCTGTGTGCTTCAGATATGTCAACTCATGGAAACTGTGTTCAGTTTATTTCCTGATGTGTTGCTTGTTTATCAGAATCTAAAGTCCAGCAGCAATAAACTTGCCAGGTAATCCTTTTTATTGTGGCGCCACCGACTCTGCACTCTGATAGGTGACACGTCCTGGACGCTGTTTATTCTGATTAATTTTTCTTTTCATAAATCATATATACACACAACAGTAGGACTTCTATTACATTGACATTTAGTCATTTAGCTGACACCTTTATCCAAAGGGACTAACAAAAAGGGAAACAGTCAAGGTACAGTGCAACAAGGACATGTTAGTGCAACAATAAGTACTACTCACATTGAATAAAGGGACAGTTCGAGAAGGGTGATAGATTTAGCAAGTCCAGTTGTTGGTAGTGCTCTGAAGAGCTGGGTCTTTAGGAGGTATTTAAAGGTAGAGAGGGACGCCCCTGCTCTGGTAGGAACTGGTTGGACGTTCCACCAATAGAGAACAACAAACGAGAAAAGTTTGGATTGCCCTGAGCGTACGGGTGTCAGAGCCAGGCAGCGTTCATTGGAGGAGTGTGACGATCTGGAGGTAATATATGCCTTTATAAGGACAATCAAGTAAGTGGGCAGAACAGGCGACTACTGTGACTACTTTGTCGGCAAGCATTAGTGATTTGACTTTACTGGCTACCTGTAGAATTTAATTTAAATGCTAGAGGTAGCATTGGAGCTCGCTGAGCAGCGGGGTAATATGCCCTTTACCAAATTAAATGAACTATTTATTACATCTTTATATACTCATTATAATGAGTATATAAGGTATATAAATTATAATCCTCTCTCATTGAAAGTATAGTCTTGTGATGAGTCTGAGAAGAGTTTCAGTCTGCTGTTAGTCTGAATTTATTTTTATACAATAAAAACAAAATTACAGTGTAAAAAAAAAAAAGAAAAAAAAAAATCACACTTCTGATCAAGACTGGATTAATAAAAATTGTAAAAATATGTAAAATAAAAATTAAACTGACCTAGACCGTTTTCAGTCAGTGGTTTACACTGACATTACACACATAATATGGGTATGTTGGGTTTATTGAAGACTAAAGATCTAAAATTGGAACTGTAATAAAGAAAATAAAAGATGAAAATAGAACGGAGAGTCATAATCATTCATAAGAGTGACATCCTGCACCTACGGAGAAGAAAAGCTTTAATATGCAGAAAAAATGATGAAATATAAATAAAATCAGAGATTTTGCTAATTAAAAAAAATACTTCAGAATTTGGAATAACACGCCCATTAAAAAGCAAAGCACAAACAAATAAACAAAAACAGAAAAAGAAATGTTTTTGTGGCTCATCAAAAATCTCAGCATGTAGTTTATAAAATCACTTTCATATTTAAACTCAGTGCTGTTGTTGTTTTTTGATTGGTTGTTGGTTCTGGACGTTTGTTCACTTTCAGTCTTTTCATAAAAGTTTTATTTTGAAATTCCGATTGGACGAAATGATCAGGACAGCTGATAGATGTTCTTTATCATTGGCTCCTCTTCATCAGCATCATCATCATCATGGCGCTCTGAGAGGATCAAAAGGAGGTGGAGTCAAGTTTATGCAGGTAAACTGTCTCTTAGCAACAGCGGATGTCAACCTATTAATTACCTCTTTGGCGTCGCTCTTCTTCTCCTCTCTTCAGTGCGTCTCCTCCTCTGACCTCCTCTTCCTCTTCTTCTTCTCCGCACTCATCAATGTTCCTGTACAGCTGAGGAGAGGAGAAGACAAACGAGGTGTTCAGGTACCGACTGTTAAACTCTGTTTTTAAAGCCTGTCAGACGAAGTGAGGGCAGGTGTTTTCATTTATCCTCACCTTGTCGCTGTAATGTGGTGACGTGTCTTTGGTGGAGGGAAGGAGTCTGTTAATGAGCTGACCAATCATTTTAAAGGTTGGTCTGTCTGTGGGCTCCAAACTCCAGCAGAGCGTCATCAGCTGATACCTAAGAGGACAGATGTGTGAGAGGACAGGTGTGTGTGAGGACAAGTGTGACAGACAGGTATGAGGGAACAGGTGTGAGAGGACAGGTTTGTGAGGGCTGGTGTGAATGGACAGGTTTGTGTGGTCAGTTGTGTGTGGACAGGTGTGTGAGAACAGGTGTAAGAGGACAGATGTGTGAGGACAGGTATGAGAGGTGTTAGACTGCTCACATCTCTAGTGGAGCGAAATCTGGCTGAGTCATGTGGCGGCCATCTTTGATCATCTTGTAGAAGTTGGTATCCACTGCAACATTTGGGTAGGGACTCTTACCTGTGCAGGTAGACACACACACACAGTCAGAGGTGAGAGATGTCAACTACGAGTCCCAGAGTGCACTGCTGTAGCAAGTTAGAGGTGACTCTGACTCTGGGTGTGACTTTACTCTAATGTCCATAGCAACAGGCACTGTGGATCATGGGTACTGTAGTATGTAGAGACTACCTGATGACCAGGACAGAACCACCACTACTTAAGTAATTTATTGGTCAAAATCAGAGCTGTGATATGATTGGATAAGGTGATGTCCAGTGTTGCCATGGTTACCCAGAGAGAAGATCTCCCACAGTAGGACTCCGTAGGACCAGACGTCACTCTGGACGGTGTAAACACACTGAAAGATGCTCTCTGGAGCCATCCATTTCACTGGGAGACGAGCCTGTCAAGATAAAACACACAGGAAGCAGAAATCAGTGTTGATGTGATGCCAGCTCCTGTTTCACCAATATTTATTATTATTATTGATTATATTCATCATATAAAGAACGCTGGACTAACGTTTCCCTGGACGATGTAGCTATCGTCATTCCTGATGTCTCGAGCCAATCCGAAGTCACAGATCTTTGCAACATGATGATCAGTTAGCAGGACATTCCTCGCTGCTACGTCTCTGTGGATACACTGACAGACAGACAGGACATGGCTAAATTGTGAGGACATGTCTATGTTGTGAGTACATGTCTGAATTGTGAGGACATGACTGCATTGTGAGGACATGTCTGTATTGTGAGGACGTCTTGTGAGCACATGTCTGTATATTGTATATGTCATGTGAGTTCTTACATTCCTGGTGGACAGGAAGTCCAAACCCTGAGCCACCTGGTAGGAAAACCTCATGAGGTCACCAACAGACAGACTGTCTGTCTGCACATCTAAGAGACAAACAGACAGAAGAGAAAGTTAGACAGGTCTGACCTCAGAGACAAAAACGACTAAGTGTGCTCAGATGTGTTCAGGTGTTTACCCAAGTGTGTTTGTCCTGGACTCAGAACTGGCTGCATCTCCTGATACTCTGAACAACACGAGATCCCGCTGTCACTGCAACACACAAGCAAGCAAGTTTTTCAAAACAAATTTCTACTCAGGGATATGCTGTTGGACTTCTTCTTCTTCTACTCTACAATGAGTTTGTTTCTTTAACATAATAATTTTTAAACACGCAATTCTGAGGAAAATTCTGGATAAGCTCATATTTCTAAATAGTTTATAGTGCAATTTTTGCATCACAATTTTTCTTCGTATTCGTATGGTACTCTACTTGATGAAATATTGAGCTGAACACAATATTCATCGAGTTTGAAATCAGTATTTGGTTTATACTTTGAACCAGGTACTGATACTGAACCAGACTTTTGATCTTTGATATTTTTTGGACTGCCACATATTCGATCAGAGATTTGTCCGACTTTCTACCTCACTTTTATATTTACATCATAGTTAATGTGCACCTCTGTTTACTTGTACCTCATCTACACAGACAGAATAATCATAAACTATTATATTATTATTATTAACATGTTTGTTTGTGTTGCAGGTTTCAACATTTTATGTTGTTCATGTAAAAAGAAAAAACTTCAGACCTCCTGAGCCTGGCATGCTGGTTAGCCATGTTCTTATAGAAGGCCTCCCCCGTCACTTCATCAACACTCAAAATGGACGCCATGAAGTCCTGAGCATGAGCCCGCAGGAAGTTGAGCAGGTCGCCATGGCTACAGTACTCTGTAATCATCAACATGGGGCCTGGTAGGATGCAAAGAGGTCAAATGTTAAAATATGATGATGGTGATGGTGTCTGTCTCTCACAATGCAATCTTAATGAGCAATGTTTAATTATGTAGCACGATTATTATTAATAAATCTTAAGTAAGTGTGCATTAGTTCATACTGAACACATAAATATCCTCTTCTCCTCTCAAATATATAGTTTCATGTGTAGAAAGTTTTTATCAAACAAACAATTATTTGTTGTTAAGATTTAAAACCGTCATCACCTCCTTGAGTGCAGGCGCCCAGCAGGTTCACGATGTTGTCATGGTAACCAAGATGGCTGAGGATCTTCAGCTCCGACATCAGGGCTTCACGTTCCTCAGAGTGAGCACTCGCTGTTCATTAACACATGAAACATAAATCTGTATGTGCTATACAAGTTATAATGATGATGATGATGATGATGATGACTAACGTTTGAGCATCTTCACAGCTACTCGTGTGACGTCGTTGTCAGTTCCCAGCCCATACGCTGTTGCCTCGACGACCTTCCCGAATGCTCCCGAACCCAAAACAGCACCTGAAGGAGAGAGTAGATTTCAGATCCTGTGATAATTATTCACAATTATTTTCAATATTAATATATTGATTATGTTTTGTCTTTATCAACCTGTCCACATTCAAATCACTCTTCAAAAGCCTTTTAGAACTACTTTTAATGTGTCATTAATGATGTGTGTTGTATATTTTTATTGGGTTGTTCATTGATTTTAACTCCTGTAAAGGGTCTTTGAGTATAGAAAAGCACTTTATAAATAATATATATTATATATATAAAATGTCATCAACTGTTCCAAGACGTCTTAAAAGGGTCCAACCAACAAAACTCAAAGAATTAGAATTAGTTTCCTGTGAAATAATAAATAATAGTATAAATAAATAAATAATAGATTCAAATAACTTGTTATCTTGCAGCCTGACTGAAGTTTAACTTAACATAAATAATAGCATTCAATGTCGAGTAAAACACTGTTTCTCACCAAGGCGGAGTTTGTCTCGGGGAAACTCCCACTTGTAGTTGTAAGGCAGCTGGGTGGGGTCAACAAAGATGTAGTTGTTTCCGTTGGTGCTCTCGATGATCTTCCAACGAATCTCATATTTTGGTTTCTAAGAGAAGAAGTGGAAACGTGACAGCCATAATGAATGATTGAATCTATGTGAGCAAAGTTATAACAGTGTTGGTGTAAATATATTCACATGTATGCAGATGATACTGTTCTGTCTGTTTCTATTACAACGGTTAGTCAGACCTCTTTAACAGCACCATCTAAAAACAATACCACACACAATGTTTAACAATGAACATCAAAAAAGTTTGCTCATTTTGCTTTTCAATCAGTTTAGATTATGATCTTTAATATGAGTAACATTTGCCTTACAACGTTGTTGTATGTTTACTGTTTTCATATTTATTTTTAATCTAATTCAGTGAAATTCAGATGACTGTGCTTTCTTATTCTTTACTCTTATTTGACATTTTATGTTTATATATATTCCACATTTACAGGTGCAACATGTTGATCTTTTCAGAAATTAATATTTCCTGATTTTTGTGACTGTGCTGTACCACTTCACCACCAGATGGTGACGTTGAATAGTTATAGTGAACTTTGAAACTAGAAGAACAAAAAAGATAGATGATTTGTTAATGGACAAAAAATAAAAATACACACAAACCTTAATATGTGCAGGAGTGCTGCACTTTATAAAAGATCATAAAGCATTGTGCATTCTATGTTAACTGTGAGGAGGTTTGGTAGGTTTGAGGTAACACCTACAAAAGCAGCCTAAAATCATGATGCATACTTCAAAAAAGTGCCTTATAGATTGAAACACACTCGCAAAGTATTTTTAAAGTCAAATGCATTGAAGTTAATGGAATTGAAAATAATGTAAAAGAAAATTATTAAGAATGGAAAATACAATAAATAAACATTATTAAGTAATGTCAATAAATAAATGAGTAAGTAAAAAGCATTATTATTAAGGGTAAATAACATTATAAATAACGTTCAATAACGTACAATGACGTTTTATTATTATCCCTATGAAAATAAATATAAAATAATATCATCACCTGTCTCCAATGGTAACAAACAACCAATAAAAGCAGGAGGAGGACAGCAGCGGTAGTCAGAGCTCCAATCAGAGCCCGTGTGAAGATCAATGGAGGTTCTCCTGCAGAACGCGACACATTTATTGGACACTAAGAAGATGACTGATTCAGACTGATTCAAGGTTTTTTAATCATCAATGTTTACAGTCTGAAACTTACGAGGATTAAAGACCTCACGAGACTCTCCCATGCTGTTGTTGGCGACACACTCCACAGTGACATCTTCACCAGGTGACAGGTGGAGGGTAAGGTATTTCCTGATTTCCTCTTCTTCTTCCTGTAAGGTCACATCATCTGGCAAAACCTGATAGCTGGAGATGTCTCCACACCTGCAGAGGAGGTGAAGGTGAAGGACAGGCTGTTTTGTGCTTTGCTTCATCCAATTTGTTTATTTCACAGTTTTATCTCATTGCATCTTATTACTGATTCTTTGTCATTTCATTGTTTTATCTTGATTTTCCCATGTGAAGCCCTTTGTAACTCTGTTTTGAAAATGTTTATTATTATATTTATTTCTGGTATACTACAACTTAATTCAATAAAACACCACAGATTTGACAGCAGCTGCAAATGTTTGTACTGACGGTAAAAAAGGATATGAGAGCACTCGTGTTTATCTGTGTATTTTGTGTGGATACATAACAGCAACTCAAAGAGAGCCTATCTTGCAAGTTTGCATGTATATTGTAATGTGTATATTGCACTTAGCACTTACATATACTGTAGAACCTGTATTATATCTATGTATATCTGAAATATTTACTTCTACACAAGAAATTACATAATTTTCTAAAACTACTGCACACAAAAAGCTGTTGGAGGAAACAAAACCCTTAGTGTTGATCAGAAACTGTGACTAACAAAAACTAAACACATTGTCTCAGATGCAGACAAGAAATACACAAATGGAAGTTAATGAGATAAATAATAAAAGTCATGGAAGAACGGGATGTTATTATACTTTCAGCACCCCAAAAACATAAAGCAGAAACATAATGAAGTGATGATGATGATCAGACTTGAAATCATTAGTTGAACGTTGTTTGTAATGAAGTGTGCAGCCTGTAGGGGGGTGTTGGCAGCACTATTGAAGCTGTGTTTCATTAGTAGTTTTACTTCCCTCACTCACTTCCCTTCAGCCCTTGGTATTACCTAACAGCATACATCTCACGGAGGCCACTTGGAGAGTGGGAGGAAATGGGTGGGAGAGGTGCACATCTGTCAGTACAATATCAAGCTGTCTGTGAGATTTTCTGCAACCAGAGTACAACCACCTAAATATGATGCATTTTATTACACCAAATGTTAATAATTGCTATATCTTGTGGGTGATATAAACATGTGAAGTGACCACTGCTCAGTGACTCGCTCCCTCAGGTTGAGTTCAGGGATTCAACAGGGGTATGTTGACAACTACTGAATGGTAGCCAAAGTAGTCTGTTCGGTACATACGTGTCGTGGATCCCAGAGCAGATATACCAGAGGATTGTGGGTTGTGGATATCCAGAGCTGCTGCAGGTCACAGTGTTGTTCTTCACACTCAAGAAGGTACTCGGAGAACCTAAAGGATGCATTTCATTTCATACTTCTTTAACTCGGAAGATTAAAACAAAAGTAATACATGATAAAAGAAAGAAAAAGTTGCCTTTCACTGATTTAAAGTTGTGCAGATAGTTAAGATTTATAGATCATGTCAGAAGGAGAAAGGGGAAGCTGAAGAAGTGGAGTAAAAAGATGATGTTGATGAAAATTGTCTTACGGTAAATTCGTAGGTCGATGCTCTGTGAGCCGCAAAAGAACGAGTTTGAGAAGTGGAATGAGTATCGACCCTGATCCTCCAGATGAACTCGATGCAGCCGAAAGCTCGCCTCTGATCTGCAACATGAAAAACACCACCCTAATATGAACACAACCACCTTTACAAACTGCTACACCAACAGTACCACCTTAATAAATTCAACATCAACTATACCTCCTTAACATCAAAAATACCACTAAAACAACAAAAGCTCAACAACAACAATACCACCTTAAGTGACTGCAACATAATAAATGCAACCTAAAAAACATGAACACCAACAATATCACCTTAACAAACCTAAAGGTGATATTGGTGGTGTAATGGGTCTCTGTCTGACCTGCAGTAGAACTCTCATAATGCTAGCTTGTAGCTCTTAGCATGCTAACCTGTAGCCGTTAGCAGTGTAGCTCTCCTGGTACACTGTGTTATTGTTGCTGTTGGTTGGTGTCGTCCAGTGATGGTTCCTGATTCGAGGATACGACTCTATCACAAAGGTCAGCGTCACATCTTGACCTTCATATACCTCCACTGTACTGCTGCCGCTAATGTTAGCACTGCTATCCCCATCCAAATCAATTCTGTTGGTGCTAATATTAATAATTAGTTCCCTATTCACTTCCAGTGAACTGCTGCTAATGTTAGCTTCTAGCTCTTCTTGCTCCTTCAGTGGCATACTACTAATGTTAGTAACCAAGTCCGCTATGGTCTTGGTGTTAGCATTAGCATGACGCATCGGCTGCAGGTAGATCCTCAGGTAGGGACCGTCTGGTGAGGAAGAAGAAGAGAGAGTAAATATCACTCTATAATCAGTCTGTCCATCTTTTTGTGGAGGCTAATTTTGGAGATTTTCAGCGTGCAGTGCAAGTTATTAACTTGTTCTCTCATGGTTTTTTTTTCTCATTCCAGATTAATATTATCTTGTTCACACAAATGAATATCTTATTCCCATGTGTTTTAATATTCACCTATATTTCTTACCCAGAAGTCTGAGCTTTGTGGTTGCAATGGCGACTCCTGCTTCATTGACACCTGTGCAGGTGTAGGTGCCGCTGTGTGTCACACTGACAGCAGAGACTGTCAGGGTTTTGTTGATGTACAGGTGGCCTTTGACGTAGTGTTGGCCGCCTGTCACATTCGGTGTCTTAAACAAACAAACAACCAGTGAATACCAGAACAGACGGAGAGACAGACAGACAGGTGTAAAGAGACAGGTGAGCTCTGACCTCTGCGTTTGGCTGTGTCCAGGTGAGGCTGAAGAGATGGGAAGGGTTGCTTCCTAGACAGGTGACCTCAAACTTCTCTCCTTCCAGACGAACCTGTTCATCATGACTGACAGACACGGAGGGAGGATGACGCACCCCTGCAGGCAGATAGACATACATGTCTCACTACGGACCACCAGCAGGTCAACAGGTTTACAGACAGACAGGTGTACAGACAGGTCTTACAGCTAACCACCAGCATGTCAAGAGGTTTGGATTTGAACCTCCTTCTGTCCTTCCAGCCTGAACAAACATAGCATCCGCTGAACCGCTCCTGCGGGTTTCGGATCAGGGCTCCTCTCTTGGGGTCAAGGGTAACACTCATTCCCCCGCTCCGGCCCAGCTTCTTACAGGTAGCACTGGTCTCTGCTTGGAGGGTAAGGTTAGTGACTGATGGATCGGTCAACAAACACCTGAACAGGAAGTCCTGGCCTTCCTTGACATCACGGGTTTTGAAAGGTGTGACGAACACGCTGGAGGGGTCAGTCAGGTCTGTGAGAGAGGCATTATGGGAGATGGAAGTCATTTTTGAGTTGTCATGATAGCAAAAACAACACAGTACGTTTGACGTAAGTCTACAGGGACTCTGCAGGTCCAGAGGGAGCCGTGAAGCCTCCATTAATCTTACCACTGACATATAGGTGGATCCAGGTGTTCAGGTGCTCCAAGCTCTTGTTGGTGTAACCACAGCGATATGTCCCGGTGTGTCTGGGGTCCGACCTTGGTACCTCCACCACATCTGACAGTTTTGGGACCAGCTGACGGAACGCATTACTGGACCAAAAGACTGGACCCTTGCCATGACAACTGAGGGTGAAGTTGGAGCCGGCGGTCAGAACAACCTCAGTTTGGTTTAGCTGGATGACAGAGTTCAGACGGATCAGTGGAGGATCAGGTGGATCAGGAGGATCTGAAACAATCAAACAGTAAATTAGTTCAACAACTATAAAACAGGATAACACCAAAAAATAAAGACATCAACTGACCATGTTCTGACATAGTTGAAGTGAACAGCTCAGCTCCTAACATCTATCAGCCGATCATGTGACTCCAGCGACAGTGGTTCACAGCAAACCTCAGGTGACCTCAACAACTGTCATTCACACCAGACCTCAGGTGACCTTAACGACTTGTACGACAGCCGCACAACAACATGGAGCACTAACGAACCAAGTAGCAACTTTGGCTAGCTAACGATCCTACCAAGGCTAAGTACCTGGGTTTTCCTACCGGTCAGTCAGAACTGAAGAAGCCTCTTGCATGAGAGGTGAAACATCTTCAAGGATCTACAATCAAGTCCAGTTGCCCCAAATTCAGCTCTCCTCAAAGATAGATGACCTTAATGATTGAAAACTTTCACTTTCGTTTTCAGGTTGAATCTACCAATTCATCCTGAAGCGAAGATGACTGATCAACCAATTCATTCAATATTATTGAAAGAAATGATGACACCCTGAAGCCTCCTGGGGAAATAATTCAGGAATGTTTTCTATTCATTTTGAAAGAGCAACTTCCAATTGGGAAACTCCAACATCAACTGACCAATGGTGTAACTTCATCACTTGGTCAGAGACAGACTTTCAGGTTTAAGGCTGACCCAGCTTTGCACTGAATATACACACCTCAGTACACAGTATATTGTATTACACAGAAACACGTCCATGGGATGGATGATAAAAGGACTTTATTTAAAATCAAAGAAGAAGAGGAGATACAATATAGAAAAGATGCAGCAGTTCACAAAAGATATATCAAGGAAATCTCACAAGAATTAAATTATCCAATGGGCTGCTGTGATGTCAGCAACAGGTGAAAACACCGGTTCACTTTTATTGATGATTTAATGAAACAAGAAAAACAGTATTGTTGCTGAAATGTGACTATTATCAGAAACTGATTCTCATTGATTAAATGGCAATAGGTACATTTACCTAATTGATTGATCTCATTGGTTTGCTTGTATAAAAAAAATCAAAATCATTGGCTAGCTCAATAAGATCAGCCTTATTGGCTGGCTCAGAACATATTCCATAGTCAGTACAAACAAAGGATCTCATCGGCTGCCTGTGGACTATCAGAGGATCTCAGGCAACAGGGTTTTTGGTGATTTCCTGCATGTGGGTGGCGATGCGGGACGTCTGCAGCAGTAAAGCCTGGTGATTTTCAACCAGCAGACTCTGATGACGAGCCACATTCTGCAGATCCAGGATCTGCTGGGCACCCTGAAGACACAAGGTCAGAGCACGGGTTAGTTCAAGTCAAACTTAGCCAGATGCAATGTCACTTGTAGATGATGAGATAATGAATGGTGGTAGTGGTCTGGTTTACCAGTGAACAGTTTAGAAGACTATACTAAACTAAACTAAACTAAACTAAACTAAACTAAACTAAACTAAACTAAACTAAATTGAACTGAATTGAACTAAACTAAACTAAACCTGAGATAAACTAATCTAAACTAAACTAAACTACCTGAGCTTGCAGTTTGCTGAGTAATCTGACAACCTAAATAAAACAAAACAAAACTAAAACATAAACTTAACTCGACCCACCTGAGATTCCAGCATGGCAAGCTGTTGGACCACCTGAACCTGGCCCTTGGCGATTTCCCTCTGGACCAGGATCAGCTGTCTCAGCAGTTCCACAACCTCCTTCTTCCACAGCGTCTCGTCCTGCAGCTCCAATTTCATGGGGTTAGTGGCGTCCACAATTGGGTCAGTGGGGTCGACCATCGTCATGTCAGCAGGCGGGTTGTCATGGGAATCACCTGCAGTGAAGATGACTGAAGTCAAAACTTCAGCATTCACTTTCCTCTGATTTTCAGAATAAAGCTCAGGTTACATAAAATAGGATGTTTGTTTTTATTGATATGTGCCACAGCTAGTACTTAATAGACACTAAAACAGTGTTTTTATTACAAGATTTAAGATTATTGTTGTTATTATTAAGTGTATGTCCTTCATGTAGGGGTTCCCCGAATCTTGTCTCATAGGCTCAAACTGGTGCTACACATTTTGTAACGTATTTCTGAAAAATATAAAAATAATATTTTAGGTTGATGATTTCTACACAGCATTATAATGCCATAGCTCTTGCAAGTCATAGAAACAGTTAATATGACACCTCAAGGCTTGTAGTCGGAGGTTATGTCTCGATGGTAACCATGTTGTTTCTGCTTCAAAATATTTTAGTCTCACTGAGTTTGAAGCTCATCAAGACTGAATTTGATGTTTTAAAGAGCAACAAGTTATTTGGAAAACTGGTTTGACAAAGTGTAGCGATGTGGTGTAAATACAGACAAAGTTGCAATGGGATCATACACAGAAAGACCGTGCTTCACGTCCAGCACAAGATGTTAGTTTTAAATCACAGTTTGGTTAGGTTTAGAAACAGATCATGGTTTGGGTTCAAATAATAAGTCATTGTTGAGCTTTGGTTTCAATAGACGAGAACAGAGGGTTTCTGGCAGCGATCCTGAAGGCAAACTTCTCCCATGTGTAAATACAACGATTCTTGTTTCCTTCCAACAACAAATAAACAAAAAGGAAACGCCAAACCTTTATCACATTCAGGAAGTAACTTGGTCCAATGATCAACACATGACTTTATGGTTACAGTCGGATCTACAAGTTAGATCACTTAAAAACTACAAATCCCAAGGTGAATTTCACTAACAAGCATCCAGTACTCAGAAAAATGAGAACAATCTGAAATTAAATCTAAATTCTGTTCAGTAACCCGGCCAACACGTTTTAATTATCCTCTGTGGCAGAGTCATAAACAAAGTGTACCATAAACCAACTGAACTCAGATCATGAAGCTGTTGATGGTTTCTGGTTAGTCAGAACATCCATTAAAGAAACATTTAACGACATGCACTGCCACTAGATGTTGCGCTAGAGCATAGCGTCTTACACCAAAACAAATGGGTGCTACAGCACACCAGACAAAATCTGTAATTTTACCTGACAGACAAAACACACGTTAAAGTGGACAAAACAAAATAAAACTCACCTACACCAAAAATCACTTTTTGTCAAAAGATAAAATTGTCTTTGTTCTACCAGAAACTAAAGCTCTTATATCACTATCACTCCACCCCAGACTCCATTGACAAAAACAACATCATAACTTCATTAAAACTGGACAAAAACAAAACAAAACATCTTTGGTCGTCTTTCCAACTATCACCAACTCTGGTTTGGTCAAAATAAATCAGTAATTCACCAAATTACACTTAAAAACAAACAGCTGTTAGAGGCACTCTCCTTAAAACTAACACACTAACACAATCTAACACCTGCTAATACACATACAAGACCAGGCCAGGGGACCAAATCTGACCTTCCAGTAAACATATTTATGTTTGTTGACAAATCTCCTGTAGATATAAATGAAATAACATAACGATCTAGGGCAGTTTATCAAATTATGAACATGTGACTCATCATCCAACTCCAAAACAACCGTTGAAATTAAAGAAACAAATCCATGGACCAAAGTAATGGATTACATCAGGAGTCAGGTGTGACTGGTCGATCAGTGATTTGACCAGTAATAACATATAATCAGCTTCGTGTGACAGTTTAAGATTGACGTCATCGGGTTACAGAACAGGAAGTGAAACGACTAACAGCGAGAGTGTGTGTGTGTTGATGTGTGTGTGTTAATGTGTTCTACTTTGTGTGTGTTGGATAAAATAAAGACAAAGTTTAAGAGTTTGTTATTTCTATATTTAATGATCCTCCAACATGTTTTTTTCACACGTGTTGATACTTTGAATTATCACTGATATGGTTTTTACAACTAAAGTTCAGAAACATTTTAAGGTGTCAATGTCCACTGACTCCAGAACAGCTGCTGCTTTTAATTTGACTATCATTTGCTTCCGATTGATTGATTGATTTCAAATCAAACGATGATCAGACGTCTTCATATACAGATTGTTACGCGTCAGAAAGCTGCAGCTCCTTAAGAAGGACTCTACGGATTCACTTCCACCTTCAGTTTGTGAGAAAACCTCAGATTAGAAAGCGAAAAACCCCAAAACACAAAAACCATCTTTTTAAACATATGGTCACTCCTGAAGCATGATGGGAAACAGCGTCAGTCTGAACCTCTTAAATATGAACACATTGTGTAACTTCAGAAATTCTGACTGCATAGTGACTCACAGCCCAAAATCTAACATCCGCAACAGCAGTGGCGCTACTACAACTCTGCAGGATTATTAATTCTTATTAATGTTGTTGTTATTGATGGTTATTAATCAATTTAATAATCAATGCTTATTAATGTGTAAAAAAAACCTGTACCTATAAAGTGAGAGTTGGACGTCAACATCACACAGTAATAAAACAAGAAATGAACTGTAAATATGTTTAGCATTTCATTTTCTGAGGTTTTCTGAGAGTCCGCCACAGATCTCAGAACCAACTTCTTCATATTCAACCGGATTCTCTTTAAAGTACATCTATATTTAGAATGATTTAAATATTCATGATCAAAAGCTCCAGAACAGTTACTAAAGTGACCTCTTGGTCTTTTTCTAAAGTATCTCTGCGTAGTGACTACAGAGAAACAAGGTAAACAGTTAATAACGTCAAATTTACTACAGTAGTTTTGATGTTTTGATGATGATTTTACACATAAGTATGAAAATGATCATCTCAACCCAACTGAACAATGGGAGATTTTGGAGTGATGTGTTAGATAACGCTCAACAATCATCAAAACACCAGACGAGGGAACATGTTTTGTTAGAACAATGTTTTTTCCTCCAATAGAGTTCAGACTGTACGATCAGTGACAGGACGGACTCGAGTCGTCCTGACTCAGACTCTTCATGATGGGTTTACTTTAACTTGTCTCCTGTAGATCTCCATCAGACAGAGAGAAATCAAACTGTCTCATTATAAATAAAACGTATTAATACTGATCTTCTTTTTTACTTTATAATATATAAATTTTTTGGTCTTATTTGTTTGAGGTTGATCTTCCCCTGAGACAGAATTTTGATATAAATGATTGTGATATTATCAATATTATTAATAAAGATTATTGACTGTTTTTATCTTTATGAGAGTGTGCAAACCTTGTATCTCCACAGTTTTTCTTTTCAGGAACAGAAACATTTGGCTGACTTCAGCGTTTATTAACAGATAAAAATAGAAATCTCGGAGGAAACATTGTCAGTCCTGAGCAGGATTTCATACTGAAACTAACAGTGTTTATCGTTTGGTTTATAAAACATTTATTATAAAATGTTTGATTGATTAATAATTTCAATGATTATTGATTATAGTTTTCAGTTTGTTTTTAATCTGATTCTCAAACTGACTGAAAACATGGAGATAAGAGGTTTTCATACTGTACCAACAAATCTGAGTTTTGTTTTGGAGAAAGTCCTGCAGTTAAGAGGTTTCAGGGTTGGGGGGGGGGGGGGGGGGGTCGGTGTGATGAAACCTCAGAAAGTCAGGAAACACATTTTCTACCAGAGACCACACACACACACACACACACACACACACACACACACATACACACACACCCTGGGATACAGTGTGTGTGTTTTAATGTGTGTGTATGTTGGAGGGTCTCTTTTCTCCCACTTCCTCGTCTCACTTCTTCTTTGTCGAAGACTCTGTGGGAGTGGTGGAGGAACTGGTTACCACGGTAACTTGTTTACATCCAGTCTGCAACCGTTTCGTAGTGGAAGAAGAAGACGATGATGAAGATGATAAGATGAAGAAAATGAAGATGAAGATGAAGATGAAGAAGAAGTTTACATGAAGCAGCAGAAATGTTGATTAGAAAGTTTCTTGTTAATCTCAGAAACCAGGAAGAACCTGATTGGTCCGGTTTTATGTGTAGTAATATCATATATTTGTATATGTGTAACAATATAATGTTTCTATACATCTGCAGGATATTTGTTTATACTGTTTGTACGATCCGACCAGTCCTGATCTGATTATGAAGTGCTGCTTTACGAATATGATTAAACACGTAACAATGTCAGGAGGTCACATGTTCATTTCTCTTTATCGGTAATGTAAACATCCCATTATTGTTTTGTTATAATGTATTTATGACATTACTTCCTGACTTCTCTCAAACTTTTTGATGCTATTTGATGAAGAACTTTTAGAATAAAAGCTGATCTTCATATAAATCATATGTCATCACAGAGAGAGAAATCTGTGTTTGATATTGAATTAAAAACAGTTTTACTGTCAGCTTCAACACTCATCTCTACACAAAAATCATGAATATGTATTTATTTTTTATTTTAACCATTATTCTGAAACATAATAAAGAGTTATTCCAACTATTAATGAACAGTAATTAACTGGTTAGAAGCAACTGGCAAAGTTAAGTACTGTTGATTAACAGAAATTGTTCCCAAATGTTATTATTAATTCAGTAGAGATTATTATCTGTTATTAGCAGTTTATTAACGGTAATGTAGACCTATTAACATAAGACAAACTTACGAGGTTTATATCTGACAGCAGTAATGAATACTCTGTCTTACAGAATGTTGATTAATATTTAATAACATTAATAATCACCCATTAACTTTATGAAAACATTTAAACCCATAATTTTATTGTGAAATGTGGGTTTCATTTGTATATTTTCCTTCACACATGAATGAAGATAATGAACCCTTAATAAAGCATTAATAATGTTAACAAACAGTTCATAAACAGTTCATAAACAGTTTATAAACTTTTAATAAAAATTAGTTTCCTTACCTTCTGCAGAACAGCAGCTGAGGACGATTGACAACAGCACAGAATAAAGCTTCATCTCTTTTTTTTTCTCGTGACTGTTGAAGTCAAACTGCAAACTGAAGGAGACGAGCTTCCTCTCTGTCAACCAGCAACCAGACTCCACCCACATCACCCATCAACTAGACTCCACCCACACTACCAATTGACTAGTCCCCACCCACACCATTCTCCACCTGACAACTAGACCCCCAGTACCCCCCTATATTCCTGTCTGTCTATTTAGGGGAGAAAGTGGAGCATTCGCCCTGCTGTTTTCCTGTGAATACATCACTGGTTCGAGTCCTGACAGAGTCTCAGAGTCTCTTTTCTTATTTCCTGTCTGATAAAAGACATGAAATCCTTCAAAATAAGAGTAAATGAAATAAACCAAAATTCCATCTTTTTTACATAAATGGCAATCTTATGTAGCCACAAAGAAAATGTTCTAAATATAGCTTCAAAATGACCTTTGAAAAATAAAAAAATTGTTAGTACAATTACAGTATCTTTCAACAATGAGGTAAAGTATACAATGTAAAAGATTCTGAAAACTTAATTTAAAACATCAGTAATCACATCAGTATGATTTTTTTTTTTTTTTTTTTTTAAAGGTTAAACAGGTCAAAACAAAATGTTTCAGAAAACACATTTAGCACAACACATCTCACAAGAAATTACATTTCACAAAACTTTTTTAAAAACACATTTTTTTTGGCCTTTTCAAGCTTTATTTTTGATAAAGACAGCTAAAGAGTGACAGGAATGTGGGGAGAGAGAGATGGGGAATGACATGCGGGAAAGAGCCACAGGTCGGATTCAAACCCTGGGCTGCCGCGGCAAGGACTGAGCCTTCGTACATGGGGCGGTTGCTCTACCAACTGAGCTAAACAACGCCCCACAAAACACATTTTAGAAAACTAAATCACTAAATCTGTTTCACGAAACACAACATTTCACAAAATATTTTACAAAACACATTTTCAAAAACAAATTTTCAAAAAACTAATTTCAGGAAACATTTCATTAAATCCGTTTCACAAATTATGACATTTTACAAAAACATGACATTTTGCAAAATACAACATTTTACAGACCGCAAATTTTACAAAACGCAACATTTTACAAAACATGACATTTTGCAAAACACACATTTTATAAAACACACATTTCACAACATGCGACATTTAAGAAAACGCAAATTTTGCAAAACACAACATTTTGCAAAACACAACATTTTACAAAACCGTACATTTCACAACATGCAACATTTAACAAAACACAAATTTTGCAAAACACAACATTTTACAAAACACAACATTTCACAAAACTGTACATTTCACAACATGCAACATTAACAAAACACAAATTTTGCAAAACAACATTTTACAAAACACAAATTTTTACAAAACACAACATTTTACAAAACACAACATTTCACAAAACATTTTACAAAACCGTACATTTCACAACATGCAACATTAACAAAACACATTTCACAAAACACAATATTTCACAACATGCAACATTTAACAAAATGTCGCATTTCACATAACACATTTCTGAAAACAAATTAAAAAAACACAATGTGTGTTTCATAAGGGTTTTATTAACCTCTTATGTTAAACAGTCTATAAACTGTTAACAACCTTATTGTTTTGAAGTGTTTATGAATGTCTTATGACAATAAATGTGTTTATGATGCTATTATTAACACTAGTTTAATTAGTCTTATTAACACCATTCATGTGTATGTTGCATTTTGCTGTAGATGTTATATTTATATAATGTTGACTAGATTAATCTAGAGCAATGCATCATGGTCTATAAAATCATGATATATTTGTAGCAGCAATTTTTCTAAGAAAGAAAAACAGCCTGATTTCAACTCTGTGATGATGACTTTTCAAGCTAATCAACGAGTTTTAAAGAGTTTATTTAGCATAAGAAGAAAGTTTTTTCAATACAAAGGATCACCTCATCCTCCAGTTTCTCACAAACATTCAGCACCAACACATCTGGAGATATATGGTTTTCACTGGACAGGAATGGGAAAGTAACTAGTAACTAAAGCTGTTGGGTGAATGTAGTGGAGTAGAAGTTAAGGTTATATAAAATGTAAGTACTCAAGTAAGGCACAAGTACCTCCGATTTGTCTGTGATTCTAAGTATTTTTCAGCTGATTGTCAGATTTAGCAAAAACTTGATGTTTTTGAACTTTGAGAGAAAAAGGGGAAGAAGGACTTTTAGTCCTTGACTAACTTTCTTTCTGAGGAAACATTTTTTAACATTCAGCACTTTTCTGAACTTCTCTTTGTTCCACATTACACAGAAGTACATAAAAAAAAAACATGCGGAGAGGGCATGGTCAGACTGATGGAGGGGGCATGGAGGGAGGGGACTAGTAAAACACCACCTCCTGTTGGCATGACAGAGAGGAAAGGCTCCAACTTCACAGGAACATGAAATGAAAAATCTGACTGATATCTTCATCAACACAAAATCATAGCTCACTAATGTTGATTATTGCATTAAATTGTGGGCGAACATTTGGCTACTGTAGGAAGGCAGAGATCAGGAGAGTGATAAAAAACAAACAGTATTTTGAAAACAGACATCTGGACTCATTTCAGATTTTTTTCTGAGGATGTCACACATATACTGGTGCTGAATGATCCAGCTTATAGACTCTAATTTGATTTTTAAAATACGTTTTAAATACAAGAGAGTTCAGGTAATTTTATGTCTGAAATCAAACAACTACTTTAATATTTTAGCACATTTGGCTTCTGCTGGTTTCCCTTTTCTGATCGAAAAGCATCAAGAATTGTTGACAGGTGACTCATAATCGATCAGTGAACTCACACCTTGCAGATTGCTGGAGAAACATCCTGCCAGCACATGAGGGTGACTCAGACATGTGTGTTACTCTTGGTAGGTACATGAAACACACGAGACTAGCTGAATGTACAGAAAAGTTACAACAGACCATCTGTCTGTGTCACATGGCACAATACACAGACTGAGTTACACAATGTAATTCTATTTATTGTCACAGATTGCAATGTGAGACACGTCACCACAAACCAACACAAGGAGAAGGAGGAGGAGAAGGAGGATGGGGGCCAATGTCTCCTCGAACTCTGCTGCGTTCCCTGCCTTCACCGCTGAGGTCGTGGTCCGCGGTCTGGTCGTGTCCACACCAACACCGCCACTTAAAGCACTGGTCCATTTCACCGCTGATGGAGCATGATTGTACTCAGTGAAATCTTCATTTATGACATTACAAAACAAAAGAAATCAAGTTGTTGTTCAGAAACAAAACAAATCGAATAAAGAGGAAATGGAAATTAAATTAATAAACAGTGAAATCGTGTTATTAATTGTGAAATATTTCTAACATCACATTTCATGATAAACAAGTTTAACTGTGCGGTAATAAATAATATAAAATAAAAACATCTAAAGTGACGTTTGGCTAGTTTGAATAAAACAAACAAACAGATTTCATTTTGATATTTATTTGGATAAACAGCTTCAGTTCTGACATCAATCAGAGCAGTTTGAATAAAGCAGATAATAAAAATAATAACACAGATATAATACAGACATTTCAGAATAATACGAGTAAATAAAGAATATGAAGCTGAAGATTATAAAGTTATAAATCTGTTTACTGTGGACACAACTAATTTCAACAGGAATAATATTTCTGTTTCCTGTGTCAAACATAATTTCAAAAAATATATATATAAAAAATGTTTCCTTTGGCAGCTTACAGTCAACACTGTGGGTAAAATAATGCCTTGCTCAGTAGAACCTCAGCACTGGTGATGATGTCATCGTTTGAGGAATGAGTGGTCCAGCTGTTGGAGGGCGTGGCAGACTCCATGGGGTATTGAATCCCTATGCTCTGTCTGGCAAGATGTGCTGTGCCCTAATTAAACCCTCCGACCAGTCTGGAAGGCAGCTGAACCCTTCACAGGCAGCTCTCCTCCTCTTCCTCACGTTTGCAGGATGAAGCAGGAAGCTCCTCGGCTTCCTGTCTGTCCTCTGATGATGTCACTTCCTGTGCTCCCGCTGTGTCCTGAGTATCTGACAGCTGAGGGCTGCAGAGGAGGAAGATCATCATCATCATCTTTATTATATATAACCAAGCAACAACCTCTGTGAATGTGAAGTGACGCCAATGCAGAAGTGCCAAAAACTGCAGTTCCTTGAACGACCACTTGAGATTGTCTCCAGGACGAGTGATTCTTCATAAGGCCCCATGTTAAAATTCAACTTCACAACACCCAGGCGTCATTATGGGAATAGGAAAATTTAATTATTATATTATTATAATAATTGCAGTAGCTGGGTTACAACCAATTGGGGGAGCTGGCTACATATTTAAAACACAATATGTAGAATTCAAATACTTTAATAAATGAACTAAACTGTTTGGACCTGAATCGATCAACACATGTACACTGTTTTCATTTGAAAAAAGTGGTCTGAGGGTTTCACTTTAAACTGAAGCTTTTTATTAATATGTCCGTTTTATTTGGGTTTCTTTCAGGAGATTATTTAATGTTCGTACCTGACTGCGTCCAGCGCAGCGCCACCGCTGGTTTCTATGGTGATGTCTGTGATAGGGATGATGTAAGTGCCGTGGGAGGGGCCTGCCTCCTCTGGCTCCACCTTCAACAGGTGAGAGTTCACCTGAGGGTCGGGACTTCCTGTAAACAACAGGGAGGCTGCTGAGTTTAGCTTTTTTGTTCAACAAAATCATCAATAAAATGATCTGTAATGATAATTCAGCGTGTGTTTTTGTGAGTCTGACCATTTGTGTCCGTCTCTCCATCAGTCTGATCTCCAACAGCTATGGACGGACTCAGTCTGGATCGTACAACAGCTGGATTTTCACCTTTCATGAAGTTCTCGGTCAGCTGCTGGTAACACTGAAACACAACGGTCACTGACAGTTACTGACTGTATGCAAACCAATCCTTAAATCAAACTGATATGAAATGGTAGAAATCCTAACAGAAGGTCAAGTTTCAGTGAAAAGTGAATATTCAAACTGAAATTTCAGTTTCAGTGCTGAGAGTGAAGTTAGGTGTCAGTTGAAGGGATGTAACAGTTCTGAAAGTAACTGAAATGTCAGCTGAAGTGAAAGTGAAAAGAGAAATCCAGTATAACTGAAGTGATATGCAGCATGTCACATAAAACTTTCTCTTATTTTAAACTGTTTGAATCTTTGTCTCCTTCCACAGAGACTCAACAGGATGAAAAACAATGAATTCATCTGTTACCTTTCTGTAGTCGTCACTCAACATGTTGCCAACGGAGGCGACCAGTGAGGAGAAAGAAGGTCTGAACTGAGGTTTCTCCTCCCAACACTGTTTCATCAGATCAAAACTGAAGACAGAGCACAACAGACTGTCAGACACGTTGTTTTAAGACAAAAGGTCAGTCATTCATGAACTCTGTGCCTTAAGCTGGAATCATGCTTTAGAGAAGGTTGTTATGGGTAACTGTGGATCACACAAAATGTGTAAAACATGTAAAAAAAATTTTTAAAAAACCCTGTTTCCATAAAATATGGAAAATGTGTGTAAAATCTCTGTAAACATGTAAAAAGTAAAAAAAAACAACCCAATGTGTAAAGCGTATAAAACTTGTATACGGTGTAAAAATAAAAATGTGTGTAAAATGTTACTTAGATAAAATGTTCGGAAAACATGTCAAACGAGTACAATGTATTAAACATGAATAATATATGTGCAAAAAGTGTAAAGCATGTGAAAGGTGTAAAGAGTTTGCGTGCTGTACATGTTGTCGGGAGCGTGGTCAGGTCGACTCATTCTGTAGCCTCTCTTCAGAGCGGAATAAAACTCCTGGGTCATGGGAACGTCGGGGTACGGGCTCCCACCTGGGACAAAACATACAAAATATTACACTGATGGAAATGTATACAGGTTTAGACTGGTGTGTGTATGTGTGTGTGCAGATGTATACTGGTTTACCCAGAGAGAAAATCTCCCACAGTAACACTCCATAGGACCAAACGTCACTCTGACTGCTGTAAATGTTTTGGAAAATACTCTCTGGAGCCATCCACTTCACTGGCAGGAAGCTCTGAAAATGAACAACATTAATTTAAACGTTCTGTCTATAAACACTCCAAAGTATTTGTAATTTTAACCGTTTTTAATGAAGTTAACTGACGTTTCCTCTGGCAACGTAATCCTGATCTTTTATCAGATCTCTGGCCAAACCAAAGTCACATATCTTCACCAGTTTTCCCTCACAGACCAGCACATTCCTCGCTGCCAGGTCTCTGTGGACACACTGTAGGACACGCAACACGTCATGTGAACACACAGCATGACATGTGAATGGGCAACACATGTATGAGTAACGTATTGATGAGTGAACATACATTTCTGGTTGAGAGGAAGTCCATGGCCTGAGAAACCTGGAAGGAGAAGCTGAGGAGGTCGTGGAGCGTCAGTAGAGGAGAGTCACTGAGGTGGAGCGACGCCTCCTGCTGGTCTGAAAGAGATCAACACGACGAGTCAGTTCACTTTTTCAGGTTTAACAAAAGTCAAGTGTATCATATAGATGTAGTACTTGTACACAGTGTACTACATTTATCACCTGGCGGTGTGTACGGCGTCTCGTACACCGCAGGTTCAATGTCAGCGTAGCTGAGCTCCTTCATGGCGACGTACTGAGCACTCTCCTTATTCATGTCCATGTAACCTCCATCACTGTCACTGCAGGGCGAGAGACACTCACACTCAATACAGATAGAGCTAGAGAGAGAGAGAGAGACAGACAGGCAGAGAGGATATAAGTCCGCTTCACTATGTCTGTGCTGACCTCTTGGTGTGTGGGTCGTTCTGTAAAAAGGTGTGTTTGTTCCTCTGCAGGTAGTTCACCAGGTCTCCATGACGACAGAACTCTGTGATCAGATAGACAGGACCTGGGCAGACAGACAGACAGACAGACAGACAGATCACCATGACAACAGTCTAGGACCACAACTGAAACTTATAACACAATATATAATATGTACAATAAGTTTTAACTAACTGATCATACGATGAAGCATCAAAGTTCTTATGTAGCAACTCTGTATGAACAGAAAGCCTGATCCAGATCAACCAATACCAAATATCATGGAGGGCTTTTATTTTGAAAAGATAGAAATAAAAAATATTTGAAGCTGACGACCCAAACGAAGATTGAGAGGATTAATTGAGAATTAAGTTAGAATGAGTTAAGAAATAATTTTGGATTAACGCAGGATTCATTTTGGATAAATTTAGAATCGGATTAGGATTGTTTCAGGATTAGTTCAGATTTAGTTTGGGGTTGGTTTGGAGTTTACAATTACATCAGGATATAAGTGTTCACCTCCTCTTGTGCACGCTCCCAGCAGGTTGACAACATTCAGGTGAGGGCCGAGATGAACCATGACCTTCAACTCCGACATCAGAGACTGAACTGCACCGCTACTGGCTGAGAATACACACACCAAAAAAAAAAATACTTCAGTTATTGATTTCAGACGTGAAATGAAAATATCAATAATGACAGACAGGTACCTACGTTTCACCATCTTGATTGCCACTTTAGTTGTAGAATGAGAGTGAAGCAGATCAGACACATTTGCCTCAACAACTCGACCGAATGCACCTGAACCCAACACCTGACCTGGAGACAGAATCAGGAAGATCAGACAGACAGACAGACAGACAGATTAAATTTAGATTAAGTTAAAATTAAACGAAATTAGGATTAAGTTAGGATTAATTGGGATTAATGGGATTCATTTAGGATTAAATTATTACCTAGTACTATGTTGTCTCGTGGTACTTCCCAGGTGGAGTTGTAGGGCAGTTGGGTGGGGTCGAGGTAGGTGTACTGCTGTCCGTCAGGACTCACCGACTCAATAACCTTCCAACGAACTTCATAACGAGGTTTCTAACAAAGGAAGAGACGAAGAAATAAAAGAATCTCATGTTGTCATGGCGACCAGGTAGCCGTAGTATAATAGTACTACACTGAGTACTAACTTTTCTCCAGAGGAGGATGAGAACGATGAGGAAGACGACAGCGATCACGACCAAAACCAAAACTGCTGCCAATACAGCAACCTGAGACAGGAGAGCTGGAGACAGATTCAGAGGCCAGCATTATAGTAAAGTACTGCCATAGTATTGCAGTATTTGTATGTACAAGTGGACAGTATTCAGAGGTCAGTAGTATATTCTAGTACTGTAGTAGTATTGCAGTATTTGTACGTACAGGTGGACAGTATTCGCAGGTCTCTTGCTCGTCGTCCTGCAGAGTTTTTGGCTTCACAGCGAACAGCTGACAAAGAGGAGAGACTCTTGAGCGTCAACACACTGCGTACCTGCACGGGTGAGACAAACACACACACACACACACACACACACACACACACACACACACACACACACACACACACACAGATGTCAGTCATCTTCACATCATGATACTTTAGTATCTGATGACATCACAGTGATGATGTCACTGGTCACCTGGGTGACTCCTCTCTCCTCCACTTCAGTGGTGTTCTGCTGTGGAGCTCCGCTCTCCGGGTTTGCTGATAGGCTTCTCCAGCCGCCCGTCACATTATTGCACCTGCAGGAGACAAACACTATGTATTACTATATATTACTATGACAACACGTGTACTGTTACACTGCAGTGTGTGTGTGTGTGTGTGTGTGTGTGTTTACCTGTTTGAGCCGTGACAGGTGTACCAGGTGACAGATGGGGGCGGAGCTCCCTCGCTGACACACAGCACCGCCTTACTGCCGAGCTCTGACAGAGACGTGATCCTGGGAGGCACTGTACACACACGCAGACAGGTAAACACACACACACACACAGACAGGTGAACACACACACATACACTGGTAAGCACACAGGTCTGACCTTTGACCTCCAGGTTAAAGACGACCTCCTGGATGTCATCTTCATTGGAAACGGTGACTGTGTAACTTCCTGCCTGATCCATCTGGACTCGAACCAGCTTCAGCGTGCTGAAATACCTGCACATCAATCAATTAATCAATCAATCAATCAACCAGTCAATCAACCAGTCAATCAATCAGTTTTAGTTGTCTTTATTATTAACGTGACCTCTGATCTACGTGGTGCGTGGTGGTGATGGAGGTGGTTTCCATGGCGACGGTCTGGTTGTCTTTGGTCCAGAGGACGGTCGGAGCAGGGTGGGCATCGACCTCTACACTGAACTCCACTGTGTGATGTAGGAGAGACGACACGTTGGTCTCACCTGAAGGCCACAGGTAGACGTAACCTCGATCTGCAGAGAGAGAGAAAGACAGTTTACCTGTCTATGTGTTTACCTGTCTGTGTGTTCACTTGTGTTCACCTGTCTGTGTGTTTACCTGTCTGTGTGTACTCACCCAGTACTGTCACTGTGACATTCTTCTGCACAGTTCGCTCCTGTATCGTCTCCTGCACCACACACACATACACACCTACAGGAAACAACAACAGTCACTATGGTTAGGCAAAACCCCCAAAACAGCTGATTTAGTTACCATAGTAACAGATAAACAACAATAATTAGTTCACGTTATAAACGACACAGTGTTTAAGACTTTTGGCCCCTCTGCGTGGTCTGTCAGGCAGCAGAACGTTTTACTCAGGGACCCACCAGAGTCTGCCACTGTTGCTGCAGAGATGTTTACAAATGAGCGGATCCGATTGGGCAGAAAGTCTGTCAGAGGTTCGAAATCCTGAAGCAGAGCAAGAGAAAAACTTTAAAGTAATGAAACAGTTTGATGACGTTGCAGTTCAGACAGACAGTCAGACAGATGGAGAGAGAGACTGGTACCTGTTTGCGGGGAAAGTCCCAGCGGAAGAAAACCATCTCTGTGTCTTTGACGGTGCAGTTTACAGTCAGGACCTCCCCCTGCTTCAACACACTGCTGGACACCGTCAGATCCACCTCCATCACCTTAGGAACTAAGACAGTTGGGGAGAGAGGCAGACAGGTCATCAGGTGCTCAGACAATGGTTTAAAGTTTATCTAATCTAATGAAACTCACCCTGCCCATCTGATATAATCTAACATAATCTAATTTAACTACCTCTAACCATTTATAATTCTAATATTGACTGATCCTCTAATGCACATATTAACTGATATCATTTACTCTGAACCTCTCAGAGCTGCACTGACATTTGCCATTTAGGACCATTCATGGGTTGAAAATAAAAGGTCAAAACCTATCCGGCCCAACAGGTGGTGCTAAAAATCAGGAATCACGTGAGATACTTTAATATCTACTGCTGCTTCAAACTTTTGCTCACATTTCTTTTTGTTGCACAACACGAGACATCCAAGGTAAAAAAAGTTCCTATGTGTGGATGAAGGGAACTGATGGCGTACAGACACCCCTGTTGGATTTGACAGTTCTTGGTGTTCGGCCCTCAGATGTCAAAATTGTTCCCCAACGCCCCCAATCAAAGTATAATAAAGGTCCACCACACTGACACCACGGGAACTTTTTGCCTGTCAAACAGGAACCTAATTCAGAACCCAATCAGTTAAATTCATAATCTAATCTAGTGCAATCTTAATCTAATCTCCTCACCTACAACGCTGAAGACGTAGTACACCTGTGACTCTTTCTCCTCGTCTCCATGGGTGGCCACGCACACGTATGACGTGTCGTTCAGACGACCTGTGAAGCCATGGCCCGGCTCATACGTCGTCCCGCTAACCGGTATCCTGCCGGGACGTTCGTACAGCGAGACGTTGAGCTGCGGGTCAGACACCACACAGGGGATGGTATCTTCCTCTGCTTCCTTCATCACCACACCTGGACCCAGCGGGACAAACCATTCCTCCGGACCTAAAGGGGTTTGACAGGTAGGATGGATACATCAGCAAGTACAGGTCTTACAGGTGGGACAGATATGATTGATATAGGATAAATATCATGGTCACCTTGACCAGGGATGAAGATGTCGACCGTTTTGCTCTGATAGGATGATGCCTCCTCACATGTGTATCTCCCAGAATTCTTCCAGGTGACGTTAGAGAGCTGCAGGATACTGCTGGACCCCTGATTGTCCACGTCAACCCCGTCCATCAAAAAATCCTGAGGTAACCGCCATGTCACCTGACTCCAGCCTGAGCACACCTGCAAAGACAGACAAGTACCTGAACACACCTGCAGAAACAGACAAGTACCCACAGAGACAAGGACGGGTACCTGAACCCACCTGCAGAGACAGGTAGCATCCTAAACAGACCCGAAGCAACAGACAGGTACCTGAACACACCTACAGAGACAGACAGGTACCTCCACAGACAGGTACCTAAACACACCTAGAGACACAGACAGGTACCTGCAGAGACACAGACAGATGTTTACTGACCACAGTGAAGTTGGCATTTGAGTTGAGCAGAACTTCAGTGGATGAAGGTTGCAGCTCCAGACAGCTGCTCCCATCAGGATGAACCAGGAGCACACCTGCAGACAGACAGATAGTCAGTCAGACAGGTGTCAGCCCACCTCTAAAGTCTGATGGATGTTTTATTGCCGTTACCCACCCAGCAGGAAGTGCAGCACATTCAGACTTCTTGTTCGTCTTCTGATGGATGCCATGATTGGCCAACGATCCTGAGTAACAACACAGAGAGGGGAGAGATTTCAAATTAAAAGTCTAACTTTGATGTTATGTAAACAGAGAGATTTCAAAATAGAAGTCTAACTTTGATGTTATATAACCAGAGATATTTCAAATGTGACTTTGTGTAACTGAGCTGCCTTTAACGATTGGTCGATCCCTTGTTGATGATACTACTTGTTACTTCCTAGTTTAGGATTAGATGCTAAATAGCTGAAGGTAACTGAAAGCTCGAAATTGACAGAAATTTTGCTGTAGAAGTGTAAAACATCAGAGAGAACAAAGCTAACAGAGACCAGCAGGATGGCGGCTCAGCCTCTAGAGGCCCCTTATGGAACCTTCGTCAGTCCTTTGTCAGCCCTTTGTCAGCATACCATGCATGAATTTCATTTTCTGTTTGTTGTTGGGGTAGCTGATGAAGAAGAGACGCCTGACAGTCTGTTCAAACTAGAATTATAGATTTGAACGTTTAATATGATATTTATATTTGATATTTGCAGGACCTAAATCATCCTACAGGTTTAAACATCACAGGGTTACACTGATGGAGGTTTGTTTATTTCCACCTACAACCTGGATATGATGTCTGATGTGGCCTAATGATGTCACAGTGATACCATCAGACTACAAATGTCTAACATACAGTTTGTGTAACAAAGTGTAGGTCTTGGGGATAAAGAATTAGGGGGTCGTCTGAGACCTCTGAGCCTCTGGAGAACGAGAAGTCTTCATCAGGTGACAGTGATTAAGAATAATTAATTAACTATGATCATAATGTATTTCCATCCAATGATTTCATGTGAATTATTAAAAAAAACTTAAAGAAGGAACATTGCTCTGTCATTTAAAAAAGAAACTAGAAACTTAAAATTAAAAACCAAAGCTGAGATTCGAGGCACATTAGACACGTGACTGTCAGTGTGTCAATAAACAATGCTGGAGACAGTTTCGAGTGTGAAGCTACTGGACTTCAGTCAAACAGTATAGCAGCATCAGTAGATGCAGATTAAACAGGAACACCTGAGATTCAAACTAACATGTCTGGATAAGAAATGTCTGTTTGAGTAGAGACTGAAGGAACATCACAGCTGACTGATCAACAGTGTCACAAACAACCTAAATAAATATTAGACAAGTCTATAAAAGTCCACGTCTGTCCATAAAAGACACAACTCCAGATGAATGATGGGAAATGTAGGATCCAGTGCACTAAAAGTTCGAGACACTGAAGACAGTGTGAAATCAGTCAGTCTGGAGTTAAACTGAAACAGAGCGTCTGTGAAATCATTTGAGCTGCGATGGTTCAAACAGACCTGAACGCATTCCTCTGAGTGTGTGTGTGTGTGTTGGTGTGTGTTACTGAGTGTGTGTTTTCACAGGGGGATTTTGGGTTTTTTTTCTTCCTCCAGAGAGAGAAAAAAGTTTTAAAAAAGGAGTCCAGTCATCCAATCAAAATGCATCCCTGAGGATTTCGGCCAATCAGAGGGCTCATTGATCCTGCGTGAGGGAGGAATGTGAGTCGACCACCGAAGAAGAAAATAAACAGTAAAGTATTTCCTGTGGGCAGCCGAGTGTAGACTTTCCAGCCCAGCTTTAAACTCCTCTTCACGTACAGTTTTCATCCAATCGCAGCTCTGCAGCTTCTGTTAAATCTGAGTTCAGTCCGGCAGGACCGCAGTGATGTCACTGAGGATGTCACTGATGATGTCACCAGTCTACAGCTATCCTGCGCTGTGTGACGTCACAGGAGAACAGCTGAGGTCTGTGCAGTTACTGAGGCTAATGCTAAGCTAACTGTTGAATGATTAGTGAATTATTCAGTGTTGTTTTCTGTTTCTACACGTGTTGACAGAAGACGTGACGAGAGCGGAGGATTTCAAGGTGTAGGTACAGATTCAGAGTCGGGTAAAGGTTTCAGGGTTCAGGATAGAGGTCATAAAGGTTACAGGGATCAGGGTTTACTGAAAGTCTCAGTACTTCTTCCTCTGCTGAATGACGTCAAACTGTAATGTCACACATTGAGTCCGTTCATGTTGACCTGCTGATTGGCTCAGAGCAGCCAGTCAGAGCTCAGCAAACATGGGAGTCACAGTTCAGCTCTTATTTCTGGATATAATAGATGAACTGTACTCTGAGTGTGTGTAAAAAATAATCTTGATTAACTCCTCCAGGGGATCAGTCTCTCAGTTTGGACCTGGACTGGAGTCTAATTGATTCTGATGAAGTGCTTTGAGACAGCACATCAAAGACAACATCCCAACCAGTCGGGTCCAAAACCAGTTTGCATTCAGAACCAAGAGATCCACCATCTCCATGGCCCTCTGCTCATTTTTTACACACCTTGAAAATAACAACACCTACTGCTAGGATGCTGTTTGCTGATTTCAGCTCAATACTAAACAAGATCTGTCCCATGAAACTCGGCACAGTACCACACTCCGCAACTGGACTTCATCACAAACAGTTGAGACTGGAGGTCACACCTCTTCTACTCTAGTGGTGTGTGCTCAGCCCTCTGCTGTTCACACTGTACAAAACCCAATATAGCGAGACAAGTTTGCCGACAACACCACCACCATCAACCAACTTTAATTTCAGGTGAACAGTTTTATGTCATCTCACATCTCCACCTGCTGAAGAAAGCTCAGAATCGACTGCATTACTGAGGAAATTCTTGCTAACATTATTTTCTGTTTAATCATCCTGACTGGATCATCATATACTGGCATCGCGGGATGTGCTTGGTCCAGGACAAGAGGACCCTGCAGCTGGTGATTAAAAACACCCAGAACATCATTGGTACCATCTACTGAGCATCAGTGATATCGGGGAGGTTCCTACAGAGACCAAAGGAGACTAAAGACAGAACTCATGTCAGACACAACTAACAAGTATCTGCTGTCATCTGATGAGAGATACCTAAGTATATGTTCTTTCAAGGTTTCCTGCACCTTTCAAGGTTTTCTCAAGGTTTCCTGCACCTAATTCTTAGGTGTTTCCAGCTGTAGTTCTACTGCACGTTTTGAAGTAGTATAAATGATTTAGTGTCTCCAGACGGAGCTGTGTGAAGTCTGATAAATGTCCTCAAGTGACGTCACCTGAGTTAGTGTTGGTTGAAGACTACAAATCAGAAGGACGCACCACAATATTCCACACAACTGTCAGAGAGAGAAGTGCATTGTGGGTAATGTAGGTGAAGAAGACTGCATGGAATTAAAGAGATGACTGTCCACCAGGAATCACATGATCAATCAGAGGAATTTTATGGCCTCTGACTTCACAGAGTCACCTGATCTACAGGTACCTCACCTGTCCGTCTCTACTGCATGTTTTTCTGTCTCCTGGTTGGTTGAGATCAGATGATTGACAGCTGTCAATCACAGGCTGATGTCAGCTACCTCTGACCTTCAGAAAGAGACAGAAGATGCTCATAAAAGACTGTAAACATAAAGGCATGATGAAAGTAACAGAACAGAAACATTGCGTATGATCACAGTGTTATGGATTATTGATTTTCATCTGTAAATCTGTGCATCGCTCCAGTCCAGTCACTTCAGTTTCAGACTATTTTTCAATAAAACTCACTTCCTGCAGATGTTTCACAATAAAAACAAAGAGCAGACTCATATTTAATTTATTGGCTTTTTCTGAAGAATTTACTTGAAACACAATTAAAACTAAAAATAACACTTTTATTTTAGGGAGGGTTTAATTATGTCATGTCATCATGAAAAAATGCAAAATTCGAGGGTTTAAGAGCAGAACCAGTGATTGTGTGAGTTTATGTGAACCAGCTGTCACGTCACGTAACAATCACGTCAGTCATTATGTATGTTTTTATTCACAGGCAAACTTAAGTACTACTGCTAATACTACTTCAGTCTTTACTCTAACTTATCAATAGTGATCAATCCTGATTAGTTATTCCTGTACTGTGCTCAGTCTTTACAGTATTGTCCGGTAAAATGAAAGAATATTGGTGTTTGTTTTGATCAGAGATTTCAGTGTTTATGTGTTGTTTAATCATTACTCACAGTAAATATGTTTTCATCATTAATGGTGATCATTTAAGAAAACAGATTTATTGTCCTGACAACAGGTTACAGCAGGGGTGTCAAACATATGGCCCGTGGGCGTAAACTGGCACACAAAAGGATGACTTGAATGAAATGCACTGCTGTTCCTGATTTGACCTCTCGACAAAGAATTAAGTGAAATAATATTTTTGCTTCGGTCTCAAACCCAGGAGACGAAACACTTCAGATCTACAGTGATCACATGTGACAGCTGATTGACTGAAGGTGGAAACACTGAGATTGTTGTTGAAATGACAATTTTTGTTTATCATCTGTTTTGTACATTGATGGTTCATTAACTGCATACAGCTTTAGGACTTGTACTTCACACTAACAGAAGGGGAAACATTATTTATGGATTATTATGAAATGGCTTTACTGGTCTGGCCCACTTCACACAGTGACAGAGCATGGTTTTAAAAAGTAATCATGCACGTCTGACATGTGATCAGATTATAAAATGTGATGCATTCTTACATAAATGAGACGTTACAGTACACACTTCTATATATGCATGCATTAGTACTTTTACTTCATGGACTGAAGCAGCTAACAGAGTATTTATACACTGTGGTAGTTTTACTGCAGTGTCAGAAACAAGTTGACTCAGCAGAATCAGCTGGTTGCCACAGAGACCAAGTTAATAGCCTGAACAATAAGAAAGAGATGTTTGTTTCAAACCTTCTGATGCTTCTGCTCTTCTTCTCATTCCTCCTCCTCCTCCTCCTCTTCTTTTTCTTCTTCTTCTTCTTACTCCTGCTCCTCCTCTTCTTCAGTGGTTTTCTCACTCCTTTCCTTCACTGGTCTTCTTCTTCTTCTTCTCCTCAGTCTGACTTCATTCCAGACGGACGACGAATGGAAACCAACAGACTGACTCACAGTGTGTGAGAGAGAGAGAGAGAGAGGGAGAGAGAGAGGGAGAGAGCCAACGTCTGTTTTCAATCTGTCTCTCTGTCGTTCGTCCTCCCTCCCCTCTCTCTCTGACAGGAAGTGAACCGAGTCCAACACACACACACACACACACACACACACACACACACACACACACACACACACACACACACACACTAAAACACACACATGCATACACACACAAACACGCACACACTCATAAAGGTCTTTTTGTGACTTTCTACTTCTTTTTACTGTTGAGTATGTGTGTGTGTGTGTGTGTGTCTTTTGCATTAAAGCTGATTAAATAGAGTGGTGTGTGTGTGTGTGTGTGTGTGAGAGAGAGAGAGAGAGAGAGAGAGGTTAAGAGATATATCAGCAGACAAATTGATTAATTGATCACTAAGGAATCACTTGAGGATCAATAAAGCAGCAGCAGTCTGCAGCTTTTCACATAGTGCCCTGTCTCGACTCTGTTATTTACAGAGTTTCCTGATGGACAGTGAAGTAAACTGCTGCCAACTGTAGCTGCTGTTAGCTAATGTTAGCTCAGTTTGTTGGCCGGGCTGCCAACACTGTGATTAATGTTTGGGTTAGGGTGGTAGTGGTTTGGACCACTGGAAGTAGGAAGTGTTCAGGCCAGAAACGGGGGAATGCTGAGGAGGAGTGAAGCCAATGTTGTGCCAGAACTGGAGCTGGGCAAGCGGGTAATGTAACAGGGCTCAGCAGCCTCTACGGATGTAATGAGAGAAGAAGAAGAGACTGAAGAGGAAACTAAGAAGAGAAAAAGAGAGAGTGATCGAGCAAAAAGCCGAAAAAGAGTAAATTTGGGACTGACTTTTAGTCGTCAGCGAGAGCTTGGTGAAATAAATGGTTAAAAGACAGACGCCAAGTTGGGCTTTTTGTTGTGGGACAAGTAAATCACATTAGCTGGCTGCTATGTCTTGTGTTGTTGCACTTGCTTGATGTTTGGCTGTTAGCAAAAACGTTGACTCGCTAGTATTTGATGATAAATAATATAATCATAACAAATCCATCAAACCTAAATGCAATTCTGGTACTGGAAACAACTCTTGTTGGGCTTGTGAAGAAGAAGCTGGAAGCCCTCATGGTCATTGTGTACCATTTTGGAAAATAAGGGTTTGCAGCCCATCTAAAGAAGGTGACAGGAGAGGGAGGTAACAACAGTACAGATTTAGGGTTGTTAAAAAGCTGTTTGTAGAAAAGAGACATACACGTAAAACTGTAGTGCCCAAAGAAGTTAGAGGAATACCTGAGAAAGACCTGAACAGGAGCTAGAGTAGTACAGCAAACTCCTTACTGGAGATCAAAGACATCATTAGAAAGGCAGGGGAAGGGTCTGCACCAGATCCCAGCGGGTTCCCTGACCAGGTTTACTACCCAAAGTTAACAACATGAGTCTACACAGCTTTCACTCAACATCCCTCTTTTGATTGTGGAAGGGAAGGTAATGCTCAAACACAAGTACTTGGATATAATAGAGCAAAATTCAATTGAAATTCATTGAAAGAAGAGCAAAGAATGGCACTGAAAGCTTCGATCTTCTACAAGAGTTTGACTAAGTTACATGGTTCATTGATCTGATTGATTGAAGTTGGCCACTGATAGGCAGATGGCTCATCCAATCACCTGGCCTTTATTTTCTGAAAAGTGCCTACCCTTTAACAATCAGTTTCCAACTACGACTTCCCCGATGGTTCTCTTAAGTCATCCACTAGCTTCTTGATATCTTGTGTTGTGCTGACCCTACCTCTTCTGTCCATGCCGACATTCCCCCCCTTGACTCCTCGAGTCTGGACTCCGACATTAGTTTTTATGTGCTTGAGCTCAGCACGGATTGCAGTTCAGACATAACATACCAGTTATCATAGTGCAAGGACACAAATAGTTGTCTGAAACATCCTGCTCATCTAAGGATACCACAAGGTAGGAAAACATGAGAATATGATGACTACAAGAGAGAAAAACAGCTTACATAGCAAATTTATATGAGAAATAATCTTAATACATTTCTACTAGCATGCATCTATAATTTTCCATCAAAAAATTATAAACAATTCTGCAGGTCCGAGATATGCAATTATATATGAAATTGACATGAATATAACTTGAATGGTAAAAATTCAGACTCAGTGCAGTTGTCATAAACAGGGAAATTAGCTATAGAGACCAGAACTGTTTTTTGTACCAGGCTGTAAACATGTTTATTTCTGCTGTGAAGTTGGACATTTTGACATGGGGGCTTATGGAGACTGACTTGTTCTGTAGCCAGCTTCAAGTGGCTATTTGAGGAACTGCAGTTTGTGGCACTCCTGCATTGTCTTCACTTTACAGCCATGGAGGTTAGTCGCTCGCTATAGCGCCCCCTTCCACGATGTGCAATAAACCACTGTGCATCAGTTTATAGACGTGGATATGATATGATCTGAGACCAAATGTGGTTGAAGCTTCCCAAATAAAATACCCAGAAAATTTCTCTGTCCAGTCATTACCAGGTTTATTTACTTATGTTTGTTTATTTGACAGAGACCATGTACAGCTTCTTAGCTGGATCAGAGTTAAGTATAAGCTAATTAACATCTGTAAACATCTCTGGGCAGGAAGCAGAACATCTCAAAGATTAAGATCTATACCACAGACCTGATTACTTGAATACCTTAAATTGACTTTGGGGTTATGATTATTTTTGGAATATCTTTTAATCTTGTTCATGAGTCCTGACATAGTTTTAGGAGTAATTTATATTTGTGTTGAAGTCTTCCTCACTGTTGTTTCAGTGATCGAGTGTGTTGATGTTTGATTTTATCCTTTTGACTTTCATGGGAGCAATGTGGTCAGCAGACAGTGACTGCTGATAGAGATCAATAATTCATCTGAGTGTTTTTATGGGAATGAAACAATGACTGAATTTGGCTGCAGAGTCAGCAGTAAAAAATGCAGAAGGAGATGATGGAGTGCGGTTTTAAAAGAGAAGAAAACTTCTTTGTGGTCAGATTCAAAGACATCTACCAAGAAGTTGAGGATATGTAGCTGTAGTTGTGTTATATCCTGGAACTGATGATGATTCATCTAGGAATTCACCAGACATACAAAGGACAACATACATGAATATTTAAATCACCCAGATTAATCATTCTGTCCCACTTAAACACAACCATAGATAAAAGTTCAGGACCTGAAATAAGAACGTTTCAAACCTCAAATGATATAAAACTACCAAAGGAAATGAGAGAGCACAAAACACTTCCTATTCAAAACAGATAAATCACCGCCTGCTCTCCTAAAGGGCTGAGGAAGATGGAGCTGTTTATAACCAGGGGGTGTCGCCTCCACCGAGTCAGCAGACCAACATTTACTTACTGTGTCAGAAGAGTCTGTGGTTGGTACCCACGATGGAGGCTCGGACAGACAGCCAAACATTAATGAAATGTGACAACACAAGACATAGCAGCCAGCTAATATTACTTACTAGTCCAACAGCAAGAAGCCCAGCCCAGCCTTTTATTTTACCAAGTTCTTGCCAACGACTAAAAGTCAGTCCCAGATTTACTCGTCCAATGGCTTCTCACTCAGTCACTCTCTCTAAAAACCTCCTCTCCAAAATCAGAAAAGACAGGAAACATTGTGGGTGATCAATCGTTGTATAGATCTAAATGTTGTTGTTTTTTTATATATTTTTGGGCTTTCAAGCTTTATTTGACAAAGACAGCTAAAGAGTGACAGGAAGGTAGGGAGTAAGAGAGGGGGATGAGAAGCAGTGGGGGGCCACAGGTGAGAACTGAATCCTGGGCCGCTGCAGCAAGGACTGAGCCTTCGTACAGGGGATGCACACTCTACCAACTGAGCTAACAGCAAGATGAAAAATTAAAAAATTAACATGGTTTAATCAGATGATTGTACGGCTGTCCTCTTGGGTAATATAGTGTCAGTCATGTGATCCAAGAAAGAGAAGTTCTCTTTCTCATTACCTGCTCTCACCTGTTTGACGCTCCTTTGAACCTTTCTGACTGTTTGATTTGAATCCATTCATGTAAATGCAACACCGACAGTTGACCAGTAGATGTCACCATGTTTGACTGAATCAGATGGTTCAGATCACATCTCATCATCTCCATCTCACATCAGGTCCCTTCAGCATCATTCTCAAGCCTGGACAAGTTGTTTTGAATCAGAAAGAGTTTTACTGTAAAGTCAAATCGTTTTCACTTACTGAATGAAAAAAAACTGAAACAAACTCTGTGATAAATTTCTCCTGAAATTCTTAGAATATCTTTTATTTCTTATTAAGTTTAAAACAACAAGTTTAAACTGTCTGAGTGTGAAAGTGGAAATATTGAGTAAAGGTTTCTGTTCAATGTTCAAAAATTCCGACAATGAGATAACAGGTCAAAGTTCACACACACACACACACACACACACACACACACACACACACACACACACACACACACACACACACACAGTACACACACACACACACACACACACACGCCTACATTCCTACAACAGGTTGGACCGGTGTCATTTCACTGTAAAAACATTCACAGTTAAAACACCTGATTGGATGAACGCTTCAGGTGAACACCAGGTGAGCATAAAGCCACCTGAACACTGCAACAGGTCCACACAAAGAGAGAAATACACACAGAAACACCTGGACAGAAGCACACATACACACACACACACACACACACACATACACACACACACACACCTGGGGAGAAACACACCTGGAGAGAGTAGATTTGACGGTTCAGTTTTAAGAGTGTAGGCGGAGCTGAAGCAGAACGTCAACATGTGAAGCAGAACTGACACAAGGTATTTACTGACAGGAACAGCTGAACAGATCAACAGATAACCAGAAAGACATATCAGATCAACAGATTACCAGGAAGACAGGTGAACAGATCGATTGGTAACCAGGAAGACAGGTGAACAGATCGAAAGGTCAACACATCAACAGCAGGTCTCTCAGGTGTTCGTTTCTCTCTCAGCAGTAAGGAGGTCACAACACGGTAAGACAAACAAGTTTCTTCTGTGAATTCAAAGTTTCTTCTCCTGTGGTTTTTAAACCATAAACTCTGAGTTTCTTCTTCTGTGAATTTGAGTTTCCTCTTCTGAGAATTCAAACGAGTTTCTTCTTCTGTGGTTTAAAATTTTAAACTTTCAGTTTCTTCTTCTTGTTGTTGAATTAGAAATGTTTTGAAGAATCCTGCCGTTTTAAAGTGTTGTTTAGTTTATAAGATTCAATCTTTTCTTTCATTTTAGTGGATGGAGGAGGACGATCAGGCCTGAAATAATGTGAAAATAAGTCTAGACTAAATTATATTAAATCAGTAACTACACAGACCAGTGTGGAGTGATTTTATCTGGTCTTATAGTTTATTTAATTATCCTTAATATATCTTCACAGGATCATAGAGCAACTGTCATTAAGAAACTCATTATTTTGATAGAATAAAATAAAAATTATCAAAGCTAATCTAAAAACTATTATCTCATATCCAAAATCAAAATCTAAAATTTCAGTAAGGCACACAATGTTTTGCCTTTGAGCTCCAGACAGGTTTGAAATCATCAGCAAGTGTAATATTGACTTAAACTAGAGGATTAAATAAAGGTTTGAAATTAATGTGACTGAAAGTAATAAACATTTTCATCTAAAGACTGAAACTAGAACACAGTGTACTTTTAGTTGTTGTTTGTCATTTCGGGAACATTTCCATCACAGCCTAAAAGATAAGATTGTCCTTTTCAGTTTATTACATTTATTTGTCATTAATAAAGAGAAAAGAAAAAAAACAAAAACAAAAAAATTAACAGTTCATCAATCAGAATCAGACATGTCTGACTTCTTCTGCTGTCATGTGATTTAATTGGTCCGACAACCTGGTTAGTCACTGCTAATCTAACACTGTGACGCTGGGTCAATAAATTAACACACTCATCAACGTGCACTCAGTCTGCAGGTGTCTGTTGCTTCCTCATAAATAAAACCAATCCAGTAAGTGTCTCCCCTCTCATCCAGATGAATCCACCTCCACCTGTCCCGAAGCCTCGATCTCGTTACGTGAGGGACAGTCTGAGTTCCCAATATGACAGGTGAGTTCACTTTCAAAGTAGTCAGCTAATATTACTTACATTTGGCAGCAGTTTACTTTAATGTCTGTCAGGAAACTCAGGAACCGGGAAACTCAGGAAACATTTTCACCATGAAATATGATCCAGTTTCACCAAAATCAGTGAAATAGTTGGTGGTGTGTGACTTAGTGCCGTAAAGCAACCCGGAGCACAAAGTTACATAGTGTGAGAACAGATGTAAGAATGACACAGACACCATTCAGCTGATGAAGTCAATGTAGCATCAACATGATATATATCATATTTATTTCTCTTATTTAAATCTGAACCTTTCATTTTCCTGTTTCAGAGATCCGACTGGTGAAAATCTGCAACCAGGAGGTTTCTCTAATGGACTTTACCTGAGCACAGGTACACACACACACACACACACACACACACACACACACACACACACACAAACAAACAGTGTTTAACCTCTGAATGAGTTTTACTGACGTGTCAGCTTACTGTGATGAGAAGAGATGTTTTGAATGTACTGTGACATGTGAAGGTGTCACAGTGACATCAGCAGGTTTCAAATCAATTCATCAGGAAATTGAGTTGAATAAATAGTTACACGATAAATACAATAACATTGTATTTTAATTTGAATTATTTAGTCGTATTGACCTTTTATTAGGAACAGTTGTCTTTTCAGTAGTTTATTTTTAGTCGGACTCTGCTCACGTGCTGCAGCGTGTTTTCAGTCTGAACAGTCGAGCCGGTTTGTAACAGCACATTTTGTTGAAACTGGTGATTATCTCAAACCAGTTTGTCTTCTGGCTGCTGATCACATAATGTCTGATGAACGTAAAGATCACATGCTGCTGCTTTACATATTCATACAAACTCTATTTTTCCTTCACATCCTGTCTCTGTTAAACATGAATCCACATAAAAGACCAGACTGGTTGTCTGGTTGTACACAGTCTGGACTCCAAAAATCTTCCTCAAGTCAAATCAAGTCTTCTTGTCTTTAATCTTTATTTGTTTTGATGTCAGTTCCTACATGCATTCTTACGGTCTCTTCCACTTCCCGCTGGTAGTGAATTGTTGAGCTGTTAAAATTCAGGTACAGTTGATCTTTATGGATTATACTGATAACGAATCGACAAAGAGGTCTGTCAAGACTGCCAACATGTGACATCCTTTATCTTGTGTTGTAGAGTTTTATGGTTGTGTTACAAATTGGTAATATTTTCTATGCGCAGTAAATGGAGCTTTAGTTTAATTCAAACTGCTGATGTGTTAATTTTCTGATGTTTTATTAACACCACAGAAGCATTAGGTAACGGTTAAATATGATAAGATTGTCTGACGTTGACTGCTGTTAGTTATTGGTTTGATTAATGGTTGTGTTTTGATTACTGACAGTGGCTGATCAGGTTTATTATGGGTTAGAGTACACAGTAGATGGCTTCCCCCTGTGTGTATGCAATGCATGTAGAACATTTACATATATTTTTCAGATTCTATTTTAGTATATTTTATTTTTAGTATTTTAGTATTTTAGTATTTTTAGATAAGTCCAAGCTTTTCTGTTGAACTATTTGGTTATTTATTTAAAATATTTTGTTGGACCACACCACAGACAGACACCCTGATAAAGACGGTTTTAACATAAGTTTTTACATCACGTTACGTATATGACTTACATGTTGCATAACTTACATAACCCATACCATGATCTTTAACTAACAAAGTACTTTTGGTGCCTAAACTTAGCCAAAGGGGATGTTAAAATGGCTTTCTGGTGGCCCCGTGCATCTTATATAGATGCAAAAAGGTATCTTGTACTTCTGAATGAAGTCGAGGGGCGTGACAAAACAGTGTCAGTATTTAACAAAGTCTGACGGTATAAAACTGAGCAGTCAATAAAAAAACATAGCCATAAATGTCGTCATTGGAATTGCAGATGGACGCACAGGTGTGTTTGTTTGATTGACAGGTGTCTCATGTCTAATGATGATGTAACTGTGTCCTCCTCCTCAGGTGAAGATGCCCCTCCCCTTCCTCAAGGTGGGTCGGACCATGGCGCCGTCTTCCCGACTCTGGCTGGCATCACTGACATTATCGCCAACAACATCCCATCATTGGCTGGATTTGCCACTTCCATCGGTGGCTCTGCTCCCTCTGCTCCCACTGCACCCGAACCCCAAGCCCCACCCTCAATAGACAGCCTGGCTAACAGCATTGGTGCCCACATACCTAGCTTAGCTGGAGCTGCTAGCGTTGTGGCTAATCCAGCTGCTACTACGTCAAACCCCACCACCAACACCACACCTGTACCTACTGCTAACACAGGTACTGCTAGCTTAGACAGCATTGTTAACTCGTTAGCTAACATACCCAGTTTAGCAGGCATTGTTAACAGTGTGGCTAACCCTGCTGTTAGCTCCACGACAACCCCGTCAGCCCCGCCCCCGTCAGCCCCGCCCCCCTCACTGCAGAGGAATGGAGATGCTCACACAGGTACAGTACAGCAATCAATCAATCAATCTGAACTGAGACCAGTATCTGATTTCAGTTGAGCTGGAAATCTAATTTTAGTCAGGTTTAAGAAGCATGATTAGACCAAGTTTGCGTCAGACTTATTTAATTTGAACTACAGTACAATATATATATACATACAGTACATACAGTTATACAGTAAAGTATAATCTAAAGTAGAGTAAAGTAGAGTAAAGTAAAACATAGAGTTAAGTAAGACAAAGTAACATTAAGTAAAACTAAGTAAAGCAAAATAAAGTGAAATGTAAAGTAAATCAAATTAATGTCAAGTAAAAAAAAGTAACGTCAAGTAGCTCAGTGGACAGCAGGATGGGGGGTCCAATGGGGGCCCAAATCCTCCAAACATACATGTAAACATGTCAGCAGACTCACTCAGAGAAGGGTATTATGGGTAACCAAAGGTTGAATCTCCATCTTAATGTATCATGAGTTGATTCAACTCACTCTTCCTCCGTTTTTTGTTCACGTATCCAGATATTGGGGCGTTGTCACAGCTGGTGATGTCAACTTTAGACCAGGATGCAGGAGTCACATTACCTCCACTGGAGGGACCTGCAGGGCCAACAGAGGATGGTACTAAAGAAGTTCAAATCTACCCATGTTTCAGTCTCATCCTAGTCTCCTGCCAGTCTGATCCCTATGTGTTTGTTCTTGTTCAACTTTTAGGCCAATCTCGCACCAACAAAGAAGAAAGGCCGTACATCACCATGCTGTCTTGTTGGGCGAGCCAAGAGGAAGCTGACACAGACTCGTCCAATGAGGAAGAAGTTACAGAAGTTACCCCCACCGTCGCTGGTGCAGATGGACCAGTGGAAGGAGATCCTGCTTCTAACCCATCTTCAAATACCAACAAGTATGAATACAGTACTACAGTAACTACTAATACTCATATTAGTATTGGTAACACTGCATCCTCTATTGCTGCCAACACTACAGTGATATCTGTGTGTTTTTCAGCCTCCCAATGAGTCCTACAGGTCGTCTGATCCCCACTCGGCCGCCTCCGCCACCTCCTCGCCTTTCTGGCACATCAGGAAAGCCTTTGAAACAGAAGATCCCAAGGTACTTTCTAAGTCTTTGTTTTTGTGTAACATTGTCAGTAATAAAGCACAGATTTCAACAGGAACAGTGTAGTTCTTTGTTCTTGTTTCATTGAAGAAGTACTCTGCAGTTCTGATATAACTGATGCTAGCAGCATCTATGCTAACCTCTTTAGCATCCTCCATTGTTGTTTTTGGCCGAACAGTCACTCTTCACAGTGTCCCACTGCCAGATATCAACTCAGTTACAGACAAGCTGTTTTCAGCTGCTCTTTCTGTTGAATATGAAACTCTATAAAGAGGAAGATCTTCAGTCTGTTCACACCTTTTTGTCCTGCAGAGCGGCCACCATTCGAGTCTCCAGGAAGAAGGGGGGCAGCACTCCAAAGAGTTCAACTCCACAGAGCGCCGTGGTCCGATCCAGCTGGCTGGATGTCTGGAAGGGCTTCAGGTACCATAACTATTTTCCAGAAATGCGGGTGATGATTCGGTCAGTCAGAACAACCCTCAATGAGGTCCTGGTAGAACTGAAACTTCTTACAGACCTGGACCAACATGGGTCATAGTTTACATATAAAACAAAAGGAGACCCAGAACTGATCCTTGAGGAACACCAGACCAGGACAGACATCTTCCATTAAGTCACGATATGATAAGTGGATTTGTTTCTTTCTCTAACAGACACAATGTTTTATGGGCAACGATGGACGGACAGCTGATGTCTCTGTGGAAAAAACGCACGGTAAATCAATGTCTCTCTATCTGTTTCCTACTCTATACCTGTCTGTCTGCCTGTCAGTCCATGCAGTGATGGGTTTGTTTGTTTTGTTGATCAGGACCGGTTCAGTGAGTTACTGTTTCATGTCTCCAGTATCACCAATGTGAAGAAACAGGAAAAACGCAGATTCTCTGTTTACTTCAGGAAGAAACATTATGACTTCATGGCTCATAGTGATGGTAAGAACACTGTTGCTGGACTGGAGAGAGTCGAGGATGAGGTGTCGACAGTACTACAGTAGTGATGATTCTTCTTCATGGTTTTTTCATCTCTCAGAGGTTCATGAAGGTTGGGTCGAGTCTCTGTTGGCATCTCGAGGCCAGCCAAGCCCCGCCCCCCCAGAACTCCATGGACAAATCACTATGAAGGACACGAGGAGCCGTGCCTATGCCGCTGTCTGGGGTCATGACCTCTGGATTTATCCCAACAAAGAGGGTTATCAGCTGGGCATCGCCTCCTTCTCCGTCCCTCTGAACCTGGCCACAGTGAAATCTACAGGGAAACACTCCTTTACCCTCATCACCCCATACAAGAGCTTCAAGTACACACCTTTCTGTCTGTCTGTCTGTCTGTCTGTCTGAATGTTTGTCTGTTGCTGTCCTTAACTAACGTCAGAATGTTCTTTTTAATTGTCTTTTCCACATTCTTCCCCCTGTCTGCAGCCTGTCTGTCGATTCGTCAAAAGAGCTGTCCATCTGGTTGGACAGTCTATCCTCATCTATTCGCAGTGCTCTGTCCTGCAGCCAGGTGGCGCTGCGTCTCTGGGAAAATCCTGACAACAAAGTGTGCGGTGACTGCAGCGCGGCCAATCCTGAGTGGGCTTCAGTCAACCTGCTGCTGGTCATCTGTCAGGCCTGTGCAGGTAAAAGCCAATAGCACTCAAGGAGGCTATCATATCAGTTATTATTGTGTCAAATACACCAATACGCAGATGACACACAACTGTATATCTCTGTTTACCCAGACAACCCCAGTTCTTCACAGACTTGCATTGCCTGTCCCACTAATATCAGTATGAAATGAGGAAACATTTAAAAGTTTTCTTAAAACTAAATGAGCGCAAATCAGCTGTGGAACTGACCAATCAGATTAAATAGTTATAGATATCTAAACCATCCAAACCTGTGAAGATTCAACAATTAAAACAGATCTGGTTGGTTTGAATACAAAACACTAACAGTGTTGGTTTTCAGGTCAGCATCGAGCTCTCGGGAGCAAATTGTCGAAGGTACGCAGTCTGAAGATGGACAGCAAGATCTGGACTGAACCGCTCATGCAGGTGAGGGGGGACTGAACCACTCATACAGGTGGAGCTGAGGTCTTAACCACACATACAGGTGAGGCGGGATTGAACAATTCATTCATGACCTTTAACCTCTTCCTTTTCCAGCTGTTTGTTAGCTACGGTAACCGACTGGCCAATCAGGTGTGGGCTCCAGCGGTGCCGGCAACGGAGCAGCTGCGTCCAGAGTCCTCTGATGAGGAGAGGTTAAACTTTATCCAGGATAAGTACAGCAGGGGGCGCTACAGACGAGTCCATGCTCTGATCTCCTCACATGCTCTGATGGATCAGGTGTGACTCAGTTACTATAATTACTTATTTACTTGAACCATGTATTTACATTTTATGTTGTGTATGAAAATTACAAGTTTCTTTGTCATCCCAAAAAAATCTCAGTTTAGACAAAAAGGCCCAAATTATTAATCAATAACGTTTAAAAAATGTGACTGTAGTTTACTGTTAATAAAGTTTAATAACAGCAGCATCCAGTGGAAACATAACCAGCTGAACATGAGTGACTGAACATTTATTTTGTCAAAAATTTCGAGACAATATTACCTGTACAGGTGTGAAATGGTATATGTGTGTGTGTGTGTTTCAGAAGCTGTGTCAGGTGGTCTGTGGAGATGACATAGAAGAAACAATGTCACTGATCTGCTCAGGAGCAAAGGTCTGACACTCTGTTCATACACCTCTACCTACCTGTAGTTTACACCTCTAATCACCTGTAGTCTAAATCTCTAACCACCTGTAGTCTACATCTCTACCTACCTGTAATCTACACCTCATCCCACCTTTACTCGACACCTCTACCCACCTGTAGTTTACACCTCCACCCAGCACCTACCTGTATTTTGTGTTCACGTAATAATTTAATCCAGGTGAATCAACTGAGATGATTCCTGCGGAAGAGTCATATTTCAGCAGCCTATAAGGATCCAATATAATATCTTGGTGTTTCCATTGTCATGGCAACTGCACCAGTATTAAACTGCTAGTTGGCTGGTCAGCACATGGAACAAGACGTTTCACTGATATGGGTGTGGCTTTTCCCAGCAGACATGTTGACGTGTGACAGCAGGTAAATCACAGGTGTAAATAATTAAACTAATGATGTGTTTATGACATTCGGTGTGCATCTTACCTGTGTGCAGGTGTGTCACTCAGACCCTCAGAGCCCCTCCCCCATCCTGCTGGCTGAGAAGGCGGGTCAGGCCCTGCAGACTGAGTTGCTCAGACTCAACGAGTACACACGTAAGACACAGGTTACACAAACACAGGTAACATACAGACACACATTCACTAGTGGGTGTGGTTGGTAGACCTGGATGTGTTATTCAAGTCTGTTTTTTCTATTTTTATTCAGAAGTCCCACCTTACCTGCCACAGTCAGCCAACAGGAGACCTGACTCCGCCCCCTTAGGTAAGATGAATCACCTGGATTAATTCATAATGAGAACACTGAACTACAAATAATGAAAAATAATCAACAACACAAAATAAATATTTCAAACATTTCAAGAACTTTTTGTTACCTTTGTGTGCGCAGGTGAGGAGGAGGAGATGCTTCATGGTAAACTGGAAGAAGATCGTTTCTTCTTCTCGTTAGAAAACGACTCGGCAGCATGTGATGTCCTCGACCTGCGAGAGGTTCTGTCTGTCTTCCTCAAAGACGGGTAAATGCTACTGATACTGCTAATACTAATTCTGCTAATACTAATACTGCTCATACTAATTCTGTTAATACTAATACTTCATTATTCAAAATGGATAGTAAATTAACTGAAGAGTTTATAGAGTCTATGAGTCTCTGAAGACATGAAACTAAATTTTTTTGAAAATCAATTAAATGTATGAAAACCTTTTGTGCAGCAGAACTTAGTTTTTCTCTATTTTCTACCTCAGTAATCATGACTTGTTGTGACTCTTGTGGATTCATTTTGTAGTCTTTCAAATTCATTATTACTTTTTTATGAATGTAATGTCTGACAGTTAAACTAATGATGAAGACAACAACCCCCTCTGGTGGAGACTGGTACAAATAGTTTTAAAAATATATTTATTATACTTAAGTTACTTATTAATAAGTTTTAGTGCTTGTTTGATCAGATTTTGACCTTTGATGTTTCATGTGTGTGAAAGTGTAACAGTATAATTCCATCATCAAGTTTTCTTATGCTACTTATATGACTTCTAGTACTTTATTTCCCACTTCCTCTCCATGTGTTTGTGTGTTTTCAGACCGACCCATGAGTTTGAGATGGTGACGCTGAGTGATCAAATGATCTGTGCTGCTGATAACCAGGAGGACCTGCTGAGTCACATGGTTCATATACTGAAGGTAAAGCTGACTCTGTGCATCTATTCATGTGAGGACCACTGTGAGTCTGCACCTGTTTGAAGGTTCAGGTCATGACTTCTGGTTAGTACTATAACATCAGTTAATTTTTCCAGGTGATTCTCCCAGGGGGAGTGTCTTATGCCGAGGTGTGCGGGGCTTCTGCTGTCAGTCAAGTGTGCGTTGTTGAAGTGGGCGGAGCCTCGAAACAATCTGATGCCTGGTTGTTACTGTGGGAGGATGGTGTCAGTGTTCATCCTGTCCACAAAAACACTCAGCAGGCTCTGAACATGGAACTGAGTGCACTCAATCGCCACGGTAATATTGTGGTCTTCTCACAGATGTTCCTTTCTGTCTTTATTCTTCTTTATATAAAAATAGATTAGGCCACAGTATATGATTGACAAATTTCTATGTCACAACAGATTTAACAGTTATTCCTCTGTTTTCTGGAGTCCCACAAGGCTTCATTATAGGTCCTCTCCTGTTCAGACTGTAAATGTTACTAATGTTCGATTCTATGCAGAGGATACCAACTCTCTACAGCTGTTCATACAGATGATCTGGGACTGTTAACTTCTATAAAAATGTGAAACAGCCTCCATCTGAGACAGGACTGACAGAGATTTATTTGTTTTGTCTGAAGAAAATCACGTTTACCTTTTATAGAAGGAATGGATGTTTGTTCTGGTCAATGAATAAATGAAGAAAGAACCAAAAAAAAGGAGTTTATTTACAGGTTAAATGATTTCCTAAAACTCTGAAGTCTTTGAACATCAAACCTGGTTTTCATTTCTCTTTTAGAAATGGATCCATCTGAAAATATCATCACCATGGCGACTGCAGAAAGGTATGACATTTCCCTCCAGAGACAATAACGACCATCTGTCTATTAAAGTTCAAATTTAAAGTTTTATTAAAATTACAGATGGGTCTGTTTATATCAGCCATACTTTTATTAAATCAACTACAAAAGAACAGAAATGTTTATTTTTTATTTTTTACATTTCCTGACTTCTGATTGGCTGAGCTCGTCACAGGTATATGTGACATCACAGGTTGCTTGTTTTTTTGTTTTTTTATCACAGGACTGTGTCATTCCGTTTCGAGGAGCAGCACAGCTGTCAGTCCTGGTTCAACCACCTCCAAAAAGCTCTGACCAATCAGAGAACAGGTCCACAACGTCCTCCTGCAACAAATCAAAACCCAGCTCATCAGTCTCTGTACCCAGTGATGGATATCGGGTTGAGGGGTACAGTACCGCCAGGCATTGAACGCTGCATCTCCCACATCACAACCTATGGTCTGTATGACTGTCTGTCTGCCTGTCTTTCTGTCTGCCTGTCTGCCTGTCTGACTGCCTGTCTGTCTGTCTCTCAGGTCTGAAAGTAGAGGGCGTGTACCGGCGTTGTGGTCTCTCTTCTAAAGTCAACCAATTGGTGGGGGCTCTGATTACATCACCTAACACCGCCCCTCTAGAGTGTAATGAGCAAGGTGTGTTGGATGCTGCCTCCGCCCTCAAACAATACATCCGCCAGCAGGAGAGTTTGATCCCTGACAAAGAGCAGCAGCAGTGGCTGCACGCCGCAGGTTAGTACTAATACATGTAGCACAAGTACATGTAGTACTTTAGTACTTGTAGTTATAGCATAGTACCTGTAATCACTGTGGGCAGCCTCAGAAGCAGTAGCAGCAGTATCTGGAACAGGAAGTGTAGTACTACTACAGTAACACACAGCAGTACTCACTCTAACAGTACTTTTTCTCTTTCAGTGATTTCAGATGAACGCTCCCGGTTTTCAGCCTACCGACGGTTGCTACGGCAACTTCCTGACAGCAACCGATTAACACTGAACTCGCTGTTTGGACACTTCTACATGTAACATACACACATTGAAACACACACACACACACTAAAACACATACAGTGCTGTGCTCGTAGTACCAGCGTTTGTCCTGTAGATAGAGTCAGTGAGGTCACCTCAAAATAATACCTGATAGAAGTCAAAGTGAAGGAAGCTGAAGTGTAGAGATGAAAGTACTTTAAGTGTCAGTTGGTGAGGAAGAGATAAAAGCAGTTGAAAGAGGGGTGAAAGCAGTTGAAATAACGGTTGATAAGGAAGTAACAAAAACATTTGAAGTGTCAGCAGAGAGAGAGATGAAAGTAGTTTAAGTGTCAGTTAAGAGAGCGATTAAGATAGTTGAAGTGTCAGTTGATAAGAAAGAGATGAAAACAGTTGAAGTGTCAGTTGAGAGAGAGATGAAAGCGTCAGTTAAGGAGTAGTTGAAAGTAAATGACATGTCAGTTGATGGAGAAATAAATGTAGCGGAAGTGTCAGTTGAAGCAGAGGTGAAAGCAGTTAAAGTATCAGTTGGTGAGGACACAATGAAAACAGTTGAAGTGTCGGCTAAGAGAGAGGAAAGCAGTTTAAGTGTCAGTTAAGAAAGCGAAAGCAGTAGAAGTGTCAAGAAGTGAAAGCAGTTGAAATAATAGTTGATAAGGAAGTAACAAAAACATTTGAAGTGTCAGCAGAGAGAGAAATGAAAGAGAAAGAGATTGAGAGAGAGAGAGATAAAAGCTGTTGAGTGTGAGTTGAGAGACATGAAGGCAGTTGAAGTGTCACTTGATGAGGAAGAGCTGAAAGCAGTTGAGGTGTCAGTTGAAGTAAAAGAGATAAAGATAGTTGAAGTGTGTGCACTGTTAGCAGTTTTGAGCATTTGCCAAAACATTAAACACTTCACATCCTCACAGTGAAGTCATAAACCAGACTGTGTTTGATCTGAACAAAATGTGTTAACTCCAGATCTGTTTCCTCTTCAGGGTTCAGATGTTCTCTCAGGTGAACAAGATGTCAGCTCATAATCTGGCTGTGGTTCTGGTCCCAAATCTGTTTCAGGCTATGAACCAGGATCTGCTCAAACTCACCAGAGAGTTCATCATTCATCACACACTGTTGTTTCTGGTAAATACTGTATGTCACAAAGTTACTGCTATATACATGTCATCATTTCCTGTTTGTATAAAACAATTGAGTTGATGTTACATTCTGTTTACAATTAAGTTATGTGCCTGACACTGATCAGCTTATTGATCAGCTGATGAAACATCTGCCGTTTGTTTCTCTGCAGACACCCGAGAGAGAGGAGGAAGAACAGATCACTGTCTTCTGAGGAAGAAGAGAACAGTTGGACTCATATTTGACCTTAGACGTTTAGTTTAGTTTTTTGCGGGGGTTTAAGTTCACGGTTTAATCACCATAAAATGTTTTGTACAGCTTTAAATGAAACATTTATTAATCAAAGTCTTAACTGAACCTGAATATCAGTATACAGTACATCACTCCATTGTCAGTGACAGCGGCCCCTACATTACTGTGATGTGTTTGCTGTAATTTAATTGGTGGAAAGTGTGTCTATAACAGTCTGTAACATCACGTCTTGATGTTCTGATGAAATCAAACATGATTAATATTATCTGAAAGTACCAAACAGGAAGCAGTAAACAAGGAAGTTACTTTGGTAATGGCAGAAAAACTCCTAAAATACTGACACACGCACAACAGACAGCAAGTTGTTAAAGTGTTAAATTTGGCGTGTATCACGAGGCACACAGAAGGATTCGAGATGCAGACTCGGAGGTGGTAGAGGTTCAAAAGGCAAAAAGTTTACTAGATAATAACTTGTGATACAAGATATGTCCAGGCGAAAGTACAGAATCAACAGGCAAAATCGTAGTCAAAAAACAGGCACAAGGTCAAGGACAGGGTCGATCAAAACACTGGAAAATACTAGACAAGGGATCGCTGGACAAGACAAGACGAACTAGCAACAAACAAAGGGAGCAGAGAGACTAAATACAGAGGGAAAAGGGGAGGGGGTACTCGGATACAATCAGGCACAGGTGAAACACATTAGGCAGGTAATGAGAGAGCAGGGATAACACACAGGGGAAGGCGGAGACCTCAAAGACAAGACAGGTGAGACATGAGGAGAACTGAAAACATGATTTAACAAGACATGACAGCGTGTATCTGATCCACCAACCAGCACTTGTTTTAGTGAGAAATCTCATTCCACGGTCCTAAATGTTGGTACGGGTGCAGGTACACTTAAGCCGTCAAAATCCAAAAAGTAAAGTTGTACGCAAATACAATTTATTTTGATTAATTACATTGATATAGATTGAATTAACAAGAAGACTGTCGACTGTGTTCCTAGTGAAATTGTTTAAATCTCATATGTCTTAAAGGGAGTCTGGTGTTTATTTTAATTCAAACTGCTAGTATGTTTGTTTGTTTTTTAATGTTTTTTCAACACTACAGAAACATTAGGTAACTATTAAATATGATAAGGTCGTCAGACATTGACTGCTGTTAGTTTTTGGTTTGATTATTGTTTATGCATTCATTACTAGTTAGTAGACAGAGTCAGTGTATGCAGTAGATGGTTTTAAATGTTTTTAAACTACTTGTAGAAATATGTTCATCTTTGTTACAATCTGAGATAGATCACAAACATTAATGTAACGTTAATATAGTGGTCATTAGAACACCTGTTAAGCAGGGTGATACAAGTATTTAAAAGTCTCATGGATGTTGTGCTCTACATCAGCACACATGTAACGACTCTTGGTCAATCAGTTTACCTGAACAGAACTACCTGTATTATTGCCTGCTTATAAAAGATACACAATATTCTTTGTGATTTTCTTACTAAACAATTTATGGCTTGTTCTATCCTTGCAATTTTTGCAATAAAAGCGCAGTATTACAGTTTGACTCTGATGTCTTGAATGAAAACCATTGACAGTATAAAACATGAATTTTGAATTCGAGGCGGCCGGAGGGATCGGTTTCTGAAGAGCCGTCGTGAAGCTCAGAGTGTTCATCTGCGTTGCCTCCTGGCTAATCTTAAAATTTAATTAAAAACACCTGTAACAGGACCTACCTGTTAATCAAAGCAACCATGTTGTTAATTATGCAGAACTTTAGGTCTTAATATAATTTGAACAGGTGAGTTATATAACAATCCAGCCTCAGTACAGTTGTCATGAATGGATAAATTAGCTATAGAGACCAAAACTGTTTTTTGTACCAGGCTGTAAACATGTTTATTTCTGCTGTGAAGTTGGACATTTTAACATGGGGGGTTATGGAGATTATGGAGATGGTTGTTTGAGGAACTGCAGTTTTTGGCACTTCTGCATTGGCTTCATCTCAAGCGATAAACAAACAGCCCAAACAGGATTTGCGATCCTCTGAGTAATACAGGTCCCTGATGCTAAAGCGCTGCCCATCCCGCTGTGGACCTGATGATTTTTATCAATGAAATTTTTTGAATCTTCAGATGTTTTTAATATAAAATCTGACTTTTAAAAATCTGCCTTGATTCTTAGTGTGAATAAGACATCCACAGTGCCTTCAAACCAGACACCTGATCCTTGTTAGGGCTGTAACACGAAATAATTACATTAGATACTGATAAACTGAGTTCATCACAGAATAAACTTAAAATAAATCAGTTAATAAAATGATGATTTGAAGAAAGTCTACACTGATGCTGTGACTGAGTCTTCAACACAAATTAGCAGAAAGTTTATTTAATTTAATTAGAAAATACAAACATATAATAAGCAGTGGATGAAAAATACAAAATACAGGTGAGCTGAGGTGTCCAGGTGAGGCGAGGTGGTTGTCATACGTAGATATCTTCTGCATCCACAGACAGTGTGGTTGGTGTTTCCAAGGAAACAACAGCATTACAGGGAACTGTAGAGAGTAGAACAAGTTAGCATCTATTAGCATCTGTTAGCATCATTGTGCGTATGTGTGTGTGTGTTTTACCATAAAAAGACTCCTCCTCCTCCTCCTGCTTCTCTTTTTCCTGCTTCTTCTCCTCCTCCTCCTCCTCCTCCTCCTCCTCACCTTTCCTCTTGTTGCCACGGTCACCGTGCATCGCCACATAAATGTTTTCCTCCAACGGACCTGAAATCAGGAGAGCAGATTATAATCCGCAAACGCTGATGAGCATATTAGTGAGTCAACCTTTAGTCTACTCAGTAAATTATATATATATTATATTGTATTTACTGCAGGAGGACATAGAGGCATACAGCATTTAGACGTTTTGGTAATCTCAGGAGAGAAACAAAGCATCTGTCATCAGGGCTGAGGTCGAATAGTAAAAAAAAACTACCTTCTATGTCCTTTCCTAAACACTTTTCCTTGACCCTGATGGAAAACATTATGATGTCAAGGAAAGATGTGAAGGAGGATTCATAAGGAGTTAGGAGAAGATGGCCATACACTAGACTGCGTCATTATGTGATGGCGGATGTTATCGACATGGTCTGTGGTGAAGATGGACCACAAAAAGCACATCTGAGATACTTCCACCCGCAGGTTCTCACCGTGTTGTTTCATGCAGGATATATAGACGTGGACAACCCGGTAAAAATACGACGTCATTATCAAGGTCATAATTGAAATAATAAAGGAATACTGACCACCCATATATATCAGCAAGTTATGGTAAAAGATGGATGATTCATAATCAGCGGTAACTGACATGATGGTCTGCAGGGATGCTTGAAATCTCACACTTACAGAAGGTTTGACTATCACACTAAATGTGAAATTCATGTTTTATATATTAATTTGAATGGCCAGGATAACTTATCAACAAGTTGAGAATTTACTTCAAATCAGAAGAAAGCAAACTTTAACACCTCTGCCTGTCAAAGTCAACATAGAACAGCGGGTGAGCAATACACCACAGACTTAACCACAGAGATAAAAGTTTTCACACCTCTGTCCTTATTCACATGCTTTGTCTCTCTGTCTTGACCACATGTGATCAGTGATACAGTGACATATAAGCTTGTTTAAACAGAATAAGGAAGTTCAGAATGTTTTAAACAAGAGTTGTTGATGACAGGAGTGCTTCTTCTTATCACTAACAATGGCTGTAGAACAAAAGCTCCAATCTCTGTAAGATAAGGTCAAGGCCACAGCCGCACCATTCTTATGAGATATGCCTGTGTAATCTGTAACACGGTGTGAAATTTAACTCTCCCTTCTCTTTGTCTTACAAACAAAGTGTCAAGAATAAAGCGCTGACTGACTTTGAACTTGATTTCGGGCCTGTTCTTTTGCTGTATGTATCACTTTTTTTAATCAATTGATGTTTTGTTTTTTTTATGTCTGGTTGTGATTGCTTTTTTGTTGCTGTTGCAAGAAGTAGTGGGACGGCATTATCTTCAATACATCCTATGTTAAAGGAGATAAGAAAGGAAACACTGAACTCAAACAGCTGCTACATAAATCCAGGTCATTTCATTCAGTTAGGAACCTTCCTAAGCAAAAAAGATTATTGGACTGGAGCCCAGGCATGCGGTTGAATCGTCAAAAAAAAATTACCTCTTATGTCCTATCCTAAAAACTTTTCCTTGACCTCATCGTGTTTTCCATCGAGGGGAAGGAGAATTCATAAAGACTTAGGAAAAGATATCCACGATGCTCCGAAAATCCACCTACACTTTTATTGATGTGGTCTGTGGCGAAACTACAAGAATATGCACCACCAAGTTGAATACTTCTCCCTCTTCCTACTTTCAATGGCCAGGAAAACTTGTTTTGTACAGAACTAATACAGAGGATTGTTGAATGTTATCAGACAGTTAGTGTTCACACCTCTGACCGTATTCACACATGCTTTCTCTCTAACTTTAGCTCTTTTTTTCTCTGCTGCAAGTCTGCATCACCTTTTTTTTGAATCAGTTGATTTTTTTTATGTCTAGTTGTGATGGGCTGAATGCTGCATGTTTTTTTTGTGTATCTCCTTTCCTTTTGTAAAAGATGGTCTGGTGTATCCTATGCTAAATGAGAAAAGAAGTACTGAAGCTCCTTTCATAAACATTTAATGAATTTAAACAGCTCTCATCATGGCTAACAAGTATATCTGGGTCATTTCACTCAGTTAGGAATCTTCCTAAGCAAAAAAGACTATTGGACTGGAGCCCGGGGATCATCAAAAAATCACCTCCTATGACCTTCCCTAAACACTTTTCTTTGAACTTGATCCAGGTCAAGGAAAGATGTAAAGGAGAATTTAAGACTTCGGCAAAAAGACTTCGGCAGTGCTCAGAAAATCCAACTGCACTTATGTGGTCTGTGGCGAAACTACAAGAAGATGGACTACAAAAAGTGCATCTTGGGTGTCGGTTAGCTCAGTTGGTAGAGCATCCGTCCCATGTACAAAGGCTCAGTCCTTGCCGCTGCGTCCCAGGGTTCGAATCCGACCTGCAGCCCTTAGCTGCATGTCATTCAAAAAAGACCAAATATATATATAACTTACAAAGAGCGCATCTTAGCTTATAGACCATTAACACAATTTTGAGAATGTTTTGCAAAGAACTAATACAGAGAACCAAAACAAAAACCAAAACAAGTGTCTGTTTGTCTGTTATCAGATTTCGTGATCAAAGCTTTCACATCTCTGATCATATTCACACATGCTTTCTCTCTAACTTGAGCTCTTTCTTTCTCTGCTGCAGTCTGCAACAACCTTTTTTTTTAATCAGTTGATTTTGTTTAATGTCTGGTTGTGACTGGCTGAATCGTCTGTAGCTATATTATTTTCCTTTTGTAAAGGGTGGTCTAGTGTATCCTAAATTAAAGGAGGTAAGAAAGGAAGCACTGAAGCACCTTTCCTTAACATTCAAAGAATTCAAACAGCTCTTATCATGGCTGCATTTGGGAACCTTTCTAAACAAAAAAGGTTATTCAGAAAGAGCCTGGGTCTCTGCATCAGAGCTCAGGCTGTCTCTGACTTGCTGTTGTACCTGTGGTTGCACTTGTATTCTGGCTTCTCCTCCTCTTTATGACGATGAAGATGAAGATGATGACCAGGATGAAGCAACACAAAAGAACGGACACCACCACCGCTACAGTGCTGCCCGGGCTGCTGCTGCTACTACCTGCTGACAGACGTTACTGTTATTTTCAACACTTTGTTGTAAATAGTAGAAATGTCAGAAAGGGTGGAACACTGATCTAACTCTTGTTGTGAAAAACATTAATTCTCTTTACCCTTCACAATGAGCAGGAAATCACCCTTCATCAGTAGATTCCCATCCTCAGCAAACACCTCCATGCTGTAGTTTCCAGAGTCTTCGGCCAGGACATGACTGAATCTCAGCGAGCCGTTTGTCAGCAGCTCGCAGCGTCCGTGGTGACACGTCGTCTTCTTCTTCAGTGACATCACCAGGTTGGGGTGAGTCCACCTGACGTCCTGTTTGTGCTCCAACTCCTGCCGCTCTGGCCCCACGTCCTTTCTGTGCTCCAACCCCTGCCAGTCTGGGGTCAGCAACACGGCTTCCCCGCTTTGTGCATTGATGACCTGTGTGGCAGCTGGGTGCAAACAGGTCAAACAGATTGACTGATTAATCACATGACTGCACTGAAGTCAAAATGTGTCTAACTTGAATCATCGCACAAATATCTCAATGCACTTTGAGATAATATAGCAAAACCAGGAGAACGTAGAGGTGTTCATGTTAATTATGCATAACTTAAAGTTTTAATATAATTTAACAGTAAAATTAGTCATAGGGACCAAAACTGTTTTTTGTACCAGGCTGTAAACATGTTTACTTCTGCTGTGAAGCTGAACATTTTAACATGGGTGGTTATGGAGATGTTGTTTGAGGAACTGCAGTTTTTGTTTCACAGGCACAGAAGTTGCCCAAACAGGATTTGTGATCCTCTGAGTAGGCCTAATACTGGTTCCTGATGCCGAAGCCCTGCCTATCCCATTTCCTGACTGGCATCCAGAAGATCCTGATTGGAGCTCTGGAGATATAATTCGGGGGACAAGTGATATGTAATGGACCAGCTCGTGATTTAACTGTGTCACTGTGGCTCTTTACTGTTCAGACTTTAATTGTGTGTTAAAACTGGTTTCTTGTTTAAGCGACAACTCACAATTCAGATAAAACTTACCGCCACTCTTCATCATCAACAACACGGTCAGTAAGCACACCAGAACCAACATGGCCACTGACGGAAGTCCTCTCTGCTGCTGCAGGACTCCTCCACCTCCTCAGCTGTCAATTACTGTAACGAGGAAACACACACACATTTTTCAGTGGTATATGTGTGTGTGAATGTATGAATTTAAGATTATAATAATAGCAATAATAATATTAAAGCGTACTTCTACTTTTAAACATTAAGTACATTTTATGTACTCTAGCTTAAGTTTAAAATGCAGTACTTTCAGTATCTTGTTGTAGTATTTATACTTGTACTTGAGTAACAGATGTAAATACTTGGACCACTGATTAATCCTGATATAAAATGGAGATAATGTGCAGGTTCAGAAGTTTAGTCCTACCTGCCTGGGCGATGATTGCGACTCAAACTTGGTGAAGCAGATCTATCAAACAGAGCAAAGCAGGAAATGAGACCAGGCGATGTATGACACTCAAACCACAGCAGGTTTCAGTCAGTTCACATAGTTCTAAATCGGGAGTTTCACATTTAAAGTTGTCACTTTCACATTCATTAAAAACACATGCAGAGCTTCATTTAAAACCTTTTCTCGTCCATCTCTCGTTCTGTCTCATTGTCCTGCTTTTATTTGTGTTCTTTTTCAGTTTGAGTTTGTTGTACCATGTGTTAAGTGTTCACTTAAAGAGGACATTATAGGGAAAACCAGGAAACATTTTCTCCATAAAATATGAACCAGTTTCACCAAAATGAAGTGAAATAATTAGTGGCGTCTGCCTTAGTGGTGTAAAGCGTTGCATACTTCTCACTAGTGATCGTACACAGAGCACGACAGACAGACACACCATTCACCTGATCACAAGTCAGTGCAGCACCAGCATGATTTAAAATCTGTTATTTTGTGGTAGAAAAGTTACACAATGTTGCTTTATTAGCTTTAATTAATAGTGGAATAATACACATAAAAAGGACACAATTATAAGTGAGTACGATGGAAGAATATTAAATAAAACTGGGTTGAAAATGAGTCTTAAATGTTTTTATGTGTTCCTGGATAAGTGGGGTGTCACTTCTTCTGCAACAAAGAAGTTATAAGGACATAAATATGTGGAATAAGTGCGTAATTCAACAAACACAATAACAAAGAGCAGTGCATTTTTCCATTCTTTTTCTGTAACCACTTATCCTTATCAGGGCTGACTTAGGACTGACACATTTTTTTATGTATATTTTTTAGAGGTAGAACCATATGTTCTTCCTCATTAGAGTTTATTCTATCTATCTATCTATCTATCTATCTATCTATCTATCTATCTATCTATCTATCTATCTATCTATCTATCTATCTATCTATCTATCTATCTATCTATCTATCTATCTATCTACTGTATCTAGAGACAAACAATGATTTACATTTATTTGTATTTACATTCATTAGTCTTTGGACTGTGGGAGGAAACCCACACAGACACAAATATACAAACAAACTCCACGCAGCAACTGGGTCAAACCACAAACCTTTTTCCGACAGAGCTAACCACTGCATCATTGTGCCGTCCGAGCAGTTAGACATTTCGAATACATTTGGAGGATGGGCAGATTTGCATAGTTCAGTTGAGGGTCAGAAATATCAAAAGTGCTGGAAAGCTTGGGATACATATTTATATGCATATTTACATTTACATTTAGTCATTTATCTGATGCTTTTATCCAAAGCAACTCAAGATAATCCAGTGACAGTTGTAGTAGGGGGCTAGATTAAATTACTAGAGTTCAATATGTGGAAATATTTCCCATTCATTATCATTCTTACTGAATGATTCAAGTCAACTTATTTATGACTTATGCAGAGTGTACGTCAGGCTTTTCTCCAACAGGTGGTGCTGCTGTTGCATGCTCGGACAGACTCCATCCACCCTGATAAGAGATTTACAGAAAACATGGATGTTATTGATTTTAATGCTTCATTGGAAACATGTTTTACAGACATGAAGAGCAGAGTCTAAACTAGTTTCCACAGTGAACATAAACATCAGACTTTTTACAACAATATAAAACTTTTATTAGCTACATGTATGTATGTTTCTGCTACAGTAGCACAGTTCAATGTAAACACTGCAGCCTAGTTTATAGAGTCTGGAAGAAAACTCCCACACACTCAACACACACACATCAGGTTCACTGCTAACCTGTTAGCTCCAGCTAAAAGTAGACAGAAGTGTTAATCAATAAAACCAAAATCAGTCAGAGTATGAGGTTACACTCAGGTAAAAGCAACAACATTTCATAGTTGCTGATTGTAAACGAAGTCAAGGTTCAGGTCTGGTGATGTGGCTTAGTTTCAGGCACTCAAACCACAACAGGAGGCTGCAGCGGCAGTTTCCTGCTTTCCCTCCTCTAAACAATGTTTCAGTTGTATAATTAGACACTTAAACACAGTTTACATCTGCAAAGTGTTTACTGTGTTTGTGACTACAGGAAAGCAAACAGGAGAAAGCACTCAGATAGACAGACAGACAGACAGACAGACAGACTATGGTCAAACTTTGGAGACGTTGATGAAGACACAGATGGTGATGATGAGCTGTGACGTGTCACCACGGCTACCAGAATCACAGCTGTTGGTCAGTCTGTTGAGAGAGGAAAAACAAAGACTCATCTGCAGATGGGTGGAACCCAGTGTCCTCTGGGTAATATAGTTTTAAAACACGAGTACATTAACACAGTCAGTGTTTGTCCGATGCTGCTAATAAATAACAAACACTGTACGATTCTTAGTCCTGTCACTGAGGTGAGTCGTCCCCCCTTGTACAGGATGACTGGGAGGATGGTTGGTTGGGGATCAGGCTCTGAGAGTATGGACAAGAGGATTGGGCTAAGAGTAGCTGGATGATGGAGGATAGTGCTCAGTGGAGCCGGACGTGGAAGATCAGGCTCAGAAAAGCTTGATGATGGAGGGTCAGGCTTAAAGAAGCTGGACGATGGAGAATTAGTATCAGAGGAGTTAGACGATGAGGATCAGGCTCAGAAAAGCTGGACAATGAAGATCAGGCTTAGAGGTGCTGGACGATGGAGATCAGGCTTAGAGGTGCTGGACGATGGAGATCAAACTCAGAAGAGCTGGATGATGGAGAATTAGACTCAAAGGAGTTAGACGATGAGGATCAGGCTCAAAGAAGCTGGGTGATGGAGGATCAGGCTCAAAGGAGCTGGACGATGGAGACAGAACTCTGTTCATTCACTACTATAGAACTTATTGTAAGTACTACTACTGCAGTTACTACTAATACTACTGAGAGCAACATTATTTAATACCAGCTCACATTTCCATCTAGTGGACAACTACAGATACTACAACTGCACAGTGAGTGTGTGTGCTCATCTGAAACTACTGTATATACAGTTGTATTACTGCAGATACTACTGCAGTATAGTACTGTAGTATTACTGTACTATTACTGCTGCTGGAGAGAGAGCGAGACAGAGCAGTGAGAGGGAGGAGAGACAGAAAGACAGACAGACAAACAGACAGACAGACAGACAGAGGGAGGAGATAATGAGGCAGAGTGGAGGAGTGTCTGCTACAGTGTTCAGTCTGCACACAGCAGCTCTGGTAGTCTGTCTCTCTCTCCCTGAGTCTGTCTGTCTGTCTCTCAGACTGTCTGTCTGCACTCACAGTCTGTCTGTCTTTCTGTTCCTCTGCCCGTCGCTCTCTCTCTCTCTGTCAAGATGGACGAGTTTTGTTATGGATTTATGATTATTGTGTTTCTGCTGCCGATCGACTGTTTACACTCAGTTTACATCACTGACAACACAGGTGAGACACACTGCTGTTAAATACTACTGGTACTACCACTGATACTACAACCACTACTACTGCTGCTACTAATTATTTAGAACTACTGCAACTGTTATTTTTAGTGGTACTGCAACTACCACCGCAAGTGTTAATACAATATTTACTACTGTGACTGCTACTGTGTGCACTGATACTGCCATTACTATTGTTGCTACTGTTAGTACTACTACTAGTAACACTACTGTTATTACTGTTATTATTGATATTGATATTACTATATATATTATTGATTCTGGCACTGCTACTGCTGTTAGTGCTGCTATATATGCAATGACTCCCACTGCCAATACTAATGTTTATATTGCTACTAAATTTGCAATAGTAGTAGTAGTAGTAATAGTAGTAGTAGAATTAACAGTAGTACTAACAGTTGAAGTTGTAGCATGAAGAGTAGTACTTATAGTAGCAAATATTATACTGTTACAGCTAATACTTAACTACTACAGCTACTGGTAGTATTACTGTGACCATTATCCCTAATACTATTCATATATGTTGTACTAATTACACTACTGTTAATTTTATTAGCAGTTCTCCTCCACCTCCATCTTCTTCTTCTGCAGTTATTGTTTGGTCCAGGCTGTGACCTCTGCAGTGAAGGTGAAACCGTTCCTAAACATAAACCCATTACTGAGCAACTGACAGTGTCCCAGTGTTCCCAGTGTTCCCAGTGTTCCCAGTTCTGAATCATGGCTCCAGCAGCAGAATGAAGGAACCTTCCTCTGTTCTGACTCTGAGTCAAGAAACTTTCCTCTCCACGTTTTTCCCATAAATCTTTGTGTTTATGCGTCTCTGGCGTTTGGGGAATGTGAACGATTCCGATCATATTTCATCATCCTGTGTGTGTGTGTGTGTGTGTGGACCTACATGACCTCAGACAGAAGGAGTGCAGCCTTCCTCTTTGTTTAATCATATCTCACATACTGTTCACACACACGCTGATCTCAGATCAGCCTCAGCTCAACGGCTCTCGGTTCCAGATGTTTCACTTTTAGCCATTTAACCAAGTTTTTTTTTTTTTGTGAGATGTCTCTCTCTCCTTGGAAAGACTAAACGTGAAACCAGAACTCTCAGATTCTGATCCAAAAGCAAGAAAACACCATTCAAAATTCTGTTGACACTACTGACATTTATAACAACTGCAATAATTCAAGATCCAGCTGTGCAACACAGCCTTTTCAACAGCATGTTGTGAGGATTCATATAATAATAATAATAATAATAATAATAATAATAATAATAATAATATCCATCCATTCATCCATATATTTTCTTCTGCTTATCCGGGATCAGGTAGCAGTGGCAGCAGGTTCAGCAGGGTATTCTAGGCATCCATCTCCCCAGCAACATTTTCCAGCACTGGGGAATCCCAAGATGCTCCCAGGCCAAATGGGTTATGTAATCCCTCCAGTGATTTCTGGGTCTGCCTCTGGTATCCTGCCAGTTGGATGTGCCCAGAACATCTTCAGAGGAAGATGCCCAGGAGGGAGCCTCATTAGATGCACAAATCACCTCAGATGGCTCCTTTCAATGTGATAGATACAGTGTTTCTACTTTTAGCTCCCTCCGGATGTCTGAACTCCTCACCCTATCTCTAAGGCTGGGCCCAGCCACCCTGTGGTGGAAACCAATTTCACTTCTATTCATGGTCTCTTTCTTTTGGTCACTACCCAAAGATCATAGCTATTAGTGAGGGTTGAAGCTGAGGGCTCAAGGTCGATGGTCCGATACAATAGACTGGATGGTCAAACTCCCATGACCATCCCAGCAATTCCACAAAGGTAAAGAGCTGGTCCACTGTTCCACGGCCATTGCTCCACCAGAATTGGACAATCCATCAGAGCCTTCTTTCCAGGACCATTGAATAAACTTTCCTGTGGAGGTTGAGGTTATGTGATACCCCAATAATTGTAGTGCACCCTCCAGACCCCCTTTTTGAAAATGATAACCACCACTTTCAACCTCCATGTGATTCTGGAGAGGCGTGTCAGCAAAGACAGCCCAACATTGTCCAAAACCTTCAGCACCTCAGGGCGAATCTCATCCACACATGGCAACTTGCTGCCAAAGAGATTTTTGACTACCTCCAGGAGATTCCCCTGACTCTGATTCCTCCACAGAGTACTCGTTGGTCAGGTTCAGGAGCTCCTGAATGCGTTGAAGTCTCCCAGTAGAACGACAGAGTCCCTAGATGTAATCCTTTCCAGGCCACCACCTAGAGACTCCAAGAAGGCTAGGTACCAGCTCCAGTTCCTTCTCCGCCAATGAGGTGACATGCCATGTGCCTCAGCCCAGTCTATGAGTCAAGATGCCTAGGTCCCCACCCTTGCTGCGGCCCCATGTAGTTCTTTCAGGCTGGGCGTCATGGGTCAATGCCCAGCCACCAGCCACTTTTCGCGCAATTGTATTATCTTGGTCATTTTTGTGCCAAAGCAGAGCTCAGAGATGAAGATAACAACCAGACTGCAGGTAGAACTTTTTACATTGGAAGACAGGACTCCTTGAGCCAGAAGAAGTTTGTATTCAGCATTTAATATCAGTTCTGTTAGTGGAACAAAAAGTTGCATATCGTCTGCATAACATTGAATTATTATTGTTTTTCTTCTCTCTCAGATTCTCTCCATCAGGTCCTGTCAGAGTTCAGTGTTGTTCGGCCAATCAGGACCAACTTAGAGGGGCGTTTCCTGTCAGCGTCTGTCTCCGCCCACCACCTGCACCGTAACAAAAGATACGCCCACTCTGCAGAGGACTTGATAACTGACACCAACAAGGTCAGGAAAAAAAGACAGACTCAAACAGACACGTCACACCAGACCCCGCCCATAGATATGTCACTGCCCAACCAAACAGGGCACAGCTGGATGGGGCTGGCTGAGGAGGAGGAGGAGCTTTTCTACAACGTGACAGTGTTCGGTCAGGATCTCCACCTGCGGCTGCGTCTGAATTCTCGACTTGTTGCACCTGCTGCCACCATGGAGTGGTGGGAGGAGTCTGGACACAAACACTCTGAGCCAATAGAGGACACCAGCTGCTTCTACACAGGAGAGGTGTCCAACATGGAGGACACCTCTGTCGCCGTTAGCAACTGTGACGGACTGGTAGGTGTCACCTGATTGATTGAGTTCTGACTAAAGTCCAAACTCATTCTCACTCCTCCCCATCACTCCTTCCCTTCTTTTTCTTTCTTATGTCCCACCTCTTCTTCCCCTCTCCACCTTTCTCCCTCCTCCTATATTATTTCATATTTCAAAACTCACCTCCATGTTTGTCCTTATGGTACAGCTGCTTATATAAAATAACAAAATATGTTGAAAAAAAATAAGATAATAAAGAATGAAGCCAAGATGCTGAGTAGCTGAGGCTCTGGGGTGCTGGGGCAGCTGAAAGACATGACATAGGTGAGGACTATGCTTCCTTGTGGAGGGCTTCTCAGAAGGTGGCTCCAGTCCAGGATCAGACAGGGAACTGGCTGGATGCTAGGGATGCAGGCTGGAGAGATGCCTGATGGGCTGATGCCCAGCCCAAGTACAGACAGTTGCCTCTCTGACCTCATTACTAGGGGCAATCCCCCAACAACCTTTGGTGCACATAAAGGTGTGGGTCATACAGTTGATTCACACAAATACCATGTGCTGGGTGGCTAGTTCATAGTGTTAAACACAGGAACACAAACAGAACAGGACCCAAATGTAGATCTTGATGCAGCTCAATGATAAAGCTTATGGGAGGTGCTGCAGGGAGAGGTCAATACAAGAGCAGTCCAAGGAAGGCAAGCAGATCTAAGGGGCAGGAAAAACCTAAACTCTGCAAAGCAGACAAGGTTCAAGAAAACAAAATTGAAACACTGAGAAAAAAAACACTGGGCTAGAACGCTTGAACATAGAACAAAGACAAACTAGGCAAAGTAACACAGAGACCCTAATCAGGGTGGGACACAATCAAAACTGTTGGGAAACACAACAAAGGCAGGGAGTAACACAAAATACAGGAAATACCATGACAATAATACCGTTTGTGTATCTGGTTCATGGATTTATTTCTATAGGATAAGAAACAGCAAATCAGAACAAATATTTTAAATATCAGACTAGATAGAAGTTATTTGAACGCCACACTGTGAAACTTTGGGCTCCGGGTTGGAAGAAGTGCTTTACGGTCACACACCACCAACTAATCACCAAAATGTTTCCTGGTTTCCCTCTGATGTCCGCTGGAGTTTCCTGATGGACAGTAAAGTAAACTGCTGCCAACTGTAGCTTTTGTTGGATTTAGCTAGCCCAGTTGGCTATAACGTTACTGCCCAGACTGGGTGCTCAGAGCACTGGAGGAGTGTTTATACCGGTAGCACAAAAGCTTTGGACCGCTGTAAGGAGAAAGTTTTCAGGGCCAGGACAGGGGAGAATGCAGACGGGGAGCGGAGCTGGTTTTAATGCCAGAACTGGACTATGTAACCGGGGTCAGCAGCCTCTGTGGATATGGCAGAGAAGAAAAGACCCAAGAGGACAGTAAGCTAAGAAGAGAAAAGGAGAGCATAACCGAGCAAGAAGCTGCCAGACAAGAGTAAATCTGGGACTGACTTTTAGTTGTTGGCGAGAGCTTGGTGAAATAAATGACTGAAAGACAGACGCCGAGCTGGGCTTCTTGCTGTCGGCCTAGTAAGTAATATTAATAACAAATGCACGTGTACAGCTGTGCATATTTACCACAGTGGTATTACACTCTGAAACTGGGGGCGCTAAATCGCCACAAATATGAAATCTGACATCATGTTGACTTAAAGATTTAAATATACAACAGAAACATCGATTAACCTTCACAGCATCATCATCACCACCACCATCATCATCGTCATTATCATCATCCTTTGTGAGGAATCTGCTGATGGAGGCAAATGTTTGGACAGATGGTGGTCTTTTTTTTGAGCCTTCTGACTTTCCATATGAGCTCACCTGACAGCAGCTGAAACCACAGAAAAACTACAGCATAATGAGAATATTTTTATGAGCTCAGAGTCACACTGGAAACATCCTTAAATATATGAAACAGAAGAAAAGTGTCAGAGTGGCAAATTGTCAAATGAAATAAATAAATGAATAAATGAATAAATACAGATTTGAATGATAAAAGTTAAAGTCAACAGAGAGCAGAAGATAAACTGTGAAAAGAAACAACTCAATTCACGCGAACCAGAAAACCAGCCATCAAGCCAAACACTGTAAAACATGAAGACCTGATCCTGTTTTAACTCTGTGAACTCAGTCTCTGTGACTGACTGTGTCTCAGTTTACCTTCACTTCTTACAGCGTGAGCTGAGCCGGTTGATTGAAGCCAGATGTGAAGAAAGATGAGAGGCGTTTAAAGACAGAAAGCCGAGAAGGAAAGAACAGAAAGGAGAAGGAAAGAAGAGAGAGAAGAAGGAAAGAAAACAAAAGTAAAGAGAGGAATATTTTCCTGCCTTTGATTTAACTTCAAGCTACAGTGACTGATTATATCTGCAGATGGTCACGATAACAGGAACACCTAAAACAGAATAAAAACATCCGTTTGTGACAAAAAAACGCTGGTTTCTGGTCATTAAAGAAAAACTACTAGATTATCATGTAAATATCTTCAACTGAGGAGATAAACTGCTGACTCACACTTAAATATACAAACTTGCACTTAAATAACGCTGTCTCACAATGAATTACACAGATGCACTTAAATAACACACTCACTTAAATAACACTGGCACTGAAATAACTCTGACTCGCACTGAAATAACGCTGACTCGCACTGAAATAGTGCTAACTCACACTGAAATAATGCTGACTCACACTGAAATAGTGCTAACTCACACTGAAATAATGCTGACTCGCACCAAAATAACACTAACTCGCACTGAAATAATGCTGACTCTAAATGAAAAAATGCTGACTCACACTAAAAGAAATCGCTGACTCGCACTGAAAAAGTGCTGACTTGCTCTAAAATAATGCTGACTCACACTGAGAAAAGACTAACTCGCACTAAAATAATGCTGACTCAGTCTTGAATAGTTGACACACTCAACAGAGTCACACTAAGACTTAAAAACTGAACTGCTGACACAAACTTTAATATAACTGAGTCACACTGAAATATTGCTGACTCAGATTTGATTATATCAGCAAATTGACAGCACATTTAAAGCAGATTACCAGCAAATGACACAATAGATTAAATAGATAAACTACAGATTAAGTAGTTTAACAATGGATAACAGTGGATTTGAGTAGTAGATTTACGGTCACAGTAGGTTACACTGTAGATTAAATAGTTGATTAAACTGTAGATTTACAGTAGGTTAAATGGTAGATTAATTGTAGATTAAACAGTATATTAAACAATATATTAAACATTAGATTTACAGTAGGTTAAACGGTAGATTAACTGTATATTAAACAGTATATTAAACAATATATTAAACATTAGATTTACAGTAGGTTAAACAGTAGATTAACTGTATATTAAACAGTATATTAAACAATATATTAAACACTAGATTTACAGTAGAGTAACAGTAGATTAATAACAGCTCTTTGTGTCTCCAGGCCGGGATGATCCGGATGGGTCAGGAGGAGTTTTTCATCGAGCCGTTGGATCGACGGTGGACAGGAGAAGAAGAAGAAGAAGAAGAAGCAGAAGAAGGGGAGGAGGAAGGAGGAAGACAACACATTGTTTATCGTTCATCATCCATCATCAAGACACAACTAGCTGTCAATCAGTCTGAAGGTGTCAATCAAACTGCAGATGACTTCCTCCGAGGTGAGAAAACCTAAATCCACCATGAGCCGTCAAAATGCAAGAACAGAACGATGTCAATCAGTCAAACAAATATGTGACTCAAATCTGAGCTGGTAGTTTGAACATAATCTCACTGACTTGACCTGATGATCATGAAGGATTGAGGTAGAATTATAGACAGTGTAAAACCACCCATGATTTTCCAAAGAGCCTTTGTGAAGCTCACAGTGTGGTGGCTTTGGCTGCCAACATCTTGGCATTCTTGCCTCTACCACCTCCCGGCTAATCTAAAAATGGGCAAAGACATGGATTGTTGGTGGAGTTGCAGCAGGTTGAATGACGCCTGGTTGCTTAAACAATCCACCTGTAATGGCACCCACGTGTCAATCAAAGCAGCCACGCTGTTAATTATGCATTAGCCTTGATATAATTTGAACAGGTGAGTTATATAATAATTTGGACTACAGTTGTCATGATCGGGGAAATTAGCTACAGAGACCAAAACAGTTTTTTGTACCACACTGTAAACATGTTTATTTCTGCTGTGAAGTTGGACATTTTAACATGGGGGCTTATGGAGATTGACTTGTTCAGTAGCCAGCCTCAAGTGATCATTTGGGGAACTGCAGTTTGGCACTTCTGCGTTGACATCATTTAGGTTGCTGCTTGGGTTTATTGACATTCTGTCTGAATACAGAACTGCATGTACAAGGCACTCCATCAGATCTCTGGAGTACAAATTAAAAACAGAAAAAAAACAAGCACGAAGACACAAAGTTGTTTTGTGACTAAAAACAGAAACAGACTGAATAAATTTTGTCCATGAGCTGAAAACACGAAACGTGTGGACTGATGAGACGGTCTGTTTAATGATGCGTCAACATGTCAAACTTGAGGTTGACATTTGGAAAAACAAACATTTTTCATGCAAGAGATAATAAAAGTTCACATTATTCTTTTGACCGTTTTCTGGAAAATCAGTACAAATCTGAGCTAACTTTGAATGGAAACACTGTCACGGAATCAGGCCTTTTACATAATCAGTATTAACAGAATCCATATGCACGTTCTGCAGAAAAAAGCAGAGAAAATATGAATAAATATTTAGTTACATGAATGAAATATGGTTTTGCAGGTTGGCCCCTCATTTCACATCACAAACAAAGAGGTGAAATGTGATAAACAAATGTCTCTTCAGAGCATAACTCCTTCAAAATATCTGCTGTGTTGTTTCTGCAGAAGGAAAGAATCAAACTGAAAACACAGAAATTGTTCCAGGAAACTTGGCAGAGATGTTGGGAGCTTCACAACACACACACACACACACACACACACACACACACACACACACACACACATATACAGCACACACACATACACTGAGCCAGCTGCGACGTGGCAGTCGGAGGTTCAGAGTTTTGGAGGTTTTGGAGGTTTTGGACTCAGAGTTGACAGATAGTTCAGCTTCTGAATCGTTCGTCCTCTCAGCCGCTGAAATCTGTTTGTCTTCAAACCAGCATCAGCCAATGAGAAGTGAGTTTTATTTCACCTCAGTTAAACTCGTCCTGTACAGCACAGCGTGACCTCAGAGTGTCTGTTTCTAATGGCTGATGTCATTTCCTTAGCGACAAATACAACAGATGTTTTTTTTACAAACATTTAAAATAAGCAGGATTTATGTTTCAAACACAAAACAATGAAAACAGAGTAGCAAAATACAAATCTGTCTGACACTTTTTTATCAGTGACCGTTCCGCACTCTAAGAAATGAAATGTTGTATTTACTTAACCGAGTTATGTCAACCGGTCCCACTAGACTGAGTTGTTTAGTGGGACCGGTTTGTTGCACTGTACATGTAATGGGAACAACACATTTTAAGTAATTCCAACTTAATTATGTTACTTTAAAGCTACATGACATTGCTACATTGCATAACCACAACAGCATTATGTTGGATTTACTGACACTATGTTCACTTAACTTAATATGATTGAGGTCAATTTACTTAATACAAAAGAGCATTATTAATGTGATAGGTTTGTGTTAATCATGCAACACCTTAGTTGTGCTGTTTACATAAATAAGTCAAATAAATACAACTTAAGTCGCTGAAATTCACATAAGCCTTTATTATATTCAGGTCTGCAAACAGTGGGACTATTACAAATAAAGTAAATGGTAAATGGACTGTACTTGTATAGCGCCTTTCTAGTCTTCCGACCACTCAAAGCGCTTTTACACTACATATCTCATTCACCCATTCACACACATTCATACACTGATGGCATTAGCTGCCATGCAAGGTGCCAACTGCTCATCAGTTTTAGGAGCTAACCATTCATACATTCACACACCGATGGCGCAGCCTTCGGGAGCAATTTGGGGTTCAGTATCTTGCCCTGGAGGAGCCGGGGATCGAACCACCGATTGATCTGATTAGTGGACGACCCGCTCTACCTCTGAGCCATGGCCACAGAGCTAGCAAAGACCATTTTTCAAACTCTATCAAAATATGCGACCGAGTGCATTAAAAACTGAAAACACTTATCGTCGGTTGATACAGTTTACAGTTTCAAACTGTATTATCAAGGAAACTTTTGTACTTACCAAATCTTTTAGGGATGATGTCTGATGTCCTCCTGGTCAGATGGCACGCAAGTGTCAACGGTTCAAACTACCTGCTTAGCTCACTAGTTAAGTGCGCATGTCTGAGAATTGCGTATGCGCGCCCATCAGACTTAAGTGAGAAGGTTATGTTAGTTTGAATCAGCTGTGTTTTGTTGCCTTGAAATCTCAAACTATTACGTTATTCCAATGAAACCGTCTTATTTTTTCTGTAAAAACCTAATAATTATAGTACTTTTACCATAACAAAGTTACATAATGTGAACAACATGCCTATTTCATTTCTTAGAGTGCAGTAGAGAACATGCTGTTGTCTTCGAATTTGTCATCAATTTCTAAGATTTTACCTACGAACCTCAAATATTTATTTGTACAATAATAACTACAAATAAATGTGCATATGTATATATATGTGTGTGTGTGTGTGTGTGTGTGTGTGTGTGTGAACCAATGACTCATTTAGTTAAAGTCTGCAAATGATCAGATGTACAAAGTGTACATCTGTACATACAGTGAGGTCAAAACACAGAGAGTCATTGATAACATCTGAGAGTCGTTAGAGTCACCTGAGAGTTAAGTCAATTGAGAATCTTCCGGAAACTAAAAATAAATGTGTATAAGGGATTATAATCCAGAGCTGGCTTGTGTACCCCGCCTCATGTCAGTTGGGATTGACTCCAGTCTCCTGCGACCCTGATAGGGATAAGTGGTTATGGAAAATGGATGGATGGATGGATAATTGTCAAACAACACATCTGCAAAACAGAAGCCAACTTTACTGTCATTAGATTTATATTTATCTATCTGATTTTTATTTATTAATTATTATTTGCTATGATTCTGATCATACAATGCTTTGCTGCTATTGTTGGGTTGATAAACCTGCTCTTGAGAAACAAAAATTGCATTTTGCGTACACAGTTTGTTTTCAGGGGGTTTACTGGACAGCAGTACATTGACCTGCTTGTTTAATCTCAGTAAAAACATCTTCAACATCTGCTCTGGTCTGTGTTACAGTAAACACTTGACCCTGCAGCATTAACATTCATGTTTTGTCTCACAGGACTTGTGGTTTCTTAGTCATGACTGTAAGAAAAAGGGTAAAAACTGTCTTAAAGTTACTCTACCACAGACTAGTGGTGTGTCACAGAAAACAATTTAACTTTTAGATCGCCAAACGTGAGGCCTTTTGTGATTGTGTTTTAGATTTATGTTTATTCTGTTTTACATGTTTATATTGAGGCTGTAGATTAACAGTGCTGCCTTTATAAGATGTTAGCATGAACAGTCTGTTTTTTGTCTCCATCACTGTCTATTGAAACACTGCTTCACTCACACACTCCAACAGTACAGCATGACCTTGAGTCTGTTAAATGTAAAATGACTTTGAGCCAGAGATATGTTCTGCTTCCTGACTAGTGACACACCTACAGAAGGAAACATCTGTTTGTGTCTGTCCTTGGGTCAGGGAGTAAAAATTCAGATGTACGCTTTATACAGTAAAGTAAGAACAGTGAGAAAGAGATAAAATGTCATTGATAACACCTGTGAGTAGTTAGTCACCTGAGAATCAAGTCAATTGAGTTTTCAGGAAACTTACATAAAATACATAACCCAAAAAGTATTAACATCACTGTTGACCTGCATATAAAAATGCTTTTCATGATTAATAATATTTTCCTTTTGTTTGTTTTTAGGTCCTCTTTTAGGTTCTTTTAACTTGAACCAGAATGTGTTGGGGTCAAGATCTGACTCAGTTCGACGACGGCGCTACATTGAAGAGGCAGAACTATTTAACATTGAGGTTAATGAACTGTTAGACATTAATGAACTGTTGAAAGTGGAGTTTACTAAACTTTTTAACCCACGTTCCTGGTCTCTTTTCTTCCTCCAGGTTTTGTTAGCTGTGGATTATTCTGTCCTTCTTTTCCACGGCCGAGACCACATTCAGAAATATCTTCTGACACTCATGAACATAGTAAGTGGAAACACAGATTTTCAGTTCAGTAGTAAATGTAGACTATGTCTTAGTAATGAATATGTGGGCTTTTTCTTGTTTAACCATCTACCTGTCAGACTCACAGGTCTCCTGGTCTATTGAGACTCAAAGGCATTTTTCTTCAGTCTTATGACTGCTTCTGCCCTCTTGTGGGATGTTTGTTGCAACCAAATGGTGAAAAGACTCTGGCCATGACTTTCCTGTGATGCAATAAAGGAAAACCAACCAAACCAAAAACCAAAAATGACCTGGAACAGACCTGTGACAGACAAATTAACAAGATAATGTTAACTTGGGGTAGGCTTAACATGTTGCCCATGATAGAAAATTATGGAGGGAGATAATTGTGACAAAGAGGATTAAGTACATTAAATACATGTTTGGGTTTACTCGTTCTGGCAACCTGATGCAACTCACCACCAGCTGGTGATCAGTTGCTAGCTCTATGTCTTTCTTCACCATGATATTCAAAATGTACAGCCACATATATGGCAAGAGTCAGATACTGTTCAAGGTTCAAGGTCCAGTCCACCTTGAATAGCAGCTCAGCTGAAATCACAGTGGACTCTTGATCCTCTCTTTGAACAAGGGGGAACCTGCGGGGAATTAATGTCTATGGGTTAAAGGTCACCCACTAGACACTCACCTTTGACCTCCCCTGCCAGGTCTGGATCCAGGTGGTGGCTCTAATTTACCTCTTCTGGACAAGTTCAATGAACCGGTTTTTGTCTGGTCTTTCACATGGAACCAGTTTACCATGGTGACCTTACCATGAACTAGTGCTGTACACAACACATCAGGAAACCACTCAACACTAGAAAGTTCTTGAAGGTTAGCCTAGATTTCTGAAAAGAAAGGTAGAGGTTTGAAATTATACTCTTGTATTTATTCCTTAACATCTAGAATAGATGGTCAGATCGATTGATTGATTTACTTTACAAATAATACAGCATCTCTCTCTCTTTTAGGTTAATGAGATCTATCAGGACCATTCACTGGGTGCCAACATCAACGTTGTTCTGGTCAGAATCATCATGTTGTCTCCATCAAAGGTACTAGACTGTGACTCTACCAAAGTTTTCTGGTTGGTGTACTTTTTTTGGAAATGAACTAAATCTGTCCAGTTGTTGTAATGTCTTATTTAGAAAGGACAAGCTCTCTTTGTCTGTTGTGTGTGTCCTCAGGCAGAAGTAGTCAATAAATGGTGTGTAATCTTTAGCTTGTCTCATCTACTGCTTTGTGGGCAGTTGTCCTAGAACAAGTGAAAGTTTCACTTTAAAGTCTGGATACATAATAACATTTAGACAGCCACCATTTCTATTTTCCACCTTGCTTTCAAACCCTTTGGTTCCACCTCTTTGGTCCATTGTTTTCCACTTCCCCTAGGGTGATAACTACTTGCTTTTCTTTGTTTTATTCAAAAGATTAGTTGTTGCAGGTTTTAAGTACTTTTGGGCATCTATTCTGTATGGCACTTCAGTATGTTTACCAGTGTCTCTCCATCAGTCTCAGGAGATGATCTCTGTGGGGAATCCCCAGAAGAGTTTGGAGAATGTTTGTGGATGGTCCTATCTTCAGCAGAGGGAGCAGAATCATGCCGAGCAGCACGACCACACCATCTACCTGACCAGGCAGGAGTTCGGCCCCTCCGGCATGCAGGGTACTGCTGCTAATAGCTCCACTAATACTACAAGTACTACTAGTAACACCATCTACCTGACCAGATAGGTGTTCATCCTCTCTGGCATGCAGGGGACTACTGTTGATACCTCGACTAATACAACAAGTACTACTAGTAACACCATCTACCCAACTTGGCAGAAGTTCTGCTCCTCCGGGATACAGGGTACTACTGCTGATACTACCACCAATTGTATAAATACTACTACTTCTAACACATCTACCTGACCAGGCAGGAGATCTTCCTCTTAGCATGCAGGGTACTACTACCACTACAACTACTATACTGTACTACTATAACTAACACCATCTGACTGACAAAGCTGTGAGCTCTTACCCCTGACCTCGAACTTTTGATCTCTCTCTGCAGGTTATGCTCCAGTTACAGGAATGTGTCAACTGCATCGGAGTTGCGTGCTTGTCATTGAGGACGGTTTTTCCTCAGCCTTCGTAGCTGCACATGAAACAGGACACGTGTAAGACACACAAACATGCACACTTCAAATCAATTTGAATTTGTTGGCAGTACTAGTAATCGGTTCATTGGCAAGGACCTCAATATTTCTTTCAAATGTTTGAAGGCCTGCGAGAGGGACTCTCAGGGTGGGGTTTACGTCTCTGGTGTGTTTCCACACAAGCTGAATACCTAGAATAAAATGTGGGAGAGGTATACACCTGATTGAATAGGAAGGGGTGAGGGAGATGGGACAGGATGAAGGGATGAGGTAGAAATGTGAATGAATAAAGGGAAGGGAAAAGGAGAGTGGGTTGAGAAAACTGAGACCACCGGAGCAGTAGGGTAGGCCAGGTATAAGTAGCTTGACAGGTGATTAGGGGTGCGGTTGAGCCCTTGGCCCTGCTCCCGAACCTAGGTTAACTAATTAACTTCATAAACAATTTCATATATGTACAAATGACACCCAGGTGTCCACGTAGAGATGATTATAATTCCTGGGTGTCCGCTTAGAGACAATAATGGCTCACAGGTGTCAACATATAGACAATAATGACTTCAAAGTGTCCATGTAGAGATGATAATGACTCACAGGTGTCCATGTAGAGATGATAATGACTCACAGGTGTCCATGTAGAGATGATAATTGATTTCCAGGTGTCTACTTAGAGAAGATAATGACTCCTGATTGTTCATGTAGAGACAATAACTCTAATAATAGACTTCCAAGTGTCCATGTGGTAAAGATAATTAGTCTCCATAAAGTTAAAGTCTCCATATAGAGAGAAAAACTGACTTCTGTATCCACATACAGATGATAATGACTCCCAGGTGTCCACATGGAGATGATAGACTCACATTATCATTAACATAATATACAGAAATTGTCCCAACTCATTTAATTTATTCATCATTCATTCATTTTGTCTACAAAAAGGAAAGAAAGATCTAATTGAGATACAAGGTCTCTTCCTCCAGGAGTCTGTACACTATGATGGCAGCATAAGAAGTTTTGTACACATACAATAAGTAAAAACAACATAAGGGAAATAGTACAAGAAGATAGGCCATACCAACAATATCAAAAACACATTACAATCGTACCTATCTGATTGTTTGCCTATCTGTCTCAGTTTAGGGATGGAGCATGATGGCGAGGCAAATGACTGTGCTGATGACGTGTCATTGGGCAGCATCATGTCTCCGCGGGTTCAGGCCACCTTCCACCGATACCACTGGTCCAGGTGCAGCTGGAGGGAGCTGCACAAGTACCTGAAGTCAGTACTACTCGTACTACTACTACTAGTATACTTACTGTAAACGTTAGATGTTGCCTGAACCAAAAACTTTTGTCCTGTCTATCTGTCTCTCTCTTCAGTACATATGACTGTCTCCGTGATGACCCGTTCAATCATGATTGGCCAGCTCTGCCTCAGTTGCCAGGATTTCAGTACTCCATGGACCAACAGTGTCGCTTTGACTTTGGTCCAGGATACAGTCTCTGTACTGCAGTAAGTCTGTCTGTCCATGAAAACCATGTTAACCTTTGACCTGCTAACTCCTTACAATTTTTAGTTACATCATTATTTTTAGCAAAACCTGCTGGACTTGGACACCTGTCAGAGTTCCTTCCATTTTTTTTAAGATGCAAGATATAAAAATAAACTCTACATGGAGGACAAATGTCAAAAAACAAATTTAGCACTCTTGCAAATAAATAGAAAGAGGAGTCAAAGGTTTTCTGATGTTTTCAGTTTGACTGATGTGTGCAGATGTGACCCACTGACGTGTTTTTGGGTTGGAGGCCAACACCACATCTGTTCAGGATGTTAACTGAGAAACGTTTGATGACATCACACAAAAAACTTCCTCAGGAGGACGATTTACACGAACATGTTAGATCAAATGTCTTTAATCTCATGACGTCTTTGTTCTGGGACTTTCCAACATTTCAACATGATGATGAAATTATTTTGTTCTCTTACAGATTTGTGATTGTTTTTGTTGAATTGTTCCATTTTTCGTTTTGGCTAAGTCAGAATCTGACGTTTTATGAACATTTTCTACATTGTGTTCCTGCTGTTTGAAATTCTTGTGCTCTGTCTGACATTTACGTCAATGTTCATGGTTTATTTTTGTATTTTGACACATTCTAAATATCGTTGTATATATGTGTTTGTCTCCAGTACACGACCCATGAGCCTTGTAAACAGCTGTGGTGTGCCGACTACAACAACCCGTTCTACTGTAAGACCAAGAAAGGTCCGCCGCTCGATGGGACAAAGTGTGGACCGGGCAGGGTGAGGACACATTCAGGTCATTGTGGGTTAAACGACAGAAGCTCATTAGAAGCCAGTAGTTTTGATTTGTCCAAGAAGGTTTTTGGGATCAGATGTTTTCTTATTATGTCAGCAGTCGAAGGAGAACAAATGTCTCTTTGGCCAAACGAAAGATAAATCATGTTAATCAGACAGATTTAGAGATGTTGCCTTGCTAACAGCTCGTTTCTGGGACAAACATCAACACACTTTGTTTCAGACTAAAACATTTCAACAACTACGTGATGGATTGTGATGAAATGTGTTTCAGATGTTCCCCTCAGGATGAATTCCAATATTTTTATTGATCCATCATCATTTTAATGTGTCCAGTTCTTTGGTTTATGACCAAATACCTGCAGAACTAAAGACGTTCCCATCAACCTCAGCTGTGCTTTGTGTTTACTGCTAATGTTTGCACACTAATAGGTGGTGCAAACATTAAACTAAGGTGGTGAACATTACACCTGCAGACAACTAGGTTCTGGATAACAGAACCATGCTAGCTGTTCCCCCCTGCTTAGCTAGGCTAGCTGAGTCCTGATTCCAGTTCTGTGCTGAACTTCCTTGCGTCTCCATGATTACTGTTTCTCGTTCCAGCACTGCTTTAAGGGTTTCTGCATGAAATTGACCCCTGACCTGTTGAGACAAGATGGCAGCTGGGGAACATGGACTCCATTTGGCAGCTGCTCCAGGACCTGCGGGGGTGGGGTCAGGTTTCGGTCCAGAAGCTGCGACAACCCAACGTGAGTGAGCTGTTAATCAGTCTGTGATATCACACATCAAACACACCAATCAGAGAGACTAACCTGTTGTTGTTCTCAGTCCAGCCAACGGGGGGCGCACCTGTTTCGGAAACAGTTTTGAATTCCAGCTGTGCAGCCAGGAAGAGTGTCCACCACTGACTGACTTCAGGTCAGTAGTTCTACTTACTGACTGACTTCAGGTCAGTAGATCTACTTACTGACTGACTTCAGGTCAGTAGATCTACTGTCCACTCTCTTCTTTACGTCCACTGACTTCTTATTTGAATCTGATGCTTGTCTGATGTTTAAAATGATTCATAATCTCGTATCGCTCGTTGGTCAGTCTGTTTTTTGGGAAAGTTGAACTCCACCCCCACAAACATTTGAGACTCAGGGAGCTTTTCATTGTTTAAAACCAGCAATCTCTGGCTCCAGTGTGTCACCAAAGATTGTATTGTTTATCTCACACTGATGGACTGTTATTGTGCTGTTTTATATGGTACAACAAATGCAAATTCACTGAAGGTTGATTGGTTGTTTTTCTCTTTCAGGGAGGATCAGTGTAAAGTCTGGAATCCATTTTATGAACATGAAGGATTGAAACATCACTGGCTGCCGTACCAACACCCTGACTGTAAATACACACATTATACACACATTATACACATTAAAGGACGGAGGGACGGACAAAGGATTTAGTGACATTTAGTGACATCTAGCCCTAGCCTATTCTATGTAGAGCCAGTGTTTAGTTTGTCTGTTTTGGGCTACTGTAGAAACATTGACGTTCATAGATTTTCATCAGGGTCAAACATGTTTGATACTGAGGATTTAAAATCTGCAGTCTCTCTGAGTGTGATAACAATAACCAATGAGAGAAACACACTAGAAACAGTCTAGCCCTAGAGGCTTATGTTAGCTTGCATGTGATAGATATTAAAACAATTTAAATCGCGACAACACGTGTTCACCGCAAAGTCATTACAGCAAGTTGTTGTTGCGTCAGTCTCCATTTTACATTTATTTCGCCATTACATCACATGAAGTGTTCGCTCTGATCATCTTAATATTATCCTGCACAGTTAATATTAGTGTAATGTTTGCGATTAAACATCTGGAGTTTCTCCTGATGAGTATGGTGCAACCTGGAAAAAAAAATCTAAAACACACACACACACATTTTTTCGAACTTAAAGATTAGATAAAAGTTTCCTCTCTGCTCTGTGTATGTTTCTGTCGAGTTGAACTTTATTTATACAGCCCAACATCACATCATGTGTCTCAGGGGGTTTACAGTCTGTACAATGTACAACACCATCAGTCCTTAGAGCCTCGACTGAGACAAAATTCCCCCAAAAACCCTTTAACAGTAAAAAAAAACAGGAAGATCCATAGAAGAAAGGAGGGGACTCCTACAGGACGGACAACAACAAAATCATATTAAATCACAAAAAAATGATGATGACAACCCTTCTGATACATAAAGATAAGAGATAGAATGTAAGTGAGGAATGTGGAGGAGGAGGAGGAGGAGGAAGGTTACAGCTGTGAGACATTAACTGATTCAAAAAGGAAGAAATTAGTTTAAAGTTTGGATTTAAAGACTTCAACAGAGTCAGATTGTCTGATGTCAGCAGGGAGTGTGTGTGTGTGTGTGTGTGTGTGTGTGTGTGTGTGTGTGTTTTTAACGTGTGTGTTTTAACGTGTGTGTGTGTGTTTCACATGTTAAACTCATCAGTCAGGAATCTGTTATTGGAAGGAAACTTGTGGCCTCTCCTCCCTTTAACTCTTCAAAGTCTGAAAATATTTTGATTTCCGACTCTTTGAACTCTTAATGATCCACCTTAAATGTTCCACTTAAATGTTCCACCTTAAGTGGCTCTGACTGTACTATGTTGTGATATATGGTAATAATGTTATTATATATATATAAATACTCTCATGCATCATTATGTTTGTGTGTGTTTGCAGCTGATGAACGCTGTCGTCTGTACTGTCAGTCGAAGGAAACAGCGGCCGTGGTTTCCATGAACAGAATGGTGCATGATGGGACGCCATGTTCTTACAGCGATGCCCACAGCGTCTGCGTCCGAGGAGAGTGTGAGGTCTTTATTTAGTTTTTCAACTTCTTTAGTTCATGTTGTTATTATCATTTATTTAATTTATTTACTGATTTTGAGTTCAGAATCGACTGTATTGCCCCAGTGTGTTGACACTTCACTGCAGTCCAGTCTCAGTTTTCATTAAATTACATGCACACACACACTTTGTTACACTTTCTCTTGACCTTGGTGTCAGTTTGTCACATTCATTGCAACCCTGTTTCCATAGAAGTTGTCACACTGTGTAAAATGTAAATAGAAACAAAATGTGATGAAAACACTGAAACCCCATATTTAATTAAAATAGCACAAAGACAAGTTATCAAATGTTGTTATTGTTTAGAATTTAAAATTTATGGATGTTTTGAATTTGATGCCAGCAACACATTTCAAAAAATGATGGCAACAAAAGACTGGAGAAGTAGTGAAAACATCTGGTGGAACATCTCACAATGAATGACGTTAACTTGCAACATTTTGGTAAGCTGATTGTGTATAAAAAGAGCATCCCAGCTATTTCATTGTCTACAGTTCATAACATCAAAGATTCAGAGAATCAGAAGAAATCTCTGTAGCAAGGGACAAGGCCAAAATCCAATATTGGATGTGATGGTCTTCAGGCCCGCAGACGGCACTGCATCAAAAACAGACACTATTCTGTCATCACTGCATGGGCTCCAAAAACCATCGCCTGTGAACACTGCTGCCTTCTTTGGGCCCAAATTAATTTAAGATGGACTGAGACGGAGTGGAAAACTCAAAATCTGAAATTCTGTTTGGAAAGCATGGAGGCTGTGTCCTCCAGGCTAAAGAGAAGAGGGAACATCCGGCTTGTTTTAACTGCACAGTTCAAAAATGAGCATGCATTAGTGCACATGGCATTATGGCTAACCTGCCCATTTGTGAAGGCACCATTAACGCTAAACGATATTCACAGGTTTTGAAGCAAAATATGCTGCCAAGCAGACAATGTTTTTTTCAGGGACAGCCTTGCTTATTTCAACTAGACAATGTCAAACCACATTTTGCACATATTCAAACAGCATGGCTCGGCAGTAAAAGAATATGGGTGCTAAATTGGCCTGCCTGAAGTCCAGACCTGTCACTTATTGAAAATGTCAAAACATCTGAAAGGTTTCAAATGCATTTTTTAAACTTATGAACAAACTGGAAACAGACTTTAAATAAAAAACAGATTTTTCATCTTTATTTTGTCTGATAACTGAAGTTGAAAGCCTGCTCTCTGTGGTGGACTCATGGTGGAGATACACTGTATCTCCTCCATGTCCCAAAGAGAGCCACTGATCTTCCAACTAAGATCTGCTTCTCTCCTCTCTCCTTGTTTCTTTTCCTCTCTTGTTGTTCCCTCTCCCCTCCTGCAGCATGTAGGTTGTGATGGACAGATCGCTTCAGACCAGCAGGAGGACCGATGTGGTGTCTGTGGTGGAGATAACTCCAGCTGTAAGATCATCAAAGGAAACTTCACCCGGAGCACCAAGAAACAAGGTCTCTGAAAACATCTGATCAGAGGAGACACTTCAGGTTCCTGAAGTTTGTATCCAACTACCAGAATTACTGTACATCAGATCATTCATGTGTCTATGTCTGTGTCGATCTGCAGTATTACCTGAAGCAGATTTTTGAGTCATCTTTCTTTCTGTGGTGATGAACTGGATTGGACTAAACTGCTTTGGGGTTGTGGGGATTATTAAACAGACTGTTTATCAAGTGGATTGTACTTGTGATTGATCAGTTGGGTTTGGCAGTTTTTAAACCCAACTGATCAATTAATGACTATTGTTCCCGTGCCCTAGGTTACCTTAAGATCCTGGAGATTCCCAAAGGAGCGCGACACCTGCTGATTCAGGAGTTCAAAGGGACTCCTCACATCCTGGGTAAGAGAAGGGAGGAGGAGCTTGTTTGTCAAACATGAAGAACTTCTTTAGCTCACCATTTTATGGTAAACCTTTTTTTCCATTACTTCCTGCTGCAGCGGTGAAGAACCAGGAAACAGGTCACCTCTTCCTCAATGATGAAGATGAACTCCCAGAATCCCGAGTGGTTATCGAGAAGGGTGTGGCATGGGAGTACAGCAACACTGAGGAGCAGGAGTCCCTTCAGACCACAGGGCCACTGAAATATGGAGCCCTGCTCATGGTCAGTCTGTCAAAGAAAGTCCAACATGCTTACTTTTGGTCTGACCAGATGCTATATCAGAGAAACCACCACCTGCCTGTGTTTCTGTCTGTCAGGTCCGTTCCCATGGTGACTCCAAAGTGACGGTGTCTTATAAGTACATCATCCAGGACCATCTCCGGAGCCCAACGGAGTCCAACCTGGTGGAGGACGCCATATTCTACGAGTGGGCTCTGAAGAAGTGGTCACACTGCTCCAAACCCTGCGGCGGAGGTAAGCAACTCTGTTGGTGGCTATAACCTTGGTTGATGGCTGTGTTATGAGGTTACAATGGTAAAAGCTGCATGGGAGTTAACAGTGTTGTCTGGTTGCCAGGGAAACAGTACACGAGATTCGGCTGCAGGAGGAAAGCTGATGGGAAAATGGTTCACAGGATGTTCTGCGCCAACATCAACAAACCGAGAGCCATCAGCCGCAACTGCAACACCAACGTGTGCAGCTCGCCACGGTAATGCACTGCAGCTTGTTATGGCTGATTGTTGGTACAGGTCACTCTGTTCTGGCACCACAGAATCAATTTGAGCTATTTCCTCCCTGCTTTGATGTCCAATGTCCAATAAGAAAGCATGATTTTTTAAATGAAATCCTACTGTTCTGCCACCTCAGTTGGGTGACCGGGGAGTGGGAGGAATGCAGTGCCTCCTGTGGTCAGACGGGATGGCAACGTCGCTGGGTGAGTTGCCAGCAGACACCCAGCACGGACCAGCAGCAGCAGCAACAGCGCTCAGTGCACAGCAAACTCTGTGGTGAAGACCGCCCAGAGGGGAAACAAACTTGCAACCGCTTCCCCTGCCCCGCTTCCTGGCGAACTGGGCCCTGGACCCCGGTACGAACATTGAATCAAGGGGACTATTTACAGAGTCACAAAGTTATCTTACCCCCAGAAGTCCTCCAAAATGATTGAACTACCTTCTTCCTGGACTACCTCTAATTTCCTTCTTGCTAGACTACCTTTGACTCCCTTGTTTCTGGACTGCTTCTACCTTCCCTCTTGTTTGACTACCTCTCACTTTAATCTTTTTGGACTATCTCTAACTACTTTTTTTCTGGGCTGCTTCTACCTTCCTCCTCTTTGTTCTACTTCTAACACATTCTTTCAAGTCTTTTCCTTCTTGACAACCTCTAACCTTATAACCCATATCTTTCTGGACTACCTTTACCTTTTCTTTCTTACATGCCTACCTCTAACTTCCTTCTTTCTGGACTTCCTCTTCTGTCTTTCTAGACTATATCGTCTTTCTATCTCTAACTTCCTTCTTCCTAGATTACCTTGTAGGTCGTTGTTTCTGGAATACCTCTAACTTTCTTGTCTTTATTTACCTTCTTCCTCTCTGGACTACCTCTAACTTGTTTCGTTCTGGACAACCTCTAACATGTGTCTTTCTGGACTACATTTACCTTACTCCTTCTACACTACTTCTACATTTTCCTTTCTCGTTAGCTCTACCTTCCCTCTCTCTAGACCAACTCTAACTTCTGGACTACTTCTAACTTCCTTTCCGTACTACATCTTCTGTCTTTCTAGACTGCCTTTAACATCTTTCTTTTTGGAGTACTGGTTACCTCCTTCTCTCTGGACTACATAAAACTTGTTTCATTTTTAAACTACCTCTAACTTCTGCCTTTCTGGTCTACCTATAACTTCCTTATCTTAACTTTTCTAGACCAGCACTTTATTCTGTCTGACCTGCCTCTAACTTGTTTCTTCCTGGATTACCTTGTATGTCCTTGTTTTTGGAATACCTCTAACTTTCTCTGGACCAACTCGAACTTCTGTACCACTTATAACTTTCTTCTTTCTGGACTAACTGTAACCTCCATCTCTCTGGACTACTTGTGCAACCTTTTGGGCTACCACAAACATCTGTCTTTCTGGACTACCCATAATTTTTTTCCAAACTACCTCAAATTTCTTTCTCTCCAGTTTATCTTTTGCTTTCTCTATCCAAACTATCTCTAACTTCCGTTGTTCTGTGTTACTCTGCCTCTACTTTTGTTTGTTGAATATGTCCTCAAATCAATAACTGATCAATTGAAAGTCTTATCAACATGTTTATGTTTGTAGTGTTCAGTATCATGTGGAAACGGAACTCAGGAACGTCAGGTTGCATGTTCGAGTCCCGAAGGTTCAGGCCGAAACTGCAGTGACCCTCGACCAATTACAACCCGCACCTGCCAGGCCCTGGCCTGTAATGGTAGGCATTGACCAATCATGTGCTATACATTGATGTTCTGACAGAGAAGAGAGATGCTGGAAGTTGTAATCTGTGTATAGCTGACTATGTTTGTCCCCCCTGGCAGGTGACCGGAAGAAGCCAATTATTCAAATTCTGTCTAGGTTCAACGCATCCTTCCCGGCTCCAAACATCTCCAGTAAAACACACTTCTTTCTCCTTTCTTTGTGCATGATTGTCCTGATTCCTTCACATGATTATTTTCTTTCTCTTTCTGCTCATTCTTCCACTTTGTTTGCTTGTCCTCTTCTTACCCTACATATTCTTAGCCCCATTCAGACCAGTTCAGTCATTGTGGTGATTCGCTGCAGGGTTGTGCAGCTGATTCTGCAGAGTGATAGGACAGAAGGATAGAAAAGGATAACAAATGCAGAGGGTTCAGCTGATTTCTTGTTGTTTGTTTTGGGCTCATTTTGCTTTATTTTAATGACTGAGATCCCATAATCTGGATCAGGAAAATCATGTTAATGCAGGTGTAAATCATATTTGTACAGTTGACCCACATTATTGATAAAATAAATCTGTCCAACAGGGTCACCTGACTCTACCTCTTCCTGTTTTCTAAACTGCCTATCAAAATAAAAGCCACAGACAAACTCTTTCCATGCAAAGAAAAAACAAAACAGAGATGCTGAGATTTCAGTATTCAGATCACGTATCCAGGAACAGATTACCAGATCTTTGCACAACTCAATGAATAACCCTGAAAACGTCTTGTTCTGCTTTGGTAATCAAACGTCATTAACTTGGGTATTGCTCCTGCTTTGTCTCCAGGGCAGCGTTGTCGTGGTGACCGCTCAGTGTTTTGCCGGATGGAAGTGTTGAATCGGTACTGCTCCATTCCTGGGTACCGTCAGATGTGCTGCAAGTCCTGCAGCCAGGGAAATTCAAGCATCTCCAGCAACTCCAGCAACTCAAGCAACTTCAACTTTAGCAGCACAAATCTGTCAACCTCCAACAGCAGGTCAGAGCAAGTCAGGCCGGTTCAGTCTTATAGATTGCTTCTCTGATTCTCTGTGTGATTTTCTCTGTTTCTGGTTTGAAGAGGACCGGGTTCAGTATGAAATCCTGATCTTTCTTGTTTTTGTTGCCTAGTTCGTGGAGTGTAACCACAGAGATGATGACTTCAGCATCCACCCCCCCCTGGTCTGACAGCAGCTACATCGTCAGTAACATCATCAGCACTCCACCTCTCATTGTAACTCCGCCCCCGACCCCCAGGAGCAGCACCGACTTTGTGTACGTGGAGTACGATGATTACGATGAGTATTCGTCCTACGAGGATCCTTCTATGCCCTCTACTGCTCCTGACATCATTCCAACGACTACTGCTACCACTACCACTACTACTACTAGTACTACTACTACTACTAGTAGTACTACTACTAGTAGCACTACTACTACAAGACGTACAAGAAAAACTGCTCCACCTCATTTATTCAAGAGGAAAACTACCACGGCCACAATGGGCCCTGCTACGGTTCCCACAGTAACTGCTGAGGGTCAAAGTCTAACACTGGCGCCAGTCAGGACGTCTGCCGTCCCAGAGTTCCCCACCACAACGTCAGCTGATCCCGACGACATCATCACTGCCACATCATCCCCAAACCGAACATCAGGAGGGCAGAGCCTTCAAACTAAAATTACAAGAACTGAACCAACGCCAACATCGTCATCCTCAGTCTTCTCGCTCTCCAAGAAGGAGAACAACTCAGTAGACGAGGTCCCGTACCGGATCGTAGGGTGGGATACTGACATCAACAAGGGACAGCAGAACTACTTTGTGCCGCGGATGCCGCCGTTCCGCGAGCGAACACAAAACAAACGCATCCAGCAGCTTCTGAATGAGAAACGACGCCAGGATCTTCTCAGGAGATCCAACAGGAGCAAAGAGGGCAGGACTGGAAGGAGACATGTCGGATTATAAACATATTTCTGCAGCGTTTTAGTTTTATTGTTCACTCATGATGCCGCATGTGCAGCTTGCTCACTTCCCGCTAACGCTATTGAACTCTTGATGAGAAACAGAAACAGACTGCAGTGCCGAGCGACAAAACAAACAGTTTACAGTCATGTTTGCTGTACAGCAGCTGTCCTTCAGTCTAGAATAAAGTACGCTGAATTCTAGACATGATGCTTTAACTGTGCAAGAAACATTTGTTTCAGTCTTCTTCCTTGTCCATTACGGTTTTTCATGATGTTTGTAACAAATAATCCTGTTTTAAATAAAGTGTCATTCAGCTGCAGAGTCATGAACACCTGAACAGTTCAACATGTAGATAAATCCTCTTCTTTTCTCAGAGTTAGGGTACTTTCAGACAGAATCTAGCGCCATGGCAAATCACCGCAGGGTTGTGAGGCGGTGTGTGGGGGTGAGACACAAACCAAATTCAACTTCTTTGTGTCACTAAATGTAAATTGTGAGCCAGACTTAGATTTAGAAGCTGGGTACATGAAATAAACAAAGCCAGAACACAACAGAGTTTAGTCCATGAATCCACCTGGATAGTCTCAGTTTAAGAGACATTTCAGGCTGTCTGTGGATGGTTTGACAGGTCGGATTGTTTGATTGGCGGCCACAGCGAGACGTCGGGCCGCATTTTTCCAAAAGTTGGAACCAGCTCAACTTCTCCACTGCAGGTTGCTGCCTTTTTTGGCAGACAACCCTACATTCCGCACCACTGACGACCCCCAGTCAAATGAATGGAAAAACTTGCACTTTTGCTCCTTAGACATTTAGATTAATGTCTGTATAATAATGATGAAGCTAAATTTAGCTTATCTTAGCAAAAAGACTGGAAACAGCTAGCCTGGCCAAAGGTGTCTTAAGGTAACAAAATCCACCTTTTAAGATGTCGACCAGCGTTAAAGCTTCGTTTAACATGTTAAATCTGGTTTATTTAAGATCTGAAGTGTAAAAATGACTGCCTTTCTAACAGAGAGGCAATTTTTTTCCTAACAGATCATCTTTTCCTTTAAACACAAACAGGTTACATCCTGTCTAATTCTTTCATTTTATGCAGTTAAACCCTCAAGTCACAGCTGTTTTTAACAATTTTCTGGTATCCACATGTTGATGTTTTCAGTTTTGTGTGTTTCTGGAACAGTTTGATCTTTTTCAGAGTTATTTGTGTTTTTTGGTAAAATTCTCTCTTTTGTATGATGAAGATGGTCTGTTTAACAGACGAATGGAGTTGGATCAGTGGAAACAACTGACTGGTGTAAACGTGAATCGTCACATGTTTTCAGAATGTTTGTTTTTTCTTCCTCCATCACATCCAGATGAGGGGAGAATTAAACTGTTCAGTTCAACTGCAGGTTTGTTTCTGTAAATCACATAAAATATCTTCTTTATTCTTTTTTTTAACACAGAACATTTTTGTCGAAAAAACAAAATAAAACAAAAATAAAAGTAAGAGGCAATGATTTGTTGTTCACTGAATCCTGATGTCTCTCTGATTTATTATTATTATTATAATAAAACAATTTGTTTTATTATAATAATATGATAATGATTTGTTTTAAACAAATCATTATCATAAATTGTATTTTGTGAGTGTTAGCAGCAAGTTTTGGTCTAAAGAAAGTTATTTAAAGATAAACTGACTATTAGGCAGATAAAGGTCTTAAAGGTCCAGTGTGTCAGATTTATAATCTAATCTAATAACAGAGGCCCCGAATGGATAAACTTAACACTGGCTCTAGGGACTTCTTCATGCTTGGAAGGAGAGGGTGAGATAAAGGGGTTGTATTCAGTACCTACACTGTTAAATCCCACACACTGGACCTTTAGTTTCTAAAATGTCTTAAAATCATGAATTAAGTCCAACATGGTGTCTATAAATGTTTTTATAGCACTTTTCATACAAAATATGTAGCACAAAGTGCTTCACACAATAAAACCCCAACACCCACCTCCCGCCCAAGCCCTCCACCCCAACAACCACCTCCATCCATTATAAACAAGGCACTATGAAAACTGTGCAAACTGAGGAAGCGCCATCTCAACATCTTGCAGTGAGGAAACACTGGAGGCAGGTTAAAAAAACACACTAAACTAGACAAGAAATAAGAAATAAAATAAAACCCATTAAAAATGCATAATGGTAAAATAGTAAAATGAATAGATAAAATAAAATAAAAGAGACTCAAAGAGAAAAGACAAAGAGATAAAAACACATTTTATTAACCAATCATCAAAATAATCAATAATAATAATGTTAATGGTAATTTGCACATTAACAGTGTTTTCATCATATTTCATGAGTAAGTTACTGATAAATGTAATGCAGTATGAAGTAAAGAAAACAGAAAGTACCTCAAAATTTTACCTTTAAAGTACAGTACTTGAGTAAATGTTACTTTGCACCACTGTATGCAGACAAATGGATAGCCTCGACGCCTGTGAGGATAAACTCAGGGCTGTAATGTAAAGTGGTGCCTGGCAGTATAAACTCCGGGCTGAGTTAACCATCACCTCGTCCTTCACAGACCTGACAGGAAGCTAAGATGGCGGCCGCCGTAGTGAGGACTCTGGGCTCCAGTTTGGGTAAAAACCTCCGAGAGATCCGCGTCCACCTCTGCCAGACCTCCGCGGCCAGCAAGGGGGCCAGGTGAGCTCCGAGACGGCTTCATGAGGCGGGAAGAGTCGCTACATGATGTCCCGAAATACCGACAAAAATGATACGCTGCCTGTTAGCTTAGCATCGTCATAGAGAATGACCTGAGCACTGCTAGCTGTTAGCATCAATACAGAGCAGATTAACTTAATTAATGTTCAAAAAACAGTTTTAATGTGCTGATTAATTTATTGACTAACTGTGTTATTGATTATTGATTTATTACGTTATGTTTTATATCGATACGGAGCTGATTAATGAACTCTTCATGTTTATTTTAAAGGTCAACAACATTTCACATAATGTAATAATCCAAAACTGCTTTAAATAATAAAGTAATTAAATATATGGAAAACAGACCTTTAATAAATAGTATCTGTTTACAACAGCATGGCTTAAATCAGATATCAGATGGACACACCTGTGATGTTTATATTATTTATATAGGAGAAGTCTTTGAACGTTCACCTGATTCAGTTTATTGTAATTTAAACACACAGCTTCACCTCTGCTTATTGTAAACAAACCAACAGTTTAGATGAAGGCACAGAAGGAAAAGCCCATATTTCACAAACAAATACTTTTAAACATTATCAAAGACTTTAATATTACCTTTTTGGATATGGTTTATAATATAAACTGTGGGACATACCGTACATCATTATGTTAATCATATTTTCACTTATTGCTGCACTGCACCTTGAATGTTTCCCTTTTTTGTAAGTCGCTTTGGATAAAAGTGTCAAAACCTAAACGACTAAATGTAAATGATGTGTATAAGAAAATGCATTACAATCTCTGCCAATGATACAGCCATAAGTAGGCATGATCCCCCCTGCCCCAGATCTCCAAATCTTGTTGGAAGTGTTGTGAATGCCACCTAGATGACTGTTCAGAAAGTTATTTAAGTTTTAGTTCAGGTGTTATTGATCATCTTTGGTGAAACAAACCAACGATTCAGCACCGACAGAGAGAAGAGATAGTGTAGCCAGATTTTCATGTTTGAAAAGCTGAAAAGTTTGCACAAGTTTAAAAACATAATGACGTTGATTATTCAGTATTTGACCACTGTGTGTTTTATAGAGACTTTGTGGAGCAGCACTATGTGGGCCTGAAGAAGTCCAACCCAGAATTCCCGATCCTGATCAGAGAGTGTTCGGGAGTTCAGGCTCGAGTCTGGGCGAGATACGGTGAGTCCACATGATGCTGATAAGTTAGACGTGGATTTCACTCATATTAGCCTGAATTACATTTAGGTCAAGTTAACGAACGACCAAGCTAACGAACCAAGCTCCTTCTACAGAACTCAGACCTGAAACTTAATTTTATTTCATTTCATGTCTTGGTTTGTTTTTTTCAGTATGTTATGTCCAGATTATTATCAGTAGGTATCTGTTATTATCTATTTTTAATAATAACATTAATGTTTCTGTATGTTGTGTTCAGATTTCGGTAAAGAGAACAGCGTCTCTGTGGACAACATGTCAGCTGATCAGGTGGCCAAAGCTCTAGAGACTCTGGTTCAGTCCAAACCTTAAACCGCCCTCCCCGTCTCCCTGAAGTGGTTCAGTCCAGGATCGACTCGCCTGCTTCATTCCTTCAGTTTGTAAATGTGTTGATATGAATAAACCTCGATATTATTAATGTCCCTCTGTTTCCCCACAATTATTCTCTTTATTTTTTTTACGGTGTTTTACAGGATGTTATTGTTATGACAAATTTCAGTGGAGTTTGTGTTTTAAGCAGGTTTCACTAATTTTTAAGGTTTAATGTGTTATAAACAGTTTTGACTGGGTCTAGAGGATTTTACTCTTTTAGGTCTAATTAACTCAGTTGGCTCGTTTGTTTTTAAAAGGGGTTCACTAATGTGTGAGAGGCTTTTTCAGGTTATAAAGAGCTTTATATGGGGAATTTACTGGGTTATAAGTGGAGTTCATTGTGTTTTAAGCAGGTTTTAATTTGTTATAAACAGGTTTTGACTTTTACTCTTTTAAGGCTAATTAACTGCATTTCACGGTCAGTTTGTTGGTTTTTAACAGGGGTTCACTGATGTGTGAGAGGCTTTCTCGGGTTATAAACTGTTTTTAAGGAGGTTCCATTGTGATTTAAGGGGAATAACCGAGTTTTGAGGGTTTTACAGGATTTAAATGATTTAAAGGAAAGTTACTTTATGTGAACTGACTGAAGATCAGTGCGTCTGTTCTGAAACTGAGATTTTACTCTAATAAGTCCACCTTTAAACAGATTTAGAAACCTTTCACTGTTAGAGGATTTGTAATGTAACAAACAAACTGAGTGTGAGTCAGTTCTTTATTTTACATAGCTCTGGTATTTTGTCCTGATCCAGAGGAAACTCAAAAGGTTTGAAATGATGCTTTCATATCAACAAGTTGTCATTAAATTTAAACAAAACTAAATTTATAATGTGTCATAGAAATATCTGGGAGTTGTTGTAGACCACATACTAATTTGGAAACCACATATAAATCATGTCAAAGGTTCATTGTAATATTACATACTACAAAAGAGTTTTTATACCTCAGAAAAGAGCTAAAATAACAGCTGATTATCATTAATCAGTGAACTTCTTTATAAAGTTCAGAACTGCGTAATTCATGTCTAAAGTTCAGAGGTTGTTACATATCACAGTGAGTCAGTCTGAACACAGTTAAAAGAGTTCATCTGTTGAGCAGTTTTCCATCCATTTTCCATGACCACATCCTTATCAGGGTCTCGAGGGGCTGGAGCTGATCCCCATTGGGCGAGAGGCAGCAGAGCATAGCTGTGATTCAGACTATTATAAATTTATTCGTTTTTTTTATGAATGCTGCAGTATAATACTGGAGGAGAAAGCACCCTGCTGACATGGACAGTGTTCTTATTAATCTCGATCCCGGTGATGAATTTGACATTAAAAAATTGTCTCTTATAGTCTCACCCATCCCTCTGTGTGCCATATTTGGAGTTATACCAGAATCTGGTCCCATTAAAGGCTCGAGAAGTTTTGCCCTTGGAAGTTCAGGATGGATTGCCTTCCACAGCCTTAATTACCAGAAGGATCATCCTGCTCAGTCTCCACCAAGCTTGGATAAGAGACACTATGTCTATGCATCCATTTTCTGTAACTGTTCATCCTCCCCTTGGTCGTAGCCAGTTCTGATGGTCGCTGATATTGGGTGAGAGGTGGAGTACATCCTGGACAAGTTGCCAGTTCATCACAGGGCACGTAGAGACAAACAACCATTGACAATCTCATTTGCACCTACGGCCAATTTAGAATCACCAATTAACCTGTGAAGTGCATGTCTTTGGACAGTGGGAGGAAGCCGGAGGATCCAGAGCAAACCTATGCAGACACGGGGAGTACATGCAAACTCCACACAGAAAGGCGACAGATGGGCCTTTTGAACACTAAATATATTTTTAAAAATAAGACAATGGACAAGTATGAAACAGAGCTCTAGTGCTCATAATGTGTTTATGATTGTGACTTTGCAGTATAAAAATAATAAATGTTATAATGTATATTTTCAGCGTGTAAACCCAAAGAGACCAAAGGCAAGCACCTTTTCAGTCAGTATAACTTCATTTATTTTACTTGTGTTTAAGTTGAAATGAACAAAATAAACTAAAATGAATTAAATATTTAATTAATATAACTGTGTGTTAATAAATCTGCTGAATAAAAGGAAAATGGTGCCGCACAAACACCAGCTGGTCCTGGAGAACCTTCAGCAGTCCCTCTGCTGGCCTGAAGGGGGCAGTGCTGCACTGCAGGACCCCTGAAGACCTCTTTAAAGACCCAGAATGAAATCTGACATTACTTACCAGAAAGAGAGAGTTTGAATTGTTTTCTGGTGTTTTATAATGTTGGGCAGCAGCTTGAGTTATGAATATAATGAGAACATTTAGTTTCATTTTACACAGCAGATAAAAACAGACTGTCAACAATAGAGAAGTTATATAAAAGGAGAAGGCACTCATATGTTTTTTATTTTGTCAAACAGGAGATGTTAAAAATAGAACCAGAAATAGACTGTGACAGAATCGGGTGTATTGCCAAGTAAGTTTTCACACATTTGCTTTGGTGAATTGCTGCATAACAACAGTAAACATACTGCGAGAAGAATATAAAATAAGATGAAAAGAAAAGTCAAGAAGAATAAATAGAAACCAGAAAATAGAAAAGACAATAAAAAGACAGCATGTTCGACAGTTATTTATTATGTTTAGAGATAGATGAAGAGTTGAAACTGTTTATTATTATTCATTATTATATCTCAGGAGGAAGACACCAGACCACCCCGGTGAACATCCAGGGTTTGAATTTGGAGATGGTGGGAGCACACAAATACCTGAGTGTTCACCTCAACAATTAACTGGACTGGTTGGACAACACAGGTGTCCTTTACAAAAAAATCAAAAATCAAAGTTGTCTCCACTTGCTGAGGAGACTAGGTTCCTTTGGAGTGTGCAGGACTCTGTTAAAGACACTTAGGTGACATCTGCAATCTTCTATGCAGTCGTCTGCTGGGGAGGGAGAAGCACAGAGAGAGACAGGAAAATACTCAGCCAACTGGTCAAGAGGTCCAGCTCTGTGCTGGACTGCCCTCTAGACTCCAAAGAGCAGGCATGTCCAATTTTTTTTTTTTTAAAGAGGGCCAGATTTGACAATGTGAAGATGTCAGAGGGCCAATACTAACATTTTAAAAATGAAAAAATGTACCAGTAAAAGTTACATACAAATGCACTGTTCTGTAACAATTTTGTTTTCATTTTCACAATTATCTTTTTATTTAAAATGACAATGTAACCAAATCTAAGCCAATCAGGTGTGAACAAATCTAAAAACTAGTTCTTCCTTTCTCTCACATCTGTAGTCAGATAACAAAGAATAAATTGTATGGAATACGTTAAAGCATGAAGTTGATACAAATCTGAACCTCATGTTCATTTTAAACATGACTTATTATGAGTAGTGCAAAGTCTGTTAACATTTAAGTTTAAAACATATCACTCTTGCTCTTCTCTTTCACAAAATCATTCAGAAAGTAATATTTTGTGTATAACACCAGCAGTTATGTCCTTAAAGGTTCAAATGCTTCATTATGTCAACCAAAAAAGCCAAATCTGGCAGCCATACAGTATCTGACAATCCTAGCAGGCCATAAATAATATATTATAAAAATGAAGCTTCGGGCTGCATGAAATCTGACCGCAGGCAGTGATCGGCCCCCGGGCCGTACTTTGGACATCCTTGCTATAGAGGAAGTGGGGGAGAGGAGGAGGTTAGCAAAGATGACCTCCATCCTCTCCCCTCCTGAGACTGTGGGGGCCTTAAACAGCTCCTTCAGTGACAGACTGCTACTCCCACCATTCATTCCAACTGCTGTCAGTCTCTTTAACACCATCATGACTTTCTCTATATATTTCTTATTTATGAGTCATTTCTTATAAACCTTGTTTATACAAGCTGCTGTGACAAGTGAATTTAATTATTATTATTATTATTATTATTATTATTATTAGTAGTAGTAGTAGTAGTAGTAGTAGTCTTCGTGTCTTCTCACTGCGGCCTGTTGGAGGCGCTCTGACCTCCACCTGTTTCTACAAGCACAACAGGAAGTGACGCAACATCACAACAGGAAGTGAAGGTCCGCTGAAGAGAGGCTAGCGGACTAGCAGCGATAGCAGATAAAACATAAACAGAGAGCTTCTCTTCGGGGGGAACAAACTCATTTCTGCAGGGCGAAGAAGGAGACCGAAGCTCCGCCGAGATGCCTGAAAGTAAGTCCGGAGCAGTCCGTTAGCTCATGATGTATTAGCATGCTAACAGACCGTTGAGTTGCGTTAGCACCATGCTAACTTAGCTGTTAGCTGAAGCTGTTTAGACCTGATCAGAGTAAAAGAAGAAAAACTAAACAAAGACAGACAACTATAAAGATAATCACTCTTCACATCGGCTTCACTGCTGACAACTGTTCCCAATAAAATACTCTTTGTTAAACACACGAAGCTTAAAACAGCCGCCGATGAAGAAAGTGGTGAATATAAACTACATTTATTTATATAACACCTTTCATTAGATTAGATTACACTGTACTGATCCACAACGGGGAAATTCACTCGCCACAGCAGCAAAAAGATGTGTAATATACACTTCATAAATAAAATAATGCGGCCTGAAGAGTCTCACTGAGCAAATAAAATATACAGAAATAAACAACAATGAGTTGACTCTAGTAAAAATAGATCATACGTAAATAAAATTGGGGCATATAATATAAAATGTGATCATAAATAAAAGCCAATAAGAAGAGAAAATTAAAAAGTGCACAGAAATCAAACACCAGTTCACCAAACACATAAAAGCAGACACATTAAAACCAATAAAATGTTAAAAGCAGATGAGATTAAAAGGGGTGGCAGTAGCTTAGTCCATAGAGATCTGGCTTGGGAACAGTATGGAACAAAGTAAGGTGGTGGACTGGTAGCTGGAGAGGTGCCAGTTCACCTCCTGGCCACTGCCGAGTTGCCCTTGAGCGAGACAAGGCACTGAAAGTATTGTTGACATTTTATGAACCAAACAAATCGGTTTATTATCAGATTAACTGATGATGAAAATAAGTGGCTTGTATTGGATGCTCGGCTTGCTCTCACTGCATTTGATGGCGCAGTGCTTTATTTCTTGGTGCTTAAGTTAGACACTTAAATCACACACTGATGTGGTTTACACTGACCACTCTCAGTCTCATCATGGGAGGTGCAATAAATCCTGCCCAGAGCGTTCTGTTCAGGCCCGCTTTCATTTTGTTTTTACAGGCTCCCTCTCAGACACATTATTAGAAATATGGATCATAAAATGGTCTATGCAGATGATTGGAAATTATCCATAACTGACTCGTCCTCGATCCTCTGCCTGATCGAGTGACATCAACATTTGGACGAAGCACAACTTGTTAAAACTTGAGACGGTTCAGATTAATATCATCGAACAAAGCTTCATTATTCCACCTCCACGATGTTTCAAAATAAAAGTGTTCTTATGTTTTTGCTATATAAAATGTTTCATGTGTTTCTTTGCAGCGGAGAGTTACTCCAACCCTCTGGCTCCTGAAGGCCACGAGGTGGACGACCACAGAGCTGCTGCTCAGTGAGTATAAACACTGTTTGTGTGTGTGTGTGTGTGTGTGTGTGTGTGTGTGTGTGTGTGTATTACTCTCTGTGTTACAATGTGTGTGTGTGTGTGTGCACACGCATTAACCACGTGTCTCTCTTCAGGTCCAAACTGACCAACGATGACTTCAGGAAGCTGCTGATGACGCCGCGTGCGACGCCTTCCTCGGCCCCTCCGTCCAAGTCCAGACACCATGAGTGAGTGAGGACACAAACATACTTCTGATAGGAAGAAGTTGAACTCTGAGCAGTTATAATGAAACGACTGGATTATTTTGTTTCCCCAGAATGCCAAGGGACTACAATGAGGATGAGGATCCTGCGGCGAGGAGGAGAAAGAAGAAGAGGTGAGAGTGTTGATTGGATAATATTTCTTCTTCTTAGTCTCTCAGGTTAGAGATGTTGCAGGTGGCTTTTGAGGCTGAGAGGTTGAGACTGTTAGGTGTTGTTGCCAGATAACCAGCGGAGACTGCAGTGTTTCTGCTGTGTAATGAGAAGCTAAGTCTGATTCATACACAGACAAACAACAAGTTCTCTGTTAGCACACAGGTCACCTTGCAGCCTCAACTCTGTTCTGCTGATCAGAGCGTCCTGATCTGCAGGTGATCTGATCACATTATTGATAATTAATAACTGATTTCTTTCATTGCAGCTATTATGCTAAGCTACGTCAGCAGGAGATGGAGCGTGAGAGAGAGCTGGCCGAGAAATACAGAGACAGAGCAAGAGAGAGACGAGATGGAGTCAACAAAGATTACGAAGAGACGGAGCTGATTAGCACCACCGCTAACTACAGAGCTGTAGGACCCACCGCTGAGGCGTGAGTAATGCAAATGCTAACATTATTAGTTGATTTGATAACTTGAGGTCAGCGTCCATGTGTATTTATATTTGTTGTGTGTTCTTCAGAGATAAGTCTGCAGCAGAGAAACGTCGTCAGCTGATCCAGGAGTCTAAGTTCTTGGGAGGTGACATGGAGCACACTCACTTGGTGAAAGGTCTGGATTTTGCTCTGCTGCAGAAGGTGAGACATGATTGTTAGCTTGTTAGTCTTAATGCTCTTCTGTCGTGGCACAAAGTAGTTTAGTTGAACGGATTGTGCTAGTGTTGATGTAACTGACAGTAGTCTGTTGACTAAGGAGGTGATGGTTCCTCTCCTGGGCACTGCTGAGGTACCCTTGAGCAAGATGCTGAGCCCTTAACTGCTCAGGGGCGCCACTATGAAGCAGCCCGTCTGTCATCTCTCCTCTGCACAGATATTATGTGTACAATATAGTGTCAATGTGCAATGGAGGGACAAACTTTAATAAAGTTCTTCTTCTTCTTCTGTGTGTGTGTGTGTGTGTGTGTGTGTGTGTGTGTGTGTTTCAGGTGAGAGCTGAAATCACCAGTAAAGAGAAAGAAGAAGAAGACATGATGGAGAAAGTCCAGAAAGAGGCAAAGTATGAAACCTTCATCTTCATCAATAATCACATGAGTCAGAACATTTATGTTAAAGAACTGATGACTTTAACATTTATTCAGATGTTTAATATCTATTTAACGCATCATAATATTACACTTTTATATAAATATGTGACTTGTGTTGATTGACAGCTCTGCTCTGACCTTTGACCTGTCTGTCTCTGTGTGTTTCAGGAAGGACGTGGAGCCGGAGGAGAAGATTGAGTTTAAGACTCGTCTTGGTGAGTTTGGTCTCTTTGTAGTCAGAAGTGATGGACGTGTGTCACTCTGTCATTAGTTCATTAACTAATTATTATGACGATGATGTTTTCATTAATTAATCACTGTCACAGTCTCTGGTAGAGACGATCAAAGCTGTAATATTTGCAGACAAGAATATTCTACTGAAATTAGACTTTACAGACCGCCTCCTGCTGATCCTCCTCTCTCCTCCTCCCCCTCTGTCCTCCTCCATTCCCCCCCCTCAGGGAGGAATATCTACCGTGTGCTGTTCAGGCCTGGTCCGGTGGAGAGAAACGAGCTCTTCCTGCCTGGCAGGATGGCGTACGTGGTCGACCTGGATGATGAGTTCACTGACACCGACATCCCGACAACTCTGATCCGCAGCAAAGCTGACTGTCCCAGCATGGAGGTACTGACACATCTGGATCTGTATCACATCTGTATAATATGGATTATACAGACAAGTTGCGGTATGAAACTCATGTCAACACCAGTTTCTCGCACTCGATTTTCCCTTCACTTGTGAACAAGATGCAGAGATTCTTTAACTCCTCTGCCTGGGGCAGCAACTCACTCCCACTCTACTCTCCTCTGATCTGTGACCCGCCCTCAGTGAAAAGGGACGATATGAAACAAGCTACATAAAGCATGTAAACGACATCACATGAGTCCTCTGTACTAATACTTTTTGTGTCTCAGGCTCAGACGACTCTGACCACCAACGACATCGTGATCTCGAAGCTGACTCAGATCCTGTCTTACCTCAGACAGGGAACACGACACAAGAAGATCAAGAAGAAGGACAAAGGTACCTCAACCTGAACTGTACTATGTTGTTGTGGGTTGTTATGCATGGACCTCGTGGTTCAGACTCTCACCTCTGTCTGTGTTTGTGTTTCAGGTAAACTGGATGAGAAGAGGGCTCCTGAGGCTGATCTGAGGTCAGTTCAACAAGAACAACAACACATGGACGTGGAGCTGTATATCTGTGCTACAGTTCAACACAGAGTCTCTGTTTGTGTTTCAGCATCTTCGATGACATCGGGGACTACATCTTGTCCACCGGCTCCTCCTCCAAACCGCCCAAAGACAAAGAGCGACACAGAGAGAGAGACAGGGAGAGAGACAGAGAGAGAGAAAGGGAACGAGAGGAAGACAGCAAGGCCAGGAGACACAACTACTTTGAGAAACCACGAGGAGAAGAACACCAGGTCAGACTCACCCGGACAGACAGACAGTGTTTGTTCATTTATTTATTGTTGTCTGAAACTAACTTTCTGTCTCCCTGTCTGTCTCTCTATCTGTCTGTCTTCAGGTCATGGAGGTGGATACAGGTAAACAACTTCATGTGATCAGAATAAAGACATCACCACAGTAAAACCTTTCAGCTCCTTTATTGTGACCACATTTAACTGTCTGTCTGTCTTTATCTCTGCCTGTCTCTCTCTGTCAGGTCCTGGATCAGTCAGAGAGCAGATCAAGATGATCAATGAGAAGTTTGCAGGAGCAGCAGGCAGCCAGTGGCCTGGACAAGAACCATATCCTTCTGTGACACTAAGGGTTGCCACCACTGTAGTACTTTGTGCAGTATTTGTACATGAGAGAGTAGTACCATGTGTAGTATTACTGCAGTATTGTTCCTTAACCTGTCTGAACTGGTTCTCGGAGGGACGGTAAAGAACAGCTGGGAGATTTCTTTGGAGGATCAAACTCTTACGCCGAGTGTTACCCTGCTACGTAAGATACACACACACACACACACACACACACACACACACACACACACACACACACACACACACACACACACACAGCTAGCTAGTTAGCATGTTATATGCATGTGTGTGTGTCTGCAGGATGGACGACCTGGCTGTGGACTCTGACGAGGAGGTGGACTACAGTAAGATGGATCAGGTAACTACAACCCCCAGCAGGATCCTGTTTGTGTTTGATGAGTAGTTTTATTGTGAAGAAGACAACAGGATGTGTTTGTGTTTTGTGTTTCAGGGGAACAAGAAGGGTCCTTTGGGTCGGTGGGACTTTGATACTCAGGAGGAGTACTCAGATTACATGAACAACAAGGAGGCTCTGCCAAAGTATGTGCCACTCATATCTCAGCTCTGACTTACAGGCTCTGTTGTACATGCGCCTGGTTGTGTGTTGATGATGACGTTTTGTCCCTGCAGGGCTGCCTTCCAGTACGGCATCAAGATGTCTGAAGGCAGGAAGACTCGACGCTTCAAAGAGACCAATGAGAAGGCAGAGCTGGACCGACAGTGGAAGAAGATCAGCGCGGTGAGTTGAGATGTCTAACCTGTGAGCTGAAACAGGCGGTAAACATGATGTTAACAGGCTGTATACAGTATACAGACGGTAAACATGCTGTAAGCAGACTGTGATTAGGCAGTAAACAGGATATAAACATGTTGTAAACAGGATGTAAACAGACAAAAATGGGTTGTAAACAGGTGGTAATCAGGCTGTAAACAGTCAGAATGTAGTCAGTAAACAGTAAAGTCAGCGTTGAGGTCTAACTGTCTCTGTCTTTCAGATCATTGAGAAGAGGAAAAAGATGGAGGCTGATGGGTGAGTACTTCCTTCTTTCTGTAGCTCGTGATCTGTTCAGCCAATCAGAAGAGAGCAGGCAGTGTTTGTGTTTTTGTTTGTTTACCATGAACGTAAACATGACTGAAATCAGTAAACGTTGTGTTTGTCTTTCAGGGTTGACGTGAAGAGGCCGAAATACTGAAGACTTCCTGTCTGTCGGGATCAATATTTATCAGTGATTATCTGTGACACAAGCACATACTAGTGATGTATTGATCTGCAAAGTTATTATTAGTTTTTACTGGAAACAAAGTGTAAACAAACAACAAGTCTGCTTGTAACCTTTGATGTTATTGATTAGTTTGTAATATTTGATGTTATTGATTAGTTTGTGATTGTTTTCTGCGCTATTTGAAATATGACTGATCAATAAACACATCAATAATAAGAGGTTTCATTTGGGATTTTAAGAGTCCTTTAAACACTAGATGTAGTTAACGTAATTTACAAGATGGATTAACACTTTGATGCTACAGTTTGTAATGAGTACTTTGTAAACGAGGACCATGTGTATCTGACTTAGGCTACTACTGGGGACACAGTTCATACAGAACTTAATTGGGACCAAGAAACAGTTTTTAGGTCAGTGGTTCAGGTTAGAGAACCTGAATGTGCGTTGTCACAGCGTGTTTGTACTAATTAGTGTTTGTTGATCTTGTTAAATGCGCTACTGTTGTTACAGGAGCTCATTAAGACGCAGCACCTCATTAAGCGATCAAACTGTTTGTGTTTGTTGTTGTTGATGATAGAAACATGTTCAACACTTTGATGGACAACTGGACTTATTAACCCTCTAAATTAGCATCAACGCCGCTAACGAGTGTTTGATAATTACATCTAGGGAGTGTGTGTGTGTTTGACAGATAGTCGGATTGATGAATATGTATCTTGATGTTTCTGAAGATGCTAACGAGCGGCTAACGAGTCCTCAGAGCACCGCCTACCAGCGGCTCTGACAGGAAGTTGATTTTTCAGCCGGACGAACATCAAAGTTTGTTTTGTTTTTAATTTGATGTTTTTATTTACAGCCTGATATATTCTGTTATTTATTTTGTCCTGAATATTTAATATTTAGAAACCCCTTTAAACACAGTGCAGGTTAATGAAGCTGTAAGGTAAATACACACAGTATCTCGAATATTAATACATGCAGCCGTGTATCGGCGGACCTTAGGCGGGCTGAATGAAGCCTGGTTGCTCAAACAAGCCTGTATCTGAACAGGCGAGACTACAGTTATCATGAATGGGGAAATTAACTATATAGACCAAAATAGTTTTTTATACCAGGTTGTCAACACGTTTATTTCTACTGTGAAGTTGGACATTTTCATATGGAGCGTTCTGTAGCCAGCCTCAAGTGGACGTTTGAGGAACTGCAGTTTTTGGCACTTCGCATTAGCCTCACTTTACAGCCACAGAGGTTGCTGCTTGGTTAGAATGAGCCTTTTAAATATCGCCAAGGCTCAGGTGGCTGCGGCGTGGTGTAATTTGGGGGTAAAGGTAGCTTCTCCTTCACGCTAGGAAGGAAATGGTGAGGCAAGGGGGTTGTAGATGTCATTAAATCCTACAGACTAACTTTAATGTCTTTAACAAATGACTCAGAAACAAAAACATTTCTGTGGGAACTCATTTTAACATGTAAAGTGCGTTAATCTATGGAGCAGCTGTTAATTACAAATGAGTTTAGCACAGGGTTTACCTGTCATCTCTGCAGGGGCCCGGCATGACTATAATAACTAGGTTTAATGTAAGTTGTTGATAACTGATTAAAATAAAGTTCAGATTAATAAATGAAGTTATTTTCTTCTTCTGTTCTTAATAACTCGTTTGTTTTCTCTAAGTGTCATAAGAAGAAGAAAAGGTCTCTCATCAGCTCTTCTTCTCTTATATTAACATTTTTGTTCATAAATAAATATACATGTGTATTTTATATATATATTTCTAGACTGAAGTTCGTCAACATCAAACTGAATTTCTTTTGTTCTCTGGTGAGCTGAACTCTCGCTCTGATTGGTCGACTTCACTGCCGTCCTGCTCCGTTGGTCTCATTCATCACAGTGACAGGCTGAGCTGACCAATCAGATCGCACCACACACACACACACACACACACACACACACACACACACACACACACATCATTACACATACACACACACACACTCTCACAGAGCAATATGTGTGTGTCAGAGAGGCGATGAAGCCAAAAGGTGACCCAATGTTCTCATTTACTTAACTGGGTCGCCGTGGGAACAAGGTGTGTGTGTGTGTGTGTGTGTGTGTGTGTGTGTGTGTGTGTGTGTGTGTGTGAGAGAGTGATGGAGTGAAAACTGGGCTAAAACACAGCAGGTTAATGTCACGACACAATTCACACCTTCATCCATCACACACACGCACATACACATTCAGCAGTGAGTGTTTGGACCAATCAGAGAGCAGGACTGAGTCTGAGGAGTTTCTGCCTTCTTGTTATCGCAGTCTGAAAATAATATCATAAAGAGTTCATAGAGCTGCACTGCATGAAAAGTGTCCTGAGAATCAGATCATCCTCTGTATATATACACACACACATATCACACGTGATATATGTGAATGTGGAGGAGAGGTGGAAGAAGACAAAGAAGAACAGATGTTTATGTTAAAGATTTATTGATCAACAGTTTCTTCTTCTTGTGTTTATAGATTTATTTTCTGTGAACAAACAAAGTTAAATCAGCCAATCACGTCTCAGGAGCAGAATGATGTCATCAGGTTTCTTATTCGTTCATAACATTAAAACTCGTTCAGGACCTGGACTTAAAAAACAAAACATTAATGCGCCTCAGGATCCTTTTGGACCAGTGACCGGTTCAGATTAACCCCGATAGAAAATCTTGTCCTGCTGTTGATTTTTATGGGAAATGTTTGTAAAACACAAAGTTCATGTTCTTCTGTTCAGTATTTACATTTTAAAAATTAATTATAATAATTAGTTAGAATAATGATGGTGATGAAACACTGTACAGTTTACTGATCTGTAAAATAAAAACAGGACAAACGTGATCAACTCATCACCCGTAAGACTGTAACTGCTGCCTTGTTACCACAGCTTGTTAAGCATGTTGCTGACCTTATGACCACGCCCACCCTGTGATGGCACAACGCCATACAGGTAAAGGTGATGTCACTCCTGACATCAGCAACATTTTCTGGATGGAATTCTTGTTAAAATCGTTAAACGTCTGAGCTCGTTAAGGTTACTTGTTACAGCGAGAATCCCAACAAATGAACAGTAACAGTACTTCTACTACTAAATCGAGTACTACTGCAGGTAGTACAAGTACTACAACTTGTATCAGGTCTAAGTACCAAATGCTAATTAAAGTTTTACAGCAGTAAAGAAACATTAAATACACGTTCAGGTTTGACTCCGCCCCCTACAGGTGGGAACTATCAACACCTGTTTTCAGCAGTTTCCAGTCCAGTTTGTTCGTTAAAACCAGTTCAGATCCAGCAGGGCGGGGATCGGGATTCAGCTGATGACATCACAGATGGTCATGTGACCCCTCAGGGTGTCCACGCCTTCTCTTTTTCAATAATAATAATAATAATAATAATAATAATAATAGTTGAATGAAAAACAGGAAGCAGTGGCTAATGGGACTTTTAATATTTAGTTCCTCTTCTTGTTCCTTGTCTTTTCTTTTCTCCTGGTTCAGGAGGTCCAGTTCTTCCTCCTCTTCATCACTTCATCCCTCCTGCTCAGAAGAGGAGTGGAGGTTTGATGAACGGTCGCTTCTCTGCACAGAACACAGAACATTTCGTTACATCGAGAAAGTTAAATTCAATTCAGTGGATTCAACGATGGACCCGATAGACCGGCATCATCAGAGACGGATCAGAAACACCCGTGTGATGACATATCGAGCTGCATCATGGTGGTTCAATGGATGCCACACACGCCACAGAACCACAACGTCATCAGGTCAGTTCCTCTGATGAGCCCACCTCCTACCCCCATGTTTCCTGTCTATGTCATAGTTGTCAAAATAAAATCACTGCTCTGATGAATGAACTCTTATTATCATGTGGATATCTCTCTTGTGTAAACACTGTTAGTGTGTGTGTTTAGTTCTGCTGTGTAGTTTGTGATTGTTTTTTCTGATTCAATTTCACAGTCAAGAAACACACACACACAGAATGAATGAACACATTACTTAAAGTGACAGAAACTCGTGTATCTGTGTGTCCTTTGGTGATCCTGGTGAACAGGACTGAAGGTGGAGTTGTTTTAACAGTGTGACTGCTGTTGTTACCTTGAGTTGCAGAGTTTTCCTGCTGTTTGTTCTCCAGTTCGCTCTCAGGATTCACTGCGTCTGAAAAACAACAGAAACACGTGGAAACATTGTTAGCTTTGTGCTACTGTATGTTAGCTTCCTGTGTTGTTAGCGGATATCAACGACAGCAAGAAGAGGAGGAGGAGTGTTGTATCTGGTCACCTGTGAGGGAGTCGGAGTGTTTGAGAGCTCTCTCCACCTGCTCTCTCCTCCTCGACTCAAAGTCTAACGCCTCCTGCAGCTTCCTCTTCGCCTTCTTCTCCTTCTTCAGCCTCCTCTGGATCGTCACTGACGTGAAACAGAGAACAAAATACATTTTATTTAAGGGAGAGAACGCATTCAGATTCAGTGTGTGTTATTACATGGAAACATCTACCATAAAGTCTTTACAGAAATGTATATACTGAAACATTTTTAAATATTTAAAATTATTAAATCATCTCATCTCTTAGCAAAGAGAAACATTTTGACCAAATCATCTTCACTAAAACATCTCATCTGTACCAAATGTCGCTACAATTTTAGTTTTAGTTTAGTTAGTAAAGTGTAATAAACCTCTGTCTCAAGCTCAGCTGTCCCTATAGTGTCTGTAGTTTTACAGTGTAACCTGTCTCACCTCTGGTCTGTAGTTTTACAGTGTAACCTGTCTCACCTCTGGTCTGTAGTTCAGAGCTGAGCTGTCTCTGGAGCGTCTGTCGGGCGTCTCTCTCTCTCTCCAGCTCCAGTTTTAACTCTTTCCTCTCCATCTGGTTTTGTTTGTCCTGAGATCGAGCGCTCTGCACCGCCACCTTCAGGAGACCCTGAGAACAAACACATGGACTGAAGGCCCACCTGGAAGTCCACTAACATCTGTACGACATACATTACTGTCTGTACTTTATCATCTCTACATTGTCTTTATGTTATTTCCTCTGCATTATTGTCTTTAAATTACCATGTGTGCATTATCATCTCTGTGTTACTGTCTCTACATTATCGTCTCTGCTTTATCTTCACTGTGTTATTTGCGTTAACTCTTGTCACCTGTATGTTGGTCAGTAGCGTCTCCATGGACGACAGACCCTCGGCCAACAGGAATGGAGTGAAGGTGGGGTTCGCGTGATTGATTGACAGCGGCTGAGAGGTGAGCGGCAGCTTCTCATAGGCCGGTTTGAGGAGCGGGAGGGGCAACAGGCTGTCATCTTGAGGTAGAAAAAAGTAAAGACACAAATGTGAAATTAAAAAATTGATACACAGAATTTGTTTTTTATTTTCTAAGTTTACTTCTTGTGTCATTTTGTGTCAGCCAATAAACAAACAACCCAACATCAGATCCTGTTTTTTTAGAATCCCGAGAATCTCGTCAGCTTGATTTAAGGAGTCGATAAAACTCCTGTGCAGAGGGTCATGTCAGGTTCAGGAGTTCCTCAAACTGTTCCTTTTCCTGAGCCAAGCAAGACTGAAAGGCCTTTGTCTGCCACCGATCCACCAGCTGGTTCTCAGGTCGTTGCCATGACTGGCAGCAATAAACTTCTGAACTACGACCAGCTGCCTCCGCAACGGTCCACACGGACTCCATGCCTTCACGAAACTCCTCTGCTGGTAGCTGTTAAAATGTACCGTATACGATTCGGTTGTCCATTTGTCTCCCACCTGATCTAACTCATCCCCAAGTAGTCATCAGCAGGGAGCTCCTTCATCAAGATTTAATGGAACGACCACATAGTCATTGACCTTTGACCAATGACAGTACAAAGAATGGACAGAGCCTGAGTGACGTCACCCGAAGGTTTCCGAAGCTCTGTTCTGAAAAACATGTGGCGTACAATCTGCTCTCGGATCCACTCACCTTTTTCTTTCAACACCTTTTTCATGTTGTTTTCTTGCTCTGCGATCTCACCATCTGTTGAGTTCATTAAAATACAAGTTATTTCACTTTTCCACAGAAGGCAGCAGCATCACGTCCAGTTCCCTTTTTGTGTGCATGTGTGCTGACCTAGCTCTGGTGTGTGTGCTGGAGGAGGCGGTGATGATAAGGATGATGAAGATGCCCTGGAAGGTGATTGGCTGGTTGGTTCTTGGCGGTGAAGCTCATCATCACTGGGGGAGGGGCAGGGGGAGGGGCTTCCCAGAGGAGACTCCTAAACACAGGGGAATCTGTGTTAGCGTTAGCACTGATAGCATTAGTGTGGTTAGCAGTAGCTAGCTATCAGCAGGACCAAAGTATAAAAGGCTGTTAGCATTATTAGCACTTTGCTGGCAGTGTTAGCACTTACATTAACTTTATTAGCATTAGCGCTGTTATTAATATTAGCAGTTTTAATTCTTTTTTTCTTACCAGCATAAGTTTGTTAGAAGAATTAGCAACATTAGCATTAGACCTGATGTCATTGGCACTGCTAGTATTACCTTAGCATTAGCACAGTTAGGATTAGTGCTGCTAGCATTCATAATGTTAGCATTTGCACTGTAACAATGGCTGTTAGCAATGGCACTGTTAGCCTTAACACCATAAATATTAATGCTGTTATTATAAGCACTGTTAGCAACAGCCCCTCTAGCATTCGCTCTGTTAGCATTCGCTCTAGAAGTGTTAGCTTGCAGTCACCTTGATCTCTTCTCTCTGAAACTGTGACACGGCAGCCATGTTTGCCAAACCGCTCAGCTGACTCATCTGGTTCATTGCCATGGCAACACTGGCAGGGGGCAGGCCAACAGGGAGGAGGGGGTGTGGCATGACCATAAATGGAAGGTCTGACAGACCTGAGGAGGCGGAGTCAGAGACAGAACCACAATATGAAATACTGAGGCGCTACGATGCTAAGCTAACAAAAAGAAGAAGACACTGAGTCATCCAATCAGGGGACAGCTGTGACTTACGGTTGGCCAATAGCGTGCTGTGTTGCTGCAAAGTGTTGAGGTGGAGAGAAGCTGAACCAGGAGGAGGCACCACAACTGAGGAGGGAGGAGGAGAGAGGAGGCGCTGCTCCTTCTCCCAGGATCCTTCACTGCCTCCTACATGTGGAGACGAGGAGACAGATTAATTTCATGATGCTACTCAGGTGAGACTGATGATGATGATGATGTCACGACGTACCTGTGTCGTCGTTCTCTGACTCGGCTCCGTTGTGATGTCGCTGCTGGTCGCAGTTGCCATGGAAGCCCATCATCATCCTCATCTTTTGAAGCTTCAGAGCCTCGGCCATTGCCGCCGCCGTCAGACCTGCAGAGAGGAAACACATCAGAGTCCACTAAGACACCTGACGCAGGTGAGGTCACCTGATCTGAGCTGCACCAAACACAGACCTCCACATACACGAAAACAGATCTCAAATATACATTTAAATAAATGAAATAATCATTATCAGCAGGAAAATAATAAACATTTTCATTTTAATTGATTTGTAATGATCAATATAACAATAACAAATAATAAAGAAAACAGATTTCTATTTAATTTAAAATACAATATTTGAGTTGATCATGACTCCTTTAGTTTTGATTACGTACGTACATAAATTTTTAATACAAGCTCTCCATAAGTTGTGGTTACATAAGTATGCAAATTTGCAACACATGTAATAAAATAAGTTATATAATTTATGTGCAAATGTATTATACACATATTATTCACGTACTAATAAACAGATTTAATATATACGTGTTAGATGTTGCCCACAACATACTTGCTCTTTGAATTTAATTACTACTTTTTAACAGATTTGTGTTATAAGCAATGTACGCAAATATACTGTATATATATATATATATATATATATATATATATATATATACATACATGCACGTCGTTCTGTCAGTACATGCCGCATACTTTATAATCTGATTTTTGATATATACACTTTAATGCTTGCACTTATATATAAATGTAAAATTGCGATATACAATATTTACACAAATCACATACACTATCCTTGAGTTGTGGTTACGTACGTGTGTAAAATCTGGAAATGGAGTTCAGGTACGTAAATTCTCATTTTCGTCAAACACATAAATTTGTGGTAAAGGCATAAAAAACACGTACTGAGCTGGGTATCAGGGTATCAGCTCCCCCTACAGGCTGCAGAATTCATTACAGATGATTTTTCTGTTCTTGGCACCAAAGTCTAAATTAAGTTAATAAAATCTACAGAGTTCATCCTCTGGAGAGAAGGAAGTTTAATCTGATCAGCATATTTTCATATTTACATTCATATTTCATGTGTTTCATGTACGTGTCCCTGCATGTTTTTATCATTCCAGGTGAAGATGAAGGTAAATGTTTTGCAGAAGTTGCTGATTGATCAATAATTAATAACACCGGCAGGCTGAAAGTCTCCAGTGACTGTCGCTGTCTCTCGACCACCTCTCTCTCCCCGCAGCCACTTGGCCCAATTAATCGCCTCCTCTAATTAATTCAATTAGTATTAACGAGGGATTCCCGCTAACGAACGGACAGCGACCCCCCCCCCACCGTCACCCGCAACCCTCCGGCTGGTTGAAAAACCTCCTGATGAAGGAAAACACAGAAAGACAAAGAAAGTTTTGATCTTTTTGTTCACAGTGTTTCCCTGCAGGAGATTCTCTTTTCAGTGTTTTTAGACTTCAGCTTCAGAAACTGGAACATTTAATGTCAAGAGACACTAAAAAATGGCTTCAGATCAGGTGGATGTTTCATCTCTGTGTGTCCAGAGTACTGACAAATCCAGGACGTGTTTAGCTTAGCATAAAGGCTGGAAGCGTGTTGAAACTGTAAGCTCCATCAGACGGACAAAATCCAACTCCAAACAACTTGCTCATCATTTTTATCTCATAACGCTACTGTCACTGTATGAATACTTCCTGGATAAATACTGGTTGAATGGAAGGAAACAAGGTTATGGGGAACAAGAAAGAAGCAAACATGGTGGTTCAACATGCTAACAACATTCAAAGTGAAAAGTAACTGAAGGATGGTAATTCACATTCACTTGTTAAAAGTAAATAAATCAACAAATCTAATGTTCAGACTCAAACCAATGTGTCTGTCTCTAAAACCACATTCAGACATTCAGTTGTACGGCGTCGTGTGGGGTTGAGGGCATGTCTATTTGCGTTGAACGTAACTGCTATGAAACAATCAAGACATAACTTTTAATTTCGCTGATTAACCGGCTTTATCGACGCCAGCGCTCGCTCACTCTCATTCACTGTCTATGTCTTTCAACCAATGGTCGCTCACTATTTTGCTACTTTGAAAATTGTGACTGAGACACAGATTTAGAAGCTGGGTACATGAAATAAACAAAGCCAGGACACAACAGAGTTCAGTCCATGAATCCACCTGGACAGCCTCAGTTTCAGAGACATTTCAGGCTGATTGTGGAGGTTTGACCGGTCTGATTGTCTGATTGACGGCTGCAGCGTGACTTCGAGCTGCGTTTTTCCAAAAGTTGGATCAGGCTCAACTTCTCCACTGCGTTCTTTGGCAGACACCCCTGTGGCCCGCACTGCAGCAGCCATCACGCACTCCCCCCACTCAAATGAATGTTAAAACCTGCGTTTTTGCTGCAGCGCCTGATCCTGACTGTCCTAAGTAATGTGTCACTTCCTGTCTGTGGTTTGCAGCTCCAAGTCTATTGGTGGATTTTAAAGTCTCAGTACTGTGCAAATGTATAGATTCATGTTTAAAACAGTTCAGCCATAAAACAGCTGCATTTTGTTGGGGACTATTTCCAGCGGCAGATTAATCCACATTTGGTGCTCTAGTGAGAATTCGTGGCAGCAGGATGTTTGTGTTTGCGCAGGTGTTTTTAATTACGCTCTATGGCACCACAGAAGAAGATCTATCAGCCAGTGTTGTAGACCAAGTCATGACCAAGACCAGGGTGTATCGAAGCCGAGACAAGACCAAGACTTTGAGGGTTTGAGACCAAGTCAAGATCAAGACCAAGGTATTGCAAGGCCAGTCTCAAGGCCAAGACCACACATTACCTGTTAGTAAAAACATTCAATGTTTAAGTCTAAACATGAAGGAAAATATTGAAAATCATCGGATTATCAATCAATTATCAGTCCAAGACAAAGATAAAATGTTTGTGGTCATTTCTGAACACAGACATGGATTACAGAAAGCTTTGAGGTGGTGAAAACAGGAAACAGTGAGATGCACCTCAGTGATTTTATAAATAAACACACGTCAGTTTGATAAATTCATCTGCTTTTCTCTCACCGGACGAGGCTGAAAACAAACTGTTTCCTGTTTGATCGAAGAATAAAAACTGTTTTATGTCCTTCAGAAACACATTTATCAAAGAAGATAAATTCATAGATGTTTTGCCATAGTTGGGACTTTCATTTCATACATGATGTTTCCTGATGGTGAAGAAGCTTTAACCTGAACGAGACGCTGCAGAGTGTTGATGATAAAACCATCAGTCACTGTCTGCTACTGAATATTTATTATATAGACTGGAAATGTTTTAGAGAAAACATGTTGTCTGTGTGCATTATGTCCTCTGTCAACAAGGGGTTAAACTGGGAAAGTTCACCTGGAAGCACCGTAAAGTAACAAACATGTAAATATGCAGATGACATATTTGTTTATGGTTTAATGATGCCTCCACCATGATCGGAAGGATCTCAAACAACAATGAGACTTCATATCTGTCGAGTTTTCAGTGAAACATGTTTCTCTGGACTGCAGGAAGAGAAGTACTTACTGCTTAGTAAAAGTACCACAATGCATAAGTACTAAACTATTTAAATGAAACCATCTGAAAAGTTTAGAGGAGAAAAAATCTGAGACAAACTAGATCTGGATTCATCTCTATTGATTTAATAAACTGATCATGTGTTTAATCCTCATTTGTGAAGTAATTAGTAACTGCAACTGTCAGACAAATATAGTGGAGTAGAATTATAAAGTACTCAAGTACAAGTGCAGTACAAGTACTTAGTTACTGTCCACCACTGTGTGTATGTTTGTAGAAACATGAATCCAGTGACTCTGAGAACAACGAGACTTTATCTTCACTTTATACTCAACCTTTACAACATTTTAATTAACTGTGTGTGTGTGTGTGTGTGTGTGTGTGTGTGTGTGTGTGCGCAGAGTTAATAATTTTCTTGTTCCTTTGATCTGTCCGTCTCTGACCTCGGTCAAAAAATGTGGCAGTTTGAGTATTTTTAATAAAAACTAGTGTGTGTTTCGGTGTGTATTAGTGTGTATATTTCAGTGTGTTTTAGTGTTTGTTGCAGTGTGTATTAGTGTGTGTTTCAGTGTGTATTAGTGTGTGTTTCGGTGTGTTTTAGTGTGTGTGTTTCAGTGTATTTTAGAGTGTGTCTTTCGGTGTGTTTCAGTATATCTTAGAGTGTGTGTTTCGTGTGTTTTAGTGTGTTTCGGTGTGTTTCAGTATGTCTTAGAGTGTGTGTTTCGGTGTGTTTCGTTGTGTTTTGGTGTGTGTGGTGTGTGTGGTGTTTTCATTAAGCTGTCAGATCTGTCAGGGAGGTGATGGAGGTGAAAGGTTCGGTATGTGGTTCCTCCTCTCTGTGACCAGCGAAGCGTCTCTGTTGGATTAAAACTCTGCTGAACACAGAGATGAAAAGACGTCTCTGTTCTCGCCTGTTTTCATCGTTTAAAATCTTCAAACTTCATCAGAGGACACTGCAGGTTTACAGGTGACACACTCAGGTGGATTTGAATGACTCTTTAATGAGACAGTAAGTACCGACCAAGAGAAAATCACCACCTCCTCATGTTGGAGGGTCTATGTGACCTGGACTCACGACCACGGCTCCAGGGGGGTAATTAAAAGACCCGCATCAATTTACAAAGATGGAAAAGTCACTTCACCACCAATGATTATTTCACTAAGTCGTATACATGCAGTGGAGGGTAGAGATACGGTTAGGAGCTTGAAGTAAAGATGGTGCTCCTTTGGGTCGATAGAAGCCAGCTGAGGTGGTTCGGGCATCTGATTGGGATGTTCCCTGGACGCCTTCTTTTGGAGGAGTTCCAGGCCCAAAACCCACTGGAGGGACTACATAGCCCATCTAGCCTGGGAATACCTCGGGATCCTCAGGAGGAGCTGGAATGCGTTGCTGGGTAAAGGGATGTCTAGAACGCCATGCTAAACCTGCTGCCACTGCAACCTGAGCCCGAATAAGTGGAAGGAAATGGATGGATTTCATTCACATTTAGTCATTTAGCTGCTGTTTTATCCAAAACATGTCCAGTTGTTGATAGTGCTATGAAAGGAGGTACTCTCTGAAGAGCTGGGTCTTCAGAAGGTTTTTAATGGTAGCCCCTGATCTGGAAGAACTGGTAGGACGTTCCACCAACGGGGAACGACAGATGATAAAAGTTTGGATTGCCCTGAGTGTATGGGTGGCAGAGCCAGGTGTCGACCAATGGAGGAACACAACTGTCGTGAGGTAACATATGCCTGTATAAGATGACTACTTTGTAGGCGAGCATTAGTAATTTGAATTTAATGTGGACGGCTACAGGTAGCCAGTGGAGCTTGATGAGCAGCAGGGTAGCATCTACCCTTTTGGGTTGATTGAAGACCAGGCACGCTGCTGTGTTTGGATGATCTGAAAGGGTTTCACTGTGCAGGCTGGGAGGCCCGTCAGGAGGGCATGGATGGATGGATGGATGGATGGATGGATGGAGTACTCGAATATGGAAATGACTTAAAATGTCCTTTCTTTGAACATAGTGGAGGATTTAGCAGCTAAAGAGACAGATATTTCCCTCAGGATGTGGTGGAGAAAAACTGAGCTAAAAGAGAGAGTATTTTGTACACAAACATGACTCCAAAGTTTTGTTATCAACTAGAAAGAAAAGGTTCTGTTCTGGTGTCAGTATCGAACTCAGGCAGCAGTCCAATCAGAACCAGCCTGTGATGTCACTGTGACTCGTCATCTGTCTGCAGCTTTAACAACAGAAGAAGAATCGACTTATAAACACTCACACATTTATATGATCCTCTTAAGCAGCTTTGCATTAACGCTTTTTTGAAGACGAGATAAATTTTTGACACTTGTCGCCCAGAGGAACACACACACACACACACACACGCACACACACACACACACACACACGAGTGCTGCAGGTCAGACTCCAATCTGTCACTCATTTTGACATTTGCTAATTAAGCATGCTAATTATAGCTCTAATCACACACACACACACACACACACACACAGCGTGTACAGTAACAGCCTGCGTGATGACAGACAGACAGAAACCTGCAGCTCTGCTGAATTAAATGTTATACTGTAGATTTCATTGCTTCACTAATAAACAAGCTTGTCAGGAGTCAGACATGTCTGACAGGCTGAATTCAGGGTACAAAAACACATCTTGCTGCTGCAGAACACACAAAGGCACGTTCGTTATAATCCTGTATTATAATCCTGTTTTATAATCCTGTATATTTATGGTTGTTCCTCCACAACAACCGATGTAAAACACTTCAAAATGTGTGTCTTTATCTGGGTCGCTTCGCTGTGACGTGCGATCGCGATCCAACAAACTGTGAAACCATTTGGGAATATTTGGAGACTTTAAATTAAAATGATGTCAGATTTAGTATTTGTTGTAATTCATCATCAGATAAAATGGTGAATGGACTGCACTTACTGTATATAGCATTGTATTTTCAGTCCTCCGCATTTCAAGGCACTTTTACACTAAATATCTCGTTCAATACAAGGTGCCAGCTGCTCGTCAGTTTTCGAGAGCTAACCATTCATACACATTCACACAGAGCAATTTGCAGTTAGGTGTCTTGCTCAAGGACACTTTGACATGCAGACTGGAGGAATAATTCTCATTTATTTTAATGATGAATTGATCATGAATCAACATGAATCATGTGCAATTTCTCAGGTTTGTAACAATCAAATTTAAAGAAAATTGGTTCAGAATTAAGCAAAGTACAGTTGATGTTGTAGTGAAGTCTGCATCTCTCATATTGTGTACTGGCAGATCTTGACCTCTCTAACATGGTGACCGCACAGACACATAGTGGCAACACACAGCGATGAGATATCTATGTTTCTATATCTGTGGCTAAGACCTGCAAGACAAGAGTCATGTGACTGACGGCAGTAGCCAAGCTAGTCTATCAGTCACATGACCTTCACAGTGGTCTCTTGAGCCTCTCATGTAGCCAGTTTTAAATGTCGGCCATTTTGTCCTCTCGTAGAGGCGTCAACACAGGTGTTATTAACAACATTGAGGATGACCTGTATGATACTACTTCTACTAATACATGTACTGGTGATATTAGTACACACTTGCCTGAAATAGTAGTACAAGTCATTAATTCATAAAAACACCTCACAGAGGGGGCATTTGTTTAACTCACCTGTTTGTGACAGCAGGGCGGGGCTTATCAAACCATGTGGGAGGAGTCTGGAGCCGTCAGTCATCGTGGTCACGCCCAAGGTTCGTTTTGGAGGACGACCTGGTCGAGAGCTAAAGTAGAGACAGAATTAAAAACACCGTTAGTCCTTTGAATAAACCTGCTGACCACCTTAAAAGACTGGACAGGAGGTACCTAAATGAGATTTCACCTTAAAGCGACAGCCATCCATAATTAATCAATACTGGCCTTTTCCTCCTTCTTTCTGCTCAGTATTAATATTCCAGGTTAATCTCATGTTTTCACTTCATGAATTAATCTGTTTCATCTCCTCTCTCTCTCCTAAAGGCCTTTTATGTTCACTGTCGATCATCCCCGGGGAGGATTTCAAGAGACACACCGTTTGTCAGAGAGAGACGCTGTTAAAACATCCAACCTCACACGACATGTCATGTGTTTAAAATATGTGAAAATGTACAACAAAAAATGCAAATCAGTCAGATATTACAGCAATTCTAACACATTTTAACAAAGTGGCTTTACTGAGCCTGAATTTATATATAACTCACCTGTTCAAATTATATTAAGACTTAAAGTTGTGCATATTTAACAACATAGCCGCTTTGATTGACAGGTGGGTACTGATACAGATGGCTTGTTTGAGCACCCAGGCATCATTCAGCCCGCCTCTTTGCCCATGTTTAGAGGCAGGACTGCCAAGACGGCAGCGGCCAGAGCCACCACACTCTGAGCTTCACAGCGACTCTTCAGAAACCTGTGGGTGACGTCACGGATACCATGTCATTGTTTTATACTGTCTATGATTATAGGTGATACTATTTCCGACAAAGCTATTAATTACATTAAAAAATCAGCAGAATAATGATACATTAATTTTATGTTATGTAAAATATGTTTGTAAGTAGTAAGTTTGTTTATTGTTTTCTATGTTTGCTCTTTTTGTTTCTGCGGCTGTTTAACTGAAGGATGATGATGTCACTGTCACTGTTTGTTTTTAAAGCTTCCTGTGTGGCTGACTGGTCGCCGTGGTTACCACACCTGCTGAAACCTGCCGCCTCAGCTTTATGAACACACACACACACACACACACACACACACACCTACACCACACACACACACACACACACACACCCACACCTACACACACACACACACACACACACAGTGACAGTCTTGGGGGGTATACACAGGTCAGTGTTTTGATTGACAGGTCCAAGACAATCCGCACACACACACACACACACACACACACACACACACACACACACACACACACACACACACACACACACACACACACACACAAACGTTACTGAGGAATTTAATTTACTGTGTGTGTGTGTCTGTGTGTGTGTGTTGGGGGAGTTTCCACACTTAATTAAATTGGGACAAAATGTCCTTTATGTAACTTGCACACACACACACACACACTTGGATGAACAAACAGAGTTTCAGAAACACTGATCACAGTTTAACCAGTGAAACCAGTTAAATGAACCAAATCAAATGTTAATGAAAGAACATTGTTAATAAGGTTGAACACAGCAACACAAACAAGTGTGTGTGTGCGTGCGTGTGTGTGTGTGTGTTGCTGTCCCGACGTTTTGAGTTTTATTTCAAAATAAAACAGAAAAGGACATAAAATAATTGTGCATTGTGCAAATTAGACACGTTTCACATGATATCACTCAGCTTTCTTCTTATTATTTATGTTTTATTTATTATTATTATTATTATTATTGTTATTATTATTATTGATTTACTGTTTGTTTTTATTAAATATGATAATATATATATATTTTTGTTTTGGACTTGTTGGTCAGCTAAGTAATTGAAAAAATACTCGACAAATTAATCAGTGATGGAAATAATAGTTAGTTGCAGCCCTAAACAGTCATAATATTACAGGTTATCCACTAGGGAATGAGTACTCGAGTAATCGTTAAGTATTCGTCCAGCAGCCTCGGATATCGTTCACCGCTTTCAGTCACACATCACTCATCTAACGTTACAGGCAGTTCAAACTGTGTAACATCAAACTCATGAATCACAACAACCAGTTCATGAAACATTTGTGGATAACAAACGCCTCATCACCTCATTAAAGGTCCAGTGTGTAACATTTAGGAAGATCTGAACAGCTACAGAGTGGATCCTTTTCTACAGTAGTCCAGAACAAACAAATCAAAACTGTCTCCAGATAGGGTCTTTTGTTTTTCATGAGGTTCGTACCTTTGTTTCTCCTGCACGCTTGAAAGGAGAGGGTGAGATGAGTTGGTTGCAATCTGCATCTTCACAGCTACATACCACTAAATCCTACACACTGGACCTTTAACACTAATGTTAGCGGTGTTAGCATGCACCGTGATGCTACCAGGTCAGACAAGATTGGAAGGCGGAGGCCATCTGAGCACAAGCTACCATCACGGAGAACATCTACAGTCTGTGCAGCGCAGAAAGGTAGAATTACCCCACCCTATTTTCAGACCATACTCTCATGTTAGTATCTACACAGCACTTTAGCATGTTATCAGCTTCGGATGATGTGTTCAGGTACAGTATAATGTAGGTCATCTGTGTTTTTTGGCAGAGTTCAAATACTGTAAAACAAAAGCTTCACGTTGTGCTCACGAGTGTGAAATGTGACCTGTTACTCAGCTCGTATCGACTAGTAGACAGATTCAAATAGAGACAGAAGAATGAAACACGTTCATCCTCTCTTTTAACCAAATTTTCCCAAAAAATCATCAAATAAAATAAAACATTTCTTGTATGAATCTGGCTGGCTGATAGAGATAAACAGCTGCTGTAGTTAGTTCTCCTGGCAGTGTCATTAAACCATCACAGAAGAAGAAAAAAAAAAGATCAGGACATGATAATCGAGATGACGAGGTCATTAAACTTTAAGTCACATGACTCATGGACAAACTCATTGATTCACTGAGTCTGTTTCTGGTTTTATCCACACAACAACTTTTTACAGCTCAGGTGATGAAACTGACCTGACGCGAGCAGTGAAGCCTGACAGACAGCAGAGAGACGCTGCACTCGTCTTGTTGTTTTGAGGACGTTATCAATGAACAAATTATGACCCGATCTCTAAAGTGTAAGTGCGTGTGTGCGCGCGTGTGTGTGCGTGACCTCCCTAAGGCAAGGTCAACCACACACACACCAATAAATTGCGAAGACAATGCGGTTGTCCTCGACAACGTCTGATTTACTGCACAGCTTCAGTCACTGACATACAGAGTTTGCGTGTGTGTACCTTTATCTCTGAGTATTATATCTGAGTTGTCAGCACTGAGAAGTCTCCATTGTGAGGACATGTCTCCATTGTTAGGAGGACATGTCTCTAGTACAAGGACATTGTGAGGTCGTCTTTATTATGTGGACATGTGTTCTGCTGTTACATTACTGTTATATTAGTGTTGTATAGATGTTATATGTCATATAAGCGGTTATATCCCTATTACATAGCTGTTATATTGCTATTGTATTACTTTTATATTATTGTTATATTACTATTATATGACAGTAAATTCAACTATTCCTGACTTTTACTTGTTGTAAAACTCCAGTTTCCTGTCAGCCGAGACGAGGATCAGGACTGAACAACAGGGACTATATCATTACGGGTTTGTGTGTCAGGCTTGTTAAGAGGTTTAATAAAGTTATTTAAACTTTGTGATTCAGGTTTGGGTCTCTCAGACCGTCACATGCTGCCGTCACAGTCAAGCAGTAAATGAAGGTGAGGTTCCTGATGCTGTTTAATCTGACCTGCTGCATTTTAAATACACTGAACAAGATGTAGAGCAAACAACAAAAGATAACTAGTTGAAACTAAAATAACAGATTTATATTCCTGCAGGAAACAGGCCTGAGAGAGAAACCCAGAATAAACCAGTTCCTGTTGTTGAACCCTTTAAGATACAGTACCGACCCTGATCCTGATACTGAAACTCAAAAACACTGCATCAGCATCAGCCAGTGTTTCCAGACCAGTGAACATCTGAGACATTGCCTGATCACAAACAGGACAGCAGGAAAATAACACAGTTATATATAAATACATTTTTTGTTTAATTTATTAGTTAATCGACAAAAAAATGGGCAACTGTTACGATTAATCATTTAAACAAAAATGCTAAATATGTTATGGTTTCTGATATGTAGTGACAGACAATTATTACTGTTTCAGATGTCCAGATCAAATTAAAATAACTTAATCAAGACATATATACAGTATATATAGCTTCTGACTTATGAATAACTGAATAATGATGACGGATCAAGATGCTGACCTGTCTTAAAGGTTTACGAGGCCAGTCTGAAGTGTGCGGACACATGTTCAAGTGGATTTTTTCACTGGTTTACTGTCTTACTGTTGTATTGTCCCTCTCTCCTGTTATAGAATATGTTGTCACAGTTTCTGCATGTTAAAACGATTCACACAGTCATTTTGGTTTAGGATTCAACGATTCACTGCATGTTATGAGATTAAATTAATGGACATTATTCATTTTTTACAGTTTAAATCTTTTAAGTTTTTATCTGATCTCAATAAATAAATCTTAACTCAATTAATTATTTATTTATTATTTGATTAGGATGTCAGTAAATGATCAGATGTCGTAGTGTGTTGTAGTTAATCGTTGTTGCAGTCGGATGGAGATCAAATTGGTTTAATTAAAAGCCTTCAAGGTTAAAAGCTTTTATTTTACATCTGTTTTAAAGCTCGTTACAGCTGCATGAGTCGATTGAAATAAAATTAATCAGAAATTTTGATAATCGATTAATCGTTTCAAGATAGAGTAACATTTGCTACTTAACGTGTCAGACTTCCTGTTTTCTCTCAGTGAATTGAATCTTTTTTTGTATTTCAGACTGTCGGCCGGCCGAAGCGAGCTATCTGAAGACATTAACGTGGACACGTTTAATTATTTTCTGACAAAACGATTAATCGATTAAATGAGGAAATAATGAGCAGACATTGTTAGACGCAACCCAATGGTTTATAAAATAGAGAAAAGCAAAAAATTTGTGAACACATACTGAACATATATATAACATTGTATACTATATACTACTACTGTATTATGTATTTATTTATACTGTACTGTACTTTACTTACTGTACTTCATGTCATATACCTATAACTATATATCTACATATTCATATATATAGTTGAGACGTCAAGTTATGCTGCTATTTGTGCTTCTTTTGCAGAAATATTTACACACTACAGTCTAAGTATTACACTGTATTATAATGTTTGTCTATACTGTAGCTTCAACTCTTCCTATTTTATGATATTCCTTTGTGTTTTCTTTCCTTCTCAGTCTGTTTGTCTGCTGCTGCAACTTGAATTTACCATCAGAGATCAATGGAGTCTCTCTTTATCTGATGGAGAAAAAAAAAACGAGCAGGAAAATCTATTAATGATCGTTAGATTTGTTACTGATTAATTTTCTCTGGATCAGTGAATGTTTCAGTTCAAGTTTGTAACCAATAAAGTGAACAGAAAGACTCAAAAACAAAAATCCTCTGAGGGATTTTTACTGCAGATTTGTGACTTGACTATATTTTGTTTTACAATTAAACACACTTGTATCTGTATGGATATTTACAGACTAATTCCAGTTTTTTTAACACATGATATGTTAAAGTTTGACTAAATTTAAAGGTCAATAATTCAATGAGACAGTGAACGATTTAGTATTCACATCTTCTTCACAGTTAAGATAATTAATAAAAAAGAAAGATCCAGATTATTTGAAAGACAAAAGTTCACTATTTGTTTAATAAATTAATAACAATTATATTACTTTATTAATATTACTTATTTTACATTTTAAAATATCTGTTTTTAATGTTTTTTTTTACCCACTTCCTGTCTGAATATTCAGCGGTTATAGTTTATTGTAAATAATTTAGTTTTATGTGTTTTAATATTTCTAATTAATTCGTTCATTATTTTACATCAATCACTTTAAGCTCCAGTTCATTTAAACTTTCTTCCTCCTGCACCAAACCTCCTGATATAAAGCCAATCTTAAACTTCTGGACATGCTCCGTGTGTCTCAGCCCACCTGGCGTTGGTGCAGTCCCGGTACAGCGTCTCAAAGTCGGCCCTGGTGATGAGCTTGCAGCGGTTGACTCCGGGCTGGATGGCGCCGAGCCCACGCAGGACGCGCACCTGCTCCACGGTGCAAACCACCGGGCTGATGTCCAGCCGCTTCAGCTTAGTGTAGACGGTGTGCAGTCCGCCCACCAGGTGCTTCAGGAACAGCTCGAACACCTGCGGGAGGCAGATCAGCTCCACGCCGTTCACCGTGAACGAAGCCACCTTCACGCCGTGAACTTCCACCATCTTACACTCGGTGTGCGAAGGAGCCGCGCCGCCTCCGCCGCTCGTCCCGTTCACACTGACGGGGACTCTGCCGCTCCCGCTGCTCAGGAAAGCTCCGGCCAGGCGAGCAGCGGGGAGGTGCGGGGAGCTGGCCAGGTTGGGAGCGCTGTAGGGCGCGTCAGAGTGAAAGAGAGAGTCGGTGGGCGGGGTGGAGGTCCGGGACAGAGGGGTATTGGAGGATCCCGCCATGTTAGAGCAGAAAAGAGAGAAGAAGAGTGAGTTTATTCTCTTTTAGTTTCTTTTCATCTGTGATTTCCCCGCAGTCTGCCTCTCTCTGTTCCCGCCACTGGGACTGACGACCCTCAGCTCTCTCTCTCCGACTCTATCCTGTTCTGTCTGGAGGTCTCTCTACCTCTCTCTCTCTGTACTACACCTGCCTCTCTCCACCGCTCTCTCTCTCTGTACCTCTGTCCCATACGGAGCCAACCACAATCCAGCCAATCAGATGCAGGGACTGCACACGGACAGGTCTCCTATTGGCTAAGAGGGCGTGGTTTGAGTGACTGACAGCTGATTTTGGAATAAAACAAAATGAAGAAAAACAACAAGAAGAAAGAAATCAAGGTCGAGCTGAATTTAAAAAGAGCCAAAATATGTAGAATCATTCTGAAAGGAAGTATTTTTATTACCTTTTCAGCTCTGATTTTCAACTGACACTTCAACTGCTTTTAACCTAAACATTAACTGGCATGTCAACTGTCTTCAGTCTGAACATCAATTGGCACTTCAACTGTTTACAACCTGAACGTCAACTGACACTTCAACTGCTTTCAGCCTGAACATCAACTGACACGTCAACTGCTTTCAGCTTCAACATCAACTGACACGTCAACTGCTTTCAGCCTGAACATCAACTGATACTTCAACTGCTTTCAGCCTGAACATCAACTGACACTGCAACTGCTTTCAGCCTGAACATCAACCTACTCTTCAACTGTTTTCAGCCTGAACATCAGCCAAGACTTCAACTGCTTTCATTCTGAACATCAACCGACACTTCAACTGCTTTCAGCCTGAACATCAACTGACACTTCAACTGCTTTCAGCCTGAACATCAACCTACACTTCAGATGCTTTCAGCCTGCACATCAACTGACACTTCAACTGCTTTCATTCTGAACATCAACCGACACTTCAACTGTTTTCAGCCTGAACATCAACTGACACTTCAACTGCTTTCAGTCTGAACATCAACTGACACTTCAACTGCTCTCAGTCTGAACATCGACCTACTCTTCAACTGTTTTCAGCCTGAACATCAGCCAAGACTTCAACTGCTTTCATTCTGAACATCGACCGACACTTCAACTGCTTTCAGTCTGAACATCAACTGACACTTCAACTGCTTTCAGCCTGAACATCAACTGACACGTCAACTGCTTTCAGCTTCAACATCAACTGACACGTCAACTGCTTTCAGCCTGAACATCAACTGACACTTCAACTGCTTTCAGCCTGAACATCAACTGACACTGCAACTGCTTTCAGCCTGAACATCAACCTACTCTTCAACTGTTTTCAGCCTGAACATCAGCCAAGACTTCAACTGCTTTCATTCTGAACATC